>OZ010602.1:16204987-16299987 GCA_963932145.1 Acanthosepion lycidas
CTATCAAATGACTGTTCATATCTATCTATCTATCTATCTATCTATCTATCTATCTATCTATGTCTCTTCTTATCTATCTATCTATCTAGCTATCTAAGCCTGTTTCTATCTATGTCTCTTCTTCTCTATCTATCTATCTATCTATCTATCTATCTATCTATCTATGTCTCTTCTTATCTATCTATCTATCTAGCTATCTAAGCCTGTTTCTATCTATGTCTCTTCTTCTCTATCTATCTATCTATCTATCTATCTATCTAAGCCTGTTTCTATCTATCTATCTATCTATCTAAGCCTGTTTCTATCTATCTATCTATCTATGTCTCTTCTTATCTATCTATCTATCTATCTATCTACCTTTCTATCTATCTATCTATCTATCCATCTATCTAAGCATGTTTCTATCTATCTATCTATCTATCTACCTTTCTATCTATCTATCTATCTATCTATTTCTCTTCTTATCTATCTATCTATCTATATATGTATATATATATATATATATATATATATATATATATATATATACAGAGTGCGATGAGTAAATTGTCACCATTGTATATTTTTAATTTCACTATTTTCTATTTTTAATTTTATCATCCGCACATTATAGTAGGGTTAATTGAATACCATCTATGAGAAAAAGAGCACCATGACGCATTTCACTCCGCCAGAAATTTAGAAACAACATGCTGTACTGCTTGGCAGTCGCACCGGAAGCCCCAGTACGAACATCCCATAGTGTCATGGTGTCAATATGAGGAGAGTGAAGAGGAATTAGAGGAGTCTAAAGGTGATTACGAAGGTGTTTGGGGTGATCACTAGCGATGGCGACGTGATGCCTCCATTCATCTTCCCACGGGGACTCAGACTCAACACGGAGGCCTACGTCACGTGACTTGAGGAGGTAGCGCTACCCTGGGTCAAGAGGGTGGCTGATGGAAGACCCTATATCTGGCAACAGGATTCTGCAACATGTCCCACAAGCAGGAGAACCCAGTCATAGCTGTCAGACAATTTCTGTGACCACATCACCTCTTACATATGGCCACCTAACTCTGCAGACTGCAACCCCATCGATTATTATGTGTAAGCGAGAGACCATCAAAACTCCTTGCCACACCAAAGATGCACTGAAGGCAAGGATTATAGCAACTTAAATAAGGAGACCGTCCAAAAGAGTTGTAGGAGATTCCGAAGTCGTCTGGAAGCCGTGGTTGAAGCCAATGACGATTTCATTGAATGAATTTACTCTTTAGAATTTCAAGATAATTTTGGTAAATATATCTGTTAAAATGAGATGTCAATTTGATTTTCATTTTTGCGTCATTTACAAGACAATTTATCCATCGCAACTTGTATCTATCTCAGTTTCTTCATTATCTATCTATCTATCTATCTATCTATCTATCTATCTATCTATCTATATAGGGATTCATTTCTGTAGTTTAGTGCTAGCAGCAAGCAGAAATATTTCTCCTCCCGATGATGGCCATTTCGGCCGAAACTAGTCGAGGAATCTAAATGGAATAATAATAAAAAAAATCGAAAGAATATTAATCTACAACACAGTGTGTCTGAAGATTTTAATTTTTTAATTTTTTTTATTGTTCAAAAAAAAAAAAAAAATATATATATATATATATATATATATATATATATATATATATGAGTGTGTGTGTGTGTGTGTGTATATCAGTCTATTAATATCTATCTCAGTCTGTTTCTTCCTTTCTTTCTATCTATCTATCTAGCTAAGTCTATTTTCTGTCTATCTATCTATCCACCCTCTTCCCTTGCATACTCTTCATCTCTACTCGACCCTCCGCCCTCCAAAGTGGCAAAGCACAAAATAAGCGCCGTGTGAGCCGACCTCTAATTCGAATGCAATCGTCCTAATTATGAAAATATCGCTAGCTGTATTTGAAGTGGCCGGCGGCCCCTGTGAAATTCAGACGGCCTCTGGGGGCGACTTCAGACCGGGGGAAGTCGCCGATGACACACCCTACGCCGTTTCTGCTTCTCGAACTGCAGGAGAGCGGCATGATTTCGGGTGCAAGCGGAAGAAATAGAAAATGGAATATGTGTGGTGAGTACTTTTCACAGACTTCATTCACTTGCACTGCAGTATCTTTTCATTCATCTGACCCTTCTGACGAGCCCGTGACGTCATCGATGCCCCCCCCCACACTCATAAGAAATCTGATCACAATTTTGATTAGTCTGTAGGCTAATACCACGTGCCTCAGTCCAACACGCATATTCCACCCAGTGTCTCACGAGCGCCCGCGCGAGCACACACACACACACACACAGAGACACACACACACATACATATATATATATATATATATATATATATATATATATATATATATATATAAAGAGAGAGAGAGAGAGAAAGAGGGAGTGAGATGAAGATGTCTGGAAATTTCTATGACCTACTAATCCCCTATGATTTACATAAACCTGGATATTTCAATTTATTCCTGTTTTTAATAAGTTAATTTTGAAACACTGTACGACACGTTAATCTTAGAAAAAGTATTTTTTTTTTTTAAAGGAAAGAGAACCACTCGAATCAGTGGGTTACAGAGTAAGAGGTATAGTTTGTGAGGATATGTGTGGAAATTAACGGTTAAAATTGTAGGGGTCGGAGAGAAACTACCTGCGGGCGGGCGTACATCTGAACACTCTCCATGGAAATAACGAGAGGCTAGCGATGTCTCATCTCCGAGAAATGGATTGTAGGGAGAAATATTAGCTTGGTGCAAAAATAATGACGTAATAATGTCGTTTTTTGACGTATTTTTAACGTCAAAAAACGACATTATAACGTCATTATTTTGGCACCAACCTAATAATTTGACACCACACTTAGATTTCATCAGCCAATAGAAAGAAAATTCACGGGTTGTGTTCTAAAACCTTCCTGCTTTTGAGCACAAAATAAGGAATAGTTTTTGCAGATTTGATTCTAACAAATGGCTTTTTACAATAATGTTCACCGTTTACTAGGCCCAAGCGCCACTCGAGATAGAGTCTTAAAGACATAAGGATATATGGGGAAGATAACGGTTAACAATGACTTTAGCAGGTTAAAATATTAGTGATCGGGGAAGTACCTTCTTAGGAATAGGGAGTGGTTCGTGAGAAGAAGTTGCTTGAGTGAAATGGAATACGAATGGAATAAGGGTGATTCGCTACAATGTTCCTGGTTTGACGGATCTTATGCGTGAAGGCTAGAACTGTTTTATTTTTCGTCTAAGACCCCTTGGGTTTCTTCAAGATAACCACCACCAATTTGAAACAATTGTCTATTTCAATGTATTTTTGTTCAGTTGTAACTCTTCTGGAATTTTTAGAATACAACAGTCTCTTTAAGACCATAAACCAAACAGTCCTAGAGGTATTTCTGTCCATCCTCGCAAGGCAATACAAAACAAAAACGTCAACCTACAAACTCAAATCAGATCAAGACTCTCATGTGGATGTCATACATGACATCCTGCTAGTCCCAAAATGTCTAAAGTGTCCACTATATACAACTGTTTTGTTAGATCAAACGAATGAAACCTGTAGTAGAGGATCATTCTTTATCAGATCTTATAGACTGGCGCTACAGAATCATACACAAATGAAACCTGTAGATCTTCGCATATACTTTACTAAATAAGGAAAAAAAACAAATCACATGAAAACTTCCAGCAGCAGTAACAAATAAAATGGATAACACAAGTAATACGAAAAGGAAATAATGACAAAATGAAAATGTTGACTTTCCAAAGAAACTCTTGGGAGTTGGTTCATGGGAAGAAACTGCTCGAGTGGAACTTACATCTCACCAGTGGCACGGCGGTTCTTAGCCTTAAAAGTGAGAAATAGTGGAACTAAGGGGTAATTAAAAATAAAAAACAAAACCAACGCTTCAATCCTATAGATTTGTCCCATTGGTTCATGAGTCTATGTGTGTCTCTGTGTGTGTGTGTGTGTGTGTGTGTGTGTGTGTGTGTGTGTGTGTGTTGTTAAAACTTTCATCAGTAAATCATTATTACCTAAAAAAAATGTTTACAATCGAAAAATATTATGTGGCTTTAAATAACCTACAAAAGGTTGATAAACCGTGAAAAACCAATCAATCAATAAAGAGGGCTTACGTAGAAAAAAGAACTAAAAATAAACTTTATAATTGATGAATAACTGTTCATACCTTGCGTGAAATTTTATTAAAGTCATTTCTCCCTAAACAAGGCGATAAAGCCACTAAGACATATGGGGGCGCACTGAGGATGAACCACAATAGACTGGAGAGTAATCATTAAAAGTTACTGAGGTGAAAGGACAATAAAAGAACAAAGAGATAAATGAAGACTATTAAAACTTTTATTAATTTCTCAACAACCTGTGACTGAAATGAAAATCAATTTGAAAACAAATGAATCAACTCAAAATTCAGCCGCATAAAACATTTTCAATTTTTTTGCCATATATTGTTGGCTATATTTCCAAATATTGAAACAATTAAATATTAAAACAGAAAGTACGAATATTTTCCCCGGGAAGACATTTCAATCGTGCCCAATTCCTTTTAAGCATCTACATTGATCATTACTCTATTTTGGTACTATTTACTAGGTACCAAATATCCGTCTTTGAGATAACTTTCTGTTGTGGATTCCGAGATGAAATTCGGTCTCCAATGTATGACAAACGCAAGAAATAAAGATAAGAAATTAAATGTATTTACACAAAAATACAAAGGGTAATTCTGTTAGTAAATCCAGGAACGCGGTTAGTCGTAATAATAATATGTATATATATATATATATATACAGTCTCGAAGTAGGACTTCCTTCGAGTCGGGCGTGCTTGTAACTGACTTCTACAAGCGGTTACCCCACACTATTACTCTACCTTCAACTCAATCACAATCTCTATCTCCGTTCGTATATATTCTGACTGTGGGTATTTAACGGCAACAGTTCCAGTAAGGGGTGAACCCCATAACACTTTCCTTGTATTTATCAGAAAAACCATCAACCAGATCTCTATTCTTATGGTTTTTTGGAGTGCTAAATCCATCTTTGGCGTTTAAAGTCCCCCGTAAAGATATCTAAAGTAGTTAAATGCCAAACTTTAGCTCTTTTCAGGAATTTTGATTCGTCACAGCAGAACATAGTTTCCAAACGGAAACACCTACTTTTTTTTTATTATAAATATGGTAGTTTTGTTTTAATCTTCCTCTTCAGTATAAATAACATTAAAACAGTTCTATGATTGAACTGAAAATCATTCATACTGGTCAAGAATAACACACAAATATCCGTTTGGGTCTGAGCTCATTGTGTGCTATATAATACAGGTTGTATATTCGTTATCCGAAATTCCCAAATCCGAAAACCGGCAAAATATCCGAAAGTTTTTTCAGGTGCTGACATGAATTGCCACAAATGAAAATTTACAGAAAGCACTGGGAAAGTTCCTAGTTGACCCGCAGCTGTTGTAAGTGACCCTCGTCTGTCCTGAGTGAGGTTTCCCAGCCTAGCTATGCAGCCTATTTTGGCGCCAGTTTTTTTGTTAGCGATCGTCACAGCAACACCTTCATTCGTGGATTACTTACCAGGTGTTTCGTGCTCAGTAAAGATATTATTCAAAGTGTCAAAAAGCCCTGCATTTATATATTTAAGTGATCCTGTGTTTTGTACATATACAGAAAGTACAAAATATTTCTACGTGAAATCTTCATTTTCTCACTTAAAAATCCATGTAAGCATTACATGACTAGTGTCATTACCTGAATCTTTAAGTACACAAAATTTATTAAATTTTATATACAACTACTTTTAGGGTATATATTGTTTATATAAAACTACCTTCAGGTTATGTGTATAAGCTGTGTTACGAAATGTGAAGGAATATCGTGTTTATGCTTGCGTTCCATTCCCAAATTCCTAAACAGGGAACATGGAATAGACATTTACTCCTGTTCAAAAGGTAGAGGAGGAGTTGAAACCGGACGATGATTGAACCTAATCCTTCCTATTGAGGAGAAGGAGAGAGAGAAATGGAAATAAATAATTAGTAAATAAAATTGCCAGAGACGTCATAAGTACAGAGCTGATGTAGAAACTAAAAAGAACTGAAAATCCAGTTTTAAACAGGAAAAAAGGGATAAACTTCAACATCAATTCAGGTCGGAAAGGATTAGGAACAGGATAATATATTGTTTTATTTTTGTTTTCTTCCTTGTTTTTTTGTTTTGTTCTTGTTTTGTTTTGTTCTGGGTTTTTTTTTTTTGCTTTGTTTTATTTTTGTTTTGTTCTTGTTTTTTGGCATTGTTTTGTTTTTGTTTTGTTCTTGTGTTTTGTTTTCTTTTATTTTTGTTTTGTTATTTTGTTTTGTTTTTTGTTTTGTTCTTGTTTTTTGTTTTGTTTTATTTTGTTTTCTTCTTGTTTTTTTGTTTTGATTTATTTTTGTTTTGTTATTTTGTCTTGTTTTCTGTTTTGCTTTATTTTTGTTTTGTTCTTTTGTTTTGTTTTTTGTTTTCTTCTTGTTTTTTGTTTTGTTTTATTTTGTTTTCTTCTTGTTTTTGTTTTGTTTTCTTCTTGTTTTGTTTTCTTCTAGTTTTTTGTTTTGTTTTATTTTTGTCTTGTTCTTTGTTTTATTCTGTTTTTTGTCTTGTTCTTGTTTTTTGTTTTGCTTTTATTTGTTTTTGTTTTGATTTTTGTTTTGTTTTGGGTTTTTTTTTCCAGTATCGATGATAACCAGTCGATAGATTTCTACCTGTGATGTAATTTTTTTTTCTTCATTTAGAAATATCTTCACAAACACAAACCCCAGCCATGTAATACAGACTGACAGTTACATTTCATATATACACGATATAGGTAAAGTTGCAGTAGTCCATTACGACTTCTTTTTCTTTATGTGCTGTGTACACTCGGGACGTAGGCGATCATGGCTCTCCACAACTTTTTGTCTTTTTGCTATTTCTCCTAAACCTTGTTCTATCATCCATTTACTCAAGCCCCTTTACTAAAGCCTGCTGTTTTCCTCTGTCACTCTTTCCCGAAATCTGTTCTGTGAGTATCAGATTTTCCAAGCCCTCCTACCTCATTATGTGCCCCAGAAATTTCAACTATCTCTTATTTACTTTAAGTATAAATTTCCTTTTTGTTTACGTACCTATGAACACTAATGGGTATGTCCCAACCCTCATAAATACGTTGGATGCTATTGTAAGTCGGGGTAATATGCTATCAAAGTAGTCCACCAATAGCAGTGGTTTACCTACTTCACGCCGCTGGCGAGTATTGTATTTTGTTGATGTTATAAAGATTACCGTTTCATTTCCAACCTCCGTTTTGGTTATTCCTCATTCAGTAAAACCCTTTCTAGGTTACAACAGTTTCCATTTTCTCTAAAACCTCATCGTTGCTTATATGTTCTGTCCATGTTAGCTTCAGCCTCGTTCTGTCGAACCACAGCTCTGTTGCTTCAAGGCTCTTCTTCATCTTTGAGGTGATTATCCAGCATTCACTGCTAAATAGAACAGAATACCAAAAATAAAAGCAGCTAACACCGCCTCTACGTAAAAATTGTGTCCCCTGTTTTACTAAATTAGGTAATATTAATTAGTGTAATAATGCAAATACATAGTCGATAATATATTCATATAGTAATATGGGACTTTAGTATTGACGATGCAAAACATAATCGACACACAGTTTGCACTCTTGTCCGCGGCTGTAAAATATCAACTGGGTGTTGGATGTAAACACGCCATTTTGAGACGCATTGTGGATTGAAAAGTAAGTATGAGTTGTGATGTGAATTGCTATAACCTAGATAGATAGTAGATAGATATTAACTGAACAGTGACCATATTATACAAAACATGTGTGATAACTGAATGAGCGAAATTGATGTATCGAGTAATGAGTTGGTCATTTGATCGCTGGAAAAAAAACCTCTTCGTATCAAGTGTAGTTGAGATCTTAGGAGGGGCACGTTTCCCCTAACTTCACTGCCCAACTCATTTTCGCTACCACCCAAACCCCAAAGCAGACTCTGCTTACGCCCATGGTCACCAAGTACTCTCCACTCAAATAACTAGATGTCACAAAAAAAGACATTTTTTTCCTCTTAAACAGGCGTCTTAGCAATTCTTGTACTAAGTTCTTTTTCTTCAAGTCGTAAATATAGACATTGTAAATTTTATGATTACCAGCGCGTAGAAATAGCAATGAATGGTGCGAAATTTCGTCACGGGCGAAGAGGAGACACCAGACAACAGAGATGTTCTACAGAAGAAAACAGAATACTATGGTCGAAACCTCTGAGCAACGGTGAAGTTTTAAGGAAAGTAGAAACAAAAAGGAAAGTTGTAGTCTAGTTTTGAATAGTGAATGTTACCTGCCAAAAGCCAAACGAAATATTATGAAACAGGAAAATTTCGTTAGAAACAAAGAATAAAGTGATGAATTTCAATAGAATATCAATCCTCCAATATGGTAATGAATACTGGACAATTTCCTCAAAGATGAAGAGTAGACTTAAAGCAATAATGAGGTGGTTCTACTGAAGGATGCGGTGAATACTATCGATGTGATAAACAAGAAATTTTTAAACTAAAAGGAAACAAAAATAAAACTAGTAATTAGAATCAGAAAGACATTTTGGGGTGTGATTTTTTTTTCTCTTCCACCGTATGAATCTGAATACCTCTTCGCCAAGTATGTTATGGAGTGGTTTCACAGTGGAGGCTTGTTTTTGTACTAAGTCGGTCCTAAAATAGGTTTGACGTACAAAACGTTAGGAAATTGATATAATAGGTAATGACCCAGAGAAATCTAGTTGTGGTCGCTGATACTTTAGTATCCGACTAACGGTCGTCCGGCATCAACCGACTGAGCGACCCACTGAGCGACTACTCATTACTCTTACTCCTCCTACTTATTATAGGTGGGAGATTCTATTAACTATAGAATAGGTGTGTTCTACTATAACAATTTGTAGGACAAATAATAAGGAGAGAGGGTTTGGAGAATTTGACACTTACGAGACATACTGAGGCCAAAGGGGTCACAGGGAAACATCGAGTAATCAACCTCACGAGTTTGTGTAAATGAATGATAAAATAGTAAAGCAAAAAGATTATAGAAAGCTACGAATGATAGGAAGTTGTGGAGAGCTGTGATTACTCACATAAAAGAACAAGAATTGTTTGTTACAGAAAGAAAAGAAAATGGTGTCAGAAAATGAATCACTACATGCTGAGGTGTCAAGGTATTTTTACGTTGACTCATATTCACCCGGTTTGGAGCATCCAATGAGAATCGAGCTCACTACACAACCACGGCCTTCAGACGTCTTCAGAATCTCCTGCAACTCTGCTGAAGGATCTCCTTGTTTAAGTTGACGAACGCTACCGTAATGCTTACCTTTTCATCTTTGGTGTTACAAGGAATTTTGTTGGTCTCTCGCTCAACTGCGCTCCACACGTAATAATCAAGTAGTTTGCAGTCTGGGGAGTTAGGTGGCCAGATGTAAGGCGGGATTGGTACTCCTGCTTGGTATGGTGAAGAGTCCTGTTTCCAGACATAGTGTCTTCCAGCAGCCACCCAGAGCAGCACTACTTCCTCAAGACACATGGTGTAGGCCTTTGTGTTGAGTCTGAGGCCCTCACCAACAAATTCGATTTGACTTGTTTTGTATTTTTATGGCATATCAACCTCAATGGGTTATTTAATACTGACAAGATTTTTATTTCTATCTGTTCGTTCTTCTTTTAACCTCACCCGCCACCTCCATTCACCCTCTCTTTGTTCTTCTTCTATCCTCTTCCCATACATCCGTCCAACCTCTCTTCGTTTTTCTTCTATCCTCTCCCACCACCACCATTCACACTCTCTTCGTTCTTCTTTTATCCTCTCCCACCACCTCCGTTCACCCTCTCTTAGTTCTTCATCTATCCTCTTCCTATACATCCGTTCACCCTCTCTTCATTTTTCTTCTATCCTCTCCCACCACCTCCATTCACCCACTCTTCGTTCTTCATCTATCCTCTCCCACCGCCTCCATTCACCCTCTCTTCGTTCTTCTTTTATCCTCTCCCACCACCTCCGTTCACTCTCTCTTCGTTCTTCTTTTAACCTCTCCCACCACATCCTTTCAACCTCTCTTCGTTCTTCATCTATCCTCTCCTACCACCTCCTTTCACCCTCACTTCGTTCTTCTTTTATCCTCTCTCACCACCTCCATTCACCCTCTCTTCGTTCTTCATCTATCCTCTCACACCACCTCCGTTCACACTCTCTTCGTTCTTCTTTTATCCTCTCTCACCACCTCCATTCACGCTCTCTTCGTTCTTCTTTTATCCTCACGCACCACCTCCATTCACCCTCTCTTCGTTCTTCTTTCATCCTCTCCAACCACAACCTTTCACCCTCTCTTCGTTCTTCTTCTATCCTCTCCCACCACCTCCATTCACCCTCTCTTCGTTCTTCTACTATCCTCTCCCACCACCTCCATTCACCCACTCTTCGTTCTTCATCTATCCTCTCCCACCGCCTCCATTCACCCTCTCTTCGTTCTTCTTTTATCCTCTCCCACCACCTCCGTTCACTCTCTCTTCGTTCTTCTTTTAACCTCTCCCACCACATCCTTTCAACCTCTCTTCGTTCTTCATCTATCCTCTCCTACCACCTCCTTTCACCCTCACTTCGTTCTTCTTTTATCCTCTCTCACCACCTCCATTCACCCTCTCTTCGTTCTTCATCTATCCTCACCCACCACCTCCGTTCACACTCTCTTCGTTCTTCTTTTATCCTCTCTCACCACCTCCATTCACGCTCTCTTCGTTCTTCTTTTATCCTCACGCACCACCTCCATTCACCCTCTCTTCGTTCTTCTTTCATCCTCTCCAACCACAACCTTTCACCCTCTCTTCGTTCTTCTTCTATCCTCTCCCACCACCTCCATTCACCCTCTCTTCGTTCTTCTACTATCCTCTCCCACCACCTCCGTTCACACTCTCTTCGTTCTTCTTTTATCCTCTCTCACCACCTCCATTCACCCTCTCTTCGTTGTTCTTTTATCCTCACGCACCACCTCCATTCACCCTCTCTTCGTTCTTCTTTCATCCTCTCCAACCACAACCTTTCACCCTCTCTTTGTTCTTCTTCTATCCTCTTCCCATACATCCGTTCACCCTCTCTTCGTTTTTCTTCTATCCTCTCCCACCACCTCCATTCACCCTCTCTTCGTTCTTCTACTATCCTCACCCACCACCTCCGTTCACCCTCTCTTCGTTTTTCTTCTATCCTCTCCCACTACCTCCATTCACCCTCTCTTCGTTCTTCTACTATCCTCTCCCACCACCTCCGTTCACACTCTCTTCGTTCTTCTTTTATCCTCTCTCACCACCTCCATTCACCCTCTCTTCGTTGTTCTTTTATCCTCACGCACCACCTCCATTCACCCTCTCTTCGTTCTTCTTTCATCCTCTCCAACCACAACCTTTCACCCTCTCTTCGTTCTTCTTCTATCCTCTTCCCATACATCCGTTCACCCTCTCTTCGTTTTTCTTCTATCCTCCCCCACCACCTCCATTCATCCTCTCTTCGTTCTTCTACTATCCTCACCCACCACCTCCGTTCACACTCTCTTCGTTCTTCTTTTATCCTCTCTCACCACCTCCATTCACCCTCTCCTCGTTCTTCTTTTATCCTCTCTCACCACCTCCATTCACCCTCTCTTCGTTCTTCTTTCATCCTCTCCAACCACAACCTTTCACCCTCTCTTCGTTCTTCTTCTATCCTCTTCCCATACATCCGTTCACCCTCTCTTCGTTTTTCTTCTATCCTCTCCCACCACCTCCGTTCACACTCTCTTCGTTCTTCTTTTATCCTCTCCCACCACCTCCATTCACCCACTCTTCGTTCTTCATCTATCCTCTCCCACCGCCTCCATTCACCCTCTATAGGTTCTTCTTTTATCCTCACCCACCACCTCCATTCACCCTCTATAGGTTCTTCTTTAACCTCTCCCACCACCTCCATTCACCCTCTATAGGTTCTTCTTTTATCCTCACCCACTACCTCCATTCACCCTCTCGTCGTTCTTCTTTTATCCTCTCCCACCACATCATTTCACCCTCTCTTCGTTCTTCATCTATCCTCTTCCACCACCTCCATTCACACTCTCTAGGTTCTTCTTTTATCCTCTCCCACCACCTCCGTTCACCCTTTCTTCGTTTTTCATCTATCCTCTCCCACCACCTCCGTTCACCCTCTCTTCGTTCTTCTTATATCTTCTCCCTCCACCTCGCTTAAACCTCTCTTCCTTTTCTATCTTCTCTCTCCTCCGTTCACCCTCTCTTCGTTCTTCATCTCTCATTTCCTCCGCTCGGCCTCTCTTCGTTTTTCTTCTATCCTCTTCTACCTCTTCCGTTCACTCTATCTTCGTTCTTTACCTACCCTCTTCCTCCGCTACCGTTCACACTCTCTTCATTCTTCTATCTTCTCACTCCACCTCCGTTCTCTCTCAAACCGTTATTCTATCCTCTCCCATCCCCCGTTCACTCTCTCTTCGTTCTTTATCTACCCTCTTCCTCCACCTTCGTTTACCTCTCTTTCTTCTTCATCTATTTTCTCCCTCCACTTCTGTTCACCCGCGCATCGTTTTTCTATCCTCTCTCTCTCCACCTACATTCACCCTCTACTTTATCTATTCTCTCTCTCCACCTCCACTCACCCTCTACTTTATCTATTCTCCCTCTCCACCTCCATTCACCCTCTACTTTATCTATTCTCTCTCTCATCCTCCATTCACCCTCCACTTTATCTATTCTCCCTCTCCACCTCCATTCACCCTCTACTTTATCTATTCTCTCTCTCATCCTCCGTTCACTATCCCTTCATTCTTCATCTATCCTCTACCCTCTCACTCCACCTCCGTTCACCCTCGCTTCGTTCTTTATCTATCCTCTCACTCCACCTCCGTTTTCCCTCTCTTTGTTCTTTATCTATCCTCTCACTCCGCCTCCGTTCACCCTCTCTTTGTTCTTTATCTATCCTCTCCCCCTACCTCCGTTCACACTCTCTCCGTTCTTCATCTATTCTCTTCCTCCACCTCTGTTCAACTTCTCTCTGTTCTTCATCTATTCTCTCCCTCCACCTCCGTTCACCTTTCCTTCGTTCTTCATCTATTCTCTCCCTCTTCCTATCTTCGTTGTTCTTTCCTCTTCCCTTCATTCGATTTCTTGTCTCTACCTTGCACACACCTCGTTTTTTTCCTTTCGCTTCCTTCTCTCTCTTCCTAATTCTCATCCTTCTTTTTCTTCCCTACCTTCCTCGTCTCCCATACTCACTATCCTAGTCTATTTACCTCCTGTTCTGCCTCCGTCTTCCTTACTTCCTTCCTTCCTCACGTCCTGCCTTTGTTATATTATGCCAATATCTTCCTTACCTTCTAATTCTTCTGCTTTTCCTTTCTATCCTTATTATCTTCTATGCTCACTGTCGTCCATCTTCTTTCCTATCGTCCTAATTCTTTCCTCTCCACGTCTTCATTTACGATCCTAACACTTTTCGTCTGATTACCTTTTCTTCCACGCCCTTCTTCCTTTCACTTCCTCCGTTTAACCTCCCAGCCTCTCCCTCTTCCGTCCTCCAGCTTCACCTGTGCTTGCCTTTTATCTTTCGAGACCCCACCTCTGCATATCTTTTTGTCCAGCTTTTCATTCATTTTATTCCACTATGCAAAACGCCCTTTTTCTTCACACATCACACTTTCCTTTTCTTCTCTGTTCGCTTTCAACTTCCATTAATATAATCGGCAACATCTTCCTTCCCTTTCCCACTCTTTTCTCATTTCTCGCACGACCATTTTCCTTCCCTCCCAAATTTACCCACATTCTCCAAATCAATAAGATCTCTTCTGTTTCATTTAGATAAACGAAAACACATCACACTAATCAATAATAGCCGACAGTGGACGATAGTATCACACTGAAAGTATTTCTCGAAATCATTTCAGCTGCAGTGGTTACTATCAGTCATTACACACCTGGAAAACCAACCATCCCCGCCACACACTACTACTTTCCTTATTCTCAACTATTCTTGAAGGAAATGCAAGCAAAAGAAGAATTCCTGCTAAGGCAGTTGATGTTAACTTAACACCAATTCTTTAAGCTAAGGGATCCACATTCCTGCTATGTTACCGAGACTTATATCAGAAAAATGAGTAATTCCCAACAAACCCAATTTAAAAAGACAAAGTAATTGAGAATTTGGACAGATCATTAAAATTAAAATGAAAGAATTAAAAGTCAACAAATAAAAATGGCTAGCAATATATGATCAAAAATTCAAGATAATGTTACTAGTATGCATACACTGAGGAAATAAGGAGATGCAATGAAATACTATTAAAATGAAGATGAAAGAAATTCTAATAAAAAAATATATAATGGCTGAAAAAAATTAATATATTGAAAATTCAAGATAGTATGACTACTTGTTTACTGATGGCAATAGACTGAGGGTCTGAGGAGAAGCAATGAAAAGCAAGTAAAATGAAGATGAAAGAAATACTACTCAAAAATTAATAATGGCTGACAATGCTTCATTTAATAAAAATTCAAGTTAATATTACTACTTGTTTACTGATGGCCATAGACTGAGGGTCTGTGGAGATGTAATGAAAAGCAAGTAGAATGAAGATGAAAGAAATACTACTCAAAAATTAATAATGGCTGACAATGCTTCATCTAATAAAATTTCAATACAATTATACTAGTTGATTACTGATGGCCATAGACTGAGTGTCTGAGGAGAAGCAATGAAAAGCAAGTAAAATGAAGATGAAAGAAATACTACTCAAAAATTAATAATGGCTGACAATGCTTCATTTAATAAAAATTCAAGTTAATATTACTACTTGTTTACTGATGGCCATAGACTGAGGGTCTGTGGAGATGTAATGAAAAGCAAGTAGAATGAAGATGAAAGAAATACTACTCAAAAATTAATAATGGCTGACAATGCTTCATCTAATAAAAATTCAAGTTAATATTACTACTTGTTTACTGATGGCCATAGACTGAGGGTCTGTGGAGATGTAATGAAAAGCAAGTAGAATGAAGATGAAAGAAATACTACTCAAAAATTAATAATGGCTGACAATGCTTCATTTAATAAAATTTCAATACAATTATACTAGTTGATTACTGATGGCCATAGACTGAGTGTCTGAGGAGAAGCAATGAAAAGCAAGTAAAATGAAGATGAAAGAAATACTACTCAAAAATTAATAATGGCTGACAATGCTTCATTTAATAAAAATTCAAGTTAATATTACTACTTGTTTACTGATGGCCATAGACTGAGGGTCTGTGGAGATGTAATGAAAAGCAAGTAGAATGAAGATGAAAGAAATACTACTCAAAAATTAATAATGGCTGACAATGCTTCATCTAATAAAAAATCAAGTTAATATTACTACTTGTTTACTGATGGCCATAGACTGAGGGTCTGTGGAGATGTAATGAAAAGCAAGTAGAATGAAGATGAAAGAAATACTACTCAAAAATTAATAATGGCTGACAATGCTTCATCTAATAAAATTTCAATACAATTATACTAGTTGATTACTGATGGCCATAGACTGAGTGTCTGAGGAGATGCAATGAAAAGCAAGTAAAATGAAGATGAAAGAAATACTAGTGAAAAATTAATAATGGCTGACAATGCTTCATCTAATAAAAATTCAAGTTAATATTACTACTTGTTTACTGATGGCCTTAGACTGAGGGTCTGAAGAGATGCATTGACAAGCTCATAGAACTGTGTATGTCGGGCAGAGAATGATCTTGTATTTCATGATATCTTTCTAACATCCTGACCAGTAACTACTTGGCTTTCGATCTCTTCATATACTATTCTTGTATAGTTATGAATAATTTTATTGTTTAGAAATTTTATGTTCTATCTTCTTACCCTAATATAATCCATATATGCAGACCTAAAATAACACCTCTAGGCATTCCTCCAATGATTGTAGGGAGGTCATGTAGGAGCAGATGTGATGATTATTGTAAGTGTTTGGTTTTAAATCAATACATGCCTGTTGAATCACCATATATCAACATAAACCTACTCTCCTGCAATATCTCAAGTTTCACTACTAATTTAAACTATGCAGTTTTCTCCTTCTTTTTTTTATTTGACCCTTCAGATGTGCACAGGATTTAATGAATATAATGTTCTAGATCAAGTTCGTGCTGGGTTCATCACCCATAGGAAAGTTATGGTTCCATCTCTTCTCCCCATATATGGATTAAATACTAAAATATCTCGACAAATCTCTTTTATTCTCAAAGACTGTTATTGAAATATTCGCTCACAAATAATGAATTATTCTTACAGTCCAAAATATACTTGGTCTTTAAATAACACACAAATTTGAAAAGTCATAAAAAAACAAATCAATCAAGGCAAGCAATCTTTATCTTTTTATGATGTAGGTGATCATTCTTCACCATAAGTTCTTATCCTTTGTAGTTCTAAACGATTTATATATTAGTGTTTGTTTGTGTGGGTGTGTGGGTGTGAAAACTAGTTTGCCCACCTAAATTCGTCAGGCTTCTTGAAGAGTTACACAGCAACATGAAAGCTTTGTTGAACTTCAATGGTACTCTGTCTGAACCAATTTCCTTTGTAAATTGTGCAAAGCAGGGCAATATACTTGAACCTACTTTATTTCCCATCTTTTTTGCAGTGAGGCTCACACATGCCTTTAGAAACTGTAGCATTGGTGTTTATTTGCGTTTCCAAAGTACCTGTAAAGTTTTGTCCTGTGATGACTTAGTGTTTCCACAAAGGTGTTCCATCAAGTTATTCGTGTGCTTTATACTGATTATGCTTACCTCATGGCTCATACCGAAGAAAAATGAATGTTTTTGCTGATGAATGTAAGTCTTTTGGGCTCATCAGGAAGACCAAGGTAATGTTCTCAGCCTCGCCTGTTCAACCCTGTCATGAGCCAAAATTACTTGTGGATAGCAGGAGGCTGGAGATGATGGATACATTTGTATAGGTTGGAAGCACGTGATGGGACACTAGATGCTGAAATACTTTGCCACATCAAGAAAGCTACTAAATCTTTTGCATGCTTGGGTGTGGTCTGTCAGAAAGATCACACTTAACATCAATGTAAAGGTTTATGAGTCGTGTGTTTTGCCTGCCCTTTTATACCCTTCAGAAACATGGACAACATACAGACGTCATATTACCACCCTTGAAAGAGTCGACCAAAAGTTCCTCAGAAGAATCATGAATATTTCATGGCAGTCTTTTGTACCTGACACAGAAATTCCGGAGAAAGCTAATATCTCCAGGATTGAAAAGCTAATCATCTTCAATCAAATGCCCAGAGCAGGTCACTTGGTGTGCATGGATAACTCAAGATTACCTTAATGTGCTTTTATAATGAACTCTCTGCAGGCAAGCATCCCAGACACAAACCTAGAAAGTGCTTTAAAGATTACATCAAAACCAATCTCAAAGCCCTTGGGATATCAGTTGGTACCTGGGAACTGGAAGGTGAATGTCGACCTTCATGGCGAATGACAGTTCATCAAGGTTGTAACCAGTTTGAAAAGGACAAGGTGTAACGTGCTAAGGTTAAGCGCAATCTTCATAAAAGTAAACTTCAAGTGCTACCTTCCACCCTGACCTTCTACCCTGTACGTAGTTTATGTGGTAATTTTGTTCTTTCAAAGGCAGATCTTTAAAGTCACCTTTGGTCTCAAGTGGCTCAATCCATTGAAAGAAGCCAGAAATCAATCCTTTTGCTTTCTTGTACACTATGTCATAAAGTATTCAAGTGAACTTCTGAATTAAGAAGACATTATCTCCCTTTCAGGTATTTTAATTAAATAATATACAGATATGTATATTTGATATATATATATATATATATATATATATATATATATATATATATAGAGAGAGAGAGAGAGAGAGAGTGCAAGAGAGAAAGAATTTGAATATAGGATTCAACACGGTATGTTTCACACCTTAAATGATCTTCAGACTATACAATATGTAAAACTGACAATGTCAAGGCAGTGTTGATTCCTATGTCCACACTGTCTAAATCTATAAATGCTCTATCACCAATAGTGATCACATTTCCACACAAATGTAGCAAATTTTAAATGTATGTATGTATGTATGTAGATAGATACATAGATAATCTTGAAGTACTACCTTCCACCATAACCTTACAGCTTGTCTTTGGTTTATGTGGTAATCTTGTTCTTTTAAAGTGTTATTGTCCGGTTCCTTGTACCCCGGTGATAGTCCAAGGTAGAACCAATAAAGAAGAACTCGAATACGGATATGGAATAACACAGATATATTGCAAACAGGAATATATACAGAGAAGTAGAAAGTGTTAGTACGAACAATCACGTTTAGTAGTAATTGTCTGAACGCGACTCTGTTTCGGACTGCCTCTGACTCGACTGAATGACAGACTCCTGACGGACTTCCGTCCAGACTTCAGTCTGAACGGTATTTAGTCACCCCCCAGGAGGGCATCATGTGGTACAAGACCGGTTAAATGTGGGATCTCCGAGCCCGTGGGCTCGGAAAAAATATGCCCATTGAACCCGTATAAACGGGTTCAGGGTCGGTTTACCTCCCCGAGAGAGACTCCACCCTTCGGCGTAGCCTCGTTCGGGTTCCTCCCCGCCCGAAGGCAAAGAGTTCAACCGATCAGCCGGTCGCCCGACTTCAGACTGAACTATATTCAGTCACCCTCCCACGAGGGCGTCATGTGGAACAAGATCTTTTTAACGTGGGATCTCCGAGCCCGTGGGATCTCCGAGCCCGTGGGATCTCCGAGCCCGTGGGCTCAGCCAAAAATATGCCCTTTTAACCCATATAAACGGGTTCAGGGTCGGTTTACCTCCCCGAAAGAGACGCCGCACTTCGGCGTAGCCTCGATCGGGTTCATCCCCGCCCGAAGGCAGAGAGTTCAACCGATCAGCCGATCTGCCGGTCGCCCGACTTCAGACTGAACGGTATTTAGTCATCCCCTCCCCACGAGGGCATCATGTGGCACAAGGCCGGTTTAGCGTGGGATTTCCGATCCCGTAGACTCGGCCAAAAATATGCCCTTTCAACCCGTATAAACTGGTTCAGGGTCGGTTTACCACCCCGAAAGAGACTCCGCCCTTCTGCGTAGCCTCGTTCGGGTTCCTCCCCGCCCGAAGGCAAAGAGTTCAACCGATCAGCCGACCAGCCGGTTGCCCGACTTCAGACTGAACTCCCTGCTTCCTCTTGAGGCGCAGTATTTATTACGTATGGAATATTCCATTATGTTATTATAACACAAAGGTAGATCTTTAAAGTCACCTTAGGTTTCAAGAGGCTCGATCCAAATGAAAGAAGCCAGAAATCAATCCTTGTGCCTTCGTGTACACTCTGCCATAAGTATACAAGGCAGTTTCTGGATGAATAAGACACATGAAAATTCACATTGTTGCCATTCCTGTTGGGTTTAGGAATCTTCATTTCATTTGCGCAAAAGCTTGTAAAAATAAAACTGGTTTAAAAAGTCATCTGTGCTCTCATGATCGGTGAGTATGAAAGTTAAAAAAAAAAAGGAAAGAAAAGAAAAAGAAAGAAATTTGTTGTAGAGATTGTCTGCTTTTGTCAAGAAGTGACAATCATTATATATGGATGGATGTATAAGTACCTCCAAAGAAATCAATACCTAAGGTTTAAAATGCATTTAAAAATGAGAAAATCATTCTTAAAGACTTCATTTTAGTTTTAATTCCAAGCTAGTAAGTAGATTTCATTTAATATTTCTAATAAGCATGGGTCTTCAGAACGTCGTTCTATTGGTAGATGCTTTCCAAAATCTAAGCAGATTATTAAAAAACAGGAAAGTTTCATTAAAAATGAAGAAAAATGTGCAGAAACATTATGTAATATCAGTCCTCCTCTATGAAAATGAATGCTGGGCAATCTCATAACAGAGGAAGAACAGACTTGAGACACAGAAATATAGTTCTACAGAAGGATACTGAGAATACCATGATGAAGATTTTAGGGAAATAGAAACAAAAGGAACGTATACTTAGAATAAGAGAGACAGTAGAAGAAAATGGATGACAAGACAGGGACTGTCTGGAACAGTCAAGAGAAAAAATTTACTAAGAACTACAAAGTTGTTCACGTCTTGAACATCGCATAAAATCGCGGTAGCTTCGTTGGCATCTTTGGGTTTCACTTTTTCAGCTCAGTTCTTTGGAAACGTAAAAGAAATCTTTTTTTTTTTTAGCTTTTTGGTTTCATTGAATTATTAACTGCAATTATTTTTGCAACAAACTGACGCGTGATGAAATCCTCACAGTCTTTAGTATTATTTAAATCGTCCGGACAGTTGTCCTCATCTTTATTGTCATAATCACGACGTTTCCGCCTTTGTACGCTCTGGTCTTCACTGGAAAATTCGTAAACTTAAGGAATCAGCACATATGCTAGGCCACAAAAATCTCCTTGACGTGATCCAAAGAGTTATGAGTTCAATACTGGCTACACTGCATGTTTTTTGTTCACCACTGCAGTGAACAAAAACTTGGAGAGTTTAGTTAAAGGGAGATAACTGAGACATCCGGAAGAGGCATGGCACGTGGAAATGACCGTAATAAAGGGTTCAGTTCTAAATTCTAGTCACCTGAAGTAACCCCTTGTGTGCTAGTGGCTTCCCGCCTTGCTTGAGGTGAAATGCTTTAAAAAAAAAATGATTTTACAGTGGTCACTAATGTGCTAAAAAAGATCATTCGATTTCATATTCGACAATTTTTATCGCTTCTTTTCGTGAGATACGTTTCTAGTTAGTATCATCGATTTCAATTGTCAAATCCCAGTTCCCTAATCTATTACTGTTCCTGCCCAATCAGGTTTACAGTTTGACGCCCTTTGAGCGTATTTACTACATGGATTTATTTTATTTGTAAATTAATTGCGGTCGTTTAGATCTCATATGTCAGTCGTTTTTCTTTCTTGCTTTGACGCAGCCTCTTCTATTTTGATTTTTTTTCTCTTCCGAATAAGGACATATTTCTGCGTAACGACTTTGACGGTAGGGACGCAAAGAAGACAAACGAATTGACAGATCGAGAGATCTACAAAAAGAGAAATTGAAGATAGATAGATAGATAGATAGATAGATAGATAGATAGATATGGACAAGTTTAGGATAGATAGATAGATAGATAGATAGATAGATAGATATGGACAAGTTTAGGATAGATAGATAGATAGATAGATAGATGAAAACAAACTAGATAGATACATAGATAGAAACAAACAAACAAACAAACTCAAAGAAAGAAAGAAAAGAAGAAAGAAAGAAAGAAAAAAAGAAAGAAAATGAATAGTCTGGCATAGTTACATACATACCTATTACTTTGGTGCAAAAATAATGTCGTTTTCTCACATATGTTACTATGTGAGAAAACGACATTATTTTCGCAACAAACCTAATACATACATACATAGAAATGGCCTGAAATAGATAAATAGAAAGAATGATAGGTAAATAAAAACATTTGGGTCAGAAGAACTGAGATAATGTGTTCAGTATATTGAGCCTTTATTTTTTTATGGGGAGAAAAAAACTGACTGGGCTTGATAGATAGATAGATAGATAGATAGATAGATAGATAGATAGATAGATAGATAGATAGATAGATAACACTTACCGATTCCTTCCTACTCCCGTCTAATGGCCGCCCCCAGCCGATTCTTTGCTATTCTTACCCTCCTCCTTTGCTCTTACCCAAGCGCCCCTGCGTTCTTTCTTCGTCGCCTTCTCCCCGGGACTGCTTACCAAAAAATCATCGAATGGACACGTGAATAAATACAGTTGAGACTGAAACCTTTTTTTTTTTCTTTTTTTATGCATCTTACGAGTAAGACGGGCAAGGTTAAGACAGGGTGTTTCTATTCTTCTTTTCTTCTATCAACAGAATATTCTTATACCAGAGATTTGGTTCCAAAGGCGGCCCTTTAAAGAGCATTGAATTTTTTTCATATCCAGCTCTTCGTATCTAGACTTTATGAATTTAAGCACAGTACTAGATTGGCAACAAGGTTTCATCAATTTATAGTTGAATTGGTTTGATGTAGGAAGCTCGAAACAATTTCTAAAAACCTGCATATCATGATGAAAAAGCTCCAAATTTAATAAAAACAAAGTTTTATCCTCAAAATATTTATTTAGGAAAGACAAAAGCATTTTTTAATTAAACTTTTGAGTCCTTTCTGACACGTTTAAAATTTTGGTTAAAAATCAAATAATTGTCGGATTTTAATGAACTTTTCAAGACATATTCACAAATGAATTAAATTATTTTTGAAATATTTTATTTTAGAAAATCTCTGTAAAATATTTTTTTTTACATTTGTTTACCAACACTTAATTTTATGAAATTTCGAGAAATGAAAATTCTAGAATTTTCGTATTTATATTAGTTGAAAGCAGAAGTCCTTGGAGGATTTAAATCGTTAATTTGTTTTTATCAAATAGAAACACCATTTACCGAAAAGTAGCTTTGAATCGTAAAATAAATAACCCAATAAAACTACATTATTTAATTAGAAAAGCTTTTATAAATAAGATAGATTAAGAATACTATTGTCTAAAGAAAAAGAAATTTCCATGAATAATGAATTTTTACAAAAATTGTTTTCATTTTTTTTAATTTTAATTAGAAAAAATTATGTTTTAAATCTTTTAAAATTATGTATTAGTTTCATTTTAAACGTTAGGTATCGCGTTTTGTTTTGTTTTTTTGTTTTTTTTTGTTTGTTTGTTTTTTTGTTTGTTTTTTATTTTTTGTGGAGGTCCCTAGCTAGATGTAACCGTAAGTTCTACGCTAACAGTTTCTTTTCTCGCATTTCTCTTCCGGCATGCTAACTTTGAAATTTAAATTCACAGTAATCAATTGTGCCATAGTGGCTTTACTGCCTTGCTTCTGGTAAATTCGATTTTTTTAAAAATGAGAGAGATTCATTTACACTATTTACATTGTTCGGACTGTTGTCTTTATTTTTATTGTCAATTTCCCGACTTTTCGACCGTTGTATGCCCCACCCTTCTTCAGTTGGAATTTAGAACTGAACCCTTTATTTAATTTAGTCTACTGATGTAGATTGTTCTAGTCCCACGTGTCATACCTTTTTCTGAATATCTAAGTATCATTTAATTCCCTTTAGTAACTCAACTTTCCAATTTTTTGGTCCCTCTGCTGCGGCCAGGTTTTGATCTCATATCTCCTTTAGACAAGTCACTTTCTGAGTCAGTCAACACTTTTATCCACTGGATCAAGGTATCCTTGGGAGACCAAAATAATTGGACAGAATTCTATTGTATATCACCTGAAGAAGTTCAGTGCGTAAAAGGTCGAAATGTTTTGAATATAGCAATAAAGATGAGTATAGCAACTCGAAAGATGTAAATAGTGTAAATAGTTACCTGATCTCAGAAATATAAACATATATATATATATATATATATATATATATATATATATATATATATATATATGGTATAAAATACCAATCTGTCTTGTCCACAGAATTGATCTGGGAATTTAACGATATATATATATATATATATATATATAGCATGCTAGATTGCAAAAAAATCGATAGCTGCAGTCGTCACAAGTGGGAAAAATTTAAGTCCGCATGGCCAATTGGCTCATTCGCTTGCTTAAACTCAACGTTGATTCTCATTCCGCAGAACTGGGTTCGGTGTGAAAAAGTATTTGTTGTTAACATTCTTTTTTCATTCGGTTTTTCCACTGATGAGTCCTTTTTTAAAGCTGATCGTTTTGCGTTCATTTTGTTTAGTTCTTTTTTCGTAACAGATTTAATGGTTAGTATAGAGCTTAGAAAAAAATAGCAGTGTGAGATAGACAAGTAAGGCATGTAGCAACATCAGCACGGCAAAGGGCACTCCTTTAAAGGCAAGGAAAGGCAAAAATATTTTAAGTCAAGTGATAGCGATTGGTGTATGAGTCGTACGATTTTTGAATCAAGCACGGGCAACGCCGGGTCATGCTGCTAGTATATCTACAAATTCGAACCAAAAAATACCTGAACCAAAAGCATAATCTAGACAAAAAAACAACAGCGAACATCAATAAAATTTTATGAAATTAGCGAACGTATATGCTCAGTGCATTTCATAACAAAAGGCCTTAATCAACTCTGAATTGGTTAAGGGTCTTTTTTTCAAATATGCAATATGGCTTTCGCTTCTCTAGATGTTTCAACAACTTGATTTGTTACGTTTGACATTCGAAGGCATTTAACACGGTTTGGTCTTCTTCACATGATTTTTTCTTTCTAATCAAATCATGAAATGAAAATAATGGCCCTGCTCTGGCATCTCGTCTATAGTCACTTTGTCAAAGACGCGCCGTCGCCTCTCTCTTCGCTGGTTCCCAGACTTCATGAATTCAAGCGCCCTACGAGGCTGGCATCCCGCTCTCACTCTTTCACTGTCGAAACGATTAAATGTAGCCGTCTCTTCTACTCCAATAGCTTCATGTCTCGCACCTCTCGTCTGTGGAACTCCCTTCCCTATTCCAGTTTCCCTGAGAGCTATAATCTCCAGCTATTCAAGTGTAATGTCAATCGACATCTCCAGTTAATTTGATCTATCCACTACCCTTCTCCTCATACTCTCTTCTATCACTCCTATCTGATCTCGCTCTATATTTTCTATAACCCCTTGCGTCCTAGTGGCTTCCCGCCTTGCTTGGGGTGAAATGCTTAAAAAAAAAAAAAAAAAAAAAAAACTCCTGAACGGCCAGCTATTGTTATATTAGTTCAGGTGCTCCCATCACGACCAGGACTCTATCCTTAGAACTATGTTGCTTCTAATTTTCATCAATGCCTTTCCCGATGACATCATTTCCCAACTCGGTATCTATGCTGATGACAACTATTTACCCCTGTAATACTTGGTTTGATCAATTCGATTAGGTTAAATTGGCAGCTAACCTCAACAACTGACCAATAATCTGCTGTTAACTGGAATACAGAACGGCTTGTTAATTTAAACACCGCCAAAACATCTGAGAGGATCCTTTTCTGCCTTCACTCAGCATGGCTGATGCTAACCTCCAGGAGAGTGACTCATTGCACCTTTTCGGGTTAACGGGTCTCTGCTGATATGAAGTGGAAAGATTATATTGAATCCATTGTTAGGTCTGCTGCTAGGAAAGTTCATTCATGTCGGAAACATTTTTGAACTCATAAAGGGATATTGGAATTTTTTATGAATATCCTATATTGCTAATGTCAAAAGAACACAAAAATTTATTGGTAAAGTTAGATTTTTGGATATCTTTTGCCAAAGAGAATGAATCTTTTATGCGGTTTTTACTATAGTGTTCTAATACGGTTCGCACTAGTTTAGCAGTACATTTTGCAATCTTGTGTTGAGTTGACCCCCACCAAAGAAAGAATTGGCAAATATATATATTACTTTGAAAGCCATGTTCTTAAATAGCCTCATCAGATCAAGACATTGATATAGATGTCATTCATGACGGCCAACCCGATAAGAAATATGAAAACTGTCAGTTGTAATCAAAAGCATTCTAGAATCAATAGTCAAAAAGGCTTTGAGTGAGTGACACCTGGGGGTTTGTCTACTCAATTCCAATCACATATCATTTGTAATTGGTATGATTTTCACGGCGCTTCACCATTTGAACGAATGCCCAACATGACAAGGTTACCTCCTTCATATATCTAGTATGTGAGATTCGAACCCGGACTTTATAGTCGTAACACTAACGTTCTCTACGGTGTTGGTTCAGTCATGCCTACTACGTAGTTTCGTGAACACATCAAGATAACATGTTCACTCTTCAGGGCTTGTTGTCTTCTCTGCTGCTATTTCTCAATTTTGCCGTATTTATATGTGGTTAGGTGTAATTTGATGTCTTTTTATAGGTGTGTGGTTTTTCCTTAACGGCTGTTGTTGTTACTTCATAATTTGTATAGGGTTTCTTGATGTTTGTTTGCTTTGTATAGGGGTGACCTTATTTGACTGTATTTTCCTTAATTCCTTTATGTGGGATTGGTTATATTTACTATATTCGGTTGACCTACTTTATTGTGTTCATGTGTTTGTCTGCTTGGATTCTTTTACGTCGTGTATGTATATGTGTGTCTGTGTGTTTAAGTGTTTCTGTTTGTGTATGTGTATAATTTTTTACCTCGTTTTCATTTAGATGTGATTCAACAATCTAAGATACAAAAAAGGCATAAAATCAAATCTAAAAATAGTAAACACAACTTTTAGATGTAATATTCAATTTAAACAATAATAATGTTATCTTGATGTGGTCACGAAATTACGTTGTAGGCGTGGCTGAAGGAACAGCACTCAGCTAAGTGATAAACTTTTCCAAATTAATTCTATTAGCGTTCTATCCTAACTTTTGATATTGAGCACTTTGTGACAAAAAACTGCCCTTCCATATATATATATATATATATATATATATATATATATATGTAGGGCCAGCGGTAATAGTGCTAAACTTCTCAAAATTAATTATAACTATATATATATATATATATATATATATATATATATATATAATTATGGCTGATTGGTGTTTGTTTACATTCGTAAAAACAATACGCTATATTTAGCTAACTCATTTTGACTGATACTGTATCGGTTTGGGTTCTAATCTTGGCTTCAAGCAGGATTAGGGTTAGGATGTCTACCTCACTGATGAGCTGTAATACAGCGAAACAGTAGTGTCTGCGAATGACATATATATATATATTGAGTTGAGCTCAATACTATATATATATATATATATATATATATATATATATATATATATATATATATGGGCATTGAGCTTAGCGGTGACCTTCAGTATCATCCTTGCACACAAACTTCATGGTTTGTAGATTATGTTTAGGAGAGTCACCGCTGGGTGTTGACTTCAATGTCCACTTTTATATTTAAATACACTCTACCACTGATAATTAGTACTTGAATCCATAAAGATACCATACATTAAACTATATATATATGTGTGTGTATGTGCTTACCTGTGTGTGTGTATGTGTGTGGGGTGCCTTTATAAATAATATCTTAAGTTTCTTTATAAAATCTTAGTCGTACTAAAAATGGTCGTGGAATATAGACTCGTAATGTATTCCCGCAACGTTTCTGATACATTTTTAGTCGTGTTAAAAATGGTGGAATTAACACTTTCAGAAATGATGTCCTTGTTAAGTATTCTACTATTAATACACACACACAGATATATATATATATATATATATATATATATATATGTGTGTGTGTGTGTGTGTGTGTATTTTATGCGACGGAAAGAAAAATACATCTTTCTCTTCATAACAAGAGATTTTCAGAGATTTCTAAACTATTCCCAAAATGTATATGAATATCCATTTTATCCTTCTGTTAGATCTCCAAGCCAATAAGCCCGACGTTAGCAATTCTATAATCTGGCCGACAACTATCGGTAATACGAGAGTTCGCCCAACAATATCTTTGTCATTAATCATTGGTCGGAGGCTTGATTTGTTGCCAGAAATATACACGAACGTCTTCATTTGGGTCACATGCTTACAAGGACATCAAAATGGAAAGTTATCTCAGCAGCAATTTACATACATATACACAGACACACACACACACACACACACATATATATATATATATATATATATATATATATATATACAGGTTGCGTTGGGTAAATTGTCTCCATTTTATATTTTTAATTTCGCGCATGCGTGTTGTTTCTTTTGGATTTTGTTGACTGCACAGTGTAGTAGGGCCAGTTGGGCACTGTCTGTGAAAAAAGAAAGATCACCATGACGCAATTCACTCCGCCAGAAATTTGGAAACTGCATGCTCTACTGCTTGGTATTCGCACCGTAAGCTCCAATACGAACATTTCAGAGTGTTTGTGTGACAATCTGCGGAGAGTGCAGAGGATTTGGAAGGAGTTCGGTAAGTCTAACGTACGACAGCTCGAAAAACACCCTCTGATCATTCTGATAAGAAAAGAACTACCGAATTTTTTGATGAGAGTCTCAGACTCAACATGGCCTACATCAAGTGTCTTGAGGAGATAGTGCAGTCCATGGTCAAGAGGGTGACTGCTGAGAGACCCTATGTCTGGCAACAGGACCCTGCACCATGCCACACAAGCAGGAAAATCCAGTCATGGCTGTCAGACAAATTTTCGACCACATCACCACTTACATCTAGTCACCTAACTACGCAGACTGCACATCCTCAATTATTATGTATGAAGCGCAGTTGAGCGAGAGACCAACAAAACTCCTTATCACACCAAAGAAGAATTGAAAGCAAAGATTATGGCAACATTCACCAACTTAAACAAGGAGACCGTCCAGAAGTGTTGCAAGAGATTCAGGAGACCGTGTTTGAAGCCAATGGCGATTTTATTGAATAAATTCACTTTTTAGTATTTTAAGTTAATTTTGTGTCATTTTGGTAAATATATCTGTTAAAATGGGATGACAGTATGATTTTCATTTTTACGTAATTTAGACAAAAATCTATCCATCACACCTATATATATATATATATATATATATATATATGTTTCTTCATTATCTATCTATTAGGTTGGTGCAAAAATAATGACGTAATAATGTCGTTTTTTGACGTAGTTTTTAACCACAAAAAACGACATTATTACGTCATTATTTTTGCACCAACATAATATCTATCTATATATATATATTTTTTTTACAAATGTTCACCTAATACAAGGCCCGATAAGTTCCCGTATCGTCCAGTGAATACGACCCTCCGTTTTTGGCAGAAATAATTTTTTTTCCCGTTTTTGCAATTTAGGATTGTCTCCTGATCCATCAACTCTAAGCCTGATGTCTGAAATTTTATTCAACTTTATATCTTTTAAAATGAGATGTCAGTGTTATTTTCATTTTTGCGTCATTTAGACGCCAATTTAAACATCGCAACCTATAGTTGGCCATTCATATTCGAGGATACCCGACTACTAGTGCGGCTAGCCAATCCCTAGTTCAGACGCTCACTCTGGCACATTTGTGTTTGTTCAACATCCACAAAGTCCACCTGTGGTTTATACTGCAACTATGCTGAGCAGACCTTAGTTACAGTTTCTGGGAGAGTTTCTAGCGTGATCAACAATCTGAACAAGGACAGCACACTCAAACCCTCGGTCACGATGACTTGTGATTTCGTGCTAACACAGCTATCGACGGTTCCCCAAGTGTTTCATCTACCCAATTTCAATCACAAGGCTTGGATCAACCCGTGGTAGGGTTTTCAGGCACTTTCCAAAGGTGTCACACGCTGGTCAGAAAGCAAACGTTCTAACCACTCGGCCACGCGCCCATAACCCTATCTATCTATCTATCTATCTATCTATCTATCTATATATATATATATATATATATATATATATATTAGGGAAATTAATGGCAAAAAAATTAGTGTGACGTGTTTAGTGGATGTACGAAACGAAGGAAGAAGGAACAAAGAAAGATGGAAAGAAGAATGAAGGAAGGAAGAAGGAAGGAACGAAGGAAGGAATGAAGGAACGAATGATAGATGGGTGGAAGGAAGGATGAATGGAAAGAAAGAAGGAAGGAAGGAAGAAAGGAAGGAAGAAGGAAGGAAGGAAAGAAGGAAGGAAAATGGAAGGAAGGAAGAAGAAGGAATGATGGATGGATGGACGGACGGACGGACGGAAGGAAGGAAGGAAGGAAGGAAGGAAGGAAGGAAGGAAGGAAGGATAGAAGAAGAAAGGAAAAAAGGATGGACGGAAGAAGGAAGGAAGGATGGATGGATGGATGGATGGATGGAACGAAGGTAGGAAGGATGGTAGGAAGAAGAAAGGAGGAAGGAAGAAGGAAGGTAGTGAGGAAGGAAGGATTGACGGACTGAAGGAAGGAAGGAAGCATGGATGGAAGGAGCGAAGGACCGAAGGATGGATGAATAGAAGGAAGGAAGACCAAAGAAAGAAGAAAGGAAGAAAGAAGGAAGAATCGGAGGAAGGAAGGGTGGATGGATGGATGGAAGGAAGGAAGGAAGGAAGGAAGGAAGGAAGGAAGGAAGGATGGATGGATGGAAGGAAAGAAGAAGGATGGAAGGAAAGGTGGATGGAAGGGAGGAAGGAAGAATGGATCGATGGACGGATGGATGGATGGATGGATCGTAGGAAGGAAGGAAGAAGGAAGGATGGAAGGATGCATGGATGGACGGAAGGAAGGAATGAAGGAAGGAATGATGGATGGATGGATGGATGGATGGATGGACGGACAGAAGGAAGTAATGAAGGAAGGAAGCACGGAAAAGGATGGATGGAAGGAAGAAAGAATGATGGAAGGAAGGAAGGATGAAAGGAAGGAAGGATAGAAGGAAGGAAGGATTGATGGATGGAAGGAAGAAAGAAAGAATGAAAGGAAGGATTGAGGGACGAAAGGAAGGAAGGATGGGAGGAATGAAGATAGGATGGATGTATGGAAGAAAGGAAGGAAGGAAGGTAGGAAGGAAGGGAAGAAAGGAAGTAAGGAACGATGGACCGAAGGAAGTAAGGAATGATGGATGTATGAACTGAAGGAAGGCAGGAAAGAAGGAAGTAAAGAAGGAAGGATCGATTGAGGGATGAATGGATGGTAGGATGGAAGGATGAAGGAATGGATCGATGGATGGACGGTAGGAAGGAAGGAAGGAAGAATAAAGGAAGGAAGGAAGGGAGGGAGGGAGGAAGGAAGGATTGACGGATGGAAGGATTGACGGATGGAAGGATGGAAGGAAGAAGGATGGTAGGAAGGAGAAAGGAGGAAGGAAGGAAGGAAGGAAGAAAGGTAGGAAGGAAGGAAGGAAGGACGGATGGATGGATGGATGAATGGATTGCATGAAGGAAGAAGGAAGGAAGGAGGGATGTATGTTTGGACGGAATGAAGGGAGGAAGGAATGAAGGAAGGATGGATGGATGTATGGACAGACGGATGGATGGAAGGAGGATGGAAGGAATGATGGACGGAAGGAAGGAAGTAAGAAGGTCGGAAGGAAGGAAGAATGATAGCATTAATGAAGGAAGCGAGGAAGGAAGGATGGATGGATGGATGGATGGATGTATGGATGGATGGCCGGAAGGGAAGAAAGAAGGATGGATGGATGGATGGAAGAAGGACGGAAGGAATGAAGAAATAATAAAAGGAAGGAAGGAAGGAAGGAAGGATAGGTGGATGGAAGGCAGGAAGGAAGGATGGATCGATGGAAGGATGGATGGATGGATGAACGGAAGGATGGAAGAATAAAGGAAGGAAGCATGGAAGGAAGAAAGGAAGTTAGGATGGATGGATGGACGGAAGGAAGGATGGAAGGAAGAAGGAAGGGAGGATAGATGGACGAATGAAGGATGGATTGATGGATGGAAGGAAGGAAGGAAGGAAGGAAGGGTGGATGGATGGATGGATGGATGGATGGAAGGTTGGAAGCAAGGATGGATGGTTGGATCGAATGATAGATTGCATGAAGAAAGGACGGAAGGAAGGAAGGAAGGAAGGAAGGGGAAGAAGAAAGGAAGGATGTATGGATGGACATAATGAAGGAAGTATAGAAGGAAGGAAGGATGTATTGATGGTTGGAGAGAAAGAAGGAAGGAAGGAATGTTGGAAGGATGGATGGATGATCGGAAAGAAGGAAGGAAGGAAGGAAGGATGGAAGGAAGAATAAAAGAAAAAAGGAAGGATGGATGGATGGATGGATGGATGGATGGAAGGAAGGAAGAAAGTTAGGAAGGAAGGAAGGAAGGAAGGAAGGAAGGAAGGAAGGAAGGAAGGATGGCTGGCTGGCTGGCTGGCTGGATGGATGGATGGATGGATGGATGGAAGGAAGGAAGGAATGATGGATGAAGGAATGAAGGAATGAAGGAAGAAAAGAAGGAAAGGTGTATGGACGGAAGGAAGGAATGATGAATGGATGGATGGATGGAAGGAAAGAAGGAAGGAAGGATGAATGGAAAGACGGAGGGACGAAGAAGGAAGGGATTTAGGAAGAAAGAAACAAAGGAAGATAGATAGATGGACGGATGGAAGGAAGGAAGGAAGGAAGGAAGGAAGGAAGGAAGGAAGGAAGGAAGAAAGGATGGAAGGAAGGAAGGAAGGACGAATGGATGAAAGGATGCACGGTAGGATGGAAGGAAGGAAGGATGAATGGAAGGACGGAGGGAGGAAGAAGGAAGAGATTTAGGAAGGAAGAAGCAAGGAAGGATGGACAGAAGGAAGGAAGGAATTGTGGATGGATGTATGGACGGAAGGAAGGATGGGCGGAAGGATGGATGGATGGACGGAAGGACGGAAGTTAGGAAGGAATAAGCAAGAATGGATGGATGGATGGATGGATGGATGGATGGATGGATGGATGGATGGATGGAAGGAAGGAAGAAGCAAGAAAGGATGGATGGATGGACGGAAGGAAGGAAGAAGGAAGGAAGGATGAATGGATGGACGGAAGGAAGGAAGGAAGGAAGGAATAAAATAAGAACAACGAACAAGAATGTAGAAAAGAGAAGGAAGGTAGAAAAAGAGAAGGAAGGAAGGAAGGAAGGAAGGCTGGAATGAAGAAGGAAGGAAGGAAGATGAAGGAAGTTGAAAGGAAGAAGGAAGGAAGGAAGAAAGGAAGGAAGGAAAGAAGGATGGAAGGAAGGATGGAAGGAAGTAAGGATGGAATGGACGGAAGGAAGTAGGAAGAAGGAAGGAAGAAGCAAGGAAGAAAGTATGGACGGAAGGAAGTATGTATGGATGTACGAAATGAAGGAAGAAGGAACAAAGAAGGATGGAAAGAAGAAGGAAAGAAGGAACGAAGAAGGAAGGAACGAAGGAACGAATGATAGATGGGGGGAAGGAAGGATGATTGGACGGAAAGAATGAAGGATGGAAGGAAGGAAGGAAGGAAGGAAGGAAGGAAGGAAGGAAGGAAGGAAGGAAGGAAGAAGGAAGGAAGGATGGACGGAAGGATGAATGGATGGATGGATGGACGGAAGGAAGGAAGAAAGGAACGAAGTAAGCAAGGGTGGATGGATGGATGGACGGAAAGAAGGTAGGAAGGATAAATGAAATGGTGAAAATTAGAGAAATGAGGGACGATAAGATAAAATATATTGAAAACAAAGAAAGCAAAAAGACGGAAAAAATGGCGAAATAAAGAAAAAGAAAAAAGTAAAAGATAGAAAAACTAAAATAAAGAAAATCAAGAAAAAAGAAACTTAAAGAGAAGAAAATATAAAGAGAAAAAGAGAATAAAGAAAAATAAAGAGAGTAAGGAAAAATCAAGAGAGTAAGGAAAAATCAAGAGAGTAAGGAAAAATAAAGGGAGTAAGGAAAAATCAAGAGAGTAAGGAAAAATAAAGGGAGTAAGGAAAAATCAAGAGAGTAAAGAAAATTAAAGAGAGTAAGGAAAAATAAAGAGAGTCAGTAAAAATAAAGAGAGTAAGGAAAAATAAAGGAGTAAGGAAAAATAAAGAGAGTAAGGAAAAATCAAGAGAGTAAGGAAAAATAAAGAGAGTAAGGAAAAATAAAGGAGTAAGGAAAAATAAAGAGAGTAAGGAAAAATCAAGAGAGTAAGGAAAAATAAAGAGAGTAATGGAAAATCAAGAGAGTAAGGAAAAATAAAGGGAGTAAGGAAAAATCAAGAGAGTAAGGAAAAATAAAGGGAGTAAGGAAAAATCAAGAGAGTAAGGAAAAATAAAGAGAGTAAGGAAAAATAAAGGAGTAAGGAAAAATAAAGTGAGTAAGGAAAAATCAAGACAGTAAGAAAAATAAAGAGAGTAAGGAAAAATCAAGAGACTAAGGAAAAATAAAATAAATAAAAAAAAATAAACAGACGGTACGACAAAATAAAAAGATGCAAAGAAAAAGTAAAGAGAAGGAAGGAAAAATAATTAGTAAGTAAAAAGAAATAATTAAAGATAAGTAAGGAAAACAAAAAGAAAGAATGAAAAATGTAGATAAGGAAGGAAAAATAAAATAAAGCAAATTTCAAAAGAAGGTAGGAAAAATAAAAAGAAGGTAAGAATAATTAAAGATAAGAAAAGAAAAACAGGGAGAAGGAAGGAAAAGTAAAGAGAATGCAGATAAAATAAAAATAACGGAGGAAAAATAAAAATAAGGAAAGAAAAAATAAAATAAAGAGAAAAAATTAAAATAAAGAGAAAAATAAAAAATACGGTAGAAAAAGTAAAAAGAAGCAAAGATAGATTAAAGATAAGAAAGAAAGAAAGGCTTAAAAAATAAAGACAAAAAAAGAAAAAGAAACCAAAGAGAAAAAAAATTAAAATAAAGTGAAAAGTTAGGGAGAAAAATTAAATAAAATTAAAGATAATGAAGGAAAAGATAGGGAAAGAAAACTAAAATAAAGAGAAAAAAGAAAAAAGAAAAAGAAAAGAAGAAATAAAGAAATAAAAGAAGCATATAGGGAGAAGAAAGGAAAATCAAAATAAATGAGGTATATGAAAGAATGAAAAAGGAAAGATGAAAAATATTTTTGAAAATGAAAGGATCCGATAAATAGATATGGACAGAGATAGATAGATAGATAGATAGATAGATAGATAGATAGATAGATAGATAGATATGAACAGAATGAGATAGATAGATAGATAGATAGATAGATAGATAGATAGGAATTTGCTATAGAAGGAATATTATAAAACAATATACCTGCCAAAGTGAGAAATCTCTTTCTAATCTCGTATTTCTTTTCCCTTGTTGAAATATCACAAGAAGTCGCCTTATTCTCTAATTCTTCGTTTTTTTTTATAGCCAAACATTAAAACACATAATAAATCTAAAACCAAAAAAGAAAGCAAACCGTGTCTCCCCGTCGAAATGCAAATACAAGATTCCATTCGCCACTTTCAGCTTTTTCCATCCTCTACTGTTCACCCACTAAGTCAAGACACACGCTAATATCTACTTTCGTTTTCCTAATTGGTTCGGTCGAAAACAAAACAATGTACGTCTTCCTCTCTGCTTGTCTATAACTGTTATTTCAGAATGTTCGATTAGGAAAGGCAATAAACTATCTCTTTCTCAACTATCGATTACTTAATAAGATAGAATTGATTCTCTAGCCTTGGTAAACAACCAGTCTAGAAAAAAAAAACAATTTTTAATTTAAAACTGTCGAGAAGGCAACGGGAAACTACTATGCCGTTTTTCCTGAATAATAATAATAATAATAATAATAATAATAATAATACACAGTTTAAAGAAAATTAAAAGGAAACTGTAGAGGTCCATGTCTGCCAACGTCCTTAAGAGACGTGACAATAATGAAAGATGAATAAGTTAAATATTCTTACATTTATAACCTGGTTGAATCAGAAAGAATAACTGAAATTTCTAGGACGAATAATGAGGAAAGACGGCTTTGAAAATTTGACACACACAGAATACATTGGGGTGGTAAACAGCGGGTAACTTACCTCACAAGTTTGTGTAAAAGGATGGCAAAACAAGGTGTGAAATGGATAGTAAAAAAGACAAATATTGCTTAGAGCTATTAGGTTGGTGCAAAAATAATGACGTAATAATATCGTTTTTTGACGTTAATACGTCAAAAAACGACATTATTATGTCATTATTTTTGCACCAACCTAATACAAATGATAGAAAGTTGTGGAGAGTCATGGTCATGCACGCCCTGAAGGGTCACAGCAAGAAGAAGAAGAAGTCAGATAATAAGGACCATTAATATTGGGTAGTGAGTTCGAACCCCACTGAAGGATTCACACATTCCCAGACGAATACTTGCAGCTGATTTAATCTTCACGAGACACTCTCAACTTATAGACTTGTCTCAAACAAACCTTAAATAAATAGCAAAGGTCCCTCTTCATGTTATAAAGGCTAACCGAGTAGATCACTACCCCTGAAAACCTCGCATTTGAGGTTTCTCGAATTTAGTAAAGTTCATTTAAAGTGTGTGCGTGTGTCGAAACAGTCATCTGCTCTGAAATGTGTGAACCTAGTTCGAAATCTGACCGAGTGTTTTACAATTTCCTGGCCCTTGTACCTCTTAATAAATGTTGTCTTTTTTGTTATCTCTACTAGCCCCTGTTCTGTCAGCCATTTACACCAGCTTCTTAGGTAGATTACGTGCTGTCCCTCTTGCCCTCAATATTTCTTGTTTGTGTTGAATTTTCCAAGCCCTCTTTCCTCTTTATGTGGCCTAGAAATTTCAAGTGACGTTTTCCAATGTATAAGTGCCCTTTTTGTTTCCTTTTTTAAAAACGTCGTCATTGCTCACGTGTTCAGTTCATGGTATTCTCAGCATCCTTCTGTAGAGCCACATTTCGGTTGATTCAAATCTCCTCTTTATCAATGAGGAAATTGACCAGCATTCACTGGCAGTTCAGTACTCTTCTTTATTTCTAATGAAATTCTCTTTTTTCTGAGTACTTAACTTTTGGCAGTCACCTTTCGCTATCACAATACGACTTGGGATTTCGGTGTCACACTTCCCAGTTTGGTTAAATAGCAAATTTCACTGGGATCTCTATCCTTAAGTGACAGTCAGTGTAGGTAAAAGACTACTCTAAATTCAAAACTCTGAATAATGCAACGGGAAACCACTGCACTAATTTTTCCCAGAAAATCTTGTCACTTCACAGATAATAAAGAATCAATTTCTGTGGAGAGCCATGATCGCCAACATTCTGAAGGGATGTGGTTATGTTAAACGCCCAGCAGAAGTCGAAAACCTTAGTCACGATCTTGTAAGATGATTGAGTGTATCTAAGTTAAGACAGGGTGACAGAACATTTTTTCAGGAAGTTGGACATTTGCCGTAAATTACCTTTGGTTATGGTGTCCGTTTTCAGATTGTTGTGCAATGGACGTCAATTGGACTAAATATTTTTTTAACAAAGAAAATATTTCTTTTCTTTTTTTTTTACTTTATACATTGTTACAAGATTAAATGCAAAGATTTTTTTTTTCTTTGAAATAACTTTATTTAAAATTTCTTGTAAATATTTTTTTTTTCGTAGTAATTTTTTTCTTTCGGATACGATGTGGCGTAAGTTCTTCCTGACACCATGTGGCGCAAATTAAGTGTATTAAATTATAAGACGGAGAAAGACTAAATGAAGTCTTTGACTGTTTTGACGTCCAAACTAGTTAACGCATAAAATTTAATTTCTTCTCGTCTTCATTGATGCTTCGTTTTTATAGAGAAGGGCAGATACCACTTCATGACAAGGGAGGTAACCGTGGATTACTCCACAGAAACTATACTTCTTTGTGTTGGTTTTAAATTCAGAGATTTCCGACTGATTACCATGTGAAGCAAGGGACGCACAACTGCTTTTTCACCCACCGTGGAAGGTAGTTTTTTTGTTTTTTTTAATTCGAAAGAGAATTTAAACAAATTCGGCCAAAATTTGAATTCGGCTCGCCAATTCCATTTTCCTCACCAATAACCCCCACGACCTACTATTACCGAATCATATATATATATATATATATATTATTGTATCTTCTCCGTTCATGCTTATGATAATGTTTCATTTATGAAATCGGCATCGTAAGAGATTAACAACAATAATTAATAATAAAATAGAATAATTCTAACATTAGACTGTTATAAAAGTTATGTGACGAATAGAAGATCTTATTAGGCACAATCAGAAGTTAATAATAATAACTAATAATAGAATAGTGTAGTTTAAAAAAAAATACTAGCAACATGTCCCGGCGTTGCCCGGGCTTGATTCAAAAATCGTACGACTCATACAGATGTAAGATATTTTTTCCCTTCCTTGCCTTTAAAGGAATGCCCTTTGCTGTGCTGATGTTGCAACATGCCTTACTTCTTACACTGCGAATTTTTTCTAAACTCTATACTAAACATTAAATCTGTTACGAAAAAAGAACTAAACAAAATGAACCCAAAACGATCAGCTTTAAAAAAGGACGCGCAACTGGAAAACCGAATGAAAAAAGAATGTTAACAACATATAGTTTTCCACACCCAACACAGTTCTGCGGAATCAGAATCAACGTTGAGTTTAAGCAAGCGAATGAACTAATTGGTGTAAAGTGCCATGCAGATTTAAATTTTTCCCACTTGTGACGACTGCAGCTATCGACTTTTTTGCATGCTAGCATGCGTGTCAGTCAGCTGTTGGCTCTCACGCTGCCCAATAGAATCTTCCTGCCTATACGTGGCAGCCAACTATAGGCTCTCACTCTGGCCAGTAGAAAATGGCCGCAAACTACATGAAAACTGCCGTAGAAGCATGAAAAAATCGATTATTTCCACTATCGATGTGAGTTGGGAAATGCAAAGTCGGTCTTGACCTTCTCGCTAACTTGGAGCATGTGCATGTAAATTTTGGTGCAAATCCGTCAAAAATTGCGGCCGTGCATTCGTTACAGATACACACACATCCTGACTTTTATATATATATATACATATATATATATTATTGTTATAAAAGTCATGTGTTGGTTGTATGAGCCAGTATTTAGAAAAATTAGCTTACAACGTTTTTCTTCTTTCTTTTCAGCTTTACATTTGAAGGAAGTGCTTTATAGCTTTTTGGCATATCCGACTTGCTTTCATCACGACTCGTCCGCTTTGGGAGCATAATTAAGTCAAATTTATGAATTGTTTATTTCTAGAGTTAACAGCAGAGAAGGAAAACGCGGACCTGTTCTCGGCAAAATATCCAATTTTTATATCACACACACAAAGGAAAAAAATAAACAAACAAGAAATAGTCAAAGAAACTTTCATTTTTAGAATGTTAGTCTACCTTAACAACATTATATGATACATTGTTGATGGCAAACACAGAAAGAAAAACGTTAGGAACACTGACGGAAGGGAGTGAAGGTACTAAAGAAAAATGTGAAGAAAGAATATGTAAATCGTAAAAAATAAATGAATTTATGTTTACCAGCAGAAAGAAGGATCCAATATGCCAATTATAAATTAGAAAGGCCGAAGCGAAATACAAAAATTTAAATATTATGGATGTATTTTAAGAGAAGACGGAAAAACGTGACACCCAGATCCGAAGGTGCATTGGAATAGCAAAAGATACCTTCCAAAAGGCATTTGAAATATCTGGGACTTACAATATCGGTCGTCCTATATGGCTTCCAAAACTGTACAATCGCATCAGCGATGAAGAAGGGACTTGAAACAACCAAAGTATAGTTCTAGAGAAAGATGTTGGAAATAGAAAACATGACTTGAAGTTTAAATGCCTAAGAAGTATTTTAAGAGAGGACGGAAAATGTGACAGTGAAATCCAAAGGTGCATTGGAATAGTGAAAGATGTCTTCCAAAAGCTAAGCAAAGTATTAAGAAACAGGAAAGTTTCGTTAGAAACAAAGAAAACAATGTTGACTTGCTATATAATATCAATCCTTCTATATGGCAGTGAATGTGGGAGAATTTTCCCAAAAATGAAAAGGTGACTTGAAGTTTAAATGTCTAAGAAGCATTTTAAGAGAGGACTGAAAATGTGACAGTGAAATCCAAAGGTGCATTGGAATAGTGAAAGATGTCTTCCAAAAGCTAAGCAAAGTATTAAGAAACAGGAAAGTTTCGTTAGAAACAAAGAAAACAATGTTGAATTGCTATATAATATCAATCCTTCTATATGGCAGTGAATGTGGGAGAATTTTCCCAAAAATGAAAAGGTGACTTGAAGTTTAAATGTCTAAGAAGCATTTTAAGAGAGGACTGAAAATGTGACAGTGAAATCCAAAGGTGTATTAGAATAGTGAAAGATGCCTTCCAGAAGTTAAGCAAAGTATTAAGAATCGGGAAAATTTCATTAGAAACAAAGAAAATAATGCCGAAATGTTATGTAATATCGGTTGTTCTATATGGCTGTGAATGTTGGAGAATTTTCTCAAATATGAAAAGAAGACTTGAAACAACCAAAGTATTGTTCTAGAGAAAGATGCCGAGGATAGCATGGACTGAGCATGCGAGCAACGGCAAGGTTTTGGAGAAAATGGGAACAAAAAGGACACTTTTACTTAGCATCAGAAAGACAATTTCTAGGGTGGATAATAAGAAAAGAGGAAATTAACACTCACAGGACATACTGAAGATGAGAAGAACAGATAAAATCATCGCACAACTTGCCATAACCCCGTAAAAAGACAAACTTTTACAAATCTTGTCTAAATAGTAGAAGAGGGATTAGGAGAGATAGCAAAAAGCACACGTTTTTAAGAGTTACAAAGTACAAGAAAATATGGAAGGCCATGTTTACCAATGTCCTGAAGGAACACAGCACATAGAAGAAAAAAACGAACCTGGAAAATAAATGTCCAATTTGTATTGAAAGATCGCCTTAGCTTTTGGAACGCATCTTTTGCTTTACCAATACGTTGTAGGGATAGAGAAGTCGCTTATCTCCTTTTAGAGTAGATAAGTCACCTGGGCGACGTGACGCCCGGTTCATGACGTCACTACATACAGTGACTAAAGCGGCAGTCAAATTCAGTTCGTTTTACAGCAGCCAAAGTGAAAGTTTGCTTTCTATATCTACTCCGCTATGGCTCGGGCAGAATGTAAATCTGCCTCCCCAGTAACTTACAATCACATAGTGTCTTTGGAAAGATATCTTTCCCAGATATGGAATTCCAGCTCGCAGTCCTCGATTTGGGAAAACCCAAGACCCGCTGTTTCCCTCAGCGATGAGATATAGATGAATCCGGTTGTTTGAACTTGGAGTACTAAACATGGCTTCTCCCGATACAGGAGTATCTCCATATATATATAAGACCTTTCCTTTTTGTTTCTCTTTACACTCTTCTTTGTTCTATAGATATACTTGATAAATTATTCTCTGCGTGAGGCATGTGTATATATATAGATATAGTTTTAGTATGTCTTACTCATATAAAACTCTGAAAATAAAGCATATTTGTCATTCTTTTTTCCTTTCAGCAATTCCGTTGCGTCCATGAAAGACAATGTTATTATATCACATATATAATAATGCCCTTAATGGGGGAAGTATAAATGGGAGAATAAATCTTTCTGTCATAGCTCTTTCCAATCATAGGGTCATCGAATTTCCATGTCACATCTTCCGTCTTGTAAATACCTCGCAAATATCTAAATTTGTTTACTTGATTTTGACAATGCCATTTCTTACATCGCCATGAGTTCCAGCAGTTTTATTTCCGTGTCTGCCAGAAACACGTCATCTACGCGTGGAACAGCTTTTCAGATTTCTAGAAAAATACAAATAGATCTAAGTACTGTCACTGAAAAGTCATTTTTTGTACAAAACCGGCTCACACCAAAAGTAACACCATTTTTGTACAAAGACCGGCTCCAAATATTAGAATTTTTGTATTCATATATATTAACCAACCAACGACGTCGTATGAGATGTGTGTCTTTCTTTGAATTGGTAGACGGTAAATATCTGTAAGAATTAAATTTTTAGGGCTCACTTCAGAATATGATCAGCAATATTTTACCAAATTAGGAAAATATTTATTAACCAATAAACTTGAGATTATAAAATCTAAAATTTGGTTTCTTCTGGATCCGATTATTTTATTATAAATCTGATCAATTCTTGTTCGCTAACTAGTCTTTCAGTGAACCTTTGACCAGTGTGTTTGTTTGCTTTCTCGATCGTTTGTTACACAAACAAAACTGAAATTCTCACAATTAATTACTCACATTTTTCGCATATTTACTTGAGTATATAATATTACAAAAATAATGCTTAACTCTAATTTGTTTACACGCAGCAGCAGTAGCAGCTAGCTTTTTCCTACTTTCTTTTCCATAAGGTTGATAACTACAATTAATACACACAGATAAAACAAAACGAAAACCCGTGTCAGATACATCCGGACGCATGTAATGGTATTTTCTGTTTATTCTGTACTGACGTAATTCATTCTGTTGTACTGTAAAAAAAAAAAAAAAAAAAAAAAAGATACACAAAATATTTTGTGTGAAGTTCTTTGCAAAGAATATTTGTAATTCATTTCTTTCAATTTGAAAGAAAAATAATTTTGAAATTTCTAGATCCGTGTTTGAAAATTCAAATTCTTTGTTCATACACCCATATTCCACTACAGGCGTATACGGCAAGGAGGTATCTCCACGCATTTGGATGATTAGCTCAATATGTCTTATCCTACCACCATTTGACACAGCTTTATATCAGGCACATCTTACCTTCATCTGGCACAAGGTCAAGCAAATTAACTGACCTAAACTAAGTTTGACATATATAAAATATAGAATAATTTAAATGCAAACTGCTATTCGGATGACTGTAACATCATGGCAAAAGCGATACAATATTCCTATATATTAGGTTGGTGCAAAAATAATGTCGTTTTCTCACATATGTTACTATGTGAGAAAACGACATTCTTTTTGCACCAACCTAATACATCTTTTAGGATGGTTTGAATATTGGCACTATAAAATCTTTGTTACTCTATTTTGTTTTGCTTAGCCTTATACCGCAATATGGTAATATCAAATATCAAAAGTTGGGTTTTCCTTTGAAAGCAAATTTTTCGAATATTGGCTCTCTACAATCTTCCTATGCCCATTTTGATTTTATTTTGATTTTATGCTGCAATAAATTCCAAGGTAACCCAAAAGTCCTAGCCGTTTTTGATTTATTGCAAAAAGGTAAACAGCAAATTTTCCGTACCGTTTGTCCTCAAAGTAATCCCCATCGGTATCCAAAAGCTTTTGCCAATGTGCCTCCAGCTGAGCAATGCCCTGGCGGTAAACAAACAGCTGTCTTGGGCCCAAATAAGACTGCTTGTGTTTACCGTAAGTTTGACTCATTTGCGAAGAATTTCCCACGATGGTTGTTATCCAGGGAATTGAAGAGATGCTTGGGGGTAAGGTCTGGTGAATAAGGTGGATCACAGAGTGTTTCCCAGCAATGTCGCTGTATGGTATCCCTGGCAACCCACGGCCCATGAAGTCTAGCATTGTCATGGAGGAAAAGGAAATCCTTGCGATTAACCAATGCTGGCTCCTTCTGCTTCAGTGTCTGTTGCACACGTTCCAACTTCTACGCGTACTGGTCCGCAGTGATGGTTTGGCTCGTTAGTCGTAGCTCATATTACACCACGTATCGCCTAGTCCACCAGATACAGGGCAACAGAGAATGATGCTGCGTGAGTGTAGAGGTGGTCTTGTGATGTAAAACACAGGTTCTCGAGGTGACAACCAATGTCTGGCACGCTTGGGAGTGCCATACAGGAACACCTTATTGTCACTGGTGAGCACTCAATCAAACATCGGGCTGTTTTAGTGCCGATAAAGCAACGAGAAACAGGCTGTCACTCGTTGTTGCTTGTTGGCTGTTGACAGTGTGTGGGGTACCCACTTGCTCAACTTGTACGCCTTTCCTATTAAGATTGACTGTTTCATTAGGAACCTGGAATTGGTCGGAAAACCTCACCACAGGTTAGTCTGTTGTCCTCCTCTATGGCCGCCACCATGGCCTCATCATCCAGGAAGTGTGTCCGGTCACTGCGGAGTTAATCTCAAAGAAACAGATCACTAGACCTGAACTACTGGAACCAATGTCTTCCGGTGCGTTCCCTCAGTATCACAGAGAATGGCTTGACGTATCCCACGATTCGATGCGATGCGGATGCGGCTACAGACAAGCCCACCTTAAAGTCTTAAAGAAGGTAACCCCGGAGGAGCTGTTTCGGCGCCACTATGTTTCCTGGCCGCTGCTCCAGTTATGACTGATGTGTCTACGCAACATACGTGTATTGGTCAAGAGCAATCCCGACAACACCACCTTCACCCCACCGCTTTCCTAGTATATGGGGCATTCATTTGGGTATTAGTAATCACTTATTGGCACACAACGTAACAAACGGACTTTTTGGTTACCTTATATTATCTATATAATAATAAAAGTCTGTGATTGCGTATCTGCTTTTGTCGTGCACCCGTCCGGCGTATGATTTGCATTTTAACTCTCTTCAAACAGACAATTTTTTAAATTAAAATAAAGTTAAAAGACAGACACAAAGAGATCCTGCTTTGCTGTTTCGTCCAGTTGTTTGCAGAGTAATTATTTATATTTTGGCTTTCTTTGAACAAACAATATTTTATATAGTTAAAAAATATTTTGGGGCATATTTAAAAATATTTTCAAGTAAATATGATTTTAAAATATTTTTGGTATATTAAAAAAAATATTTTTAAGTAAATCTGATTTAAAGTTTATCCTGGAAGTTCTATTGCTAGTAAATGCTGTAAACAACCAATAAAATTTTAAAATTGAATTTGTAAATCAGATCAATGATGACACGAACGAATTGAAATATTTAACTGAATCATAGTAAAATTTACTTTCATTTCAATGGAACGCTGAAATCAACTCCAATATTTTATAACCTGAATCATCAGTGACCCAACGTGTCACGGGTGGTCTAAAAATGACAGGTTATATCTTTATAGAATACTGACGCAATACAATCTTCAGACGCCCATTTCCTTTTATTTGGCCATAATATGTTTATACAAAATGTCATAGAAAGCAAGCTTCTTCCTTTGAGGAATATTGGCGCAATGTAATCTTTTTATCAACATTTACTCTTATAATAGTCACGTTTATCGAACATTGTCGTAGTACAATCTTCTTATTTCAATCTTCTTTCCTTTATTTGGCTTTGTCAAACGTTAATATTATTAAATATAGAAAGGTATAATACTTTGTAGAATACTGACGTAGCACAATCTTCCCGGGTCGGTTTACATTTCTATGGCCTTATGTCACAATAAGTTAATATTATTAAATATAAAAAAGGAAAGCTCTTCCCTTGTAAAATGAAGATACAATAAACTTTCATATCGCCATTGGCGCAACACAATCTTAAGTCCGTTTACCTTCATATCGCCATTGATGAAATGTTTTTCTACCAACATTTCTTTTTATAGGAATTATTTTTCGATCATTGTCGCAATACAATCTTCTACTTTATTTTCTTTGATTTGACCTTGAGTTAATATTAACTTATGCTAGCATAAGCTAGCATAAGTTTATATTAATAAATATAAAAATCACAGGTCCTTTTTAGAATATTGGCGCAATTTCCTATCACCATTTCATTTTATTTGGCCTTATTTTAACTTTATTAAATATCAGTGTAAGCAGGTTCTTTTTTTCGCAAAATAATCTTCCTAATTATCCCTCGCTTTAGCCTTGTACCTTACTAAGCACGACAGTTATGTATCTGTACGGATTCCAGCAATTCTTGCCTCCTGCTTTTTTAACGTTGTAATAAACAAGACAATATAAAAAAAATAGAAACAAACAAGGTAAAAAATGAAGAAAAGTTACCTATTTGCTGAGAATCTAATTACCTGAAATAAAATAAACGTCTGGGGGAAAGCCCAAAAGTAACGATGCTTTTTCTAAATAAGTATTTTGTTTTTATATTTCTTTTAATGGATTTAGTTTTCAACAGAATTACTTTTACGACCTCATTTCTCCTCTTCTTTCCTCTTTGTTCGACAAATTTGTTGCAGCAAGCATTTCTTCATTCCTCATTTATTTTGGGGTTTTTTATTATATTTTTCAGGTGTTATTTTCCATCGTCGTTTTCCTCCAACTTTCTTCATTTATTTTATTCCTATTTTCTATTCGTCCTTCCGGCACTTTCTTTCTTCTTTCCTTTTTCGCATCTTACCTTCTTCTTCTTCTTCTTCTTCTTCTTCTTACGTCTGCTAATTTTAATTCTACCTCTTCCTCTTCCTTCGTTTTTCCACTTCTCATCAATTTTCTTTTTTTTCCTCTTCTTTTCATTCTTCTCCTCCTTCTTCATCCTCTTCCACGTCTTTCTTCTTGTTATTCTTTTTTGTCTGTCATCATCTTTCTCTTTTTCTTCTTCTTCTTCTTCTTCTTCTTCCTCCTCCTCCTCCTCCTCCTTCATTATGGCCTCTTCATCCCTTTTCTTTTTTTCCTTCTCCTTCTTATTTTGATATATCATGTTTTTCTTTTCTTTTTTTTTCTTTCTTGTCTTCTCCCCTTATTTTTCTTCATCATCGCCCTTCTTTCTCCTCCTCCTCCTCCTCCTCCTCCTTCTTCGTATTCTTTTACTTTTTCTTTACTCGCCTTCACCTACTGCTGCTCTTCCTCTCGTATTCCATCTTTTCTCCTTCTCATATTTTACCGACATAAAGGATCCAATTCTTTTATTAACATTTTTCTTTCTTCTCTCTTATATTTTATCAGAAACTTTCTTCCAATTTTCTTTGTTTCTTTAGTTATTTTCTCTCTCTCTCTCTCTCTCACACACACTCTCTCTCTCTCTATCTTTCTATCTATCTATCTATCTAACATTGGCTTCCTCTTCTCCTTCTCTTCGCTTGGTTATCCAGAAAGAAGATTCTTTATGAACGGCTGATGTATTAAAATCACACCATAACGAAACATCATAACTAATAGTGTCCATCAAAATAAAAGTGCTGATACAAAATAATCATACAAGATAGATAGATAGATAGATAGATAGATAGATAGATAGATAGATAGATAGATAGATAGATAGATAGATATGAAAAGACGAATAGATATTAACAGAATTACATGGATATAAACAGAATGAGATAGATAGATAGATAGATAGATAGATAGATAGATAGATAGATAGATAGATAGATCTGAACAGACGATAGATAGATAGATAGATAGATAGATAGATAGATAGATAGATAGATAGATAGATAGATATGAAAAGACGAATAGATATTAACAGAATTACATGGATATGAACAGAATGAGATAGATAGATAGATAGATAGATAGATAGATAGATAGATAGATAGATAGATAGATAGATAGATAGATAGATATGAAAAGACGGATAGATATTAACAGAATTACATGGATATGAACAGAATGAGATAGATAGATAGATAGATAGATAGATAGATAGATAGATAGATAGATAGATAGATCTGAACAGACGATAGATAGATAGATAGATAGATAGATAGATAGATAGATAGATAGATAGATAGATAGATAGATAGATATGAAAAGACGGATAGATATTAACAGAATTACATGGATATGAACAGAATGAGATAGATAGATAGATAGATAGATATGGGCAGACATAGATAGATAGATAGATAGATAGATAGATAGATAGATAGATAGATAGATAGAAATTAACTGGTAAGTGCATAACAAGGAAGTGGACCCAGCTGAACACAGAATATGTGTTGTGGTGTGATTTCGCAGTCGAGGCTTGTATTTGTACGAAATCATTCCTAAAATAGGTTCGACGTACAAAACGTTAGGAACTTGATATAATAGGTATTACGCAGAGTAATCTTGTTGTGGTCGCTAATACTTTCGTATTCGACTAACTCTCGTCCGACATTGACTGACATCGACTGGCCGACGTTTCTCTTACTACTCCTACTTATATTAGGTGGGAGAGTCTATTAACTATAGAATAGGTGTCTTTCACCATAACAATATGCACACCGAAGACAATCTGATAACAAATAGGAGAGGCAGAATCCTGCATATCTTCGAACGATCGAACTTTCAAAGAGAGACCTGTAACCAAATGCCCTCGATTCAGTAGACGTGAATTTCACTAAAAGTGAATGAAGAATTTTATTTCACATAAGCAATGAATCTCGTGTTTGTTTTGTTTTTTTACGTATGGAAAGATTCTCATGCTCTTATCATAATTTATTAACGCTACATTTTCATTTGCTATAGTCCATCTTGCTATTCCTTCTTTTTCATTTAGTGTTACGACGTGAGTTATTGGATTGAAGACCAGTTATCTTTTGGCGTTGACAAGATAGACTGAAGTTTGTTTGAAATCATAAATTGGTCTGTTTTATTTGGCCGCACATGATACAAATTTTTACGATCATTTATGAGTGACTCGTTGCGTCTTCTCGGACTAAAGTTTTCTACTGATATGAAGTAAAAAATGTAAATTGGATCAACTATGAAAGTTTGTTCTCTGTGTTGTTCTAGACATTTTTTCTGGACAGAATCTATCTTATATATTTCTAAGCATTCCATTTGTCCTTGCTTTGAATATTGCCGCTAGATATAATCTGCTCCTCCTGCTATATATCATGATAAAACCCCAAATAAGAATCAGCACATTTTTCTAGATTTCCACTTTAAGATATTTGTATTTTGATAGATTTTTGAAAATCTTCAAAGAAACATTACAATCTGCAGAGACTGCCATGTCAGTAAGAAAGCACATTCTGTTCTTGTGGTCTTTGATCACAATGTCAGGGCGATTAGATTTGATTGTTCTGTCTGTGTGTATTGTAAGGTCCCATAAAATTGTTACTGGTCCTATCTCTGTAGCTGGGTGTGGGTGATGTTCATACAAGTTTCTTGCAATTTTTTTCCGGTAAAAGTGGCAGATTTTCAATTTAGGTATTGGCCTACTTTAGCAGGCCGAGTTTTACATTCACTTGGTTCTAAAATTGTACAATCTGATACAAGGTGGTCGAATGTTTCTGGATATTTATCACAGAATTTGCATTTGGTGTCAACACAATTGTTATCTGCATTTGGTGTCAACACAGTTTTTATCTGCATTTTGAATCAACACATTTTTATTCCGCACGCAGAAATGGTCGAACTCTTGACGAAAAGAATTTATTTTCTCTCTTAATAATAATAATAATAATAATAATAATAATAATAATAATAATAATAATAATAAAACTCTTCAGTGGAAAATATGATGCCATTTCTGACCTTAGATCTCTGGTCATGGCCCGGTAAGAAATGAGTATACACCAGAAAGCAAAGTAAATAAAGCAATAATAATAATGATGATAATGAATTATCATTCATGGAAAATTCAGGAAACAAATGGAATTTTAAGTGAAATGATGTCGACATGGCTGTGAAAAGGACATTTGAAAAAGGAAACAGAATACAAATAATCCCAGCTCAGAACAAATCTTCACCCACTCAAACTGACTGATTGAAACAAATCAATAAATTAATAGTAATCTCCTTGTTCCCTAGACGAAGTTTGGAAGACGCTGGCTGTATCCTGTGCAAAGAGGAAAGACAAACCACAAAAATGCTTTTCTTCCTGGTAGATACTTGCAAAACTAATGTTTGCCTCTTGACCTGGTGATGTGTAAAGCAGACGAATTACTGTTTTTATTCCAGTGCAAAGCGGGTATATGTCTATCTTAAAAAAATTGTTTTATGAATAAGATATATTATGGACACTGTTTTCTTAAATCACAAAATTCTAAGAATAATAAATTTTTGAAGAGAATTATCTTGTTTTGTTTTGTTTTGTTTTGTTTTTTTGGGGAGTTTTTTTTTTTTGCAGTGAAAAACTATTTGATATGGAAATTCTTCAAAAAATCAGCTAATTGTCGGATTTTAATTAAATTTTCCGGACTTATTCACAAATGAATTAAATTAATAAAATAAATAAATTTTCAGAATATGATTTTTTTAAGGATTTTTTAATAAACAGAATTACATTGTGCGAATGATGTCTAAAATGGCGCTAAAATAAGTGATTTATAGAGATTCACTCATTTTATGTGCCATCTTCAAAAGAAGATCTATATCAATACTGTGACCCTAGACAAAACCGGATATTAAGTCTGCTTTTCATTCAAGTGCAAACAGGTCATATGTCTACCTTTTGATACTAGTATAAAATTACTCATCTCAAAAATTAAATACAAAAAATGTCAGAAAATAGTAAGAACTGCTATCCTAACCAAATATTAAACATGCCCGGATATCGTAACGGATAAAGAAGTTGGTTATATGTATATCACTGTCATCTAGCGGTCGTGAAGTTCTGGTTCGGCAGGAACAATCTCTACCGGGACAAACGAAACAATAAATCAATCGATATCCCATTCCAGCTAAAGATGAAGCATTTTTTGTGTAATGGCAATGTTTCAAGTTTACTCACACTGGTATTGCATTTACAGCCCGTGGATCAAATTCGTCTCGCAGGCTTATTTCATCCGGCTTGTAGCAATAATATCATATGATATGATGCATGATATAGCATATCAATGTTTCTTTTTCTTTAGTTAGGATGTACGTCACACGCTGTCGTTGCGTTCTGTTTTGATCGCGAGGAAAGGCGGAAAAGATATATCAGAGACGCTATCTAGTTTCAATGACAGAAAGAAAAAAAAGAATATAGAGAAAACATTATGTGTTTAACGTCTGCTTCAGTGAAACGAAAAACCTGATAAATTTTAAATCTTTTCAATTGTACCCTCTAACTTCTTTAAATAATGATCTGTATTCAGAATTATCGTTGGTATTGTAATATTTTTAATGAAGTTCTTGAGCTCAGACGTTCAACGAAGTAACATGGAAATTACCACGAGTAATTTAGATGCATTGAATATGCAGCAGTTTATAAAAAGCATTTTTCGCTAATAAGGCTGATAAAAATTTATTATAATTTATGCATATACATTATAGAAATATTGCTGAATATTTAACACAAATGATGGAATATATATATTTATATATATATATATATATATATATATATATATTAGGATATTAAATCGAAAACATGTCAAAATCGCTACACAATTGCAGTCGTGTTTCGATGCGTATTAATACATCTCATCAGGCGATTCTGGAGTAATGGTTAGCAACTTGGATTGAGGAATCGGAGAGCCGAATTCGAATTTCAGTCGAATCAATTACATTCACATACGTGCTAATACCGTTGGGAAAGGTATGACTTCTCTTCTTCTCCATCTATCTATGGGTAAATAGGGTAAACAGTAAATGGGTAAACAGACTGGGTTCTAATAGCCCTGGGTGGCAACTGGTCTAGGAGAAGGACAACTTTCAATTCAAAACCTGCGGAAGGTCGTTTGGGGACCTTGTGGAACTTCGGCCCTTCAAAAAGCTTCACAACTATAATCAAATCTCATGTGCTGGTGTCGGGCTGTCGGTTCGTAGGAACTGATCTGCTTGACCCTCACACGTCGAATTCGACGGGAGAGTCGAGTATATATATATATATATATATATATAGAGAGAGAGAGAGAGAGTGAGAGAGAGAATAGAAAAGTTCAGAGAAGATAACATTAGAACGATTTTAGAGTTCCATGAAAATAAGTGGATACAACGTCGAAAAACACACTATCCAACCGGGCTAAACCATAAATTTAACAATATAGATAGTATTAATATATAACTTTACAAATCAAAACCTACCCACATTTCTCACCCGCACAAGACAGACATGCTTACGGAGGTGTTGAGGACTCACACTTATACACACACCCACACGAATATACACACTTAGACATATCATACTCACTCACTCCCTAAGAACCAAATAACACACACACACAAACACTTAACAGAGACACATCCCCTCTCCAGGACCAATAAAACTGTCAAACTGACCAAGGGAATTCAGAGAAGAATAGATCCATCCAGCTCTTATCTCAAATAACAACTTAAAAGAGACTGTTTGACCAACACAAGGAATGTTAAAAGATTCATGTTAAAAAAATAAAAAATACAAATGAAAACTACAGACAAAAGTTCATTTTCTCCATCAAGACATTCATTTCTGTAGTTTACTGCTACCAGCAAGCAGAAATATTTCTTCTCCCGATGATGGCCATTTTGGCCGAAATTAGTCAAGGAATCTAAATTAAATAATAATAAAAAAACGAAAGGATATTAATCTACAACTCAGTGTGTCTGAAGATTTTAATTTTTTAATATTTTTTTATTGTTCAATATATATATATATATATATATATATATACAGGCACGCACTTTTCTTATTGTTATATCATTATTTTAATGAGTTCACATGTATACATGTTTGAGTTTATATATCTAATTTGGGGTTTGTGTTTCTGAATCGGTGACATTAATATCAGGCGGTCTTGATTGTCCGACTAATTTTTAATCATTGCAATTCATGCAAAGAGGTAAAGCCATTAAGATCTAACACTTTATTGAGTGTGAAAATATATGACCAAAAGAAACACATTAAGAGTGAGAACAATAAAAGAACAGGAATTAAGAAGATAACGAGTGAATTTTCAAAGTTTACTGGAAAGCCAGAAGAGAGATTGACAATCGAGAAGTGTAAGAGAAGAAACTGTAAGCACAGAACTTACGGTTACATCTCGCCATTTCAACAGTAAAATGATGTGACCTTGCCGCCAATCTAGTACTGCGCTTCAATTCATAATGTCATAGGAACAAAAACGGAAAAGCCCATCGGAATAATTAACACGGGAAGTATTTATAGAAAAGGCAATCACCTTAAAAAACCATCAAGGACAACAACAACAATTACCTGTCGCTGCACACTGCAACCAACCGTTTACTAACATTGATGACATCAAAGCCGAGCTTTTAGCGTCTTCATTCAATAACCGACAGACAAGAAAGACGCTAATTGGAGTTGAAATATATTTTCAAGATAAAATCACACATTGAGAGACTAAAGAGGAATTTAGGTATACTCAGAGACTATAAGAATCCCTCTAACCAACACCAGCAACATTCCTCGGAAGAATAAGCCCAACATCTTTGTTTATTTATTCATAGACTCGTTGAAAAAGGGAACAAGCGTGTCCGTAAAATTCCGACTTTCTCTTCATGCTTCAATTTAGTCAAATCTTATTGACAATATTATCATTTTGTTGGCTTTTATTTCTCAGATTTCAGTAACAGGCCTATTAAATCTACACACACACACACAGGGGGGGCAATGGGTAAATCGTAGCCATTTTATATTTTAATTTCGTGCATGCGCGTTGTCTGTTTTTTGTTTTTTTTATTTTGTTGTGTTGGGCACTGTCTGTGAGAAAAAAAAGCACCGCCAGAAAGTTGGAAATGGCTTAATGTACTGCTTGGCATTCCCACCGGAAGCTCCAATACGAACATTTCCGTGTTTCAGTATCAATCTTAGGACAGTACAGAGGATTCGGAATGAGTTGGATGAGTCTTATGGTGATTACGAAGGTAGGCAGCTCAGGAAGCTCATTTTAATCGTTTTGATAAGAAAAGAACTCATGAATTTGTTGGTGAGGGTTTTAGGTTCAATATGGAGGCCTATATCAAGTGTATTGATGAGGTAGTGTTTCCCTAGGTCAACAGGATGGCTGCTGGAAGACCCTATGTTGATAATAGGACTCTGACCAATGCCACACTAGCAGAATAACCTAGGCATGGTTGTCAGATAATTTCTGTGACCATATCATCCCTTACATCTGGCCACCTAACGCCTCAGAATGCAATCCCTTTGATTACTATGTGTGAGGCGCAGTTGAGCGAGAGACCAACAAAGCTCCTTGCCACACCAAAGTTGAACTTAAGGTAAGGATTATGACACTATTCACCAAGAGACCTTCCAGAAGAGTTGCAGGAGATTCTGAAGTCATCTGGAAGCAGTGGTTGAAGCTAATGGCGATTTTATTAAATGAATTTACTCTTTAGTATTTCAAGATATTTTTATGTAATTTTGATAAACATATCTGTTAAAATGAGATGTCAGTGTTATTTTCATTTTTGTGTCATTTAGATGACAATTTATCCATCGCGTCTTCCATGATTAATACAAATATAGCTTGTCACTTAGCTGATTGATGTTATAGATACATAAATGGAATGTCATACTGTATCTGCTTAATTTCAAAGAGAATTCTTCATTAAAGTGTAACTACAGAAAGTACATTGGAAGACTAATTTTTACTATGCAACGTAACAGACGTATGATTTTTTTCTACTTGAAACTTGCACGCACCTTAATTCTAATACAACTCAGTAAATAATCGTCAAGTTAGTATGGGAAGTTCATCTGTGTGAACCATATTTTCCATATTTTTGTCTTTCAAACAACCACTTTCGTTACATTCCTTATTTGGTTGGTGTTTCTAACAAATTCAACGAAAAGAAATATTCCTATTTAGATTATTTATACGTGGTTTATTATTATCCTATTCTTTGTTGTTATTATCACCTCTTTCCGGCCCTTTTTACCTCCGACCCTGATCAGGTGCTTATCGAAACAATTCCTCGAAGATTTCTTCGAATCAGAAACGGAATCGTTCTTTGACTGATGAAGTATACAACTTAGTTGAAAAATAATGCATGTTAAAGAAGATATATTTGCAAATGTTACAATGACGCTTATCGACCAGAACAGGTGCCCATTTTCTATGTTAGTCTTTTGCGCGGAGGCGTGCGTCAGAGTTGAAAGCTGTTTTCACCTTCTTTTAATATATTTATGAGTTCATGTGTACATTTGCATATATTGGCCTTTTTTTTTTTTTTTGTTTAGTTTTTTTTTTTTTTTTTTTTTTTTTTTTCGGAACCATGTTTCGCACGTGAGATTCGGTCCTTCTGAATGAACCCAAGGCAAGCAATTTCCCTTTTTTCTTTCCTCGGGTAAATGTGAACAACTGACTGTTTTTCGCAAACAGCAATTTCAAAATCAGATTATTTTTAAGTATAAAAATAAACAAAATAGCAAAATCTCAACAATTTTACCATTTGTAAATTTCCCAGTGGGAAAGAATTCAATTTACACATTGTATACATTTCTGCGCATAGGCCGCCTCGGAATTAAAAACGCAGTTTGGGCATATAGCAGGAGGTGGTTAATACAAGTAAATGCTGATTCATCTTCTATGTGTCGTATCTCTTCAGGATGTGGGCGATCACTGCCCTCCACAATTTCCTGTTCTTTGCGGCTCTTAGTAACTTTTGTCTTTTTGTTATCTCTCCTAAGCCCTGTTCTAGTATCAATTCACATAAGAACGTTTGGTAAATCATGTGCTGTCTTCTTCTGACTCTTTTCCGTTCAATATGTCCTATGTGTGTCAAATCTTCCAAGCTGTCTTTCCTCATTATGTGCCCTAGAAATTTAATCTTTTTCTTCCTAATATTAAATATAAGTTTCTTTTCTGTTTTCTTTTTCTGTAAAACTTCGTTATTACTCACATGTTCGGTCTATGGTATCCAACTGCACAACGAGAAGCAATAGCTTCTTTTTCTTCTATGTGCCGTGTCCCTTCAAGACGTTGGCGATTATAGCCCTCCATAATTTCCGTCTTTTTCAGCTTTTCGTAAAATTTGGTATCTCGCCATAAACACGTTAGCATTCCTCTCTTCCTCATGTCTTCAAATTCCTTTTAATGTCAAATTTTCTAAGCCTACTTTCCTCATTATGTAGCCTGGAGATTTTAACTATCTGTTTCTGAGGTTAATTATGTGTCTTTTTTTATTCCATTTCATCTAAGACTTCACATGTTCAGTCCATGCCATTCTCATCATCCTTTTGTATAACCACATTTCTGTTGCCTCAAGTCTCTTCTTTATCTGTGTAGAGATTGCCCAGCATTCAGTGCTTCCTTCTCTGTTTCTAACGCCAGACGTTGCTTATCTTTTGAAAGGCATCTTTCGCTTTGTCAATGCGCCTTCGGATTTCGGTCTCGTACTTTCCATCCATTGTTAAAACAATTCCTATTTATTTATTTTATTTTATTTATTTATTTATTTGTATCTCTATTTTATAATTTGCATGTTGGGATGTTCCTTTTACTGATAAGCATGCACTTTGTCTTCTTACATTTGATATTGATTCCTTTCTTCAAACCTTCCTTCATTACCTCCTCTTTTCCCCTCTGTGTCTGCCATCAACACCGTCTCTTTGCATATCTAATGATGTTAAGACTGCAGCCGACAATAATGAATAATCATAGGACTTCCCATCTCTGTACAGGTTAAATAAATCCGGTAAGACGATCCATCCTTGTCTTATACTCCTTTCTAGTTCTATACATTTACTGGATTCAATTTCTGCACGTATGCAGGCAGTTTGGTCCCAGTTTAAGTTCTGGATTATTCTAATATCATTCACAAATATCTCAACGTTACCTAGCATTTCCAATAGTTCTTTGTGACGTATTTTATCAAACGCTTTTAACTGGGATATGTATTTAATCTTAGCTCAACACAGAATTAATGAAGGGGCAGAGTAGGACGACTGTGATGTGCCAAACTTACAAGTTCGTAGTGTAATATTTCATTTAAATTTTTTCTCGACAGAATGCATCTTACACGTTTATAAATCTACCAATCGTCCGTGCATTAAATATTGCTGCCATATTTGGTCTGGTGCCTCTGCTATATATCCCAAGATTCTCAACAAAAACTGAAGAAGGGTCTGTGATGCTATTTGCCCTGACCTATCATCTCAATTTCAATCACTTTCTCACTGCATTAAGGTGGCTTCCATCTGTCTTTTCTACAAATATTTTCATGGCAGTTGTGCTAATAAACTTTCTTCCTTATTATCTCAACCACAGGAATTTAAGCGTACCACTAGATTTGCAATTAGGACTCATCTTTTTACTGTTGAATTAACCAGATAATATTTATTCTGATAATTTCTTTTCTTGAACCTATCACTTGTAGAAATCTCTTCTGATTTCTTGCTTCTTTAGCACAGACAACTTTTAAAATTTTAAATGCAATCTTATGTCTTCCTGAATTATGTTCTTTTATTGTCCTTTCTCCTCACTAAAATCTTCTCATTCTCTTTCACTCCCAGTAATCCCTTGTGTCTTAGTGGCATTATCATCATCTTCTCTGAAATCTGTTCTTTTATTGTCCTTTATCTTCACTAAAGTCTTCTCATTCTCTTTCAAACCCAGTAACTCCTTGTGTCTTAGTGGCATTATCGCCATCTTTTGTCTTCTTGAAACCTGTTCTTTTATTGTCCTTTCTCCTCACTAAAGCCTTCTTATTCTCTTTCACTCCCAGTAACCCCTCGTCTCTTAGTGGCATTATCGCCATCTTCTGTCTTCCTGAAACCTGTTCTTTTATTCTTCTTTCTCCTCATTAAAGTCTTCTCATTCTCTTTAACTCCCACGTAACCCCATTGTGGGTTACGTGGCATTATCGCCTTGTTTAGGGTGAAATGATTAAAAACAAAAAATTGTGAATACAATGTGATCTTCCATCCTGTCGTTTGAAGTAGAAAAAAAGACGGCTTTTGTCATTAATAATCTCGCTTTATTCATTTTTTAGAGTAGAGTTGATCCAATACAAGGCTCGAGAATCACTCAGGGTAGAGGATTGGTGTTAAAATTCTAATGATGATTACTGTATGGATTTAATTGTTTTTCGATTTGTTGATCTTACCCGAAAAGAGCAAGAATCAACCTGGAAGAAACACGATGAAAAGCTTCCTGATTTTTTAAAAACAATCTTTTGCAAATATTAAAGGCGGTCAGTGGTTGCCATAACAGAATGAAAAAAATATTATGTAATTATTTTATACCTGACAGATGGACACGTGTTCGACCCAACTGTGTCTGTGGAAAAAAACACGTGGAAAAGAACCGTATATATAAGACATATCAAAGAGAAGAGTTTTTAATTTTTTCTTCTCTGATCAACAATTCCGAGCCATTATACATAACAACACCCGGACATCCAAGCTTGCGTCACCTGGTATTCCCAAGCGGTCTAGCTACCGACCAAACCCGCCGTTGCTTAACTTCGGAAATTGTACAAGGGTCCGTGTTTCAATGTGATGTGGCCGTAAACCCAAGAAGAAGAATGGCATCCCCTGTAGCGACTTCAGCAGTCGAAATTTCAATGACGATCATTCAGTTTCAGTTGAGATTTTTATATCAATCTTTCATGTTACAATTTCGGCGTGGAATGAAAAGTATATTCGAAAATACGACGAAATGCTGAAAAGACGTTCCCAACAGAATGCTGATGTTCTGCTATTAGTTCTGATTTCGGAAATTGGGGCGATGCAGTAACTTTTCAGCACCCGCCATGGATAGCTGATTAAATTTTTCTGTTCTTTTTCTTGCAGTCATTTCTGCTTCTGCAGTAACTGCGGATTTAATCCGTTTAATCTTTCCACCTTTCATTGCCAAAGACGCCATTAAATTGATTTATTCGTGTTTGCTTTTATTCGCCTATACTCGGCTTTTTATCTGGAGAATATAGAATTGGCTTGCTTCCAGAAGAATTCTAAACAGAAGCTCATTTCGTTTGGAGTTCGATCGCGGTGTAACATAATACAGTTGATTGTTCAGTTCAGTTTCTGTGTGGCCCAAAGTATTTCCTTATGAGTTCGATCTCAATGCAATGAAGTTCATTTCAAAGAGAGTCAAATAAGCGCATTTCATTTCGCTATACGTGAGGTCTCTACGTACTGTGGTACATTTCATTTTGAGTTCTATCTATATGATACAGTTCACTTTGACTCGAACACCGAGCAATATTACCAGTAGAAAACACGATTCCAACACACACACACATATATATATGTGTGTGTATTTTATTATGTTCATGAAAAACAATTGATCAGCAGTAAAGAATTCCTGAGAAAAAAAAAACTACTAAGACATATGACTCTGTTAATTGAACTGTCTATTTAGTTCATGTCATATTAACTGAAAAAAAAAATTCGTTGATTTACCAAATTAGAAAATTCATAAAAATTCTCTCTTGAAATATTTGAACTTTAGCGTTGCGACCTGCACGCTTCAATACTACATAACCGTTAATAAATAGCTCATTTTTAAAAACATCTTTCGGTCGGAAAAACACATTTATTTCGTCTTCCAGTTTTGATTTTAAAAGGAAAAAAATACAGACCGAAGATGAATGCGTAAAGCATTTGAAAGTACTAGCTGAATTAAAAAATACACCATATCCATTTTATACATAAGGATCTCATCATTCAGTGGATTATTAGTAGCATAATGCTTATAATTATGTCTACTAGCGAAGGGATTTCGCCAATAATTGCATTAATATTGCTAATTGATTCAAGGTATGATTAACTATTTGTAATATATATATATATATATATATATATATATATATATATATATATATATATATATATATATATATATATATATTTCAATTAAAAGGTGCAAATATAATTTATAAATTCATGAATCATTCATACAAAAAACAAATATAGAGGTTAATGATTTAAATGCCGAGAAATTTAAATCATTAACCTCTATATTTGTTTTTTGTATGAATGATTCATGAATTATATATATATATATATATATATATATATATATATATATATATATGCATGTCTCATTAAAAACGACAGACAAGGTACTACGGTTAATCTTTTTATTTTTATTTTTTTTTGTGTTCGAACAAGAGCTTTGTTTTCTGGATAAAGAGTGTGTAAAAACTGTCCAAATGTTTTATAGTTCCGAGCGCTTTTGACTAGACTTTTAGCCATTATCAAGGATCATTCAATTTTTCAGCTTAATTAAATGTGTGCATTATGTGTCTGTCTGTGTTTTAATTTCCGAATATACTATTCCCCCAAAAGAAGGCAATACATCCACTAAGACGCAAAAGGTTATTGAGTGTGAACAAATCGGAGAGAAAAACATAATTAAGGTGAGAGAAGTAGAAATTAAGAAGACAAAAGTTAATGATTGACATTGCATTTAAACTTTTGAAGATCAAAGTTGATTAGACAACAAGAGGCCGGAATGGACTTCCACAAGTGAGAAGTGAGAGAGAAGAAACTGTTAGCATAAAACTTACGGTTGCATCTCGTAATTTCAACTGTAAAATGATGCGGCCTAAATGACAATCTAGTAATGCGATTAAATTCGTAATTGAGGTCGAGTTATCAATGTCTAAATATCATAGAGGAAACTTCATACGAACAATTACCATGAAAGTATTTATAGAAAAGGCTCTGGGAAGCTATATTACGGCGATGGAAAACTGATTGAAGCCGACATACTTTGTCTGGACCGAGAAAATTTTAAATTCTTCTTTTCTTAAGAATCTCTAAATAGTAAATCAGAGGTGACAGCAATATTCAATGCATAGATTTACAAATGTGTAAGATGCTGGCAAGAAAAATTGTCTAGTGTGGTACAATGAACACGCAGCAAATATAGCACTTTATTCAATAAAATGTTTGCACTTCAGAAAACGTTAGACCGAGAAAGCGAAATGAGTCAATATCTTGGAGGTTATCGTCAGCCATGCTGATGGAAAGCAAAAATAGATTCTGTAAGTCGAAAGCTGTTTCGTTTCGGAGGCGTTAAAATTAAAATGTCATTTCGTAACAATTAACAAGATAGTGTATGTCATTTTTTTTTAAAGATCAGCTGCTAATTTGACCTTATCCAACTGTTCAAACTTACCATTAAAACAAAAACGAATAGCTGTTTCATTTGCATAGATACCGAGTTGACAACTGATGACATCAGGAAATTTGTTGGTGAAAATTTGGAACAACGTAGGTCCAAGGACAGATTCTTGCAACTCTTGGAACTCCCGCATTAATGCAAAATGATCTAGAAGAGTGGCCATTCAAGACAACTTTCATTTCGCCATTTGATAAGAAAGATTTGATAAGATCAACAATCCGTCCAGAAATAACAAGACCTTTTAGAAAAAGAACATCATGCCAAAATATATCAAATGCCTTCGAGATATTCAAACCAACAGGACGAGTTTCACCATTCAGATGGTAGAGCATATAAATCATGGTAGACTCTTTCAGCAGTAACCTTTAATATATCAGCAGTTGACCGAGAGATATGAAAGCCATATTACTTGTGTGAAAGAAGACCCTGCTATGTGAGATATTTAACCAGTTCGGAGTTGATCAGACCTCTAGTACTTTGCCTTCTAAAGATGAAGAAGGATAATAGGTTGATAGTTACAAATATCAAATGCTTCGCCAGAGTTCTTAAAAACTGAAGCTACAGAGGACGCTTTCCAACAAGAAGGAAGGCAAGAAGCACTAAGGCATTTATTGTAGACTTTAGAGAGGACAGGCACCAGATCAGGAGAACATGTCTTAAGAAATATTGCAGGGATAACATTAAGGCCACATGATTAGTGAAAATCCAGTTTGCAGGTCATAGCAGAAATCCTTTATATGCATATCACACAGTGGAGATTCCATTCTAAGTGGAAAGTCAGTCAAAGATACCCCAAATGAATCTAGAATAGAATTGGAAGAGAATTTACGAGCAAAACATTCTGCTTTACCAGTAGATGATCTTAAAACAGCACCGTCATTAATCACGAGAACCAAATTGTTAGACACTATACGGTGACTCATTCTATCAGCGAACAAAGACTGCCTAATTCAGGGCACATTTACAATTATTTCGATCAAACAAGAGTCTTTTGCGTCCGGGATTATCACGTTGGTGCAGTCGGAAAACGGTTTAGTGACTGAACAAATAAGTATGAAACAAGAAAAAGATTTGTGGTTTCACCTGATATTTCCAAGAAGACACAAAAGCATCGATGCCTGCTTTTAACAATGAAGCGACTTCAATGGCACAATTCTCAATAGGAAGTTTAAAATATAAACCCAAGGGGCGTCACAAACAAATTCATGAAAATAATTGCAATCAGTTCGCTGCTAACAGAAGGAAGCCTTGTGAATAGGAGGTTCGTGCCTAATAGATGATTCAAAAGAAATATGAACAGATACTACAGCGTGATCCTAATTGCCACAGAGACGGAATTGCGATGCTTGACAAGAATCAGGAGAGGAAGTCAGGAAGAAATGAAATAAGAAGAATATTGCTCAGAATTATGACGGAAGCCTGTAGGGAAACCCATTATTTGAGTGAGAAGAAAAGCAACAGAAATATTATATATACAGAGTCCGCCAAAGAAAAATGTATGCACGCTCCAGGAAAATTTGCCTAGAACTTGTAATTCTAAATTTTTGAGACATCCCGAGATTAATGCAAATTACCTTTGGACTCGACAATCACAAGTGATTCTCAAAATGATGGCCTTTAGCTTCCAGGTATTTATTAGTAAAGCGAACTAATGCTTAAGCAACGTTGGCCAAAGTATCCAGTGGGATTGATTCCCATGCATTTTCAACTAAGAACCGCCAATGTAGTTGGATTTCTGCCATGTACAACATTCTTTGGGATCCTCCATAGGTAAAAGTTTGCTGGGTTTAAATAAGGAAAATATCGGACGAAAATAAAGAGTCGTATTGCAATTTGCTAAAACTACAAAAGATGTTTTTTCCTTTCATGAAGTCTATATAATTTTTATGGTAGACTCTGCATATATATATATATATGTGTGTGTGTGTGTGTGTGTGTGTGTGTGTCTGTAAAGGATCCCCATATTACTCAAATATGGGTATCCAGTAAAAATAACGTTTAAAGTGATAAAAATATATACAATGCCAGGCTATTCAAGTCATCTGATGATCACGTAACGTGAAACTCGAAGTACGACGACAGCCATTATTTCATAGGATTGAATGTGGTTAAGCGCTTTTTTCTTGGTTTAGTTAATCAAGGCTTCGAGCACTCTACTAAGAAGGTAATCTTGTCTTGAGGTCTTTTTTCTCTTTCTCTTTCAGTCTTGTTTTTATCCAATACTGTTTCTGGATAAGAGTTTTAGGTTTTGGAAATTTCCGTTGGTCCCACCAATTGTTTTTTGTTTTTCTTTAATACTTATATATATATATATATATATATATATATATATATATATATATATATATATATATATATATTAATGCATGTTTCATTATATAATATAGACAAGTTTTTTCTATTTATTTTAAGTAAGTTCCTTTCATATTCTCAGATAAGCTTAATCACATTATCATTGAAAGACGAGAGGAAATCACCATATTGATACATGTTTAAATCCAATCTAAGCTTTCGGCTTACATAAGACATTATCAAAGATGACAATTACTTTTCAATATATCAACCAATACACGGACAAACAATAAAAATTTTTCAAAGCAACGACTAACTGGTATATGGATTAAATAATATTTATGTTGGTCACACCACAAGCAAGCAAAATTCTTTGAAGAATTTAAATCACCAAATTTTTTTTTTTTTTTGTAAAATCTTACCCGGTCTTACCGAAAATCTATTTTGAATCGCAAAATAAAGAATGGATGTACAAACTGATAAATCTAGACTTTAAAGGTTACGCGTTTTATGGGATGCCCTCCTTACGGTGAAAAACAACTCATAATAGTTAACTATGGACACTTTCGGCTATCAATCCGATGTAAATAAACCGATTAACACGTCACAAAAACAAGACCTCGTAGTTAAGAAATGTTTCTATACAACATTTTTTGCTATAAGTAATATTTGTTTGAAATCAAATTAATTTAACTTTAAATTTGATAATTATTTTCAAATAACGTTTCAGAAATATATATTTTATTTTTGCAAGATTTTTCAAACCGTGAATTAACTTTTCTTTAAAAATATGTCAAAAATGTTCACTTTGAATTAATTAAATTAAAAAAATAGATTCCGATCAATATAATTTCTGTTTGAAATACACCACAGGGTAATAGCTTTCAATTAAAGCTAAAATGAAAGCTTACACCCTCACGTTAAGGTTCCATTATAATAATTTATTTCACCAGAGCCCTTTTAAGGGACGCTGAATCATCAGATAACACTTCCAAAAAATGAAACGAAAGATGAAATGAAAATTCACACTTTTGACGGGTAGTATTAAGTTTATGTATTTTAACAGAGAGGGTAGCGTGGAGTGGTTTGAGAGACATGGTCGAGTTTAGAGTGGGTTTATTTTAATATTTCTTTCAATCATACTTCGTATTGGGGGAGGAGGGACCAAACATTGACCTATTTAAACGGTTAACTTAACAGAAGTGATATATTGAAATGGGAGGGGAGGAGAGAGAAAAAGAAAAAAGAAAGAAGGGGGAAGTAAAGAGAAAGAAGCTGTAATTAGGTTTTACGTAGGAAGGAGAGGGGTGCTATATTTTTAGCAGTTTATGTAAAAAAATAGATAGTAATTTAAATGTTCAAAAAAAACACGAAGAAATTAATTTGATGCTTGCTAGCAATTTAAATATTTAACTCTTTTACAAATAACTTAGGGATTTAATATAACTTAAATACTGTATTTATTAACACATTCATAGAGAACACATTAAAAGAATTTTTTTTTTTAAATATAACAGTTTACTGATAGTAATCTTTTAATATTGTAAAAGACTGTTATGGTAACATCTTTATCAGTTCGAATCTAATTCATGAATGTAATTTGTAACTATTTTTAACATTTGTAACAATTCGCCTTTGAATGAAGTATTACTGCCATATATGGTCTGGAACCCCTTCTATTTGCTTCGGGGTTCTTGATAAGATCTAGAGGCGGATATGCAATATAATAGGCCCTGTTCTGGCATCTCGTCTACAGTCGCTCTCTCACAGACGCGCCGTCGCCTCTCTCTGTCTTTTTTACAAATACTTTCATGGTAATTGCTCCGAGGAGCTGCATTCGCTGGTTCCCGGACTTCATGAATTCAAGCGCCCTGCGAGGCTGGCATCCCGCTCTCACCCTTTCACTGTCGAAATTACTAAATGTAGCCGTCTCTTCTACTCCAATAGCTTCATGTCTCGCAACTCTTCGCCTGTGGAACTTCCTTCCCTATTCCAGTTTCCCTGAGAGCTATAATATCCAGCTATTCAAATGTAATGTCAATCGACGTCACCAGATGCCTTGATCTTTCCACTACCCTTCTCCTCATCTTTTCCTTTATCACTTCTATCTGATCTTGCTCTAAATCTTCTGTAACCCCTTGCGTCCTAGTGGCTTCCCGCCTTGCTTGGGGTGAAAGGCTTAAAATAAAATCTTTAGATTGGTAATCTTCCTTACTTAAAGTTTAGGTTTCAAAAGCTTTCAAAACTACTGGTAGCAAGAACGGAGGGATAATGAATGGAGCAAAATGTCGCTTTACTGATAGAAAAAACGGAGACAGTAGATTGAAAGATGAGATAAAGTTTTTTTGCTAGTAAAACGCTGAAGAATAACAGAATCGCGGATTTGAAAGGATTTGGAAAACATATTCTGTAGCAATAGTTACTGTTAGTAATCATATCATACGCTTTTTATCAAAGAATATCTAAACAGCTAAAGAAAAAAAAGCTATATTGATCCAATCTTATAAGTAGGCAGATAGCTAGCGAGAGAGAAAATCCGCCTTAGACAAGGTGCAATTAAGAGAGAAAGACCGCCCAGATGGTCGCTGGAAGATATGAATGAAAATCGAATTTACAAAACAAATAAATATGTAGAGAAGTTCTATCTACTTGCGACAAAGCTGTTTAGGAAAAATGTCAAGCCTACGTGTAACCGTCATTATACTGTAGAACTCAAAATAAATTGCAATATATAGCATTTGAATATTTATATTCAATTTGCTTAGTCGTTAAGCAGGAGCCAGTAGCCTTCCGGAAAGCAGTGAATAGTTCAAGAGAAACGCTGTATGATCCAGACATCCAGCTATGGCTTCAATTTAAGTGTCCCCGAATACTGTTCATTTCTTCAGATTAAAAAAAAAAAAAAGGGCGGAACACCAGAAAAGAATAGGTTATTTATATATTGTCAGTTCTTATTTTGTTGGCATTTAAAGAAATTCACGCCTTCCCATAGGAAGATTTTAGTGAGTGTCGCTATTGAATCTTATCAAAATATAAATATGCGGCCTAAAGGTTTCTTGAACATTTCCATTCCTGGAAGAATTACTCATATTCCAAGCCAAGATAAATGACTACAAAAATGTTACAAAATTAAAAGAAAAAAACTAAACCGATGACCTTATCTTATTCAAAATATCTAAACTAAATTTAAAGACTAATTTAAACCCCAAAATTGTAAAACATCACTTACTTTCATTTATATGACATTCAATTGTATTGCATTCAATTGTATTACATCAGCTTTCCCTGACGATCCGCTTAGGTTTGTCTGGCTCTCCAGGTTTGACTAGGTCTGCTCTACTTTTGTATTGAGCACTTTTAAGTTAGTTGATTATTCGTATCGTTTTTTTGTTTTGTTTTTGTTTTTTTGGCCTTTGGACCTGCATGCTGTACGATTATTTTCGACAGACGTTCATGTTCATAGCTCTTTCTTTTTTTAAAACCTTTTTTTCCTTCGAGATTGATTTGACCATTAGCAAATCAAGAAACGGAAGGTTTTCCGAGACGTGTGTAGTTATATATATATATATATATATATATATATATATATATATATATATATATATATATATATATATCGGTCTTGTTTGTTTTCTTTACATCTTCGGTTGGACTCAACTTGAGTCCGGCATTGTTCTTGAAGTTGAACCTTCTAACAGGAATAAACAGCACGTGTTCCTAATACAACAGCATTCAAACCGACACGGTCCTCTACAACAACATTCATGATATAATAGCATATATATATATATATATAACCACTGCTCAATTAGATCTCATTTAAATATTCATGGAGACTTACCGGACACTCTTCGTAACATACTTGTTGACAACACTAATATAATAGCATCATCTACATGCAAAAAAAGGCTAAAAATAATGGAAGCGTTATTAATAAAAAAAAAGTTTGCCACGTAGACAATGATATATAACACAGTAAATTTAGTTTCTATATACTTGGCATGGCATGAAGTTTAGAATTGGTGGAATCAAGGTATGTAGTTCATCTTAACGATAGAGCAGCAAAAGGCTTGTCATGTTTCGGCTATGGGAAAGAGGTTGCAGGTTGTAAAATAATACATCACCCACAAAGATACGGAGAGGATTTTGGAATATGTCAAGACTGGAAATTAAAACTGGGCAGCCGATATTCTAGTAGAGTTACAACAGAAACTAAAGCAATCGTATTAGTCAGGCTGCTAATAATAATACAAACTAATTTCAATCATTTGTAGCCGGTTCTAATAATAGATAATTGGAACAGTATTTGTTGCAAAAAGATCATATTCACATTTGTTTTAAAAGTTGTCATAATACAAGGGACGTCCGAAAAGCAAAGAACAAATATCTACTCATCCAACAAGTTTTTATTATTACTATTATTATTATTATTATTATTATTATTATTATTATTTCTTTTGATTTCTGGTGTGCACACATTTCTTTCCGGGTTTTGCCTAGAGACCTAAGGTTAGAAATAGCATCATGGTATTTTCCACTGACCAATTAAAAAAAACAAAAACACATATTTTACATAGATAAAGCCCCTCGTAAGGTGTGGGCTGTACTCCTGAGAAAAATTTGTTGTATTTATTTAAGGCATGGGCTTCCAGGAATCCCTTCAATGACTGAGGGCTCCAACTTCAACAGGGATTGTTGATGTTCCCATGTACCAGATTTTTGAGATTTCTATTTCAAGGTCCTTGTATTTTGATAGCTTTTTGAAGATCTTCAAATATACATTAGTCTGAAGGGAATGCCATATCAATAAGGAGGTATTTTTTGTATGAGATCTCTAATGACAATGTCTGGGCGGTTAGCTTTGATTGTTCTGTCTCTGTGTATTGTATAGTCCCGTAATATTGTAACAAGTCTTATCTCCTTAACCGGATCTGGGTGGTGTTTATCTAAACCGAAGTCTCTACCTATTTTTTATTATTATTATTATTATTATTATTATTATTATTATTATTATTATTATTATACATTCTTCATATATTACCAGCAATACTATATTCTTTTCCATATCGAGATAGATGCATTTGTAACTTCAGTTCATGGAATGCATAAATATTCTCCTTAAAACCACCATTTCACGTTTGCAACAACAATGTCCTCTACTGAGAATCACTTCGCAGGGAAATATCAAACAAATGATAAATTGAAGTAACCAAGGTTGATTCCCTGACCTGGAAGCATCCATTTTAACGAAGCCACAACCAAATTCAAAGTTCAGAAGTCTGCGAAGAAATAGATGGCAACCGTGTTCTTGGATGCAAATGGTGCATTTCCTCTGGACTTTATGCCATATAGTCTGGTTTGTTTATACGGTCAGATACTGTGAAATACGAGACACATTAGCAGAAGCTCTTCGTTGCAAGAGACCAGGACATTTACACAAGGCTGTCATCTAACTAGATGTTACCGCCACCCAACTACTTCCTCTGTTATATGCCGTGTCCCTTCAGGACATAGGCGATCATGGCTCTTCTCTTCCCCCTATCTCTTGTAGCTCTCGATATGTTTTATCTTTTTGCTACTTCTCTCAAATCCTGTTCTGTCATCCACTTGTTTAAGACCACTAGGTATGACACGCTTTGTTTTCCCCCTATACGCCCTGTGAGTATCAGATTCTCCAATCCCTCCTTTCTCATTACGTGTCCCAGAAATTTGTAATTACCTGCAGAGGATAGACACGTTTTCATAAGACACGTTTTACAGCCTATTTTGAGCGATATTGTAGGCCAGCAGGCATCCCAGCCCAGGTCTATCAGCCCTTCGACGAAGAGATAGCGCTTGACTTGAAGAAATTAGGATTGTAGTGATCGACAGTTCTGGGAAAATATGTAGTCTGAGAAAAACATCCTCTTACTAAGGAAAGATGAATCAACTCAGTGTACGTAGCCTGACGAGTCCTAGCTGTGAAGGTCTGAACTGGTAGGTTTAAAGAATGTATAACGCGTCTTAACATCTGCCATGAAAATAGCAAGAGACAAGCAATGTTTCGTCTGTGGGAAAGAGGGCTGTACATTGAAAAGGCCACACAAACGCTTTTGAACTTTGTCTCGAATGGAAAAAAATGAATCGGGTAGCCCCCCCCCCCCACCACCACCACCTACAAAAATACACCATAACGTAGATTCCCTGTGCCTTTTCTATTAGTTTGGTGCAAAAATAATGACGTTTTTGACATATTTTTTAACGTCAAAAACGTCATTATTTTTGCACCAACCTAATATAAATATTTTCACGGCAATTGTTCTCCTGAACTTTACTCTATGTTACTGTAATCAATGTAGATATTAATTTGAGTTTCTTTTTTTTTAATTGGCTTTTATTCCCTACCCACCACAGACAAATTGAACACAAGAGAATCATTTACGCCTTCATAAAGACATGGAGATATTATTGTGAGTGTATGTAAGAATGTGTTGTTTCGGTCTAAGGAATACTGTGGTACGTTTGGGTTAGTATTCGTGTCTAGCTAAGTTTAAGATAAGACAAATTGAAGACCAGCCTTCCTCTATCCCTCCTATTGGCCTTGTGCCACATTTTTGTATTTTTGTTTTTGTTTTTGTGATATTATTTTCCTCTATGTTACTTAGACTTCATGATTTTAAGTGCAGTATTAAATTGGCGATAAGGTCTCATCCTTTTACAGTTGAAATAGCTGTGGATGGAACCGTAAGTTCTATCATAACAGTTTCTTCTATCGCGCTTCTCGTTTGTGGAATCTTCTGACTTCTTACTTCTTGTTCTTTTATTATCTTCTCTCTTTAATAATGATATCTTTTTTTTATATATTTTTTCGCACTCAGTAACCCCTTGCATCTTGGGGACATTATTACTTAGCTTGGTGTAAAATAAATAAAAAAAAAACGATAGTCATAGAAATGACATCGAATTCAGAATAAAATACATTTAAAGAACCCAGACAGATTGTAATCTGAAGGAACCGATGTTGACTCTCTTAGTATAAAGAATCTGTCGTCACTGCATTTCAGCAATCGGCAAACGATATTGATTGCGACTGTGGTCCCGAATGCAAATTGTGTTCTGACACACTTAACTGGAAAACATTGGACAAACTTAAGAAAAATGTTTATTGGATTTATAAGACATATGCAGAATGGTGCTATCCTGATCTAAGACAACGCTAATAAAGACATGCTTGAGATATTTTATGAATGCTATTTCATAGTCATTATTGAATTATTTATGAGGAGGACAGGATTTTATTATCGCTTCAAATATGCATATATTTTATATATATATATGTGTGTGTGTGTGTGTGTGTGTGTGTGTGTGTGTGTGAGGGAGAGAGAGAGTGTGTGTGTCTGTGTGTACAGGGAGCGATGGGTAAATTGTCGCCATTTTATATTTAAATTTCGCACATGCGCGTTGTTTGTTTTAAGATTTTGTCGACTGCGCAACATAGTAGGTTTCAGTTGGGCACCGTCTTTGAGAAATTCTCTCCGCCAGAAATTTGGAAACCGCATACTGTACTGCTTGTCATTCGCGCCTGAGGCCTCAATTGGAATATTTCAGAATGTTTGGGTGTCAATCTGAGGACGTTAGAGAGGCTTTGGAAAGAGTTGTATGAAACTAATGGTGATTACGAAGATAATCACCTGCGCCCTAGGGATGTAACTCGTCTCACCGAGAAAGGACAAATTTGAACAAACAGTGCACGATCCTTATAAGCAGTTGCCTACCTTATTTAATATTTATTATAAAAGTATATCTATATCCTCCATACTCACCAGATTTGGAACCTACAGATTTTAATTTTTTTTTCGATCACTGGATCACATTTCATAAGCATAAGAACATCATAAACAAAAAGTTTAAAACAGCGTTTCAAACTTTTTTCTTTTTTTTTTCAGGGAAAAAACCCAGATTTCTTTGAATATGGGCGCGAAAATTTGTCTGGACTTTAGTTGTTGGAAATGAAGGGGATTTCAAATTTTCTATAACAATAAAAAATAAATTTCATAAGTAGCATATCATTCCGAAAAAAAACTTGGAAACTGTCTTTGAAACATTTTTCTCGAGAAAAACCCAGATTTTTTAAATCGAAAATTTGTCTTTCCGTCAAGCGATAGTTATTGAAAAGGAAGGTGATTATGTTTTTAATAAATAATATTTAAATAAATAAATAAAACTTGCTATGTTGTTGCAAGCTTTCATTTATCTTGAAAATAAATATTCCCACAGCATTGCTTGGCTAAGTTGAATAGATCTTTAGGGGGTCGTTAGGGATCACATATTGACGGAGCTAAACATTAACCTCTGATCTCAGCAAAGGTTCACAGTCAAAAATATGGAGTCTCGTTTTAGATTTCTGGGGTAGGACCCAACAGATTTAGACATTTCTGTGTAGTTTTTCTTTATTTTTTGTGAAATCGGGGTGACGGGATAAGGGTTTATTTGTATTATTTTTATCTCATAATAATACCTTATGTCAGAACTTCGGAAAATACGAATAAAGTGCCGGCCGGCTGATATATTGTGGCACGTAAAAGCAGTGATAAAACTATAAAAAATACAAAGTAAAATGTTTCACTTCATGAATTCGCATAATGTTTGAATTTTTTAACGCTTGTGTTATTGTCGGACCATCCGATGTGTCATGTCTGAAAATTGATAGCATTAAATGGGATATGTTCACTCTTGTAAATTACCTAAATTAGGCATTTCCAGATCCAAGAAGGAAGCGGCGAGGAAAAATGGTGTGGTGGATTGTTGATTAGAAAAAGCAATGGTAAGAATGCTGGTTGTTATTTTAAGAAGTGGGTACAAATAAAAAGATTTAAACTTGACATCTTTTTTCCTTTCCGCTAAAACAGGCGTTAAACGCGTCTATTTTCCTTTTTTTCTTTCTTTCTTTTCATTTATTTCACGGAAACAAAGCAATGACTTTTTCCCCTCTTTCCACGTGATCAAAAGAGAATAGTCCATGAGGTATTGTCAGGAGATGTTAAACGATTTTATCTTCCTTTCTTTCTTTTTTTCTTTCTTTCTTTTTTTTTCTCACTAAAATCAAGTAGTGTCTTTTCTCTCTTTTCACACGATCAAAATGGAATAGTTCATTATTTATGAGGTATTGGCAGGGCGCACTGGTCGTACAAACTAGCAAAGAGCGAGACATGCATAATTATAACAGGATAACAGTAGCTATATTTAGTGTAAACGTCACAATTATGCTACAGTGGTATTATTATATAATTACTACAACTGTCCCATGGCACGTTACATTTCGTGCATGAAATACATATGCAAACGAAACTTTATATTCAACATATGGAGTTAGCGTGACTTGAAAAAGGCAGAATCTCAGATAAAAAAACAGTATAATATAATAGCGATTTTGTCTCATATAAACCAAACAGGTCTGAAATTATAAGGGTGATATCAAATATACAGTTGGGCTCAAATAAGAGAGACATTAAAATGACTTAAATGATTTCTTGGATAGACAAGAAAAAGATTGAATATTCTTTAATCCGAAAACTTCTAAAATCCGAATGTTTTTCAGGTGCTGGCGTGATTTGCCACGAATGAAAAATTTCAGAAAGCAACATGGCTACCCGTCGCATGATTATAAGAAGATCCAAATTAAATAGTCTGTATCCCAAAATCCGAAAAAAATCTGACAACTGAAGCAATTCCGGCCCCAAAGATTGACAAGTTTAGTCTAAGAACAGTAACTATAGTCAAATATATTAAAATCATTTCTAATGCATTCCAATGGCGATGGTAAGGGTGAGATTGACCGTTTCCATACAGGAAACATTAGGCTTTCATTAATCGAACAATTAGCGTTACTGTCGGTTGAAATTTATAAATTATTTCTCTTATAATTGTTTTTTTTAGAATTTAGACTTCACTATAGTACAATCATTTTGAATGAATTCCTATATCAAAATCATTTCCAATGCATTCCTATAGCAATGATAAGGGTGAGATTGACCGTTTCCATATAGGAAACATTCAGCCTTCATTAGCGTAACTGTCAGTTGAAATTTATAATTTTCTTTCTCTTAAAACCGTTTTTCAGAATTTAAACTTTACTTTTGTCAAATCATTTTGAATGGATTCCTATATTAAAATCATTTCCAATGCATTCCTATGGGAATGGTAAGGGTGAGATGAACCGTTTCCATACAGAAAACATTAGGCTTTCTAAGGGTTAGCGTTATTTTCGGTTGAAATTTATCAAATCTTTCTTCCAATTTACCTCGCAATTAGACTTCTCACTGTTATCGCTCTTTCTACAATTTATGGATGTTTCCTTCCTTACTTTTGTCAACGTTTTGATTTTGACATTATTCCCCTACATGTGCTATGCATTTTATTTGTTACCGTTTTTGGAAGTCTTCAAGTGATGTGGTTTTTCTTGCTTTGGTAAACTGTATGAGATCTGATGAATTACCACGAGCACAAATCCTGTAATCCTTTAGGGTCGTAGGGGCAAAATACCTACTGCAGCCACAGTAAGATTTCTAGGTTAACAGACGGCGCAGATGGTGAGAGGAAAGAAAAGCTGCTATTTGAAAACATTGTTGTTGTTTTCGAAACTGAAAGAGGTTACAAAAAGACAATATTTTTCAACTGAAAACAAAACGAATATAACACACACTAACACACAAACACATACACATACACACACACACACAAATAGATTCATGAACCAATGGGACAAGTCTATAGGATTGAAGCGTTGGTTTTGTTGTTTATTTTTAATTACCACTTAGTTCCACTTTTTCTCACTTTTAAGGCTAAGAACCGCCGTGCCACTGGTGAGATGTAAGTTCCACTCGAGCAGTTTCTTCCCATGAACCAACTCCCAAGAGTTTCTTTGGAAAGTCAACATTTTCCTTTTGTCATTATTTCCTTTTCGTATTACTTGTGTTATCCATTTTATTTGTTACTGCTGTTGGAAGTTTTCATGTGATTTGTTTTTTTTTCCTTATTTAGTAAAGTATATGCGAAGATCTACAGGTTTCATTTATTTATGATTCTGTAGCGCCAGTCTATAAGATCTGATGAAGAATGGTTCTCTCTAACACCTACAGGTTTCGTTCGCTTGAAACCATTTTTAATTCTTGATCTAACAAAACGGTTGTATATAGCTGACACTTTAAATATTTCTGGACTAGCAGGATGTCATGTATGACATCCACATGAGAGTCTTAATCTGACAAGTCTATTTAAGTACATGATTCGAGTTTGTAGGTTGACGTTCTTGTTCTGTGTTTTCATGCGGTGATTGAAAGAAGTACCTCTAGGACTGAATGGTCTATGGTTTAAAGAGACAACTGTAGTCTAAAAATTCCAGAAGAGTTAGAACTGAACAAAAATACATTGAAATAGACAATTATGTTTCAAATTTGCCGTGGTTATCTTAAAGAAGCCCAAGTGGTCTTAGACGAAAAATAAAAAATAAAAGATCTCTTTGAAAAGAGCTTTTTTTTTGCCCGGAGAGCAGCCAGCGATCAAGACGTATTTGCAATTTCCAGTCTGTTAAGAATCCTACGGACAAGAAACGGTGTAGGGGTCATGCAAAGTTAAGCTAAGAATAGGTAAGTCCCGAGAAGGTGAAGATTTTTGTTGTTGTTGTTATTGTTGTTGTTTTGCATATTGCTGACGCGTTCAGGTCGGAATTCTGAAATTTTCGGGAAGGAATTCTTCGGGTGTAAGATACCGTTCTTCCTGGAAGAAATGTTTTAGCTTAATTTTGGATCGAATCCAACCACCTCTTCTCCTTAAAGAACACTTGAGATTTTCTTTCATCTTTCACATTTGCTGTATTTAGCCTCTAATATACATGCTTTGATATATATATATATATATATATATATATATATATATATATATATATATATATATATGCGTCTGTGTCTGCATGGCTATATATATATATATATATATATATATATATATATATATATATATATATGTATGTATGTATGTATATGGTGACTTTCTCGATGATTTTTGCTGTGTCACAATGCCGAAAGTATGATCCATTCGGTGAGGATCGAAATTCTTATTCAGTCATAATTATTCTAGCGAGTCAAACTTGCTGGCCATTAAACCATGTTGAAATACCCATACATATGTATGCATATATATATATATATATATATATATATATATATATATATATATATATATATATATATCTGTTTCGTTAAAGATGACTTACAACGTACTGCGATTAATCTTTTCATTTAATTTTTCTCGTGTTCTCTTTTCTTGACACAAAATGTGTAAAAACTTTCCCAATGTTCTGAATTTCAGAGTATTTTCGGCTATACTTTTAGCGATTATTAAGGATGAATTTTATTTTACTTTTTGATGTATTATATTTGCATTGTTTTATGAGTGTATCTAGAGTTATTTTCCAAACACGGTCAGCACGCTGTGGCAGTGTTCCATAGTTAGCATTATTGAGCGTTGGCTTTGTCTTTTGTTTTATTATTAATGCTTCCATTATATTTAATCTTTTTATACATTTGAATGATACTATTATATTTGTATTATCAACGAGTTTGTTTAGAATAGGGTTTGGTGTATTTAAATGAAACCTAATTGAGCTATGGTCAGAGAGATGTAACTTCTTGTTAATCATCTTATAGTATAATTGTATAATTATTTACAATTTGTATTGGTCATATATATACAGTGGGGGGAAATAAATATTCGTACACATGGAAACTTGTATTTTTATAAATGTAAACCCTTAACTAAAACAAATTTTGATACATTTTATGTGTAAAGATACATTTTATTAAAAAATAGTAATAAACTTAATTAATTCTTATTCTAACAGAAAATTATGCATTTTTTTCATTTTGACTGGTGAAAAAAGTATTCGTACAAAACAAAAAAAGCATATTAACTTAATTTAATACTTTGTGGAATATCCTTTATTGAATTCAACAGCTACCAGTCTATTCTTGTACGTCTCAACTAATGATTTGCACACATTGAGTGGTATTTTGTTCCATTCTTCTTGGCATATTGTCTTCAAATTCTTGATATTTGTTGGTACTCTTTTCCGAATTTGAATTTTCAAATATCGCCATAAATTCTCGATTGGGTTCAAGTCTTGGGACTTACTTGGCTATTGCAAGACATCAACGTTACTTTCAGCTAACCATTTCCTTATAGGTCTAGCGGTATGCTTAGGATCATTATCCAGTTGGAAAACCCAATCAGGAGGTATCCGAAGTCACTCAACAGAACGCATTAAATTGTCTTGTAGGATTTTCTGGTATCTTTCGGCATTAATCTTGCCATCTATTATTGATATTCTGCCAACACCTTTTGCAGAAAAACAGTCCCAGATCATGATACTGCCATCACCAAACTTTACAGTTGGCAACGTGTTCTTTAGTAAGTAGGCTTCACCGTCCTTCCTCCACACATGATTTCGATAATTATGACCAAACAACTCTATTTTAGTTTCATCTGCCCATAGCACTTTTTCCCAAAACGAATATTCTTTATCTTTATGCTCTCTAACGAATTTTAGCCTAGCATATCTGTGTCGCTTCAAGAGGTGTGGAGTCTTCCTTGGGATGCGTGATTTCAGACTGTTTTTGTGTAGTTCATTACTTATTGTACGCTTAGTTACTTTAATCCCTAATGCACGCAGATGTTCCTGCAGCTCTTCTCGGGTAACCTGTGGATTTTATTGGATCTGGCGTCCTAATATCCTTGCTGATCATAGAGAAATCTTCCTCGGAGCACCTGTTCGTCTTTGGTTTTCGATGCTGTTATGAGTTTTAAACCTTGCAATGAAAGAAGCAATTGTAGTAAAAGGAATATTCAGGTTGTTAGAAATCGTTCTGTAATTGTTCCCATCTTTCCCAAGAGACAAAATGTGTTGTTTTTGTGAAATAGTCAATTCTTTACCTTTAGGCATTATTAGAACCTTCTCGTAAGACTAGAAATTGCAGAATGCTCTGATAATGGCTAATAGCGTTAACTATAATTACTGATAACATTACTGGAATATTCTAGAATATACTTTTTTCATAATTAATTGATTATTTCATTCTAAGAATTGATTTGTACGAATACTTTTTTCAGAAGTTAGAATTTTTTAAAATGCATTAATTTCTGTTAGAATAAGAATTAATTAAGTTTATTTTTATTTTTTAATAGTATGTGTCTTTATACATAAAATGTGCCGAGATTTGTTTTATTTAAGGCTTTTACATTTATAAAAATACAATTTTTCAAGTGTACGAATATTTATTTTACCCCACTGTATGTGTATGGATGTGTAGGTGGTGTAATATATATATATATATATATATATATATATATATATATATATATATATATATATATATATATATATATCAGGCCATGGCGATTGGATTAGTGTGCAGCAGAGTGTCGAACTCTGGGTGTTGGGTTTTACATACGCTTAATCCGTCGATTATTTTCGCCTGAATTACATGTTCTTAGTTCTTTCATTTTTATTCCTTATTTTTCCTTGGGTATTGGTTTGTTCATTTACAAGGATTACTAAGGTTTTTCCAGACGAGTATAATTACTTATATTTATAAGATTATTATATATATATATATATATATATATATATATATATATATATATATATATATATATATATGATAAAATATGGTTTTAAGGCATGCTATATTAATGGGTAAAAGTGTTTAATATCAGATAAAGAACATATGTAAATATAAAAGTGGATACCGGCGTCGATATCAAGCAGTGGCAGTCTGTTTTAACGTTCAACGCAATCTCCAGGCCATGTGTATTGGCTCACTTAATATCCATAATGCATCACTGACCGACATATGTATGTTAGTCAGTGATGCATTATGGATATTAAGATTTATTGCTTTGTCTTGACGGTTATTGCCTGCTTGGTACCGGTTATGTTACAAATTATTTTAAAGGCTGTTGAGTAGAAATATTTGTGAATTCGAATGCAGTTATTTGAAGCTATTTTATCATGAGGTTTTTTTTACCTTTTTCTCATTATTTATTATTGATTAGATAAATATTTGTACTTGATTATTATTATTATTATTGAATTTACTTGTGTTATCTGTGTTCATTCTTACCTTCTTAATTTATCTATTTATATAGATTCTTTGCTTGGGTTAGTTATTTGTTTAGATTAACTTATAAGTTTTGTCTAAAGCATGTTAAATTATCTGCATTGTATATTGTGCATATAGATGGATTTATCATGGTGGTATTTTACAGGTGGCTTCAGTTTTTAATTAATATAGATACTTAAAGTTGCTTAAAAATCGAAAACGAATATATATATATATTTGAACTTTGAACTTTGAATATATATGGAGTCAGTAAAAACGGACAGTTGAAATGTTTTGAATTTACTGAAACCCATATACTTACAAACACCTTCACCTCCTGGGGATTGTCTCAGATGTGATTGAAAGTACTTGAGAAAATAAAAACTATTTGAAAGAAAATTGTCCTGAAAAGAAAAAAAAATTATAAGAATACATGAGAAATTATATAGCAGCTCGGAATGAGAAATTGGAGAGCAAAGTTCGAATTTCGGTCGAGTTCATTGCATTCACTTCTGTGGGGAAAGGTATGAATCAGTCTCTTCTCCGCACCCCCGGCCCCAGCTACGATTTAAAGATTACATCGGGAAATGCCAACTCTGAATTCAATTCTGAATTCAAAATTTGAGAATAGGTGTTTGGGCTTATTCAATTCTTTCGAAAATTGTGGCTGGTTCTGTACAATAATCAAATCACCTCAAATATGCAGATAGTCCTATAGGTGAGCCTTTGGAGACGAATTGTTAGATCCTCATACGTCAAAGATGTAGAGAGTTCATCATATATATATATGTATATATAAACAATCATTTTTTCATGCATGCTTCAAAGATTCTCGAAAGCTTTATATCTGCTCAGTTTACATAAACAAAGTAATTATTAAAGATGTAATTAATTTTTTCTTTATAACTTCGACATAAGGTGCAATGTTGTAAGAACACACACATATATATATATATATATATATATATATATATATATATATATATATATATATATATATATATATATAACAATCATTTTTTCATGCAAGCTTCATTAAATATGACAGTAAAGGTGCATTGATTAAAATTTTTATATAATTTCTCATATGGTCATATAATTTTTTCTTTTCAGTAGATCAATTGTACAAAAACTGTCCAAATGTTTTATTTTTCCCGAACGCTTTCGGCTATACATTTAACCATTTTCAAGGATGGAATATATTTACTGTTAACTGGAAATTGATTGTTGTATGCATTTAGCATTATAGTAGATTTTATTTTCAAAACACAGTCAACATATTGTGTCCATGTTCATAGTTGATATTATTTAATGTTGCTTTTTTCGTTTTTATTAATAAGGCTTCCCTTATTTTTAGCCTTTTTTACATGTAGACGATGCAATTATATTTGTATTGTCTACAAGTATGTTGCGAATAAACTATGAATTTATCTACTGAAAAGAAAACAATGATGAGAAATTATATAAAAAACTTTATCAAACACTTTATCATATTTTATGAATCTTGCATATATATATATATATATATATATATATATATATATATATATATGCAATATATATATATATATGCAATATATATATATATATATATTGCATATATATATATTGCATATATATATATGCAATATATATGCAATATATATATATGCAATATATATATATATATATATATAATATGCCTGTACGTTATTATTAAAATAGAAGTAAAAATGTCCAATACAACATTGCACCTTTTTTAAGTGATAAACTATGTCGGAGTTATAAAGAAAAAATTAATTACATCTTTAATAATTACTTTGTTTATGTAAACTGAGCAGATATAAAGCTTTCGAGAATGTTTAAAGTGATTAGCGCTTATAGGGCAGTATTCGGTTTTGTTCTAGCTGGTCTAAAGCACGTCGGATCTGACAACGGTTTCCCCTGCTAAAGGGGACACACGTTCGAATCCTTTAATAGGATTTCTAGAATGTTCAGACAGTTAAACGAAAATATATAAACATACTGCTTAACAAATAAACGGAGCAACTACTCAAATATGCGGATCCATTAAAAATTACATTTAAGTGATAATATATATATATATATAAAAACTCTGAAATTTTTACTATTTATTTTTTCGTCTATATTTTCCACAGTAGGAGTAGATAGCTTCACCTATCGTTCGGTTTACAATCCTTACCAGTCTGTTGATCAGGAGTAGAGGTTTTTTCCCTTTTGTTTCTTTTTTTTAGGATTGGATTCTTCTAACTTAAAATACTCATTGGAGTTCCAGTTCCTTCTAAAGTCTTTCACTTCTCTCTCACTTCCAGTACCCCCCGCTTGCGTCTTAGTGGCGTTATCGCCTTGTTTGGGGTGAACTGATTAAAGAAAAGCATATAAAATACAGTGTTCAGGCTTTTCTTCCCCACTCCGAGTTTCACATGACAAACAGATACCATTACTACAAAACTCGGAGTAGGAAAGATACGTTTGATCATTGTTTTATGTTTACGATTAATTCACTATTTCTTAATTTTTCTTTACTTACAAAGATGTTCGTTCCTTTGAAGATGTTATGCTCCACAAATATACTGGTTGACTGTTTGTCTTTGTTTTTTTTTGTTTGTTTTTTTTTGGGGGGGGGTCGAAATACATTTTTCATTGTTGTTGTTGTTGTTGTTGTTGTTCGTGGTATCATCTTGCAAAAGAGTAATTTTAAGTCCCTAATTATCAAGTCCCCTTCGGTGTCTGTCAGTAAAAAGGGCACAGTAGGAGAGTTGGGGAACGTTTCGTTTAGATGAAGAGAGTTTCGCGAATATGTGCAGTTCCACACAAAGCAATTCTGAGATGCTGATGTGTCCAGGAATTTTCCTCACATGATTTTCGGTACCTTGCTTTACCATACCAAGACCCCTATCACAACAGGAAAACTTATCGTTTTAAGTTTCCACATATTTGTTATTTCGATTTGAAGGTACTTACAATTTGACAGGATTTGAAATGCTTTTCTTTAGAAACATTGAAATCCAATGAACAAATCATATCAATTAGTTGGCAGGTTCTTCTTTATGACTCTGTTTGGTCTATTTGCATAAATCTTCTTCTCTGTGAAGATTGGGTAATTTAACAGTATAGTCATTCCATCAGCATTTATGACATCATTTGGGTAGTGTTTGTACCATGCATCCGGGACTTCCAAATATATAGTTAGAAAAGACATGTCAATGAATATATTGCCCTTGCCTGTCCTGTCTAATATTCTTATTCAGCAAGGATTGGGCGCACTGATACTATCTGATCAAGAGTTTCATCAAATTTATGGCATAAGCGAAACGCTGGATTTGAGCCATGTCTGTTGATTTTAGCCTTGTAGGCAATAGTTGGAAGTCTTGTGCTGTCATAATAAGGCAGTATTATTATTATTATTATTATTATTATTATTATTATTATTATTTACCCATTTTACATTCGCACTGTTGTCCCTATATGTATTGTTATTATCACGATGCTTCGGTCGTTGTGCGCTCAGGCCTTCATCAGGTATATGTCAATCCGGGTAACCTACAGGGAATTCTTTATTTTTTATTCGTTTTTTCTTTTCTATTTTTTTTTTTTTTTAATCTTCATCCAATACAAATACAAAGTGCCAGTCAATGTAGAGAGTCAATTTGAGGTGTTGTATTAGCGTAAAAAGGGAAAGAAGTTCTTGCGGCTATGCAAGAAAGATAACAGCTAACTCTAAATTTGAAGAGGTCAAGACTTAATTAGGGAATAACATTTCCGAGTTCAGTCAGAGACATTAGAAGTCTAGTGTGGAAGTAGACTTTAGAAGGAACTAGAAACACAATCCTAAACAGGAAACAAAAAATAAATCTCTACTCCTGTTCAAAAGACTGGGAAAGCCTGGACGATAGGCGGAAACAATTTCTTTAATCTACAATGGTAGACTGTTCTCGTTCCACTGCCCATGTCTCGGAATATCTCGTCTAGCTCTTATTTTTAGTACTGCTCAGTTATTTCTCGTCCCATTTTTACTGGTTCCATATACACAACTCGGCTCAGAAATCAAACTCACAATTACTATGTTACGAAGTCCGTATGTAAATAGTGTAAATAATGATAACTCCTTATCAAAGTATTTTCAAGTCTACTATATAGTCGATGCCAAGAGATGAAACATTAATAAAACATTGATAAAACATTAATAAAACATTGATAAAACATTAATAAAGCATTAATAATAATAAATAAATTAAATTTGAGATTAATTTGCTCTGATTTTAGCGGGATTCCATATTTATATTTACACCTTAATTTAGAGAATCTACCACCAAGTCTACTGAAATTTGGATTTGTTAGTGTTGTGGATTCCGTGCTGAAATCTGGTACCAATAAATAACAAACGCCAGGAATGAATATATGAAAATAATGTATTAACGTAATAATACAAACTGGTAAAGCAGGTTAGTAGTTCCAGGAATACGGGTTAGTAGCAATATATATATATACAGTCTTTGGTATTGAAGTATCGCTATATGACTTCTTACTGAGTCTACTTGCTCGCTCACTGTGACTCTTGCTCGCTCTGTTCGTTCTGTCTGTATGTCTGTCTGTCTGTCTGTCTGTCTGTTACCTTCACCCTCTGTTGTTCTCGTCTTGTTTTTGTCTCTCGGGTATTCACGTAGCAGTAGTATATGTATATACTGGGTGAGTCCATTTGTGTAAAAAAGGGAGAGCCCATCAACAGTTAGCGAGAAAATCAAACGAGACATTTACAAGATAAGTGAAGAAACACACATACATACATAATTATATATATATATATATATATATATATATATATATATATATATATATATATATATATTAATCACCACAGAGATCCTTCCCTGCCCTCCATTAGAATGTATGACGCTCAACTTCTCGAGAGTAACTCTCTACGGCTGCTCGGTCTCACGTTGACTGCTGACCTGAGATGGAACAAATACATTGAGTAAATTGCTTCGTCCACCGCAAGAAAAGTTGGCTCCCTTTGCCGCGCTAGAAAATTTTTCTCCCCGGAATCGATCCCCAGATCTACAAATCAACAATTCAATTCGCCCTTGCATGGAGTATTGCTGCCATATATGGTCTGGTGCCCCTTCTGTTTGCCTCAGGGTTCTTGATAGGCTCCAGAGGCGGATATGCAATATAATTGGCCCTGCTCTGGCATCTCGTCTACAGTCACTTTCCCACAGACGCGCCGTCGCCTCTCTCTGTCTGTTCTACAAATAATTTCATGGCAATTGCTCCGAGGAGCTGCATTCGCTGGTTCCCAGACTTCATGAGTTCAAGCGCCCTACGAGGCTGGCATCCCGCTCTCACCCCTTCACTGTCGAAACTCCTAAATGTAGCCGTCTCTTCTACTCCAATAGTTTCATGTCTCGCACCTCTCGCCTGTGGAACTCCCTTCCCTATTCCAATTTCCCTGAGAGCTATAATCTCCAGCTATTCAAGTGTAATGTCAATCGACATCTCCAGTTGCCTTGATCTATCCACTACCCTCATCCTTTCTTCTATCACTCCTATCTGATCTTGCTCTAAATTTTCTGTAACCCCTTGCGTCCTAGTGGCTCCCCGCCTTGCTTGGGGTGAAACGCTTCAAATATACATACATACATATATATATATATATATATATATATATATATATATATATATATATATATATATTTAAACAGGTTGTCGTTGCTACACCAGGATAAAATAATCTTAAGGAAAGGGATCATAATTTATTATTAAAATAGGATACAAATGTATCATGGCATTTAAAATATAAGGCCCCTAAGAAGTGTCGGCCGAAAGGTGTCTTAATTTTTAAACGCTGTGATACTTTTGTATCCTATTTTGATAATAAATTATGATCCCTTTCCTTAAGATTTTATATATTGTTGTACCCTAAGAAGAGGTCATTGAATAGAATAATCAAATGAAAGTTGTAAATGAATGATAATACTTAGAACACGAACAACACATATAAGATTAGTTAGCAGTACGTAGAAGTAGTCAACTGCTAAAAGTGAGTCAAGTGAATATCACAATGAATCTTCAACTGCAGATCCACATACAGTATTTACTACTGTATTTATGTGAATGCGGACATACCTATTATCGACCTTAGGTATGCTACAACGTATATATATATATATATATATATATATATATATATATATATATATATATATATACAGAAACATTAGTAATCAGAAGAAAGAGAAAAAAGCAATCACAAGGACATTAGATAGCGACTGACATTGCATTTAAATTTTTTCAGATTTCCACAGGCAAGAAATCTGAGAAAAGAAAGTTTATATAGAAGTTACAGCTGCATCTAGCTAGGTCAACTGTAATTTGATGAGATTTCGTTGCCAGTCTAGTATTGCGCTTAAATTCATACAGTCTAGGTAAAATAACGAAAATCTCATTCGAATAATTACCATGAAAGTATTTATTAAATAGCACAGAGAGGCAACCTTATGGCGATGGACAAGTGAGTGAAGCCGAGCCGCCAGATCAAGACCAATGATATTGCTGATTCTTCTTTGCACATTATGGAGGAGCTCCAGGCAATAGCAGGGACACTGGACCATATATGACAGCAATATTCTAAGCCTGAACGAATAGTAGACTTATAGATATGTAAAATAGATTCCGGAGAAAAAAATTGTTTCGCCCAACATATTAAACCGACTTTCTTGTCAGCTTATCTAGTGATGGATTCAATATAGTCTTCCCAACTCATCTCAGCTAAGAATGTTAGCCCGTAAAGTTGCAATGAGTCACTTTCTTGAAGGATAGCATCAGCCATGCAGACAGGGGACTCCTATGATTAACGGAAAGAAGCTTAGTTTTGGAGGCGTTCAAATTGACAAGTCATCTTTTGTCCCAGTTAATGACGGTCTTGGGGTCGTTTTGTACATCAGCAGCCATTTTGACCTTGTCTGAAAGATAAGCCTTACATTCGAGACAGTATTAAATGGTAGTGTCGTCAGTGTAGATGCCAAGTTGAGATCTGATGTCATCGGGAAGGTCATTAATGAAGATTAAAACGAGCGTAGAACCAAAGATGAAGTCATGGGAAAGAATGTAGAGTATAGCAAAAGGACTATACATATAAATATATATATATATTAGGTTGGTGCAAAAATAATGACGTAATAATGTCGTTTATTGACGTTAAAAATTACGTCAAAAAACGACATTATTACGTCATTATTTTTGCACCAACCTAATATATATATATGTGTGTGTGTGTGTGTGTGTGTCATCTGGAAGGTCATTAATAGAGGTTAAAAAGATGAAGTCCTGGGAAACACCCGTGTTAGTACGAAAGAATGTAGACGAGTGACCGAAAGAATGTAGACTATATATACATATATATATATATGGGGGGGGGGGTCCGTATGTGCTTTGTGTGGATATTATGCTTTGTATATGCGTACAATGCAGATGGTTTTTCGATAAGAGTGTGACTATTTTCCGAACAAATGCTTTCCATTTTTATACTTTAAAATCATTATCTCTTGTCACATTCGGTATTTTTCGGTTTGAGGATCGTGAAGCTAATCGACGAAAAATTACCGAAAGCAAAATGAAATTCTCCTCATCAGTTATGGGATGGATCTGCGGCAAGTGGCCAGGCGTGTATCGCTAATAGAATTCACTGAACCAACACAAGCGAAAATAGGGAAGGCCTTGCCCGAGTGACCTCGTGGGGTCAGTCTACAAAAAGCATTTCATGTGCCTCAAGTGCACAAGGTTAAATGGTCTGAATTCCCTGTTTAAGCGCACGAGTCGTTTGAGATAACGGAAATTATGTATGGTAGATTAAACGAGTGAAGACAGCGTGTCTGGGGTTGGGAACGTTTTGTCGATTTGCGACGCTAAAACGGACAGTCACTTGACTAAGATAAAAACAAGGAAGCTTTGATAATTACTTACACAGGGAAGAGAGTTAAGAGGACCAATTTCTACGATAGGTACCTCTGACCTTCATGATCGACTTAGTCCTGATGCGAAGTTGCGTGGCTTAACGTGATTTTCATGAGTCGCTTGAAATACGCGCAGTTAAAAGAAAGGAGTGTGATGATAAGATGATGGCAGGGTGGGGGACGCGTTTCTTGGCCAATTCTTATAGGGGTGGAGTGGAGTGTGAGCAATTCAGAAGAAATACGATAAGAGGTAAATATGGAAAAAAGTGAGAAAAAGATAAAATGTAAAGAGGGAAAAAGAAAAAAGAACAGTTATAGAAAGAAAAAGAGAACAGAGGAGGGTGAAAAAAAGAAAGAAGAAAAACGAGCTTATAAAAGTGAATCGGACGTAGAAGGAAAAGAGAGGTGAGTTAGAGAAAGAAAGGTAAAGAGATGTATGCAAAATGGAAGCAAGATAGGGTAAATAAAAAGAAGAGAGCGATGAAATGCAGAATGAAGAGGAGTGAAAGAGGGGGGAGTTAAAGAAAAGAGAGGGGTGATACCAAAAACTGGGCCAAAGAAATATGAGAAGGGAGAGGGTCTATAGGAATAAGAGAAAAGAGAAGATTCAAGAAAGACATCAAGAGAGAGGATTTTCAGTAATACAGAAGCGAGAGAGGCTATTGAAAGAGGAAAGGAGGGCTGCATAGAGGAATGGATATTAAGTGGTTAAAGAAAGAGAAAGAGCATAGAAAGAAGAGAAGGGACGCCTACAGGATTATCAGAAAAAGGAAAAGAAAAAGAGAAAGGGCTACAGAAGGAAGAGACAAGGGGATGCAGATGAAAAGATTAGACCGATAGAGAGAGGGTGACAAAAAGAAGGAAAGAGAGACGGCTCTGAGGGGAAAAAAGAAAGAGAAACGGGGCTACAGAAAGAATGAAGAGAGAAAGGTAAAAAAAAAGAATGTAAGTAAAGATAGAGGGGGCTACAGAAAGAAGAAAAGAGAGAAGGTTCTACAGAAAGAATGAAGAGAGAAGAGTCAAAACGGAGAATGTAAGTAAAGATAGAGGGGGCTACAAAAAAAAGGAAAGAGAAAGGGAGCTACAGAAAGATGGAAAGAGAGAGGGGGCTACAGAAAGAATGAAATAGTATGGGGCTACAGAAAAAAGGAAAGAGAAACGGGACTACAGAAATGGGGGCTATAGAAAGAAGGAAAGAGAGAGGGGCTAAAGAAAGAGAGAGGGATCGACAGAAAGAAGGAAAGAGAAAGGGAGCTAAAGAAAGAATGACAGAGAGAGGTGGATGCAGAAATAAGGTAGGGGAAAAGGGGCTACAGAAAGAAGGAAAGAGAGTGGGGCCTACAGATAGAAGAAAAGTGAGAGGGGGCTACAGAATGAAAGAGAGAAAGGGCTACAGAAAGAATAAAAGAGAGTGGGGACCACAGAAAGAAGGAAAGAGAGTGGGGGGTTACAGATAGAAGAAATGTGAAAGGGGGCTACAGAATAAAAGAAAGAGAGAAAGGGCTACAGAAAGAATGAAAGAAAAACGGTGCTACAAAAAAAAAAGGAAAGAGAGGGGGTTCTACAGAATGACTTTCTGATGATATTAGTCTGGAGCCGGGTATTGACCTCATACTCTTTGGGTCCTGTCACTGGATCTAACTAACACCTTTATCCACTGTGCCATGTGTTCTTGAAGACATCTGTGAGTGAATTTCTGGGTATTATAAACCTAATGTATTCAGCATCTAATTTTTACCAGTGCTCATATTGCAATTTTCACTGTTATCATTTCATGTTTTTACCACAGGTCATATTGCAATTTTTGTTATTATTATCGCTTTTCTCTGGCACTCCTTATTAAAGCAGGTGCCAGAGAAAAGCGATAACAACAACAAAAATTGCAACATGTATTCATTTCTATGCTTCGTCGGCTGAGGAGATTTTGTGGCCTAGCATATGTGCTGATTCCTTGAGTTTAAGAATTTTCCACTGGTGTTCTTTGTCTATGATCTCAACCTGATCCCACAGAGGGCGGTGATCTCCTTTCTCTCTCCACATGTAGTCGCTACGCTATCCCGTGCAGCTGCGGAAAGAAATATAAAGGGGAGACAGGCCGCCTCCTTAAGGTAAGGCTTCAAGAACACCGGAAAAATCAGGCGTGGCTGACCACATCTGGAGAGAAAAGGGAGATCACCTCCCACTGTGGGATCAGGTTGAAATCAAAGACAAAGAACATCATTGGAAAATTCGTAAACTTAAGGAATCAGCACATATGCTAGGCCACAAAAATCACCTGAGTCGACCAAGCATAGAAATGAATGAATACTATATGGAAGCCAGTAGTAAGGATTTCCAGCGAAAAGCGATAATAACAACAAAAATTGCAATATGAGGTCTGGTAAAAACATGATGGATACCAGAAAAAAAATGCATTATGAGCATTGGTAGAAATTATTTGCTGAAGACATTAGGTTTATAATACCCAGAAATTCATACAGAGATGTCCTCAAGAACACATGGCAATACCCGGCTAAGGCAGTGGAGAACTTTTAGAGGGAAAATTAACAGGAGATAACTGATAAGTGACATCCATTAAAACATGGCACAGTCTACCCCAGTGAGCGAGATAAAGGGTTCAGTTCTACATTCAAACCACTTGAAGAAGGCCAGAGCGTAACGTTGTAATAAATATGGCGATAAAGATGAGGACAATATCCGAATAATGTAAAGAATGTACATAATACCTCATCTTAGAAATATAGACAGATACTTTCTATTCATCCCGGTTCATATGAACTCAAAAAGAATTTTTTAGTATGTGTGCAACAGGTCATAATTTCCAATCTCTCATTCAATAGATTTTTTGGTCTGGAAATATTATTATGGCTAACTTTTCTTAATGACAAAGGTTACAGATATTATTATGGTTGTTGTAAGGTTTGTCATTTTTTAAATTTTCCAATTTACAATCAGATCTTTGTTATTTTTTCCTTTAATTTCATTACATGTTTGACTAGTCTAATAGAATTCCTAAGACTTTTTGGCTTAAAAGATGACTTATATCACATCTTCTTAAAGTTACCTTCACTAAATCCTATGTATATTTTTTATGGCCATTTGTGTCTATTACTTATGCTTTGTAAATTTCTGCTTCAGTTTTGCAAATTCCATTTAATGGGCATCTACTTTTATTTCTACAGTTGCATATACTACTGTTGATGTGTTGCTGCACATTAGTTTTGAAGTTTTGGCATTTTGTCTTTTTATTGTAGTTTCTAAATTACTAGTACAACTGTAGCTTAATTTAACAGTATTTTTATTAAATATAAATGATACACACAGATATATATGTGTGTGTCTGTGTGTATGTGTGTGTGTGTGGCCTGAAGACTAAGTTCAAGATTATATGATAAAAATATCATTTTTATGGTTTTTTTAAGTGCTAACCATGACGCTAACCATGACATTCTCTATTAGGGGGTCTGCTCATGGCGCAACAGAGAACCGGAACTGGTGGTCTATTTAAAAATGTGTGATTTTTAGAAATTTTGGAAGAAAATTAAGTTAATTATTTTTTTTAAATACCTCGAATAAAAATTTAACCCATACCTGAGGATAATAGTATGTGTTGAAAGATTAATAAATGAAAATATGTATTTTTGTTGTAATAAAACAAAACAAAAAGGTAGTTAAAATTTCTGGTAAAAGATGTGACCCACATAATGTTGAAATATAAACATTCACACTATTTATATGTATCACTGAATCTTTTATTCAATCTACCCCCCAGGGATTGAATAAAGAGTCTGGTTCAAATTTTCATTAAAGTTGCTGTTATAGTGGAACACACCTATTCTATTGTTAATAGACTCTCCCACCTATAATAAGTAGGAGTAGTAGTAGCAGTCAGCAGAGAGAATTGGTCAGTCACTCGATGTCGAACGACCGTTAGTCGGATATTAAAGTATCAGCCACCCCAACTAGATTGCTGCATTATTACCTATTATATCAAGTTCCTAACGTTTTGTACGTCAAACCTATTTTAGGACTGACTTAGTACAAATACAAGCCTCCACTTGAAACCACTACAAAACAGTTACAGAGCTCAACAAGCAATGCCTGAAGAAGGATGGAAGGCATTAACTAAAATGTTAATCATCTCAGAAATATAGACAGATAAAACAAAATCATTCTAGGAAAGTTTCAAAACCTTAAAAGCTGGTTCTTTCTTTGATCTGGGTATGTAATGTTTGCAAACATTTTTCAAAACTATATTTGCAAAAATATAAGACTGTTTTCTCTCCATGTTGAAAAAATGAAACTCAGAAATAAGAACAAATATCTTCCTTAATGATTTTTAACACAACTTTTCCTTTATTGTATGGAAAAAGATAAAAACAAAAAAAAAATAACCATTGGCAAATGTGGTCAGAAGGAAACTTTAGTTTTCTGCGGTCAATTGAATTGGTATATTTTCCATACATTTCATAATAAAAATGAGTTTCATATTCACTAGCTTGATTATTATTTCTTGTAATATATCCAGTTATGTACACCATTTTCATTTCAACAGAATGAGATAGTTCTATGTTTTCCAGATTGTCAAATATTTCTGAACTTTCCTCACAAAGTTTATAATCACAAGATGCACATTGGTGACTTGGCTTAACATCAAAAGCATTGATATTTACATATTGATTTAAAAGTAAAAATGTCTGCTTAATATGCAGCTTTTCAATAGACATTTATAAAATAGGTGCTACTTGATCCTTGACATAGTTTACAAAATTCTTTTTCTAATGGATCAGTTGTAAATTTGCCCATGTAGCACATATTCATTGCTTGTAAATAAAAGGTATTGACATAGACTAACAATTCCATTGCAAGCATGGCGGATGGTCGTAACAATGTGTTTGGATAATTGTTTTATACGATTACCTAAACTAGCCATATTAAACTCAATGATAAGATCAAGTTGGCTGTTATTTTTAGATCAGTTTGGAGGGGGGTCATTGCATAGTTTATCAATTTGAAGGGTCTAAACATTTAAAATTTCCCACTATATCAAAATCTTGTTTATAAAAATAGCAGTATCATTCTTATCTGCATTTATTCCAGTCTGACTGAAAACACTGTGAGGCAAGTAGAAAGCTGTTGTCTTTCTATGGGCTTTGGAGCAATGAAAATTTCATTTAAATCTGAAAGTTTAACTAGCCTTTCAGATTCAAAATGATATAACAGTTTAAAATATGCCAAGTTTACTATTTGCTTGATTTTATTATCATCAAAGATTAGTTCTCCTGTCTTTTCTGTGAGCCACAAATTGCAAATATTTTTCAACAGATGAAAATAATCAAAAACCAAATGTTTATCTTCAGTTCACTAAGGTTGTTCAAGGAGTGTGGGATATAATTTACTCGGTTGCCATCACATATAATAGCCTTTACATCAGCTACTTCTGCAGTTATGGCCTGAACTGTTAACTCAGTTTGTTCAAATAAAAAGACTGATATTAATTTTGAAATTGTAATCAATCTTATAAGAAATTTTGGACTCCCATTAAGACTTATCAAGACTATACCAAGTACTGTTTGAGCAAATAGAGATGGATTGTCAACTGACTTATCGAATAGTTGTTTGCCATGATATAGTAACATTTTCTTGCTATATATTTCATCATGGAGAATTATGTACCCTTTTTGATTGTCATTAAGAGTATTAAATACAGATAGGAAAAGAGATGTCTTCATTAAGTATAAAACTTTTGACATCATTCTCCTCAATGTTCCTAATGATAGTAATTGAAAATCCTGTCTTAATTTATTATACAATGACTGTGATGTTGTATAGTATTCAAAAGCATGTATTACTATATCCAGGCTGTATTTTCATTCCAACCATTTTAGAGGTCTTTGCTGAAAAGGGCTGACAAGATATCCTTCTAATCAAAAGCTATAGAATTTAAATATCGGATAATTTCTTGCAATGTTGACCAAGTATCAATTGTATTTTTATGGTTTTGGGACAGGATGTTAATATAACACTTAACTTTATAATGAAAGGTTTCAGACTGCAAATTTTTATAAATTCTCAACATAGAGGGATATCATGAATAACTTTTGATGACTGAACAGTTAAAATATTTTCAGTCAAAATGCTACAATTGGACACACAAAATCTTTTTGTTGTTTATTAGACTTTCTTTCAAATTTGTATAATTAGTCTTATCTAATTCTAAAAAGAGAATTTATTTCAACATCACTTTGATTTCAAGCAGTACTGAAGGGTTTTTTATATCCCTTTGAACAGCAGAAGGTGTTGCTATTTGACACTTTGGCACACCTGGACATACAGATAGTGGTTTTTGGGGGGCGTATTTTTCCATTAACTTCTAAGGTATAAAAATTTGAAGGCTATGGTATAATTGTCTTGTTTGTAACATTCAGATTGGCATTTGGAACTCATTTTCTCCATCACTCTCACTTATTTTTGTCTTTTGGAAAATGATAAACAAATATTTTATTCATCTAAATTTTATTATCTAATAATAAACTAATATTTTAATCATCTAAATTTTATTATCTAATAATAAACAAATATTTTATTCATCTAAATTTTATTATCTAATAATAAACTAATATTTTAATCATCTAAATTTTATTATCTAATAATAAACAAATATTTTATTCATCTAAATTTTATTATCTAATAATAAACAAATATTTTATTCATCTAAATTTTATTATCTAATAATAAACAAATATTTTATTCATCTAAATTTTATTATCTAATAATAAACAAATATTTTATTCATCTAAATTTTATTATCTAATAATAAACAAATATTTTATTCATCTAAATTTTATTATCTAATAATAAACAAATATTTTATTCATCTAAATTTTATTATCTAATAATAAACAAATATTTTATTCATCTAAATTTTATTATCTAATAATAAACAAATATTTTATTCATCTAAATTTTATTATCTAATAATAAACTAATATTTTATTCATCTAAATTTTATTATCAAATAATAAACTAATATTTTATTTATCTTAATTTTATTATCTAATAATAAACTAATATTTTATTTGTCTCGCAGATAGCTCTATCTTGATGGCTTCTGTAATTTCTTTTGCAAGCAACGACACAACACTTTTGAGGCATTGCTAGAAACTAGGTAATATCTGAATTGATAGATTAGGCTTCTTAAGTACAAATATTTCTTTTACTGTTGCAATTTAGTGGTAACCTTCCAGGCCAAATTAATTATACTATCAAATCCTAACTTTTACCTCCCCTCATACCAATAAAATTAAAAACAGAAATTTTTGATGGTTGCCTTAAACCTGAGAATTTGATATATTGGTTTTGGAGTTTATTGTTAAAGGTTTGCAAAATATTACATAATCTTTTAATTATTGAGTTAATTAAGTATCTACATTTTGGCTATTTCCTCCCAGAATTCCGCTCCTTCAGGCAACTCCCACCTCAATGTAAAGGGGGACTGGAGTTTTGTTTGCCCGGTGGCTGAGTTGCTCCGCAAGGTAAATTCCAAGGGAAGAGGGCCTTGGCTATTTTTGAAACAATGCCTCGTGGTGGAGCAATCTACCGCAGTGCACTTTAATCTCGGCCCTTCTTGTTTGAAAAATTAGTTTCGTGCTTAACTTGAGTAAATAAATAACAATGTGGCAAAATGACCAAGCAGCATCATGTTTAATGTTTCATTCTCCGCATTTTTAGAATATCGAAATAAATTTTATTATATGACATTTAAATTTACGTCAAAACATTCTTAAATGGCTTTTTCATTAATTTTGTAATGAAATTTGGTTCTATTTTACACAGTAATGGAAAATTTAAAAAATTATTTAAACTAAACATTAATATTTGTTTATTTTACCTTTTTAAAGAAAACGCGACTAATAAAAATAATTTTATGAAGGCATTTGTTTTTTCTTTATGAATAACAATATTAGAGAAAAAATATTAATGCAACTTTGTGAAATAATAATGATGATTTATTTTTAATATATTTCGAAGTATAAAAATAAAAACAATCGTCGAAAAAACATCTTCAAAAAGACGTATGTCTGTTAAAAACTAGATATTATTATAATATCATTTCATTTATTAATATCATTTTTCTCATTAATTTTAATAAATAAATCATTACCGTTCACTCAATAACAAAAAGAAAATATGGTAATAAAAGAATCATACATTTTATAACTTTTAGAAACAAACATACAAGACGTAAAAAAGAGAAGTTTTTTTGTTGAAATGTAACTGTTTGTTTTTTTTTTCAAGAATATTGAATAAACTTTTAACGGGAAAATATTGAATAATAAAATGAAACTTTTAACAGAAAAATGTTGAGTCAGTGACTGAACTAACTTTTTTACCATCTTTTTTTTAAAAATAAAATAAAAACTTTAGAAGACCCTGGAAAAATGACTGAGCAGCAGGATTTATTTTGTTTACACTCACAGCACTTTAAGTGAAAATGTTAAACAAACTTAAAGGGGAAAATATTCAATAGACTGAATAAAGTAAATTGCTAACATCAAAAACTTTGTTAAAATCTACATAAAAATAATATAGCAACTCAAAATAAATAAATCATATGCTTAATTACTTCAATTAAATAAGGTAAATGATATTCCAAATGTAAGGACAAATTTCTTTGAATTTAAACTGTGAATTCAAAGCCAATAACACTGGTGTCATTAGATCAAACTGAAACAAAATACTCAATATTCAATACGGCCTCCCGTTCTTTCCGGTCTGTTAATTCTGACTTGGCTTCTAACAGAGAACACTATGGTGCTAACCCATAAATATTGCTTATCTTAAAAGTATATTTATATATATATATATATATATATATATATATATATATATATATATATATATATATATATATATGATAAAAATCTAGTTTTCAGATAAGCTATATTTATGGATTAAAAATATCAGGAATAGAGCATATGTAAAAAATATGCCTGGTTGAGTTTTGGTGTGCATGTATGTACACGTATATATATATATATATATATATATATATATATATATATATATATATATATATGTATATGTGTGTGTGTGTATATATTTATATATATGTGTATATATATATATATATATATATATACATATATATATATATATGTATGTATGTATGTATGTATGTATGTATATCTACATGAATAAAAAGCGA
>OZ010602.1:16304987-16349987 GCA_963932145.1 Acanthosepion lycidas
AAAAAGAGAGAGCAAGAGAAAATAAAAAAAAACAGCTCAACTGACTGAGACAAACGCTTCGTTTAATCCGGCCATTAACTTCAGATAAAAACGAATGCGATCCTTTCAAATCTTTTGGGTGACTGACTCAGTTAAACTGGCTTATCAACTTTTGACTATTCATGAAATATAAACAATTTTGGGGACCAAACCCCCTCATTTTTGTTGTTTCTATCGGAACGTTACGGGCGATATAATCATTGCGTCAATCTTAGAGGTACATTTCACCAGATAATCCATCTGTGTCGTCCAGATTATATATATATATATATATATATATATATATATATATATATATATATATAAGGATGGTGCAAAAATAATGTCGTTTTCTCACATATGTTACTTTTATATATGATTTCTGAATTAATTCATTGATATATATAGCCATGTTATATATCATTTTGAAGCACGTTTTTTTGCTCTATCGAATCGTGTTATTCGTTACCGTCCTCAATCTCTTCATTCATTTTTTTGCAGGCTTTTCGACAGCATGGACAAAATACAAAACGGCACGATTTTCTTGTTCCAGTTCAAACTAGGCCGAAAAGCTGCCGAGACAGCTCGTGATATCAATGATGCGTTTGGCCCAGGAACCACTAACGAACGTGTGGCACAACGGTGGTTCAAGAAATTTCGCAATGGTGTCGAGAGCCTCGAAGATGAAGACGGTCGCGGCCGGCCGACTGCGGTTGATAACGAACATTTGAAAACCTTAATAGAAGCCGAACCTCGCAAAACCACACGAGAAGTTACTGTTGAACTCGAGGTCGACCACTCAACAGTCGTTCGCCATTTAAAGCAAATAGGGAAGTCAAAAAAGTTGGATAAATTGGTGAACGATAATCAAAAAAAATCGTCAAAAAACGACATTATTTTTGCACCAACCTAATATATATATATATATATATATATATATATATATATATATATATCTGTAAATATATACATCTGTAAAAAGACAATATAAATAAAAGCAAAAAGAAAACTTATCATCTGATGGACTTAATCAAGCCAGATGTAAGGATTTTATTTTTAAGTATTTATAATCAAAAGTAAAAATGTTAGTTTCTCAAAAATATTTAAATTCATAACCTTTTGTTAATTAAATAATATATAAGAAAATAATTTATTCCATACTAATATAATTTAAATATTATTTTCACATCATTTACTCACTTTCGTTTATTAGGTATTAAATTATATCACTTAGCATTTTCCATAATTTACCGAGACGTCGTTTCTGTTACATTCATGAATATTTATTAAGCGTATCGTAAATTTAATAATTATGAGACACTAACAACATTTTTACTTTTCTTTATAAATATTTGTTGCAAAATGAAATCATTACATTTGCCTTTATAAATTCCATCATATATATGTTTAAACGTTTCACTCTCAAAGCAGGGCGATAATACCACTAGGGGTTTACAGGAAATGAAAGAGAATGAGAAGACTTTTGTAAGGAAGATTGGGGAACAAACCGTAAATGAAAAGGGTACAAGAATACTGAAGATGGCAATTGATGTTGCATTTAAATTATTGAAGATTGTATTCAGGCCTCCATAACACGGTGATAAAGCGACTCTGCATTACTAATGTTTGTTGCATAAACCAATTGTTTTCGGTGGTCCCTCAAATAAAAATTCAAAGAATTGAGTTCGAGGAAAATTGCAGGCCGTGGAAGCGGTTCTCCCTACCTCTCAATCTTATATGGTAGATGTCAGCCAGGTCATCGTGAGCAATGTGACTAAAATGTACTGGAGCCCTATCATGCATGTGTTACAATTTTTGGATACATTATTATTGTGAGACAACCTACACAAGAGACTCTTCCAGGTCTATATTAAGTAGGCGACATAGCACTCTACAGAGAGTGATAGAGAGTGACGGAGAGTGACACAGAGAGTCTCGTACGACTACCAGTCTTGGACACTAACTTATAGTAAGCTCTGCTTACACTATCTCTGTAACCTGTTGTTAATATATCTTTCTTAAATCTAATCCGTGTTCCGTGTTTTCCTTCTGTGGTCCCGACTTTGGCCCCACATCAATTATATACTAGTGAGCCAGTCCAAAGGACTTGACTCATTTTATAGCCCACCAATAGAAGGTTAACGAATCAGAAGACGTAGAATATACAATCCGTCGTGTATAAAGGCGGCCATTTTGTTTACTCTCTCCGAATGTCCAGTGCCAGCTTGTCAGGCGAAGAGGAACAGAAGGAAGAACTACGCTCTGCTACTTTACCGGGATATCCACTGCTAACCTGAACTACGCTTCCCTACTGTCTTCGAAATATTCGCTGCTAACCTCTGGATTCTATACTCAAAGACGACCGTCATCATGAACAACAGCATGAACCACACGCGTCTTCATATTAGCAGAGATACATCCTCTAGCAGGACTGGAAGTGTGTTCGAGATACAGTCCCTGTAGACAGCTCCTGTAAGACGTGCTGAGAGGACATATGGAACTACCAATCAGTCGCCTATAATTCCAGCCGACGCATTAACGTAAACTATTGCAGTTGTACCATGGGGATTCTAATCCACCCACAAATATTGGTTGTTTAAATTTGCTATTCCATTTCTAGCAAATGCTTCCTCATCCGTAAACAAGACTGAAGAGACAAACAACGGATCGACAGTTTGTGCAATAAACTATGGACAAAAGTTCTCCTGTGGTAAGGGATCAGAGGGCGAAAGACCCTGCACACGTTGCATACGAAGACAGGAGCTAATCATGCAGTACTCTCCATGCGGTACTACGACATGCTAGGGTCACTTGACGTGTGCTGATAGCTAGATCGTCTCCGATAACTTATAGAATGTGTTCTTCATGGTCAGGTGAACGAGCGGGTCCCGGTCTATTTCGATCCATAGTCTGTGATGCCACGGATCTAGTCTCAGCAATGCGACGAAAAACTCATTTGCCTTCACTCTGGAGAAGCAATCAGATACAATCGTGCAGCCTCACGTCCATTACCATTCGTGTAGCCGTATATAAAAATCATATCTGCCTGCTCACGATATGAATATCCTGCCATTGTTAAAGGGAAAACTTCTCAGTTAAATAACGACTACAGACGTTAAACGATGAAGATAGACGAGCTACAAATGTACACGAATAACAAATGTAACCTTGTCTACATCGCAACACATCGCAATCTACTGTAAACTTTCTTTAAACTTAATAACTCAAAAAAAGAATTATTTACGGATATATGTTTATATAGAAATTTGTCCTTGTTTACTTGTAAGAAAACCGCACTATCGTGTGTATAAATATTTTTATACACACACACACATGTATATATGTACATACAAACATATATATATATATATATATATATATATATATATATATTATAAATATTGTGTGTTTATAAATATATATATATATATATACATAAAAAACATAAATATATTTTATATATATGTGTGTGTTTATACTGATATATATATATATATATATATATATATATATATATATATATATATATATATAACTTTAAATGTGTTATTTTGTGGAATAAAGGTAAAGAAGAAAGAACAAAAAGAAAAATGTAAAAGAAAAGAATAAAAAATGAAAGAAAAGAAAGAAAAAAGAAAGTAAAAGAAACAGACAAATAAATATTTTATAAAAGAGACAAAAAGGAAAAAAAACTAAAAAAAAATGTAAGAAAAAAAGACGAAAACGTATAAAAAGAAAAAGACAAAGAAAAATACTAAAAGGCAGAAGACAAAAGAAAAACAAAATAAAAGTAAAACAAAATACATTTAAAACAATGGAGAACAAACAAGATTTATAAAAATACAATGAAAGCAAAAACAAAAAATTATAGCAAGACTTCCAAGAAAAAATAATGAAACAAAAATATTTAAGGACAGGAAACGGTAAATTTACACCCTCTTCCACCGATTTCGTCACTTCCGGTAATTACTAGAAGGCTGCAGGTAAGCCAAGTACAACATACCTGGGTGATGCCCTATCGTGATGCACCTGTATATATTAGCCAATCAATGGCTCTCTCAACATTTCGCAACACCCACCTGAATCCACAGCAAAGAAAAAAATTGAAAGAGACTGCGAAGAAAAAGAGACATTGGAAGATGAGAAAAAAAGAACATTCCTCAGTGGAGAAACGAGTGTATGGACAAAGATGGTAGATAAAGAGAAAGGAGAAGAAGCAAAAAAAACTATGGTAAAGTCCACCATTTCTTTATCATCTCACACCAAGGAAGGCGATAATGCCACTAGGATACAAGGCATTACTGGGAGCAAAAGACAATGAGAAGACTTTGCAAGGGACCGGAAACCAAATCCCAAAAAGGAAACAAGAAATAACCAATACTAATGAACAGGAAAGTAATGTGAATCAAACGATAAGATGTATCTATTCCTAATTCTGTTGCGAATCTTCTCCTTAAACTACAAGCTCAGTCTGCTAGAAATTGACCTACAGGACGAGAAATGAATACGAACCGAGCGATAGTACATACATAAACTACCTAGGTGTATTCCGCATAATCTCCATAGACCACAAGCTGAGCGTGTTATCAATTGACCAGATGGACAGGGAAGAAATATGAACCAGGTGATAGGACCTATAAACTCCTACGTCTGATCTGAAACTTCTACGTCGACTACAAGCAAAGTGTCCTAGCAGTTAACCTACTGTACGGGAAAGGAATGTGAACCGCTCTATCTACTGCCATGTCCTCTCCGCAACTTCTCCGTAAGACTACAAGCATAGTCTGCTAGCAAATGCCCTAATGGACGAGAAAGGAATGCGAACAGGCCCATCTGATCCGTAGACTAGAATTTGAGTGTGCGAACAATTGACCTACTGAAAGGGGGGGATGTGAACCGTGCTATCTACTGCCATGTCTTCTCCGCAACTTCTCCGTAAGACTACAAGCATAGTCTGCTAGCAAATGCCCTAATGGACGAGAAAGGAATGTGAACAGGCCGATAGGTCCTATGTCTTCCTAAGACAGATCGATATGTGATCCGTATACTACAAGATGTGTGAGCGAACAATTGAACTACTGGTCGGTTAAAGTAAGTGAACTGCCCTATCTACTGCCATGTGCTCAGCGCAATTTCTCCGTAGATTACAAGAACCGTCTGTTCGCAAATGCCGAAGACTACAAGCTGTGTGTGCTAGCAATTGACCGACTGGACTAGGAGGAAATGTCTACAGAGTGATAGAAGATATCTATTCCTAGGTCTACTCCGCATCTTCTCCGGAATTTACAAGCTGCGTGTGCTATCAATTGACCTACTAGACGGAGGAAAATGTCTACCGAGCGATAAAAAAAATCTATTCCTAGGTCTACTCCGCATTTCCGGATACTACAAGCTCAGTGTGCTAGCAATTGACCTACTGTACGGGGAGGAAATATCTACGGAGCGATAGGACATATCTATTCCTAGGTCCACTTTGCATCATCTCCGGAGACATCAAACTCAGTGTACTAGCAATTCACATTCTGGACTTGGAGGAAATGTCTACCGAGCGATGGTACATATCTATTCCTAGGTCTACTGCGCATCTTCTCCGGAGCTACAAAGCTCAGTATGCTAGCACTTGGCCCCCGATATGCATCTTCTCCGGAGTCCGCAAGCCCAGTGTGCTAACAATTGACCTACTGGACGAGGAGGAAATGTGTAACGAGCAATAGGACACATCTATTTCTAGGTCATCTTCGAATCTTCTCCGGAGACTACAAGCTGAGTGTGCAAGCAATTGACCTACTGGACGGGGAGGAAATGTTTGCCAAACGATTGGAAATATTTATTCCTAGATCTACACGGCAACTGCACCGGAGACTACAACCTCAGTGTGCTACTATTGACCTACTGTACAGTGAATATTAAGTCTAGCGAGCGATGAGACATATCTAATCCTAGGTCTACTCCACATTGTCTACGAAGGCTACAAGCTCAGTTTGCTAGCAATTGACGTACAGGATTTGAGGAAATATCTACGGAGCGATAGGACATATCTATTCCTAGGTCTATTCAACATCTTCTCCGGAGACTACAAATAGTGTGTGCTAGCAATTGGCGTACTGGACGGGGAGGCAATATCTACGGAGCCATAGGACATATCTTTTCCTACGTCTACTCGGCATCTTTTCTAGAGACTACAAGCTCACATTCCTAGCAATTGACCTACTGGACGGGGAGGAAATGGCTACGGAGCGATAGGGCATAACTCATCCTAGGTCTCCTCCGCATCTTTCTCGGAAACTAAAAGCTGAGTGTGCCAGAAATTGTCCTACTGGACGAGGAGGAAATATCTACGGAGCGATAGGATATATCTATTCCTAGCTCTACTCCGCATCTTCTCCGGAGACTACAAGCTCACTTTGCTAGCAATTGACCTACTGAACGAAGGGAAAATATATACAGAGCGATAGGACATATCTATTCCTAGGTCTACTCCACATCTTTTGCGTAGACTACAAGCTCACTTTGCTAGCAATTGACCTACTGGACGAGGAGGAAATATCTACTGAGCGGTAGGACATATCTATTCCTAAATCTACTCCGTATCTTCTACAGAGAATACAAGCTCACTTTGCTAGCAATTGACCTACTGGACGGAGAGGAAATATCTACCGAGCGATAGTACACATTTACTTCTATGTCTACTCCGCATCTTTCTCGGAAACTACAACCTGTCTGTGCTAGCAATTGGCCTAATTGTCGGGGAGGCAGTGTCTACAAAGTGATAGGACATATGTATCCTTATGTCTACTCCGCATCTTCTCCAGAGACTACAAGCAGTGTATGCTAGCAATTGACCTACTGGACGGGGAAGAAATGTCTACTTAACGATAGGACATATCTATTCCCAGGTCTACTGCGCATCTTCTCCGGAGAGTACAAGCTGAGTGTCTTAGCAATTGACCTACTGGACGGGTAGTAACTATCTAACGAGCGATAGGACATATCTATACCTAGGTCTACTCCGCATCTTCTCCGGAGAGTACAAGCTGAGTGTCTTAGCAATTGACCTACTGGACGGGTAGTAACTATCTAACGAGCGATAGGACATATCTATTCCTAGGTCTACTGCGCCTCTTCTCCGGAGCTACAAAGCTCAGTGTGCTAGCACTTGGTCCCCGATATGCACTACAACTTAATATATATAAATCTTATCGTCTATATTCGCAATCATAGAGGTTCATTATATATCTGATTTGATTGCTGCGCTTATTTACGTGATAACTACCTAAGAATCGAGCAGAATTATATTGTGTATAGATAAAAATATTATGTGAATAACGATTTCTATTAGTCAGTCAGTTGAGTTGCCTTACATGATACACGCCTATTTAATCATGCCCTTTCGATTCATGGCTCGCTATTTACCCGCAGCTGACTGCGTTTTTTTTTCTAACAGTAGCCTGCTTGCCAGACAAGGCTATAGAAGACAATCTGGTCTGCTATTTAGCCCATAACAAGAGTGGAGAAAAGGTGGATCCATAGTTTTTGCAAGTTTATCTGCGCATAAAGAATTCAACGAATAGGAACTCTAGTCTCCGATTTCTAATTGCGAGCTATTGTCCTTTAAGGCTGATTTATACTTACAATCAGAAAATGATCGTTGGAAACTCTGGAGCATATAACGTGAAAAGCAAGCCTAGAGAATTTACTACTCACACGGGCAAACATTGAATGTGAAAATACGGGAATATATTTGAACCGTGCGAGAGAAGTGAGAAATTTCGGGCATATTGATATGATACTCATCATTACCGGCGCAACTGGAAGAGTTGTAAATCCTTAAATGTAAAGGGAACGTCGAGGATAAGTAAAAAAAGCAAGAAGAAGAAGAAGAATTGGGTAAAAGAGGATAAAGGCCGAGAGGAAGAATAGAGAGGAGAAGGGCGAAAAGATGAAAGGCGAGAAGGAGGAGAAAAAGAAGAGGAAGAAGTAGTAGAAAAGGGGGATGGAAATCTAAAGGGCTAAGAGTGAGAAGAAAGGCGAAAAAAGAATGTTCAGAAGAAAAAGAAAAAGAAAGATGAAAAACAATAATGAAAAGAAGAAGAAGAAAAAGAAGATGAAAAAGAAGAAGAAAAAGTGACGATGATGATGATGATGGAGAAAGAAGATGAAAATCGAAAGAAAGAAGGGTGAGAGGGAAAATGAGAAAAAAAAAGAAGGCGAGAAAAAGAAGAAGAAGAAGAAGAAGAAGAAGAAGAAGAAGAAATGGGAGAGGACGAAAACCAAGAGAAAAAAGAGGGGAAGGACGAAAAGAAGAAAAGCGAGAAGAGAAAGAATTGAAAGAAGAAGAATCTTATGAAAATCGAAAGAAGAAGTGTGAGAAGAAGGAAGGCGAGAAAAACTATGGCGAAAGGAAGAAAAAGAAAAAGAAAGAGGATGATGATCCAAACGTAAAAAGAGTAAGAGAAGAAAAAGCAAAAAGAAAGGGAGAAAGAGGATGAATGTCGAGTGGAAGAAGAAGAAGAAGAAGAAGGGAGCGGTGGGTGAAAAGAAGAAAAGGAAACGAAAGAGAAGACGACGTTAAAGATGGAGAATGACGAGGAATGCCGGACGCTTAAGGGAACATCTGTGTTGGCTACGAATATAAAATAATAAGAAAAACAATAAAAAGTGAGCAGGTAAAAAAGAAAGAAACAAGTCAAAATCCATCGACTTGTAGAATTGTAGATATAAACCTCAATCGAAAAAGAAGAAAATACAGCATTAAAAAGAAAAAAACCGAGCCGCCCAGAGTTATGCGAAAGAACTCTACTGGCAATTTCCCTGGACCAAATCTCCTTCTGGTTGGCTTATATTCGACAAATACCTAACAGACAGTGAGGTTGAAAACGGACAGATTGGTAGAGAGTCAAGTGCTCAGGCGAATGTAACGGACCGACCTGCGAATAGATACATACATGTTAAACAGACACTAATTTTAGCTAAGAATTTTCTAAGCTTAGCTTAGTCGAACAGAACATATGTGTAAAAACCAAGTCAGTGAGAATCGAATTCTCCAATTCGTAAGTATATGGTAAATACCACCATTGAAGAGAAAACACATGTAGCAAAAGGTTCTTAGTCTGACCTCCCCTTTCTTAAGTGCTATTCCCCTTTAGGATATAGACGATCATATCTCTCCACAATTTCCTTTCTTTTAATATCTATACTAGAGACACGGTGGATACCAGCTCAGATTGAGGAATCGGAGAGCTGAGTTCGACTTCTAGTCGAGTTCCTTACACTGGGAAAGGTATAAATCTATCCTTTCTCGCTCACCTATAAGTAAAATAGCACTACAGTACTTGGGGTAGGAAATTTCTTAATTCAAAGCAGTCTGGAGATTATTAAGTTCCGTCAGCCTAGATTGCCCAGTAAGTTCCACTGGTGCAACAGCTGCAGTACATGTGGTACCCTTATGACTCTAATAGGTTACGAGATTCCCTTATACCGGTTGCCAAAAAAAGGCTAGAGAGTAAAGTCTGCTTTGTTATTCACTTCATACCTGAAGAATAGGTGGGGGATAGATTATTGGCTTTCCAAAGAGTATTAGTGTAAAGTAAGTTCAAACTGTCTTCACCGAAACTTGAACTTATCTTCCTCTTTGTCATGAACCACCGAGAATCTTTTTTATAGTAAAGCTCACCCAATACAAATCTCGAGAGACTCTCAAGCTAGACGGTTGCTGTTTACATGGATATGGTGAATTAGGTGCAATGAGAGTGGAAGAAGATATGATAGGAATTAAAAATACTAGGATAGGAAGGATAGATAACGATTAATTTTTGACTTGAAGGAGGCTCAAAGAAGCACCGACCCGTTAGTTTATCCCAGAAAATATCAGATCTTGACGAAAAGCCGCTTGAGTAGAACTTTCATTTTACATGAAATGAAGTAAAAGTTTGAATTAATCCAAACATTTGCCATGGAAATAGCGATCGAGTAGCGACAGGTTTGTGACGTTGCAACATTGGCAGAGAGGCGACAGAGTCAAGAATATCTTCTTCCCTTACAAAACTGCTTAACTCTATCAAGGACGCAAAGAAAGGATTGAGCAGCCCCAGCCTAGATATGGCAGAAAAACTCCATTTTTTTTTAATCTGACTCTTTAAAATAATGGCACAAGGAGCCAGTTGCTTCCTGGAACAATAGAATGAACCCTCATTTTTTTACTCAGCATCTTTAACAATGGATTCGATTTTGAAATCGAACTCTTTGAGCAAATTTCACAACTTATATGGTTTCTCACTTACACGTGCTTGTGAAAATTGTGGCTCAATATTTACAATGAGTTTTATTTTAAAATATCACAAAAAGTGAGAAACTGTATTCATCGGAAGTATGTGGTTTATCGTTTTCAGTGGATTGTATATATGAGCCAGACTTGAGCTTATGAAGGAAAGTTGAAACCCACTAGACTTTCAAAGCATTGAACTTCATTGAGAGATCAACCTTTCAACATAACCGGAGAAAATTCAGGATTTTATCGGCGATGATCAAAAGCTGTTATTTTGTTATTTTTTGTATTGAAAATTACAACACAATATTTTCTCTTGAACTAGGTTAGAGGATAGATAGATAGATAGATAGATAGATAGATAGATAGATAGATAGATAGATAGATAGATAGATAGATCAGCTGAATATTCTCCCATCATTTTTTTCAAATTCATAAATATCCGCATTAATGTTTAATACTGATATGAGAAAGTTCTCAAGTTAAGCTTGCATCTCATACCCGTGTATATGTCTGTCTGCTAGGTCAGTTAACGAATCTCTGATGTCAACAGGGCTCTCGTACTTTGAAGTTTCTTTAACACCCACAGAGCCAACCTATGGTATAAACAGCAAATATTTCGAGCAGACCTTAGTTACAGTTTCTAGAATAGAACGTAGTTTGAACAAGTTCAGTATGCTCAAAGCCTTGGTCGCAATAACTTGTGACTTCGTGCTAGTACATCCATCGACAGCTTTACAATGCTTGGATGAATCCGTCGTATGGTTTTCAGGCAGCGTCCAAATGTGCTGCACGCTGGGATCAACTCCACCAGACCAGGGTAATATCACAAAGCCACCTTCCTGACGTATCGACCACGGTGAAATTGGAATTCTGGTAATAGTCGAAACCTATGTTTTAACTATTCGTCCACACACACACACAGGTACACACGCACGAGCACACAGACACAGGTACACACGCACGAGCACACACACACACACAGATGCAGTAAATTGTGATAGATAGATAGATAGATAGATGTAATGAAACTGGAATAGATAGATAGATAGATAGATAGATAGATAGATAGATAGATAGATAGATAGATAGAAACTGGGATAGATAGATAGATAGATAGAAACTGGGATAGATAGATAGATAGATAGATAGATAGATAGATAGATAGATAGATAGATAGATAGATAGATAGAATGAATGAGACTGGGAAAGATAGATAGATAGATAGATAGATAGATAGATAGATAGATAGATAGATAGATAGATAGATAGATAGAATGAGACTGGGAGATAGATAGATAGATAGATAGATAGATAGATAGATAGATAGATAGATAGATGTGCTCGGGTTGATAGTGGCTAGATGTTAACCACTCTCGGATAAGGGCAACTCTGAATTCAAAACATGAGAATGGCTTTCTTTGCGGACCTCGTTTCTCATTATGTACACTAGTTCTCTTTATACGGTCCTTCCGAAAAATGTTAATGGTTCTGCACAAGACTTTTTATTATTATTATTATTATTATTATTATAATTATTATTATTCTAATATGTTCCGTGTCACGGTGCCGATCATGGCTCTCAGCAAATTTTTGTCCGTTTTAGCTTTTAAATGTTGTCTTTTTGTTATCTCTCCTAAATCTGTAATAGTTCAGTACTCTTTACTTAATTTATTACGAGATTTCCCTGTTATTTTACTCAGCTTTTGGAAGGCATCTTTCTTTCTCCAAATGCACGGCACCTTTCGTCCTCTGTTAAAAAAAACTTTACAGATATATCAATTGTAGTACTTGTTTGATTTTGCTATCTTCCAAGCACATCATATCCTCGACGCCGATGACTGCGAGTTCGTTTCGTACACTACCGCTAATATGCAGTGTTTTATGGACAGGTTGTCCAAGTCATGCAAAGCCTTTGGTCTGAAAATGAGCTTTGATAAAAGATTTGTCATGTTTCAACCAGCATCAAGTATAGTCTATGTGGAACCGCGTCCATCTACGTCGACGGGACGAAGCTGAATGTTATTGACGCTATTTCTGCTCTTCAAGACTGCGTATGATCTCAGAAAAGCCTAAAAAAGAAAACGAAGATGCCTATAAAGCTTGTTTTTATTACGAGACTTCTTTACTCTTGCGAGACTTCTTTACTCTTGCGAGACTTCTTTACTCTTGCGAGACTTGGGTTGTTACAGGAAACATTCAAACCAATTAGAGCGCTTCCATCTGCAGTGCCTGGGATCAATCTTGGACATTAACAGCATCTCATTTTCCAAACATAGAAGTACTAGAACGAGCTGATACACTCAGCACAGAAGCTCATATACACAGGGACCGCCTTCACTGGTCAGGACATACGGCTGGACGTTAGTCGTATTCCGAAGGAGATGCTTCATGGTGAGATATCTGAAGGAAAAAAGTCTCACCAAAAACTAAAAAGGAGTTTCAAGGACAATATCAAAGAATCACTGTCGCTTTTCCATAAGTTGGGCAAAGGCCAAAAGATTTGCCCGTAAGGGAGGAAAAGTAGACACAGCTTTTCCTCATTTTGTTTGCTGTTTGACGTGACCGAAGACCTTTGTCATACGCAGGCAAAGCTACCTCATGAGTGACATAGATAACCAACCAACAGATTATTTTCTATTCGTTATTGCAAACCCGCGTACCTGTGATGTTTGAGGCAAAGTCTACGGGAGCCTCTCTGGACTCATGAGACATTTGAAAACTCATAATGAAGCTCCACCTGAAAGGCCTAACCATCAGGCCAAAAATACAGATTTAGTTTGCAGTCTATGCAGTAAACTATGTAAACCTCTCGCCAACTTCAAAAGTCCCTGTCGATTTCACGTTCGTAGGGACAATCTGTTATGAGTCAACTTTTCAGCGACGGCCATGAACGTCTAACAACTTGATAGCCATTATATATATATATATATATATATATATATATATATATATATATAAGTACTAAACTAGATAAAAGCGTCCATCGTAAAAAGTTGATTAGTAAATTCGTATCGCAAACCAGTTTACTAAAGTAGCATTCCAATACTCACTTGTCGACCCATAAACATGACATGTTGAAACGTAAGAACTTTTTTAAAATCATTTCACCCCAAGCAAGGCAGGAATTCCACTAGTAAGCAGGGTGTTACAGAGAGTGTAAGTGAGAGAAAAAACTGAATATAGGGAGGATTGAAGAAAGATTCAAGATAGAAGATGGCGATTGACATTGCATTTAAATTTTTGAAGATTGTAGTTATCAGGGAAGCAAGTAAACGGAAGGTAGTTCCACAGGTGGGATGTGCGAGAAAAGAAACTGCTGAAGTAGAAGTGGCGGTTGCATTTAACTATTTCAACAATTAAAGGAATCTAGATGTCTGTCTAACTGGACGCGCGTCTTGAAATGGACCTCCAATCGGTTGTTAACTGGGGCAACAATTCGATGGTCAAATTTAACGCCTCTAAAACTAAACTACTCTCCATTAACCACTATATATATCCTTACCTGCCCCCCATTAGAATGTCTGATAGTCAACTTCTTGAGAGTGACTCCCTGCGTCTGCTCGGTCTCACGTTGACTGCTGACCTGAGATGGAACAAATACATTGAGTCAATTGCATCGTCCACCACGAGGAAAGTTGGCTCTCTGTGCCGCGCCAGGAAAAGCATATTGCTGTTTATATCTCTGCCTGTCTTACAATTTTTCGTCTACATTTCTGTCTTTTCCTCTTATTGTTTCCTCTATTTCTCTCACCTTTTCTTTCGCTTTCTCTCCCTCTCTCTCTCTCTCTCTCTCTCTCTCTCTGTGTATTTTATCCCCCTCTGTTTATCTCTTTATTATTTTCTTTCTCATTTCTACCCACACTTTCTCTATTTATCACTCTCTCTCTCTCTATCCTTATCCTTCTCTTTTACCTTCTATTGCTCTCTTTACTCTCTACACTCACTCTTTTTCCCTATTACTACACTGTTTCTCTCTTTCTCTATTTTCTCTCCTTATAACTGACACTCTCCTACTTTCTTACACAATCTCTCTCTCTCTCTCTCTCTCTCTTTCTCTCTCTCTCTTTCTCTCTCTACGCGCATTGATAAAGCCACACTGGCGCACTTGAATCTGTAAATTTGCTTCGCTAAGCGCATAAATCCGATTAATCTGGCTCTGAGAAAGACCACCAGGAAAAAAAGGTCACAATCATGGCGTCAGAAGACTAAAATATGTAAAGCGCTTATTCCACGTGCGGTAAGACAATTCTACCGTCATGCCTTTCGACCGGAAATGAGCTTTGCAAAATTTACTAATTGGGAATAGTCGTAGACAAGTGGGTGCGAACAAAGATGAGTCGAGGAGATAGATAGATAGATAGATAGATAGATAGATAGATAGATAGATAGATAGATAGATAGATAGATAGATAGATAGATAGATAGATAGATAGATAGATAGATAGATAGATAGATAGATAGATAGATAGATATGAACAGAATGAGATAGATAGATAGATAGATAGATAGATAGATAGATAGATAGATAGATAGATAGATAGATAGATAGATATGAACAGAATGAGATAGATAGATAGATAGATAGATAGATAGATAGATAGATAGATAGATATGAACAGAATGAGATAGATAGATAGATAGATAGATAGATAGATAGATAGATAGATAGATAGATATGAACAGAATGAGATAGATAGATAGATAGATAGATAGATAGATAGATAGATAGATAGATAGATAGATAGATAGATAGATATGAACAGAATGAGATAGATAGATAGATAGATAGATAGATAGATAGATAGATAGATAGATAGATAGATAGATAGATAGATAGATAGATATGAACAGAATGAGATAGATAGATAGATAGATAGATAGATAGATAGATAGATAGATAGATAGATATGAACAGAATGAGATAGATAGATAGATAGATAGATAGATAGATAGATAGATAGATAGATATGAACAGAATGAGATAGATAGATAGATAGATAGATAGATAGATAGATAGATAGATAGATAGATAGATAGATAGATATGAACAGAATGAGATAGATAGATAGATAGATAGATAGATAGATAGATAGATAGATAGATAGATAGATAGATATGAACAGAATGAGATAGATAGATAGATAGATAGATAGATAGATAGATAGATAGATAGATAGATAGATAGATAGATAGATAGATAGATATGAACAGACTGAGATAGATAGATAGATAGATAGATAGATAGATAGATAGATAGATAGATAGAATGAAATATATAGAGATAAAAATAAATACACAGAATGAGATAAACAGACCTCGATATATAGATACATATATACATACATGCATAGAGAGATAGATAGATGAACATTGAGATGAACAAACATAGATAGATAGATAGATAGATAGATAGATAGATAGATAGATATGGGCACACATAGATAGATAGATAGATAGATAGATAGATAGATAGATAGATAGATAGATAGATAGATAGATAGATGCGAATCGATTGAGTTATTGTGACAAATATAAAATAATAAACAGACTAACAAATATTTACTCACATACGCATACACACGCAAACACATACACGCACGCACACACACAAGAATACATATCTATATATTTAATCAATTTACCCCCAAGAAGGGCGATAATGCTGCTAAGACACAAGAGATTACTATGAGAGAAATTGAATGATAAAACTTTAGCGAGTAGAAAAGCCAATAAAAGAACAGGGAGACAGATTGACGGTGCATTTAAATTTTTGAAGATCTTACGGGTCTTATTTATAGCTGGGAGAATGTGCATGGGTAAATTACCATAACCCCCCTCCTAAGTCTTAACTCCGCAGGAGTTTCGATATCTTTTTCTCTTTGGATTAACGACAATTAAGCATATCATTTTCCTTTTCCTCTTTAAACGTCATTGCTCCGGAGCCGATTGAGGTATTGACATGTCAAATGTATCGAAAATTACAAGCATTACTTCTTTTTCTTCAGGGGCAGTACTGTCAGCATCGTCCGACAGGCGTCTCCTGATTTGTTTCAAATGTCTCTTGTGCGTAAACCGAGGATCTTTAGTTATGTAGATCATACTCTTTTCTCTCCGGGCTGGTAGTGTTTCTGTTTTGTTTTGTTTTTGTTTTTTTGTTGTTTTTTTTGTTTTTGTTTTTGTTTTGTTTTTTTGTTTTGTTTTCTTTTGTTTTTACAGTGTTTGCTCGTCCGGGTTTTGTTTGTTTTTGGGGAGTAGCTTGTCGAACACAGACCTGATTTTACGCGCAAACACATTACCTCGGCTGGGGGTAAAGATGATGATGGGTTGCTTTTGCGCGTAATTCCATGAATCTGAAAGAACTGTTGCAGTGCTTTTTCTGAGGAAGTGTCCCGAGCTTTCTTCAGGGCTCTTTTCAGAGTCTCAACGAAGCGCACAGCCTGTCCGTCGGACCTTGGGTGATATGAGGCGATCGTGAAGGTCTCACAAAAATCCTTAAAATCACCGGACATTGTGTCCCATTGTCGGACACTAAACAACCGACTACACCAAATCTGGCGAACAGTACGTGGAGGAAATTGATTGTAACTTCTGTAGTGGGTTTTCTACATCTAAGGTCTTCGGGCCATTTCGAAAAACTATCTACTACGATGAGACAGTAGAATCCGTCTAGCGGGCCTGCAAAGTCCACATGTATTCGGGACCATGGTCGGTCCGTTTTAAGGCAAGGACTATATTTGATTGGGGGTGCCTTAGCTGCCAAGGCTCAGCCTTTACAGGATTTTACGATGTTTCCGATATCCTTGTCCATGTTCGACCAGTACACGTAACTGCGCATAAGGTTCACTGTATAGCAGTACTTCGGTATAGAAGTAATTTTGGTTTTGGTTTTGGTTTGCCTGATAAACTCATCGTTTAAAGTTTCTCGTTTGATTTGGTCGAGAGTTACAGGGAGTTCCCTTACTGTGTTGCATAATGTGGTTTGAATTTCTCCTTCTGTTCGAAAAGAAGCAATCACTCTATCTTCAAGAGGTTCTCTGTGTTTCGAGATTAATCTGGATAGTCCAGAGTTTTTTAGACGGTAGCAACTCCATCTTGAAGTTGTAATTTAAAAGGATTATTCCCCATCTCCTTAGTCTACTTCCTTTATGCACAGGCAGACATTTTTAGAACCAAAAATGGTAAATAATGGTTTATGTTTCGTCTGCAATGTAAAGTGTCTACCGTGAATGTACAGGTGAAACTTCGTTTCTGCAAAAATAATCCCAAACGACTCCTTCTCAATTTGAGAGTAGTTCTTCACTGCAGGAACAAGCTCTCTCGACGCGTGAGCAAATGGTTTATGGGATCAATCTGGTATCTTGTGTAGAATACATACCCCAATGTCATACGAGCTGGCATCGCTGGCAACTATAATGCCCAGGTTTGGGTTATAGCGGGTGAGAAACAAGTCCGACCTCAAGACTTCTTTTATTTTGACGAATGCTTCCTGGCATTCAGTTGTCCACTCCCAGTCCTTGTCTTTTTTCAAAAGTCCGTTTAGCGGGAGCACATAAGTTGTGCATATTAGGTATAAATACTTGATAGGAGTTTACCAATCCTAAAAAAAAACTTTGTAATGAAGAGACGTTTTCGGAAGTTGGCATTTCTTTGATTGCGGTAGACCGTTCTGGGTTTGGTCTTCTGCCATCTTTATTGATAATGTGACCCAAATTTTTAATCTTTTCCATAAAGAAATCGTATTTTGATTCTTTCAATTTGAACCCATACTTCTAAATTCTTGAGAAGATTTTATGAACATTTTCCTTGTGTTGTTCTACATTTTGGTTGTTCAAATATGCAACCGCAAAGTTAAGACCGTCTAGCATAGTGTTCATTATTTGATGGCAGATTACCGGCGCGACCTTGATCCCGATTGATAGATGATGGAACTCGTACAAATCACGATGGGTGTTAATACAGAGCAACGTAGAACATTCTTCCTCTACTGGTATTTAAAGATATTCTTCACTGAGGTCAATTTTTGAAAAAAAACTTCCTCCATTCAGTTTTGCGAAAATGTCTTCGGTAAAAGATAGTTATAGTCTTTGAGTACAGCATTAAGCCCCGTCGAGAAATAGGCGCAGACCCGGATCTCCTTTGACTTCTTTTTCACATAGACGGTAGGTGAAGCCCATTGACTGTATTCAATTTTCGACAAGACCCCAGTTCTTTCTAGTCTGTCGAATTCGCCATTTATTTGTGGTAAAGAGGCGAAAGGCACATTTCTTTTTTTTTTTTTCTTAAACACTGGCTGGATGTCATCTTTTAACTCGAACTTTGCCTTCATCTTATTACACCGACCAAGACCACCAGAAAAAATTTCTGGAAAAGTTTCTTTTAAATCTTTTATTAAATTTTCTGCCTCGGTGGTTAGATTTTCGAGTTTTTGACAAAATGAATTAATTTGTATGTCACGCAACTTAAATTTCTACATCCAGTCGGTGCCAAATAAATTTTCTGTGTTCTTTAATACGTACATTTTTAATTTTAACTCCCTTCCCTGAAAAGTTACATTTGTGATAAGTTCGCCGTCAAACTTGATTTTGTCCCTTGTCACGGACCTGGCCATTTTATTAAATCTTAGCACGGTTGGTTTTCCCAACTTTTTCCAAGTGTGTAGATTTATGATTGTCAAATCTGACCCAGAATCCAACTGTAAATTGATTTTTTTATTTAGGATTTGTACTTGCATGTATTTCCTAATGTTTAACCCATCTTGTTCATCCGATTTTTTTTTTTTACGCAGCTATTAACCTTTTAACCACTGGATAGTTGGATAATATACATATCGACATGATTGATAAAAATAACTAATTATTCTCTGTATTTGGAGTCCTTCAATGCTGAACTAAAATGATTAGCGATCGCAGGCCAAGAGAAAAAGACAAGCTGAGATCATTCACGGCTGTCAACATGCGACAGGAAAATTCCTCCCATCAATACGTGAAAGTACGATAACATTTAATTGACATTTTAACCGAAAAACTGTTTCAATAGAAATATTTTTTAAATCTCAACCGACTGTAGCACTGGCTGCTCGGTCGGTAAATGTCGGATGATTCTTTATAAGGAAACGGATATTACCATTATGTTTTCTTTTCTGTTTACACCATCGTCTTAAAATATTTTCTTTCTAGTCAGTACAGTTTACTTTTTTATTATCCTTTTGAGAATATAAATCAAACTGTGAGCCGAAGAAAGCTGGGCCTCTTTGGACATAGAAACCGAGTGGATCACTCAAAGCAAACAGTCTTTGGAATCATGGCAACAAGAGAAGAGACAGACCAATGATGCTATAGATAAGCAACATGAGGAGAGATTAGCTAACCAGAAAACACTGAAGAGCTTTTATTCACGACCGTGCGTTGGGCTCAAAGAAATTGACGTAAAGTATTTTTATTAAATAATTTTCTGTCACATTCTTAAAGACATTCCCAAGTGACTAACGAAATTGAAATACATCAAGATATAAATTTTTGCATTATATTCAAGCACTGAAATTTTCTCACTTTTCCAATCTCTAATTTCTATTAATTCACACAAAGCAGTGATGACAGATAATTATATTAACAGGAACAATTTGATCCAGCTCTAACATATAAATAAACGTCGACTTACGACCGTTCGACATTGCGACCACGACCGCGAATTGGCATGCCTAGCCGTCTAGTCACAACTGCTGCCCGTCTGGCAGCGTCAGTGTTTCGTGGTCGACTTACGACCGTTCGACATTGCGACCACGACCGCGAATTTGCATGCCTAGCCGTCTGGCCACAACTGATGCTCGTCAGGCAGCGTCAGAGTTTCTTGGTCGACTTACGACCGTTCGACATTGCGACCACGACCGCAAATTTTCATGCCTAGCCGTCTGGCCACAACTGCTGCTCGTCTAGCAGCGTCAGTGTTTCGTGGTCGACTTACGACCGTTCGACATTGCGACCACGACCGCGAATTTGCATGCCTAGCCGTCTGGCCAAAACTGCTGCTCGTCTAGCAGCGTCAGTGCTTCGTGGTCGACTTACGACCGTTCGTCTTTGCGACCACGGCCTAGAATTAATATGTCTAGCCGTCTCGACACGAATGCTCCGAGTGAGTGTTACCTAGTTTGGTGCATGAGATTTTCCTCCCCAGCTCCTGGCTGCGCTATTATTCCTACTCGCATCTCAAGCTCTCTGTTAGGACAGCCACGGTCCAACACAATTTCTCCCGATTCCGTTTGTGTCCTCTAATTGTTTTCTTAAAAGAAAACGCAATATATCTACCAAGAGACAATTGTCTTTTTCTACTCGTCAACCCGCCAAGGTGAGAAAAGTTATTCGATCTTGACACAAAAATAATGGTTGATTAAATAGTAAGTAAAAATAAGTGAATGAGATCGCACGTAATCTGACGTTATCACACGTCTGAGAATTAATTTGTAAAGTTGTAAAACGTTCTGCATCTATGCGATCAACATTTATAATGCAGCAAGGGACTGGTCCTATCCACGAAATGCAGAAATAGCTACAGATGTGAATGGAAGAACCTTTTTACTACGCAGATGCAGATGAAGAGTGGAAGTCTATTTCAGACTTTGAAGAGACGCACGAGAGAAGATTTACTTAATAATTTGTAGCAAGCACTGATTGATTCAAGAGATTCAAGGAAAAGATACCAAATTCATAATGTTCGAGTGATTGGAAAAGCCGTAAGTGCAGATAAGGAATCGACTCGTAAAACCATAAAAATTATAGAAAAAAATACAATAATACCGAAAGAAAGATTATTAAAAACTGAAAAACTAATGACAGGTCGACTTACAACCAGATTGGTCTACGACTTTTTGCTTATAACAATCATGTTTGTATGTCGATGACAACCTGTAATAGACACATTAATGGAAATACAGCTTCGAACAAATTCATAGTTGTTGTGGTGTCCTCCCTCTAAATAGTCTATTTTGGACTCTTCCGCCTACTATAATATTAGTAGGAGAGAAGGCCTTGGGGGAACAGTCGACCAGACTGTTCATTTCTGTCGAACTCTCTGCCGAGGAAGAGAGGAACTCGGACGAAGCTTTACCGCAGGGCAAAGTTTCATCCGGGGAGGTAGACAGTCCCAGAACCCGTTTAGGCAAGTTCAAAGGGAATATTTTGGCCGAGCCTACGGGCTCGAAGTACCCACGTTAAACTCGGCCTTGTGCCACATACACCCTCGTGGTGGTGGGGGGGGCTGTTAAATATTGACAGTTGACCAGACTGTTCATTCCTGTCAAACTCTCTGCCTCGGCAGTGAGGAACCCGGACGAGGCATTGCCGCAGGGCAAAGTTTCGTCCGGGGAGGTAGACAGTCCCTGAACCCGTTTAGGCGGGTTCACAGGGAATATTTTTGTCCGATCCTACGGGCTCGGAGTACCTACAATAAACCGGCCTTGTGCCACATACACCCGTGTGAGGGGGGTGTTAAATATTAACTGTCAAGTAGATTGAACGCTGGGTCAACCGACACACTCTCACTAGTCATGTAATACTCTTCTGTCTTACTTACTGTTTAATATATAATATATATCTGTAACATTATTTGTGTAGTCTTTAACCATTTACTTAGTCACAACAATAGAACTACTTGGTTTTAACAAATTCTATTTCGAATGATTACGACTCCTGTGCCACATTAAGTGCTGCAGCCGTAGCTGTGGTGTGTTGACAGCAAAATGAGCTGGCGAAACTTATCCCTCGTCAGGATGGTTTTGAATTCAAAGTGTTTCCTTTTTGCTAGACTGGTTGACGTTCAATGCGTAATGACCCAGTCTGCCCTGCTATTTAACTTAAAATTGCTGGAGAAAGAGATTCATATTCATTTTTTCAACGATGTTTATGCGGCATGAAACATCACAAACCAGGTCGGAATTCAACCTCAGACCCCATTTCCTGCGTCTGTTAGCACCCTATATGCTGATCTTCTTAGCGTCGAGTAGAGCACCCAGTGAAGATCGAACTCACTATTCAATCATCCGGCCCTTAATCACTATCCCACTGCCGTAATGTAGCTTCGCTGTGCCTTTTCTATAAGCAATTTTATTGCAACTGTTCGAATGAACTCTTCTCTATGGTCCGTAGACTTTATAAATTTAAGCGCTGTACTAGGTTAACGGCAAGGTCTCGTCAATTTACAGTTGAATTGGTTACATTTAACCGTAAGTTCTATGCTAATAGTTTCTTTTCTCGCACTTCTTGTTTGTGGAACTATCTTCTGGCTCCATGCTTTCCAGCTAACATTAATCTTCAAAAATTAAAATGCAATGTCAATCGTTATCAACTGTCTTCATTACTTTTCTATTTTCAATCATTAATGTTTCTCTTTTTTCTTGTTCTTCAGTACACAGTAACTCTTGTGTCTTAGTCGCTTTATTGCCTTGCATCGGATGATATAATTTTTTAAAAAATGATCTAGCGAAACAAGCTTGCTAACCATTACACTCCGTTGAAGTGTGCCTCTATTATTACACTATATGACCTCTATCTTGATACAGCGTTTTCTTGATATTAAGGTCTCCTAATATATTTCCTTTTTTCCTGCTGGTGACAAGGTGTGCCGAGGTTGAACTGGCTATAAAACCTTGGCATCGGACTTCAACAGGAAATATATTGGTCTTCCAGCCATGTCTGATATATTACTCTCGCATATCTTCGTAGATGTCCAGTTTACGTCGATGTGTCTGGTCGATATTGTTTTCAAAGGGTACGTTTCATTCGGTGACGTAAATTCGCTGAGCAGACCACATGACCCGGATGCAAACTGGATACTCATTGCTATCTCAGCTGGAAAGACGAAATGGCATTACAACTGCTCTGACGTTAAGACTAACAATTATCTCGCGTAATATATTGGCTTTAACAGGTTACATGAATAGGAAAATATGGATGCGCAGATAACGTCACGATTATCGAGGCAGAAAGTGAATTTGGCAAGCCGAGTTCGAATTCCTGCTTAGTCTGTTACGTTTAATCTTTCTCTATTACCATTGTGAAATGCCCGAATGAATCTCTTCACAACCGTCTCCAACTATACGCAGAGTAGTAAGGCATGCTGGGCTCTCTAGCCTAAGATATTAGCTCGTTTAAAAGGAGTACTCCGAATAAAATAAAAGAAAAAGAAGAGAGCAAAGAGAAATCTATCTACTAACTCGGAAAGTCATGGAAATTCACAAATAATAGAGAAAAGCAACCTCTGATGACCCATGATCGCTTATTGCCATTTTAAAAACGATAATACGTTTTGAGGTAATGTCAGCCTTCGGTTTTGTTAAATTACCCAAAGTTGATTCATTGTTTCGTGCTAGACAATTTTTCTCGCTATAATATATTTTTCACCTTTACCATTTGGCCGTACATTAAATATTGTTGTCATATCTGGTCTGGTACTATGTATCTAGAGATTCTTGACAAAATCCAAAGAGGAATACACAATGTTATTGATTCTGATATGGCAATTTCGGTTTCACTCCCTTTTTCATTAATATTTTCGTGGCAATTGCTCTGCTCAGCTTTCCTCTTTGGTACCTAAACTTCATGAATTTAAGCGTAGTACTAGATTGCCAGTTATGTCTCCTCATTTTACTGTTGAAATAGCGAAATGTAACCGTAAATTTTATTCTAATAGGTTTTTCTCTCGTATCTCTCACTTGTCGAACTCTTTTCTGGATTATTGCTTTCCTGCCAACTACGATCAGCAAAAATCTAAATGCAACATCAATCGTCATCTTCTGTCTCCTTGAATCCTGTTCTTTTTATTGTCCTTTCTCCTCACTAACGTTTTCTCAATTTATTTTACTTGTTTTAATAACTTTGTCGTCCTTGCTTCGAATGAAATGATTAAACAGATGTCACTTATTGCTTTTCTGGTAAGAATTTTCGCCTTGTTAATAACTGTGGGGATGATTCTTTTTTTCTTCTATTAGAAAGAATATGGTTCCTTTTTTCCCCGTAAAAATCAGTCGGCTATGCACAAGTGTGAATCTGATTATAATAAACTTATCTCATAGAGAATGAACTGTAGGACGTTGCCCTTTTGATAAGGAACGGCCAATCGCATCAAGCTCTCACCTTGACACATATCTAGAATATTTGCGGATTCAGTGGTTGATCAATATCTCATTGATAATCCACCCTCAGCCAATGTTTTTTCAACGACTGTTTCAAATTCTAAGTGTTGCAAAATCGTCTTACAGCTTGAATATTATTAAATCTCCTTTTATTTTATTTCTAGACAACTATATATATGTGTAAAATTTCTGATGTAACTAAGATCTGTAAAAGGACAATATGAATAAAGACAAAAGAAAAAATGCATTTTGCCCTCTGATGGACTTTATCAAGACAAATATAAGGATTTTATTTTGTAACACATATTCCGTCGTGGGTAAGACGATAAAATACATCTAACAGCAAGGCCTCTGATCAGTAAACCCCCAAAGCGAGGTCAAAACACTATGGAAGTGTAAAAATAGGTTTTAATACCATTAATGCAATTTTGGAAAAACCTATTACCAGCAATGAATTTTTTAAGAAAATAATTAATACTATCAATACATTTTTGGAAAAAAATATTACCAGCAATGCGTTTTTGAAAAAAATATTACCAGCAATAAAAATCTTGTCGGTATTCAATAACCCATTGAGGTCGGTATGCCGGAAAACAAATGAAGCCAAACCAAACCAAACAAGACATATTTATAAGCAAAAATAAAAAAAGTATCGTCTGTTTTTCAAAATTTTTAAATATTAGAACGCCCATAAATATTCATCAGGTAATCGAAAAGTTGAGGTAAATTATGGAAGATGCTAAGTGATGTAATTTAATGTCTAATATACAAAAAAAAACAGGAAATGGAATTTATACACAACGATTTATGAACGTTATTAGTTATGCATAGAAATAAATTTCGATCTGAAAAATGCCATACTTATTAAAAGAGAAATTAATTCTTAAATCTACATTTATTTTCTTTCGAGACAATTGTATATGTTTGTAAACAAACAAGAGATGGTTCTCTGTTCCTTAAACCTACTTGATGTTATTTCAGTTGGCCTACTATCGGTGTATTACCAGATAAGTATTGCGTTATTATTAATTTCATTTTATTGTTTAATCTTTCAAATTTAGACCGGAAAACACTTGTATTAAAAAGAGCCCAATACACGTCCAAAGAAAATAAAAATTTCACACACAGAGATTTTAATTTGATATCTTTAAAAAATTTTAATCAGCCAATCACGAGTTTCACTTGAGCTCTGGGTTGAGTTCAAGAGTCAATTAAGAGTCAATAGGTGGTCAAGACACTAAACCTCCCTCAGAGAACACCCGTTCATCGCGATGGGCGAAAATTCAGAGTCCACTCGGTGATGATGAGACCTGACTAGTTTTGCTTTCGATATACAGGAAAAGAAGTTGGTGAGTGTTATAAGATACGTAGAAAGTACCGTGTTGATAGCAGACACAGAAATTAAACTGCAGGAACTCTAAGGAAAGTGAGAAGAAAGGACTAACTATCACTTGCAAGAAGACAATTAAATGGAAAGCTCATGCTTGACTTTGGCATCCTCAGTTCGGATCTCGCCACCTGAACAGGAAAATATCTCCGAAATGTTTCAATAGACTAAGGAAAAGTAACACGAAAATCCGAAGGTGCATTGGAATAGTGAAAGATGCCTTCCAAAAGCTAAGCAAAGTATTAAGAAACAGGAAAGTTTCGTTAGAAACAAAGAAAACAATGTTGAATTCCAATGTAATATCAATCATTCTATATGGCAGTCAATGTTGAAGAATTTTCTCAAATATGAAAAGGTGACTTGAAGTTTAAATGTCTAAGAAGTATTTTAAGAGAGGACGGAAAATGTGACAGTGAAATCCGAAGGTGCATGGGAATAGTGAAAGATGCCTTCCGAAAGCTAAGCAAAGTATTAAGAAACATGAAAGTTTCGTTAGAAACAAAGAAAACCATGTTGAATTGCTATGTAATATCAATCATTCTATATGACAGGGAATTTTCTCAAAGATGAAAAAGTGACTTGAAGTTTAAATGCCTAAGAAGTATTTTAAGAGAGGACGGCAAATGGCACACTGAAATCCTAAAGCACATCGGAATGGCAAAAAAAAACTTTCAAAAAGCTAAGCAAAGCATTAAGAAACACGAAAATTTCGTTAGAAAGGAAGATGTTGGTGGGTTGATTTTGATTAGCGTCATATGGGTTATTTAATACCAAAATCTAAATATTTTAACACAATTTTATGGCTTTAACTAAATATATTTTGAACCCAATTACATTCCTTCAACTACAGATAAAATATATTGTTGGTATTTCTGCTATAAATATGGATTTTTATATTTTCATAGTGTTTCGATTTTGATTGATAGGTTCAGTATTTGCTTATAGCTGGGACCCAAGCAGGTGCTACTACTCCGGGTCAAGATGGACCTGGGATCAACAGCCATTATGAGGTGGTTCCACGCTCCTCAAAACCAATCTCCTGATCGGAGACCTTGCTGCCGGATGCAGTTTATCGTCAAACTCAGGAATATTAGAAAGAAAGAAAAGAGTGCATAGCTGATATGTAGTTTAAATCTTCCGACAGTAAATGCTGGACAATTTCCTCAAAAATCAAGAGACATTTTGAGGCAAAAGAGATGTGTTTTTTACAGAACAATGCTGAGAATGCCCTGAACGGAGTATTTAAACAATGTGGAAGTTTTAAGAACAATATATACAAAAAGACAATTAGAAAAGAGCAGCAAGAGACAATGAGGTGGAAGGGCCTCACAGAGGCATATCAACACTTTATGGGTCATTCAATACCAAAATTTATTTTTCTTGGGAGCATCAGTAATTTCTTTTACAAAAATCTATTGCTGGGATGTTTTGTTTGAATTATTTTTTATACAAATATCTTACTTTTTACTATGAAAATATGCCCCTGGTATTTTTTACTATAAAAATGTATTTTCATACTTTCATTGGCCATAGCTAGGAACCTAACAGGTGCTACCACCCCAGGTCATGGTGCACCTAGGAACAATAGCAATTAAGAAGTCTTTTTCACGCTCCTCAAAACCACCCGATCAAAAGCATTGCTGCCGGATGTATTAGGTTGGTGCAAAAATAATGTCGTTTTCTCACATAGTAACATATGTGAGAAAACGACAATATTTTTGCACCAAACTAATAGTTTATTGTCATACTCAGGACGTTTGTTTGGAGTGAATTTTTTTAAAGAAAATATAAACAAAACGGACAATTAGAAAAGATCGCAAAGAGATACAATGGGGAGATTGGGTTTGGGGAATTTCGTACACATTCGACACACTGAAGGATCATGGGACAGAATGAAACAGTAACATATTTAACGAGCTCGTGTAAATGGATGGCAAAAACATGGAATGGGCGGGATATTAAGCAGACAATGATTGGTAAATAGCTACAAAGGACAGGAAGTTGTAGAGAGTCATAAACGCACTCGTCCGGCAAGAGTGAAGAAAAACTACAATAAAAATGTCGATGTCGGGCACTGAATCCAGGTAACAATTTCGCCGGTCAGGTAAGCACGACCTTCCAACTAAAAAACAGCTCAACGCTCTTTCTCGTATTATTTGATGTAGATCAAGCTTTGCAGAGTTGTGTGATCAACATGCCAAAGATAGAGTATAGAAAGATGAAGATATTTCACCAAGAATAACCCAAAAACAAAGCAAACAAAACTAAAAGAAATGATGGCAATATCTTCTGCTTCCTTTCATTTTCTTCACTGTGTTTGGCAGGTCTAATTAACAATTTGGGAGGCCTGATAAGATTTCTGCGATAAGATTAAAGGGCGATTGGTGTTGCAATTTAATTTTTTCCCTACTTATCATGCGACAAGTTCTTAGTTCTTCTGTCGCCACCAACAGATGGCGCGTGTCTCTAGCTTATCAATCAGTCGGTAGGTATATAAGAGGAGGGAGAAAAATGGCATCTGAAATTCAGATAAACAGAACAAACTCGTAAGGTGCTCGGGGCAAATTGTTTTCTAAAATGAGTTATCTCCCTTGACAATATCTTTATCGTTGTTTGAATTTAATTTAGTTCGTACAAATGCACAGATGCTAAGTGATATATATATATATATATATATATATATATATATATATATAGGCCGTTTTCATGTTTTCTGATGGCGCCAGTTCATTTGCAAGACATATCAAAACATGTTTTACAAAATTGTCATATATATATTTATATATATATATATATATATATATATAACAATTTATATATATACATTACCAAATCATATATATATACATGTGTGTGTGACAATTTTTCAAAACACGTTTTGATATGTTTTTGAAAAGGAATTGGCGCCATAAGAAAATATAACAAGATAGATTATATCCAAATCGACTTCGAATTCAGTAAGGTCAAATTAGCAGCTGATCTCAAAAATGATCTACAACATGCTGTGCAAGAAATGCCTTGTTAATTTTAACACTCACAAACCGAAATTGTTCCCTTTTAATCGTCTAAAACAGAACACCTTTTTTGCCTTCCTTCATCATGGCTGATGCTAACCTCCAGTGAAATAACTCATTGCGCCATCTCTAGCTAACGTTCTTAGTTGACATAAAGTGTAAAGATTATATTGAATCAATAGCTAGATCTGCTATTAGGAAAGTTGTTAAATTGTGCTGTACTAGACAATCTTTTTTGTTATGGGGTCCACCCCTTTTTCATATAAGTGGACTCGACCAGATTGTTACTTGGACTGCTGTCGTTAAATACCCTGAGTCAGTCAGAATATACGGAAGACAGAGATGGTGATTGAGTTGGAGTTGGAGTTGGAGTTGGAGTTGGAGTTGGAGTTGGAGGTGGAGTAATAGTGTGAGGTAACCGCTTGTAGAAGTCAGTTACCAGCACGTAGACTCTAAGGTAGTCCTACTTCGAGTCTGTATATATATATATATATTTATATATATATATATATATATATATATATATATTATTGCTAGTAACCGTGTTTTCTGGATGTACTAACAGTATTACCCATTGTATTTTTGTGTAAATACATTTAATTTCTTATATTTATTTCTTGCGTTTGTCCTTCATTGGAGACCGAATTTCATCTCGGAATCCACAACACTTTTCTCACTAGAATCTTACATATTTATTAATCTAAATTTATAAATCTAGAATTCGTCCATGCTTTAAATATTGTTACCTCATCTGGTCTGGTGTTTCACCTATATTCCGGATAAAATCCAACTAAGAATCTGCAATATTATTAGTCCTGACCTATCATTTCAGCTTCAGCCGCTCTTCCACCGCCGTAACGTAGCTTCCCCGTGTCGTTTTCTATAAATACTTTCATAGTTATTGTTCTGATCAACTCTTCTCTATGGATCCTAGACTTTATGAATTTAAGCACATTTAGCAACAAGGTCTCAATCAGTTTCCATTTCAGTTGGCTAAATGTAACTGTAAGTTCTATGCTGAGAGTTTCTTCTCTCGCACTTGTGGAATTCTCTCCCTGTTTCTTGCTTCCCGGTCAACTTTGTCAATCGTTATCTTCTGTCTTCTCAGTGGCTGTTCTTTCATTGTTCTGTTTCCTTAACAGTGTTTTTTTTCAATATTCTCTCACACTCAGTAAACCCTTTGAGTCTTTATTGCCTTGCTTGAAATAATTTTAAAAATAAAATAAAAAACCTTTTAATTAAATTTAATCCAGTTAAATATTCTAATTTCATTAATACTGATTCACTATCGACTCATTATCGTATTATTTAATTTTGAAACACGCTTAAAATCTTTGCTCCAAAGAAACCAATTTCCTTTCAAGTTTTACATAGAAAAATAGACAATAAAGTGGATTTTTCACCAAAAGCCCGACTGAAAAAATTCGCGCCTATACTGTCGTCATAGCCGTTGGTTTCGCCATTGTTTCAAGTGTACGAGAAATGTATGCACCTGTCCAGGCCGAAACAAATTGCACACTAAAATTCACCTGGATAGTTCTGATTCAGAGTGAATAGAAAAAATATTTGAATAATGGAATATCACGTCGTTTTTTCGAGTACGATGTTCAGCATTTAGAACCGAACACCCAGATTATCTGTACATAAGATTTGTTTAAAGTGGTGTTCATAGCTAGCTAGCTATTTCTCTATCTCAGTTCATCTATCTATCTATCTGCCTGTCTATACCAATCTGTTAATATCTATCTATCTATCCATCTCTCTTTCACTCTCTCTCTCTCTCTCTCGATATATATATATATATATATATATATATATATATATAATGTAAGTGTATGAAGGTATAGGAATGTAATATTTTCCGAACACGTTCAGCGCATTGTGGCCGTGTTCATAGTTAATGTTAATATTATCTATGAACACGGCCACAATGTGTTGATCATATTTGGAAAATAAAACACTCTCATAACTTCAGACACATATATAAAACCCCACATCTTTAGATAAAAATTAAAAAAAACACGCATTTGATAATGGCTAACGGCTAAAAAGATTAGCCGAAAGCGCTTATATATGCAGAACATTTCGACAGTTTTTACACACTTTGTGTCCTTAAAACATAAGAAAAATTAATAAAAAAAATAAAAAGCTTAACTGCAGTACTTTGTCAGTCATCTTTAACGAAACTTATATATATATATATATATATATATATATATATATATATATATATATATATATATATATATATGCATATATATATATATATGTATTTTTGTGTGTGTGTGTATATATATATATATATATATACGTAACTTTAAATTTTGGCATATTTATGAAGTGGTTAATATAGGAGATGGAGTGTTTATTTGTATTATATTTACAAGATTCTCCTTCAAACCAAACATGTCGTATTGGCGCCTGAGCTAGAGCTACTTAATCCTCTGTTTCCTGCGTCAATTCTTACGTCCATAAAAAAATAACCCATTCAGTAACTCTTTAACTAGATTTTCTCTTGAATCTTTTTATTGAGTAAACAATAGCGTAAAAATTGTTGATAGATACAGTGTGAACATAGGAATCAACACTCCCAGTTTACCGCTTCCTAACATAAGGTACTCACGCCCAGATGTTGCGAGATGGAGGACAGAGCAGGACAGAGTCCTGGAGTGACGAGTCATCATTCAAGCAGCAAGTAGTAAGCTTTGGGAAAGTTCCGGTCCGTTCGTCGCCAGCCATTTCGTCGCCGCTCATACAATGCCGGTGATATTACCCTTTCAATTTATTAATAAAATTAGTACAGACGTTGAAGGAAGATCTTATTAATTTGCGGATAAAACAAGCTCTTGAAATGCAATTTAGAAACAAGATTTAGGAGGATTTTTGCTGTGGAGCAAGGAAACATGCAAAGCCTTGGTGGAAAAGCACACCGTGTCCCAATTCAATTTGCAACAAAATACTTGTGTGAAACTGGATTCAGCTCTCTTTTGTCAATCAAAACAAATTCTCAGAATCGTTTGATTCCAAAAGTGGAAATCGGATTACATTCTTCAAGAAGGTTCCATGTTTTAACAGAATCGTGAAAGAGAAAGGAAGTTATTTAATTTTATGTTCACATTTGACTGTATGGAAATGTTTCAATTAAAATCTGACTGCTCAATCTGTATTTATATTTGGGATATCTTAAAAGCTAATTTGCCTTAATTTTTCACTTGCAATAATGTATTCGGTTAAGAAACTATAAATTATTCATTTTCGAATGTCATGTTCCCTTTTCGGGGGAGGGCCGATTATTAATCGTAACTTTACTTAAAAAAATGAAAAATTTTGGAAAACTCTAGTATTGAGGTTCGTGACACTGTGGGGCACCACAGGCACATCCATTTTTTCTTGAAAACTTTCTCCGTCTCAGCATATTTCTTTTTCTTTGCAGGTTTTTATTTGTTTCACTTATGCCCTTGATAAAAAAAATACTTTCTTCCTTGAAATTTCAGTTTATTTAACGATCTTCTTCAAAACCTTTATTTAACATGATTTTCTTGTATTTGCGTTCTTTAACTTTTACAGCATACACCCCTTACACCCTGAGATCAGCTCTATCCTTCCTACCTTATTGGGTGTAATGGATAACGGCTCGAAATGAGGAATCGTAGAACTGAGTTCGAATTCCAGTCGGTTTCGTTAAATTCACTTACGCGCAGATACACTTGGGAAAAGGTTTGAGTCCATATCTTCTCTCCCAACTGTGGGTTGAATAGCAGGAAAAATCGGGTCCTATGTGTGGCATCCAGTCTATCGTAGAAAGAAACGGCAACCTACTGATACTGAAGGAAAAATCTTCTGCCTAGTCAGTCATGAATCGAAAGAGACATGATCTTCCAACGGTCTCTCACGTATGACACTTAACTAACTCATGGTGCTTATCTCACCCCTCATGTACCCCCTCCAACTGAATATATTATCAAATTCATTCCTTCTCTACCCGTGGGTGTAGTCTATCTGCCATACGCTAATATTAAGTTTATGAAAAAAAACTTTTCCATTTCAATTGCCCCTCGACAAACAATAAGGCCTCTACCACCAACACACCCTTCCACTTCCAATAATCCCCTCGACACGGCCCTCCACCTCCAGGAAGCTCCTATACGCCCTTCCACCTTCAATAATCTCCTCCATCACCAATATGTCACATCACCGCCAATAAGCCCCTCCACATCGAATACACCCCTCCAGCTTCAATGAGCTCCTCTATCTCCAATATGTCACACCACCACCAATAAGACCCTCCCCATCGACTACACCCCTCCAGGTCAATGAGCTCCTCTATCTCCAATATGTCACACCACCACCAATAAGACCCTCCCCATCGACTACACCCCTCCAGGTCAATGAGCTCCTCTATCTCCAATATGTCACACCACCGCCAATAAGACCCTCCACATCGAATACACCCCTCCAGCTTCAATGAGCTCCTCTACGTCCAATATGTCACACCACAGCCAATAAGCCACTTCACATCGAATACACCCCTCCAGCTTCAGTCAGCTCCTCTATCTCTAATATATCACACGACAGCCAATAAGCCCCTTCACATCGAATACACCCCTCCAGCTTCAATGAGCTCCTCTATCTCCAATATGTCACACCACAGCCAATAAGACCCTCCACATTGAATACACCCCTCCAGCTTCAGTCAGCTCCTCTATCTCCAATATGTCACACCACAGCCAATAAGCCCCTTCACATCGAATACACCCCTCCAGCTTCAATGAGCTCCTCTATATCCAATATGTCACTCCACAGCCAAAAAGACCCTCCACATCGAATACACCCCTCCAGCTTCAATAAGCTCCTCTATCACCAATATGTCACACCACCACCAATAAGACCCTCCACGTCGAATACACCCCTCCAGCTTCAATGAGCTGCTCTATCTCCAATATGTCACACGACAGCCAATAAGACCCTCCACATCGAATACACCCCTCCAGGTCAATGAGCTCCTCTATCTCCAATATGTCACACGTCAGACAATAAGACCCTCCACATAGAATACACCCCTCCAGGTCAATGTGCTCCTCTATCTCCAATATGTCACACCACCACCAATAAGACCCTCCACGTCGAATACACCCCTCCAGCTTCAATACGCTCCTTTATCACCAATATGTCACACGACAGACAATAAGACCCTCCACATCGAATATATCCCTCCAGGTCAATGAGCTCCTCTATCCCCAATATGTCACACGTCAGACAATAAGACCCTCCACATAGAATACACCCCTCCAGGTCAATGTGCTCCTCTATCTCCAATATGTCACACCACCACCAATAAGACCCTCCACGTCGAATACACCCCTCCAGCTTCAGTCAGCTCCTCTATCTCCAATATGTCACACGACAGCCAATAAGACCCTCCACATAGAATACACCCCTCCAGGTCAATGTGCTCCTCTATCTCCAATATGTCACACCACCACCAATAAGACCCTCCACGTCGAATACACCCCTCCAGCTTCAATGAGCTGCTCTATCTCCAATATGTCACACGACAGCCATCGAATACACCCCTCCAGCTTCAATGAGCTCCTCTATATCCAATATGTCACTCCACAGCCAATAAGACCCTCCACATTGAATACACCCCTCCAGCTTCAATGAGCTCCTCCACCTCCACGGAATCCCCGATTCATGATTTTTGCGCTATTATTCTTGCCAATATTTTTTTTTAAATATTTATCAAAATTACGCTTATGTTCGCTTTTCATAATGTTAATTGTTAAATTTACTTCTTATAAATTTTTAAAAAAACGAAAACATTAGTCTAAAGTATATTTTTACCCTCTCGTAAGATAGGGGGTTGTTGGTGGGGAAGTCTACCTTGGAATTGATTGTCTGTTTGCATTTAGGGGTATAGGGGAGGGCAAGCTCAAGAACCTGTTTCTTCAAAAGTATGGAAATTTATTAAAACTTATTAAAATCTGAGAAAAATATTGCTCATGGAAATGATACCTCACAGGCCACAGAAAGATTGTCCACGAACCGCGTTTGAAATTCCGGTCTTAGAGTATTTCTTGCTTCGGAGAGAGAGTCTTAAATTCCGTTTGTGCCCAACGAATGCCACAGCTACACTGCCACATTAACACTAACTCCTACTGTGTCACGGATGCCATTCGGATAAATTAATTTCTTCGATGAAGAAGGATAAAACCATACAGTTTCATCTTATCGATCAATTTTTGACTGTATTTTACGTTTAAAATTTGAAATGATCTTTACTAAGCAGAAGTCTCGCATTAAATGATTTTTAAATATGGTAATTGTATTAATGATGTTACCCGTTTCTGTACAGAAAACATTAATATATTGGCCAGTGGATAAAAGCGTTGGTGACTTGACCCTAAGCGTTGTGAGTTCAATACCTGGCTACAGCAGAAGTGAATAAAAACTTGCAGATTTGAGTTAAATGGAAGATAGCTGATATTGAGACATGGTGAAGAGGCGTGTCCCGTGGAACTAGAACAATCTGCCCCGATGGGTGAAATAGAGGGTTCAGTTCAAAATTCCCATCACCTGGAGAAGGCTGAAGCGCACGACGGCCGAAAAGTCGTGAATATGGCAACGAAGATGAGGACAGCAGTTCGAACAATAGCGTAAATAATTCTCAGAAGTTAAAGAAGCAGGACATACAAAGCAGCAGGTGGTTTGAATTCAGAGTATTTCTTCTCCTAGACTGGTTACCAACCAAGGCTATCGAGCCCACTCTGTCTTGCTATTTACCCATTGCTGAGGGAAGAGATGGATTCATGCCTTTCCAAAGATATGTAAGTGAATGCAATGAATTTGAATGGAATTCAAACTCGGCTCTCCGATTCCTCAGTCCGAGTTGCTATCCATTATTCCACGGTGCCTCCTCTCTCTCTCTCTATCTCTCTTTCTCTCTCTGTCTCTCTCTCTTTCTCTTTCTCTTTCTCTCTCTCTCTCTCCCTATCTATCTATCTATCTATCTATCTATCCAGACAAGTAAAATCTTTATAATATAAAACGTTAGTTAACTGATAAATTCATTTAATCTTGTTTCTGTATGTGTGCGTGTGTCTGGATATATGTTCGTGTGTCTATACTGGTGTTTCCGCATATGTGTGTGTGATAATACATGCAGTTAAGTGTTTTTGCGTCCGTTTTGAATTTGTATTATGTGTGTATTATTGTTTTGTGTGTTTGAATGTTTGTGTCTGTTTCTGTGTTTGTCATTGTGGATGGTCGTGTATGTGCTTGTATGTCTTCATACACATTTTGTATGTGTGCGCCTCAGTGTCTCTTTTTATGTGTCTGTGTGTGTGTCCATCCGAGAAAATCAATTAACTGAAAAATAAGTTTTTATTTATTTCTTTTCCGGTTCCATGTAACATAAGTATTTTATTTTCTTTCCCTCTACATTTTTTACTTTTTTTTTTATTTTTGTTCTTTCTTTCTTGTTCATTCGATGAATTTACTACAGGCCATTTTCCTATACACATACATCGAGGAGTAAAACCGGATGGAAAATAAATTCACAATTTGCACATAACGTTCGATTTATTTATTAAGTCGATGCGAATGTCCCCAGCACCATCTTTTACACAATCTTGGCGAAATCATACAAATTGTTTCGGAAATTTACTGCTTGTAAAATCACTCGAATTTAGTACGGCTTTTACGCGACACGAAAAAAAAAAACGATTTAAAGACGTTGAAAAGTCGGTTCTTCGCGTGCCGTCTATTTAAGGAAGAATTCGATACCTTTTAACCGTTCGCCGGTGAAAGTTTCGAAGTTGGATGCTTGTAAATTTAATCCGTAAACCCGTTGTCACGGTCTGTAACAGTGGCGACGAGTCGATGGTGCGTGAAATTACAAACTTTTTTTTCTCAATTAGAAAAAAAGGATCAGTGTTTCAACACCAGAAAAGATTATTTTTTTAACAAGGCAGTCCCCTAACGATGAAAATTATTTTACGATTCGAAAACTACGTAAATTTTAGCTAGACATCAAAGTTTCAACTAAAACGATATCTACTGGAGAAAAATGCTCTTTCATGTTTTTACTTTTGGTGACATTCAAAACGAATTCTCTAGAAAGATATTACTAGATTCCAGGAGAAATGTTACTCTGAGCAATTTGCTTGTCTCAATCGAAGGTTGGAACAAACAGATCTTTTACTGAATGCAGAATATATAAGTGACTTTTGCTGCATGACAATGCACGTTTTCCTTTGAAAATGGGATGCAGTAAAAAAAATAAAAAACTATGGTCCCTGCTATGGGAAGCGCTTCTGCATACGGGGGTATACACCAGAATTCTTTCATTCAGCCAATCACACGTTTCACTCCAATCCACCTTTTCTGGTAACAAGTTAAAAATATTTTTTAACAAATGAAATATGAATTAAAATCGTTTTTTTATCTGAACAGTACAGTGAGGTATAATATATTGATTTTACTTTGAAAATAACAAATCAATTGCATCAAAATAATATACGTAATAAAACACACACACACATAAAACTCTCTCTAACCGTCTCTCACTCCACAGACACACATATATATATATATACACATATTTAACGATATATATATATATATATATATATATATATATATATATATATATAGTATTAAAATATTAATATGTATATATATATATATATATAGTATTAAAAAATTACCTTGTACGTCATATTTAACGATATATATATATATATATATATATATGACGTACAAGGAAATTTTTTAATACTATTTACATTGTTCGAACTCTTGTGCTCATATTTATTGTCACATTAACAACGTTTCAGCCGTTGTACGCTCCAGACATCTTCAGGTGATTGAAATGTCGAACCGAAACCTTTATTTCGTCCACCGGAGTAAACTGTTCTATTTCCACGTGCCATGCCTTTTTCGAGGTTATCTCAGTTTCAAATATTCCCTTATCATAAATAATTACAATAGCTCATCTCAGAAATATAAACAGATGTTGAAGGAACATTTCATTAAATTTTTATTTAGTTTTTCCAGCGTTTTCCCATTTCGTGGGAGTAAGGAATATATATTCAAATGAAATGTTGCTGCCCAAATATACATTAATACACACATACACACACACACACACAGAGACACACACACACACACATATATATATATATATATATATATATATATATATATATATATATATATATATATATATATATATATATATCATAAGATTATAGTTTTAAGGTATGCTATATGTGTGGGTTATACCAGGGATAGAGCGTATGTAGATATATAAGTGGACATTCTAGGCAACACCCAGAAACGACAGCATATATCATGCTTCCTTTCACCTCAATTTCCACTATATATATTATATATATATATATATATATATATATATATATATATATATATATATATATATATATATATATATATCCTACATTGGTTTTACCACATGGGATCATCAGGGTGAACTGTTGATTTATTTTGTAGAAAATACAAAATTTGTGGCACAAAACCGAAAAAAGGGGAATGGGGTTGAGGCTGGTGGTCACTTAGTATCCTATGCCTAGTTAATCCGATTCACGACCCATTCATTCGTTACAATTGACACAATCACCACAAAATCCCACCCATTGCCAATCAATCCTCCATATACCATAATACCGCATACTGTTAGGAGAACCAACAAAACGCACGCCATTTTTTTTTTATTTTAAATTAATAAAAAACTATGGATGATATAAAATGAGAGGGGAGGGAATGAACCCAAGAACACATTAAAATATATCAAAACAAACAAAATAATGATAAATGATGTTAATTGGACCCGTCCAGCCCTCAAAAAGAGAGGCCACTGTATTCCGCCTTTAGACAGAATCCAGAAGCTTTCTCACTAAGGGAGAGAGAAAGAGTAAAATGATGCAGCCGGAAGCAAGCCGGAAGCAAGCCGGGGAATGACACTTGCTCACATGAACTAGGTACACAAAATGTGATCTAATCTAACCAGCTGAGGGCTCTACAGGAAACCGCCCCGATGTGAATTAAGCGGACCTAAAAATGAAAATCAAAGCAAGCCTCGTTCACGAGAACCAAGGTCGCCTCAGTAACCCACCTTTCGCTGAAATCTGTTGAAACCAATCGTTTTCTATCAGTTCTAATCTTCATTTTGAGCTGGTGCTCAAAAAATCGGATCAGATCCTGATGAGAAAGCCAGTTGCACCGCAAGACCTCCTGTCACGTCGTCCAAATCACCATTCGGAACGTGGTCAGCAGCGATAGAAACACCATCCGTTTCAGCCCAGAATACGGGGACGACACATTGTCACGCGCGTATGAGCACAAGCATTTCGGGATCGATACTAGCCGTCAACTCGCCGACATGGTCTCATAGGGGGCGAACCTGATGACACTGGTAGAAGGCGTGCAAAGCCGTTTCCTCTAAGCCAAGGTCACATCTTTCACAGTCTGGCAAATACGCCAAACCCTATATGAAGGCCTCGTCATTGAGAGATATTCTATTCCAAACCAGTCGCCAGGTAAGCGAAAACTCCAGGTTACTGAGGCAATACGCCGCTGGCGCCCAAGACCGACGACAAGTCGAGCTGTTCACGAAGTAGATCCTTTGTGACCCCCTCCACTAATTCACGATAGAAGAGTCTCCTAGGTCGAGAAAAGTCACTAGACCGAGAACTGACCCTCAAGGCCGACTGACACTCGCGAAGAAAATCCGATTGATCCCGGGGTTTACGACGGCGCTCAAACAGCGAGATGGGAGGACTGACAGTAAGGCAAGTGAAGGCGCCCTTTACAATCTCAGCCAGAATCGAATCCCCTGTCAATGCGCAGGGTAGGAAAGCCAGCCTCAAGGCGAGCTTGTGACTCGCCAAGCGCGGCATTCCCAGCACCCCATTACACGTACGTTGGACACAGACTTCTCAGTCGACTTTATGCTTAGTTCCGCCCCACAAAACGGAAGATAGCAAGAGCTCGATGGCCTTCTTGTGCCTCTTACAGGAAGTACGGACAAGCGTTAAAGGAGAAAAGGAAAACGTAAGTGGCACACGCCTCTGCTCTGCCCTTCAAGGACAACTTCCTACGATACCAAGTCCCGACTTCCGCGTTGACCTTCGCTTGTACTTCTGACCAAATTTTCTCCAGCTGGAGGTCGGGTCCAAACCACACTCCAAGAATGCGGTCCAACCAAATTTCCCCAGAAGATCGACCCTTTCCAGGCATCTAAACCGTAAGATTTGTCGCGGTTAATCTTGGCCCCTGTGACTTTTCGTACCGTTCAAGCGCCTTCAGTACCACCTAGATGTCACTGCAGGACAACACAAAGTGGATACATCATCGGCGTACGCAAAAACTCTGACTCGAGCACCACTAGGGGCAGCGATTTCATGTAGGGCCAAACTGCACGCCTTGTCCATCAGCCGGCGGAGAGGCTCCAACACCAAAGCGTAAAGTAGGGGCGACAGTGAAGAACCCTGATGAACTGATTGAGTCAGCGCAAAAGCGCCCCACAGTTTCCTGTTCACCTGTACTACAGCAGGCTAATCCAGGGGGGAAGTTGGGTTGGATTAATAAAATTAATTTTTTTTTTTTAGTTTGTTGAGGGTAGCTAATGTCTCCACCATACATAACATACAGTACTTGCATATATATATATATATATATATATATATATATATATATATATATATATATATATATATATATATATATATCGAGATTTTGACAAAAATATTTGTATTTGAAACCCTAAACTAATGATACAGTACTGAATAAATTTTCCTAAAGAAAAATGTAGACATATAATATTAGAAACCACCGTAGCAGGAAGATTGATTTTCAAAATATATCTACTCTCCTCTTCATTACTCTCTTTTTTTTTGTTCACGCATATATATATATATATATATATATATATATATATATATATATATATATATATATATATATATGTTTGTGTTTCTAATTCTATAACTCCTTGTATCTTAATGGCTTTACCGCCTTACATGCGGTGAAAATTAATATATATATATATATATTAAATCAATTAATATATATATATATATTTTAAATCAATTAATTTATAATATTAATTAATTTACATTGTGCACTATTTTGTAAAAATAAAAATATCTATAAGAATATTATATATTTTATTGTAATTTCTTTTTATTTATATATATATATATATTTCTTTTTATATATATATATATATATATATATATATATAAACACACACACATACGCATATATATATATATATATATATATATATATATATATATATATATATATATATGCGTATGTGTGTGTGTTTGTACAAAATATTTAAAAATAGGAAAGAACCATTAGGTTAATAATCCGAAGTTCTTTAGTATTTTTGTTTTTATTTTTAAAAGACAGTGCTCAATACATAAGTAGTAATAGAATCAACAGCCATACTACCTGCACATATCATTCGATTATAGTGGTTAATGCTTATGCAGAACCACCCACGCTTTTTTAAAGAGCCGAATACATCGAACTGGTGTACAGTATGCCACCAGGTCAGCAGGTTTTCAATTCAGAGTTGTTATTTTCCTCGACCTTTCGCCACCCAAGGCTATAAGAGCTAGTCTGTTATGCTATTTATCCATAGATAGGGAGATGGAGAAGAAACGCATTCATACCTTTTCCAAGGGTATTAGCACGTAACTTAATGAATGAACTCGATTGGAATTTGAACTTAGCTCTCCGATTTATCAGTCAAATCCTTATCATTACTCACTCAACATTATCCAACATATATGTGTGTGTGCGTATCTGTCTATATTTCTGAGATGAGGTATTATGTACACTATTTACATTATTCGGACTATTGTCCTCATCGTTATTGCCATATTTATCTCAACGTTTCAACCGATGTACCATATAGACATGGCACGTGGAACTAGAACAGTCCACCGAGCGAGCGAAATAAAGGGTTTAGTTCGACATTCCAACCACCTGAAGAAGGCCGGAGCGTACATCGGCCGAAACGTTGTGATAAATATAGCAACAAAGATAAAAACAATAGTCCGAATAATGTAAATAGTGTATATATATATATATATATATATATATATATATATATATATATATATATATATATATATATATATAATTATTTATTTAAAAAAATTTACAACAAAAATAGCCATTTGTGTCTTATCAAGTGATGACGTTTAATAATAAAAAAATAGCCTCGGTGTCTTATCAAGTGATGACGTTGAATGTAAATATATATATATATATATATATATATATATATATATATATATATATATATATATATATATATATATTAATGAATCAGATATAATAAAGTTTTTCTCTATCACTCGTCAGAATGATAGCGTTGATACAGAAAGTCTTATCGTATTTGTTCGTTGGTGCTCCATAACTACGGCCTTGTTCCACAAGCTACCCTTAGTAAATCATTTTTTTAGTGTGTCTTCGTTCATCAATATACCTGATTAAAATTAAAAACCCATTATCACTTTAGAAATTGATTTTGTTTTACGTTGAGGGTATCGGATATCGTGAAGAAATCACGCACTCTGCGATATTTTCTCTAATTGTCAATCGAAAGTTCTTTGATATTATACAAGAATATACTGTGGAGAATTAAAAGTCGTAGAGAAGACAAGGGGAAACTACTCTCTCATCTTTCCAAAGAAATCATCACAGATAATAAAGAAAAAGGAATCTATGTAGAGTCCCGATCTGCTGACATATCATTTAAAGAGAGGAGAGTATGGCACACAGCGTCGATAGTGTGTGACCCTTCGGAATCGAACTCACCACATTTGGTAATACTTTAGCGCTATGCTAGCGTGTGATCGCTTTAAACCATACGCCGGAAATTAGGTTTCACTCATTTCAGTAAAATCCACGTTTCCGCACTGGCATTTTGTTTTCCGATTCCCATCTCGACCTACAGAACGGTTGAAAATTGACGAGCGAATCATTTTTTTACAATTGAGTACAGGCCTGTCCCACTGGGGCTTTTTCCAACATTAAGAAAATTTGGTTGGCAAAACAAGGAAATTCACTCAACCAAAAGGTACGATCGAATGACATCAAATCCAGTGATCAGCTTAATTATCCGAGTTGGGTCGAGAAACACGAAACAGGATTGGCTACTGTGGGGAATCTGTAAGCATTTTTCAATTGGACTTTACCCTCATTCTGTCAATTCTACCATTACTACACTCATGGCAGCTCTTAGAGTTACTTGAATTTTTTTTGTTTCATGTTCTGTAAATGAAAACCAAAGCCCTAGGTGAACGATGGTACTCCTTCTTTCTTTCTTTCTTTCTTTCGTTCATTCATTTTTTCGTACGTTCGCTCTTTCTTTCTTTCGTTCTTTCGCTCATTGGTCTGTTCTTTCTTTCTTTCGTTCTTTTGCTCGATGGTCTCTTCTTTCTTTCTTTCGTTCTTTCGCTCATTGGTCTGTTCTTTCTTTCTTTCTTTCGTTCTTTTGCTCGATGGTCTCTTCTTTCTTTCTTTCTTTTGTTCTTTCGCTCATTGGTCTGTTCTTTCTTTCTTTCGTTCTTTTGCTCGATGGTCTCTTCTTTCTTTCTTTCTTTCGTTCTTTCGCTCATTGGTCTGTTCTTTCTTCCTTTCGTTCTTTCGCTCGATGGTCTCTTCTTTCTTTCTTTCTTTCTTTCTTTCGTTCGTTGATCTTTTCTTTCTTTCGTTCTTTTGTTCGTTGATCTGTTCTTTCTTTCTTTCGTTCTTTCGCTCGATGGTCTCTTCTTTCTTTTTTTCTGTCTTTTTTTAGTTCATTGATCTGTTCTTTCTTTCGTTCTTTCTTTCTTTCTTTCTTTCTTTCTTTTGTTCGTTCATTTTTTTCGTTCGTTCACTCTTTCTTTCGTTCTTTCGCTCGTTGGTTTGTTCTTTCTTTCTTTCTTTCTTTCGTTCGTTCTTTTGCCCGTTGGTCTGTTCTTTCTTTCGTTCTTTCTTTCATTCGCTCAATCGTTCTTTCTTTTGTTCTTGCGTTGGCGCATTCGTTCTTTCTTTCGTCCTTTCCTTCGGTCTTTCTTTATTTCTCCTTTAATGTTTCTTTATTTCCTCTTTCTTTATTTGTCTATCACCATTACTCTTTTTTTCTTTTCCCTTTTTCTTTTTCTTTCTTTATTTCTCTTTTAATCTCGTTCTCCCATTAATTTTGTTCTTAATCAATTCACCCCCAAACAGGGCGATAATGCCACTAAGATGCAAGGAAGCTACTGGGAGATAAAGGGAATGAGAAGACTTCGTAAAGAACCGGAAACCCAATCCTAAACAAGAAATAAGTGATAAAGCTTTAAAAGATCGGGGAGGAGTGTGAACCGGAAAATAGGCGAACCTATCAACTCCTATTAAAATCTATAAATTATTTACTCACCTTCATTCGTCTCTCTTCTTTTTATTATTTCTTTCTCATTCATCTTTCTTTTTTTCTTTCCTTCCTTCTTTTCTTCGATTTTCTTCATTAAACTTTCTTTCTCTTCTAATCTTTATTTTTAGTTTTTCTTTTCTCTATTTCTTTTTTTTATTTTCCCCATATTACTTCATTATTCTTTTGTCCTTCCTTTAAACCTTTCTTTCTCTGTCTTTTACTCTTTCTTTCTCCCCTCACTCTTTCCTTTGATATTTGTCTTTCCATTTTTATCTTTATTTCTTTCACTCTTTTTAATTTTTTCTTCTTTTTTGTTGTTTAATCACTTTCTTTTATTTTTCTTTTATTCTTTCTTTCTCTTTAATCTTCTCTCTCTTTCTCCTTTATTCTTTGTTTTTTTTATTTCTTCTTTAATCTTTAATTCCTTTTTTCTTTTCTTTTAATCTTTCTCTCTTTCTTTCTTTCTCTCTTTCTTTTACTTTCTTTGTCTCTCTCTTTCTTTCTATATTTCTCTCTTTCTTTCTTTCTTTCTTTCTTTATTCTCTCTTTCTTTCTTTCTCCCTTTCTTTTACTTTCTTTGTCTATCTTTCTTTATTCTCTCTTTCTTTCCTTCTATATTTCTTTATTCTCTCTTTCTTTCTTTCTCCCTTTCTTTTACTTTCTTTGTCCCTGTCTTTCTTTATTTTCTCTTTCTTTCTATATTTCTCTCTTTCTTTCCTTTTATCTTTCTTTCTTTATTCTCTCTTTCTTTCT
>OZ010602.1:16354987-16384987 GCA_963932145.1 Acanthosepion lycidas
AAAAGTTTTAAGGAAAGAAACAATAATGATGAGCAAAAAAAAATAAGAGGGTCTTCAGGAGGGCAGTAGATAGCGATTGATTTACGGAAAGATTTAAGGAAAGAAACAATAATGATGAGCCAAAAAAATAAGAGAGTCTTCAGGAGGGTAGTAGATAGCGATTGATTTAAAGAAGGATTTAAGGAAAGAAAAAATAATGATGAGCCAAAGAAAATAAGAGAATCTTCAGGAGGGCAGTAGATAGCGATTGATTTAAGGAAAGATTTAAGTAAAGAAAAAATAAGGATGAGCCAAAGAAAATAAGAGAGTCTTCAGGAGGGCAATAGATAGCGATTGATTTAGGGAAAGATTTAAGGAAAGAAACGATAATGATGAGCAAAAAGAATAAGAGAATCTTCAGGAGGGCAGTAGATAGCAATTGATTTAAGGAAAGATTTAACGAAAGAAACAATAATGATGAGCCAAAAAAATAAAAGAACGTTCAGGATGGCAGGAGAGCAGGATATAATGTTGGAATTAAGGAAAGATTTAAGGTAAGAAACAATAATGATGAGCCAAAAGATTAAGAGAATCTTCAGGAGGGCAGTAGATAGCGATTGATTTAAGGAAAGATTTAAGGAAAGAAACAATAATGATGAGCCAAAAGAATAAGAGAGTCTTCAGGAGGGCAGGTCAGAGCGATTAATTTAAGGAAAGATTTAAGGAAAGAAACGATAATGATGAGCCAAAAAAATAAGAGAGTCTTCAGGAGGGCAGTAGATAGCGATTGATTTAAGGAAAGATACAAGGAAAGAAAAAATAATGATGATCCAAAAAATAAGAGAGTCTTCAGGAGGGCAGTAGATAGCGATTGATTTAAGGAAAGATTTAAGGAAATAAATAATAATGATGAACCAAAACATAAGACAGTCTTCAGGAGGGCAGTAGATAGCGATTGATTTAAGGAAAGATTTAAGCAAAGAAACAATAATGATGAGCCAAAGAAAATAAGAGAGTCTTCAGGAGGGCAGTAGATAGCGATTGATTTAAGGAAAGATTTAAGGAAATAAACAAGAATGATGAGCCAAAAAAAATAAAATGTCTTCAGGAGGGCAGTAGATAGCGATTGATTTAAGGAAACATTTACGGATAGAAACAATAATGATGAGCCAAAAAAAATAAGAGAGTCTTCAGGAGGGCAGTAGATAGCGATTGATTTAAGGAAAGATTTAAGGAAAGAAACAATAATGATGAGCCAAAAAAATAAGAGTGTCTTCAGGAGGGCATTAGATAGCGATTGATTTAAGGAAAGTTTTAAGGAAAGAAACAATAATGATGAGCCAAAGAAAATAAGAGATTCTTCAGGGGGGCAGTGCATAGCGATTGATTTAAGGAAAGATTTACGGCAAGAAACAATAATGATGAGCCAAAAAATAAGAGATTTTTCAGGAGGGCAGTAGATAGCGAGTGATTTAAGGAAACATTTACGGAAGAAACAATAACGATGAGACAAAAAAATAAGAGAAACTTCAGGAGGGCAGGGGTGCAGGATATAACGATTGATTTAAGAAAGATTTAAGGATAGAAACAATAATGATGAGCCAAAGAAAATAAGAGAATCTTCAGGAGGGCAGTAGATAGCGATTGATTTAAGAAAAGATTAAGGAAAGAAACAATAATGATGAGCCAAAAAAATAAGAGCGTCTTCAGGAGGGGAGGAGATAGCGATTGATTTAAGGAAAGATTTAAGGAAAGAAAAGATACTGATGAGCAAAAAAATAAGAGAGTCTTCAGGAGGGCATTAGATAGCCATTAATTTAAAAAAAAAATTTAGGGAAAGAAACAATAATGATGAGCAAAAAAAAATAAGAGGGTCTTCAGGAGGGCAGTAGATAGCGATTGATTTACGGAAAGATTTAAGGAAAGAAACAATAATGATGAGCCAAAAAAATAAGAGAGTCTTCAGGAGGGCAGTAGATAGCGATTGATTTAAGGAAAGGTTTAAGGAAAGAAACAATAATGATGAGCCAAAAAAAAAGAGATTCTTCAGGAGGGTAGTAGATAGCGATTGATTTAAAGAAGGATTTAAGGAAAGAAAAAATAATGATGAGCCAAAGAAAATAAGAGAATCTTCAGGAGGGCAGTAGATAGCGATTGATTTAAGGAAAGATTTAAGTAAAGAAAAAATAAGGATGAGCCAAAGAAAATAAGAGAGTCTTCAGGAGAGCAGTAGATAGCGATTGATTTAGGGAAAGATTTAAGGAAAGAAACGATAATGATGAGCCAAAAAAATAAGAGAGTCTTCAGAAGGGCAGTAGATAACGATTGATTTAAGGAAAGATTTAAGGAAAGAAACAATAATGATGAGCAAAAAGAATAAGAGAATCTTCAGGAGGGCAGTAGATAGCAATTGATTTAAGGAAAGACTTAACGAAAGAAACAATAATGATGAGACAAAAAATAAAAGAACGTTCAGGATGGCAGGAGAGCAGGATATAACGTTGGAATTAAGGAAAGATTTAAGGTAAGAAACAATAATGATGAGCCAAAAGAATAGGAGAGTCTTCAGGAGGGCAGGTCAGAGCGATTGATTTAAGGAAAGATTTAAGGAAAGAAACGATAATGATGAGCCAAAGAAAATAAGAGAGTCTTCAGGAGGGCAGTAGATAGCGATTGATTTAAGGAAAGATTTAAGGAAATAAATAATAATGATGAGCCAAAAAATAAGACAGTCTTCAGGAGGGCAGTAGATAGCGATTGATTTAAGGAAAGATTTAAGGAAAGAAACAATAATGATGAGCCAAAAAAAATAAGAGAGTCTACAGGAGGGCAGTAGATAGCGATTGATTTAAGGAAAGATTTAAGGATAGAAACAATAATGATGAGCCAAAAAAAATAAGAGAGTCTTCAGGAGGGCAGTAGATAGCGATTGATTTAAGGAAAGATTTAAGGAAAGAAACAATAATGATGAGCCAAAAAAATAAGAGAGTCTTCAGGAGGGCAGTAGATAGCGATTGATTTAAGGAAAGTTTTAAGGAAAGAAAAAATAATGATGATCCAAAAAGTAAGACAGTCTTCAGGAGGGCAGTAGATAGCGATTGATTTAAGGAAAGATTTAAGGAAAGAAACGATAATGATGAGCCAAAAAAATAAGAGAGTCTTCGGGAGGGCAGTAGATATCGATTGATTTAAGGAAAGATTTAAGGAAAGAAACAATAATGATGAGCCAAAAAAATAAGAGAGTCTTCAGGAGGGCAGTAGATTGCGATTGATTTAAGGAAAGATATAAGGAAGGACAAAATAATGATGATCCAAAAATTAAGACAGTCTTCTGGAGGGCAGTGGATAGCGATTAATTTAAGGAAAGATTTAAGGAAAGAAACAATAATGATGAGCCAAAAAATAAGAGAGACTTCAGGATGGCAGTGGATAGCGATTGATTTTAGGAAAGATTTAAGGAAAGAAACAATAATGGTGAGCCAAAAAAAATAAGAGACCCGTCATGAGAGCAGTACATATCGATTGATTTAAGGAAAGATTTAAGGAAAGAAACAAAATGAGCCAAAAATGAGATAGTCTTTAGGAGGGCAGTAGCTAGTGATTGATTTAAGACAAGGTTTAAGGAAAGAAACAATAATGATGAGCCAAAAAAAATAGGTGACTCTTAAGGAGGGCAGTAGATAGCGATTGATATAAGGAAAGATTTAAGGAAAGAAACAATAATTATGAGCCAAAAAAATAAGAGAGTCTTCAGGAGGGCAGTAGATAGCGATTGATTTAAAGAAAGTTTTAAGGAAAGAAACAATAATTATAAGGCAAAAAATAAGTGAGTCTTCAGGAGGGCAGTAGATAGCGATTGATTTAAGGAAAGATTTAAGGAAAGAAACAATAATGATGAGCCAAAAAATAAGAGATTCTTCAGGAGGGCAGTAGATAGCGATTGATTTAAGGAAAGATTTAAGGAAAGAAACAATAATGATGACCAAAAAAAAATAAAAGTGTCTTCAGGAGGGCAGTAGATAGCGATTGATTTAAAGTAAGTTTTAAGGAAAGAAACAATAATGATGAGCCAAAGAAAATAAGAGAGTCTTCAGGGGGGGGGGGGGCAGTGCATAGCGATTGATTTAAGGAAAGATTTAAGGTAAGAAACAATAATGATGAGCCAAAGAAAATAAGAGAGTCTTCAGGAGGGCAGTAGATAGCGATTGATTTAAGGAAACATTTAAGGAAAGAAACAATAATGATGAGCCAAAAAAAATAAGAGAGTCTTCAGGAGGGCAGTAGATAGCGATTGATTTAAGGAAAGATTTAAGGAAAGAAACAATAATGATGAGCCAAAAAAAATAAGAGAGTCTTCAGGAGGGCAGTAGATAGCGATTGATTTAAGGAAAGATTTAAGGAAAGAAACAATAATGATGAGCCAAAAAATAAGAGAACCTTCAGGGGGGGAGTAGATAGCGATTGATTTAAGGAAAGATTTAAGGAAAGAAACAATAATGATGAGCCAAAAAATAAGAGATTTTTCAGGAGGGCAGTAGATAGCGAGTGATTTAAGGAAACATTTACGGAAGAAACAATAATGATGAGCCAAAAAAATAAGAGAGTCTTCAGGAGGGCAGTAGATTGCGGTTGATTTAAGGAAAGATATAAGGAAGGACAAAATAATGATGATCCAAAAATTAAGACAGTCTTCTGGAGGGCAGTGGATAGCGATTAATTTAAGGAAAGATTTAAGGAAAGAAACAATAATGATGAGCCAAAAAATAAGAGAGACTTCAGGATGGCAGTGGATAGCGATTGATTTTAGGAAAGATTTAAGGAAAGAAACAATAATGGTGAGCCAAAAAAAATAAGAGACCCGTCATGAGAGCAGTACATATCGATTGATTTAAGGAAAGATTTAAGGAAAGAAACAAAATGAGCCAAAAATGAGATAGTCTTTAGGAGGGCAGTAGCTAGTGATTGATTTAAGACAAGGTTTAAGGAAAGAAACAATAATGATGAGCCAAAAAAAATAGGTGACTCTTAAGGAGGGCAGTAGATAGCGATTGATATAAGGGAAGATTTAAGGAAAGAAACAATAATTATGAGCCAAAAAAATAAGAGAGTCTTCAGGAGGGCAGTAGATAGCGATTGATTTAAAGAAAGTTTTAAGGAAAGAAACAATAATTATAAGGCAAAAAATAAGTGAGTCTTCAGGAGGGCAGTAGATAGCGATTGATTTAAGGAAAGATTTAAGGAAAGAAACAATAATGATGAGCCAAAAAATAAGAGATTCTTCAGGAGGGCAGTAGATAGCGATTGATTTAAGGAAAGATTTAAGGAAAGAAACAATAATGATGACCAAAAAAAAATAAAAGTGTCTTCAGGAGGGCAGTAGATAGCGATTGATTTAAAGTAAGTTTTAAGGAAAGAAACAATAATGATGAGCCAAAGAAAATAAGAGAGTCTTCAGGGGGGGGGCAGTGCATAGCGATTGATTTAAGGAAAGATTTAAGGTAAGAAACAATAATGATGAGCCAAAGAAAATAAGAGAGTCTTCAGGAGGGCAGTAGATAGCGATTGATTTAAGGAAACATTTAAGGAAAGAAACAATAATGATGAGCCAAAAAAAATAAGAGAGTCTTCAGGAGGGCAGTAGATAGCGATTGATTTAAGGAAAGATTTAAGGAAAGAAACAATAATGATGAGCCAAAAAAAATAAGAGAGTCTTCAGGAGGGCAGTAGATAGCGATTGATTTAAGGAAAGATTTAAGGAAAGAAACAATAATGATGAGCCAAAAAATAAGAGAACCTTCAGGGGGGGAGTAGATAGCGATTGATTTAAGGAAAGATTTAAGGAAAGAAACAATAATGATGAGCCAAAAAATAAGAGATTTTTCAGGAGGGCAGTAGATAGCGAGTGATTTAAGGAAACATTTACGGAAGAAACAATAACGATGAGACAAAAAAATAAGAGAAACTTCAGGAGGGCAGGGGTGCAGGATATAACGATTGATTTAAGAAAGATTTAAGGATAGAAACAATAATGATGAGCCAAAGAAAATAAGAGAATCTTCAGGAGGGCAGTAGATAGCGATTGATTTAAGAAAAGATTAAGGAAAGAAACAATAATGATGAGCCAAAAAAATAAGAGCGTCTTCAGGAGGGGAGGAGATAGCGATTGATTTAAGGAAAGATTTAAGGAAAGAAAAGATACTGATGAGCAAAAAAATAAGAGAGTCTTCAGGAGGGCATTAGATAGCCATTAATTTAAAAAAAAATTTTAGGGAAAGAAACAATAATGATGAGCAAAAAAAAATAAGAGGGTCTTCAGGAGGGCAGTAGATAGCGATTGATTTACGGAAAGATTTAAGGAAAGAAACAATAATGATGAGCCAAAAAAATAAGAGAGTCTTCAGGAGGGCAGTAGATAGCGATTGATTTAAGGAAAGGTTTAAGGAAAGAAACAATAATGATGAGCCAAAAAAAAAGAGATTCTTCAGGAGGGTAGTAGATAGCGATTGATTTAAAGAAGGATTTAAGGAAAGAAAAAATAATGATGAGCCAAAGAAAATAAGAGAATCTTCAGGAGGGCAGTAGATAGCGATTGATTTAAGGAAAGATTTAAGTAAAGAAAAAATAAGGATGAGCCAAAGAAAATAAGAGAGTCTTCAGGAGGGCAGTAGATAGCGATTGATTTAGGGAAAGATTTAAGGAAAGAAACGATAATGATGAGCCAAAAAAATAAGAGAGTCTTCAGAAGGGCAGTAGATAACGATTGATTTAAGGAAAGATTTAAGGAAAGAAACAATAATGATGAGCAAAAAGAATAAGAGAATCTTCAGGAGGGCAGTAGATAGCAATTGATTTAAGGAAAGATTTAACGAAAGAAACAATAATGATGAGACAAAAAATAAAAGAACGTTCAGGATGGCAGGAGAGCAGGATATAACGTTGGAATTAAGGAAAGATTTAAGGTAAGAAACAATAATGATGAGCCAAAAGAATAGGAGAGTCTTCAGGAGGGCAGGTCAGAGCGATTGATTTAAGGAAAGATTTAAGGAAAGAAACGATAATGATGAGCCAAAGAAAATAAGAGAGTCTTCAGGAGGGCAGTAGATAGCGATTGATTTAAGGAAAGATTTAAGGAAATAAATAATAATGATGAGCCAAAAAATAAGACAGTCTTCAGGAGGGCAGTAGATAGCGATTGATTTAAGGAAAGATTTAAGGAAAGAAACAATAATGATGAGCCAAAAAAAATAAGAGAGTCTACAGGAGGGCAGTAGATAGCGATTGATTTAAGGAAAGATTTAAGGATAGAAACAATAATGATGAGCCAAAAAAAATAAGAGAGTCTTCAGGAGGGCAGTAGATAGCGATTGATTTAAGGAAAGATTTAAGGAAAGAAACAATAATGATGAGCCAAAAAAATAAGAGAGTCTTCAGGAGGGCAGTAGATAGCGATTGATTTAAGGAAAGTTTTAAGGAAAGAAAAAATAATGATGATCCAAAAAGTAAGACAGTCTTCAGGAGGGCAGTAGATAGCGATTGATTTAAGGAAAGATTTAAGGAAAGAAACGATAATGATGAGCCAAAAAAATAAGAGAGTCTTCGGGAGGGCAGTAGATATCGATTGATTTAAGGAAAGATTTAAGGAAAGAAACAATAATGATGAGCCAAAAAAATAAGAGAGTCTTCAGGAGGGCAGTAGATTGCGATTGATTTAAGGAAAGATATAAGGAAGGACAAAATAATGATGATCCAAAAATTAAGACAGTCTTCTGGAGGGCAGTGGATAGCGATTAATTTAAGGAAAGATTTAAGGAAAGAAACAATAATGATGAGCCAAAAAATAAGAGAGACTTCAGGATGGCAGTGGATAGCGATTGATTTTAGGAAAGATTTAAGGAAAGAAACAATAATGGTGAGCCAAAAAAAATAAGAGACCCGTCATGAGAGCAGTACATATCGATTGATTTAAGGAAAGATTTAAGGAAAGAAACAAAATGAGCCAAAAATGAGATAGTCTTTAGGAGGGCAGTAGCTAGTGATTGATTTAAGACAAGGTTTAAGGAAAGAAACAATAATGATGAGCCAAAAAAAATAGGTGACTCTTAAGGAGGGCAGTAGATAGCGATTGATATAAGGAAAGATTTAAGGAAAGAAACAATAATTATGAGCCAAAAAAATAAGAGAGTCTTCAGGAGGGCAGTAGATAGCGATTGATTTAAAGAAAGTTTTAAGGAAAGAAACAATAATTATAAGGCAAAAAATAAGTGAGTCTTCAGGAGGGCAGTAGATAGCGATTGATTTAAGGAAAGATTTAAGGAAAGAAACAATAATGATGAGCCAAAAAATAAGAGATTCTTCAGGAGGGCAGTAGATAGCGATTGATTTAAGGAAAGATTTAAGGAAAGAAACAATAATGATGACCAAAAAAAAATAAAAGTGTCTTCAGGAGGGCAGTAGATAGCGATTGATTTAAAGTAAGTTTTAAGGAAAGAAACAATAATGATGAGCCAAAGAAAATAAGAGAGTCTTCAGGGGGGGGGGGCAGTGCATAGCGATTGATTTAAGGAAAGATTTAAGGTAAGAAACAATAATGATGAGCCAAAGAAAATAAGAGAGTCTTCAGGAGGGCAGTAGATAGCGATTGATTTAAGGAAACATTTAAGGAAAGAAACAATAATGATGAGCCAAAAAAAATAAGAGAGTCTTCAGGAGGGCAGTAGATAGCGATTGATTTAAGGAAAGATTTAAGGAAAGAAACAATAATGATGAGCCAAAAAAAATAAGAGAGTCTTCAGGAGGGCAGTAGATAGCGATTGATTTAAGGAAAGATTTAAGGAAAGAAACAATAATGATGAGCCAAAAAATAAGAGAACCTTCAGGGGGGGAGTAGATAGCGATTGATTTAAGGAAAGATTTAAGGAAAGAAACAATAATGATGACCAAAAAAAAATAAATTGATTAAAAGAAACAATAAGTCTTCAGGAGGGCAGAAACAATAAAGAAAGATTTAAGGAAAGAAACAATAATGATGAGCCAAAGAAAATAAGACAGTCACCAGGAGGGCAGTAGATAGCGATTGATTTAAGGAAAGATTTAAGGAAAGAAACAATAATGATGAGCCAAAGAAAATAAGAGAGTCTTCAGGAGGGCAGTAGATAGCGATTGATTTAAGGAAAGATTTAAGGAAAGAAACGATAATGATGAGCCAAAAAAATAAGAGAGTCTTCGGGAGGGCAGTAGATATCGATTGATTTAAGGAAAGATTTAAGGAAAGAAACAATAATGATGAGCCAAAAAAATAAGAGAGTCTTCAGGAGGGCAGTAGATTGCGATTGATTTAAGGAAAGATATAAGGAAGGACAAAATAATGATGATCCAAAAATTAAGACAGTCTTCTGGAGGGCAGTGGATAGCGATTAATTTAAGGAAAGATTTAAGGAAAGAAACAATAATGATGAGCCAAAAAATAAGAGAGACTTCAGGATGGCAGTGGATAGCGATTGATTTTAGGAAAGATTTAAGGAAAGAAACAATAATGGTGAGCCAAAAAAAATAAGAGACCCGTCATGAGAGCAGTACATATCGATTGATTTAAGGAAAGATTTAAGGAAAGAAACAAAATGAGCCAAAAATGAGATAGTCTTTAGGAGGGCAGTAGCTAGTGATTGATTTAAGACAAGGTTTAAGGAAAGAAACAATAATGATGAGCCAAAAAAAATAGGTGACTCTTAAGGAGGGCAGTAGATAGCGATTGATATAAGGAAAGATTTAAGGAAAGAAACAATAATTATGAGCCAAAAAAATAAGAGAGTCTTCAGGAGGGCAGTAGATAGCGATTGATTTAAAGAAAGTTTTAAGGAAAGAAACAATAATTATAAGGCAAAAAATAAGTGAGTCTTCAGGAGGGCAGTAGATAGCGATTGATTTAAGGAAAGATTTAAGGAAAGAAACAATAATGATGAGCCAAAAAATAAGAGATTCTTCAGGAGGGCAGTAGATAGCGATTGATTTAAGGAAAGATTTAAGGAAAGAAACAATAATGATGACCAAAAAAAAATAAAAGTGTCTTCAGGAGGGCAGTAGATAGCGATTGATTTAAAGTAAGTTTTAAGGAAAGAAACAATAATGATGAGCCAAAGAAAATAAGAGAGTCTTCAGGGGGGGGGGCAGTGCATAGCGATTGATTTAAGGAAAGATTTAAGGTAAGAAACAATAATGATGAGCCAAAGAAAATAAGAGAGTCTTCAGGAGGGCAGTAGATAGCGATTGATTTAAGGAAACATTTAAGGAAAGAAACAATAATGATGAGCCAAAAAAAATAAGAGAGTCTTCAGGAGGGCAGTAGATAGCGATTGATTTAAGGAAAGATTTAAGGAAAGAAACAATAATGATGAGCCAAAAAAAATAAGAGAGTCTTCAGGAGGGCAGTAGATAGCGATTGATTTAAGGAAAGATTTAAGGAAAGAAACAATAATGATGAGCCAAAAAATAAGAGAACCTTCAGGGGGGGAGTAGATAGCGATTGATTTAAGGAAAGATTTAAGGAAAGAAACAATAATGATGACCAAAAAAAAATAAATTGATTAAAAGAAACAATAAGTCTTCAGGAGGGCAGAAACAATAAAGAAAGATTTAAGGAAAGAAACAATAATGATGAGCCAAAGAAAATAAGACAGTCACCAGGAGGGCAGTAGATAGCGATTGATTTAAGGAAAGATTTAAGGAAAGAAACAATAATGATGAGCCAAAGAAAATAAGAGAGTCTTCAGGAGGGCAGTAGATAGCGATTGATTTAAGGAAACATTTAAGGAAAGAAACGATAATGATGAGCCAAAAAAATAAGAGAGTCTTCGGGAGGGCAGTAGATATCGATTGATTTAAGGAAAGATTTAAGGAAAGAAACAATAATGATGAGCCAAAAAAATAAGAGAGTCTTCAGGAGGGCAGTAGATAGCGATTGATTTAAGGAAAGATATAAGGAAGGACAAAATAATGATGATCCAAAAATTAAGACAGTCTTCTGTAGGGCAGTGGATAGCGATTAATTTAAGGAAAGATTTAAGGAAAGAAACAATAATGATGAGCCAAAAAATAAGAGAGACTTCAGGATGGCAGTGGATAGCGATTGATTTTAGGAAAGATTTAAGGAAAGAAACAATAATGGTGAGCCAAAAAAAATAAGAGACCCGTCATGAGAGCAGTACATATCGATTGATTTAAGGAAAGATTTAAGGAAAGAAACAAAATGAGCCAAAAATGAGATAGTCTTTAGGAGGGCAGTAGCTAGTGATTGATTTAAGACAAGGTTTAAGGAAAGAAACAATAATGATGAGCCAAAAAAAATAGGTGACTCTTAAGGAGGGCAGTAGATAGCGATTGATATAAGGAAAGATTTAAGGAAAGAAACAATAATTATGAGCCAAAAAAATAAGAGAGTCTTCAGGAGGGCAGTAGATAGCGATTGATTTAAAGAAAGTTTTAAGGAAAGAAACAATAATTATAAGGCAAAAAATAAGTGAGTCTTCAGGAGGGCAGTAGATAGCGATTGATTTAAGGAAAGATTTAAGGAAAGAAACAATAATGATGAGCCAAAAAATAAGAGATTCTTCAGGAGGGCAGTAGATAGCGATTGATTTAAGGAAAGATTTAAGGAAAGAAACAATAATGATGAGCCAAAAAATAAGAGAGTCTTCAGGAGGGCAGTAGATATCGATTGATTTTAGGAAAGATTTAAGGAAAGAAGCAATATTGATGAGCCAAATATAAGAGAACCTTCAGGGGGGGAGTAGATAGCGATTGATTTAAGGAAAGATTTAAGGAAAGAAACAATAATGATGACCAAAAAAAAATATAAGTGTCTTCAGGAGGGCAGTAGATAGCGATTGATTTAAAGTAAGTTTTAAGGAAAGAAACAATAATGATGAGCCAAAAAAATAAGAGAGTCTTCAAGAGGGCAGTAGATAGCGATTGATTTAAGGAAAGATTTAAGGAAAGACACAATAATGATCAGCCAAAAATATAAGAGAGTCTTCAGGAGGGCAGTAGATAGGGATTTCATTTAAGGAAAGATTTAAGGAAAGAATCAATAATGATGAGCCAAAAAAATAGGAGAGTCTTCAGGAGGGCAGTAGATAGCGATTGATTTAAGGAAAGATTTAAGGAAAGAAACAATAATGATGAGCCAAATAATAAGAGAGTCTTGGTGGGGGCAGTAGATAGCGATTGATTTAAGGAATGATTTAAGGAAAGAAACAATAATGGTGTGCCAAAAAAATAAGAGAATCTTCAGCTGGGCTGTAGATAGCGATTGATTTAAGACAGTTTTAAGGAAAAAACAATAATGATGAGCCAAAAATGAGATAGTCTTTAGGAGGGCAGTAGCTAGTGATTGATTTAAGACAAGGTTTAAGGAAAGAAACAATAATGATGAGCCAAAAAAAATAGGTGACTCTTAAGGAGGGCAGTAGATAGCGATTGATATAAGGAAAGATTTAAGGAAAGAAACAATAATGATGAGCCAAAAAAAATAAGAGAGTATTCAGGAGGGCAGTAGATAGCGATTGATTTAAAGAAAGTTTTAAGGAAAGAAACAATAATTATAAGGCCAAAAATAAGAGAGTCTTCAGGAGGGCTGTAGATATCGATTGATTTAAGGAAAGATTTAAGGAAAGAAACAATAATGATGAGCCAAAAAATAAGAGATTCTTCAGGAGGGCAGTAGATATCGATTGATTTAAGGAAAGATTTAAGGAAAGAAGCAATATTGATGAGCCAAATATAAGAGAACCTTCAGGGGGGAGTAGATAGCGATTGATTTAAGGAAAGATTTAAGGAAAGAAACAATAATGATGACCAAAAAAAAATAAAAGTGTCTTCAGGAGGGCAGTAGATAGCGATTGATTTAAAGTAAGATTTAAGGAAAGAAACAATAATGATGAGCCAAAAAAATAAGAGAGTCTTCAAGAGGGCAGTAGATAGCGATTGATTTAAGGAAAGATTTAAGGAAAGAACAATAATGATGAGCAAAAAAAATAAGTGAGTCTTTATTGGGGCAGTAGATAACGATTGATTTAAGGAAAGATTTAAGGAAAGACACAATAATGATCAGCCAAAAATATAAGAGAGTCTTCAGGAGGGCAGTAGATAGGGATTTCATGTAAGGAAAGATTTAAGGAAAGAATCAATAATGATGAGCCAAAAAAATAGGAGAGTCTTCAGGAGGGCAGTAGATAGCCATTGATTTAAGGAAAGTTTTAAGTAAAGAAACAATAATGATGAGCCAAAAAAAATAAGAGAGTCTTGGTGGGGGCAGTAGATAGCGATTGATTTAAGGAATGATTTATGGAAAGAAACAATAATGGTGTCCCAAAAAAATAAGAGAATCTTCAGCTGGGCTGTAGATAGCGATTGATTTAAGACAGTTTTAAGGAAAACAACAATAATGATGAGCCAAAAATTAAGAGAGTCTTCAAGAGGGCAGTAGATAGCGATTGATTTACGGAAAGATTTAAGGAAAGAAACAATAATGATGAGCCAAAAAATTAAGAGAGTCTTCAGGAGGGCAGTAGTTAGCGATTGACATTACATTTAACTCTTTGCTGATTAAAGTTTGCTAGAAAACATAGAACCAGAAGGGACGTTTACAAGCGAGAAGTGCGAGTGAAGAAACTGTTAGCATTGAACTTACGGTTACATATAACCAGCTCAATTTCCTGCCTTCTTCTTAGACTTTATGAATTTAACCGAAATACTAGATTGATGGAAATATATCATGATTTTACATGGCTACGTATAACTGTAAGTTCTATGACAAGATGACTTTCTTCTGATTTCTTGCTTCACAGTCAATTTTGATTAAAAAAATTTTTTTTACATTAAAATACAATGTCAATCATTTTCGTCTGTTCCGTAAATTCTGTTCTTTTATTATCCTTAGTTTTAATAATATATTTTCTCATACTCTGTTACACTCAGGCTTACAGCCACGTTACGTTGGAGCACCGGTTCCCATAGGATGATCGAAGTTAAGCAACGTCGAGGCTGGTCAGTAACTTGATAGTCGATGGCTCGGGAATAAGTGGAGCTGTAAGCTTAAATATACCGGTGGTATAATCTACTTACGACTATATCACATTGAAATACCTGTCCCTTAAGATCGTCGAAGTTAAGCAACGTCGAGGCTGGTCAGTACCTTGATAGTCGACAGCTCTGGAATAACAGGAACTGTAATCTTAAATATATCGGTGGTTTAATGTGCTTACGACCATATCACATTGAAATATCGGTTCCGTACGATCATCGAAGTTAAGCAACGTCGAAGCTGGTCAGTACCTTGATAGTCGAGAGCAGAATAAGAGGAGCTGTAACCTTAAATATACCGGTGGTATAATGTGCTTACGACCATAACACATTGAAATACCGGTCCCGTACGATCATCGAAGTTAAGCAACGTCGAGCCTGATCAGTACCTTGATGGGTGATAGCTTAGGATTACTAAATGCTTTAAGCTTGTATGTGCGGGTGGTGTAATGGACGTACGACCACATCAGTTTGAAACACTTGTCCCCGTACAATCACCAAAGTTAAGCAACAACGAACCTGGTTTGTAGATTGTTAACAGCTTGGGAATACCAGGTGCTATAAGCTTGGATGTTCGGATGATATAATAAGCTTATGGCCATATCACGTTGAAACATCGGTTCCGGTACGATTACCGAAGTTAATCAAATTCGAACCCGGTCCGTACCTTGATGGGTGACCGCTTGGGAATACCAGGTACTGTAAGCTTAGATGTAAGGATAGACATAGGACCAGATCACGTTGAAACTATGGTTCTCGCGCGATCACCGAAGTTAAGCAACGTCGAGCCTGGTCAGTGCCTAGATAGTTAACATCCTTGGGTATAGCAGGTGCTGTATGCTTGAATGTACGAGTGGTATAATGAGCTTACGGCCATATTACGTCAAAACACCGGTTCTCTTACGATAACCGAAGTTAAGCAACGTCGAGCCTGGGCAGTAACTTGATTGGTGACAGCTTTGGAATAGAAGGTGCTCTAAGCTTGAATGTGCGGGCGATATAAAGGTTTTATGGCCATATCACGTTAAAACATCGGTGCTGAAAGCTTGGATGTGGGGGGGGGGCGGGTTAATGGACACACATATTGAAACTCTGGTTCTCGTACGATCACCGAAATTAAGCAACGTCGAGCCTAGTCAGTATCTAAATGGGAGAATAGTAAGTGTGACGTTTGGGACTATTATTGTGCATCGGTTTTTTGTGTTTTATTAGCTGTTTGTCTGTATTCGGTTAGAGGAATATCCTCCCGCTATGGCGGAGGAACCCCAACAAAAAACAGCCATTGGCCACACCACCTCAGACCTCAGCATGAGTGGCGTAAAGGCCCAAAAATGATCCAGACTATTTCAAGGGCCTGAAAGAAGAGTATAGCTCCTTCATCTCATGAACTTTAGCCAGTGCCTTCGGTTATGGAGACAATCACAAGAACTATCTACCTGTTGACGGCTGACTTCAAGACGCGAAAATTCATTACTGTCAACAGGGAGATGGTGGAAGAGACACCGAAGGTATTAAATATTGGGGCCAAACTGTTGGCCCGCAGGTCAAATGTTATGTGGGACATTTTGGTAGGAACAGCGGAGGCTGCGAAAACATTAGCTGGCAGCACACCCACCACCAAGTCTCTCAGACTGCAAACCAAATACATGGACAGCCGGAGGAGCCGGATTACTTTGTATAGGGTTTCCATGTACATCACTGAGGATCATCAGGGGTCTTTTTCTCAGATTATGGCTTTGTGGTTCCGCCAGTCAAGTTGTGTCCGGACAGAAACCCGGCACCACAGCCTCAACTAACAACAGAGCAACCCAGGGCAGAAGAACCAAAGAAGGCACCAGTGGTTCTGTGGCGAGTTGACTGAAGTGGTGAGGACGGGAGCCAACTCCACCTCCCCAGCAGGATGTCCCTGCAAAAGGCACTACGAAGCAGTAGCCGATATAGTAGTAGCAGCAGCCTAAGCCGCACCGACAACTCCACCAACATATAGGTAGAGGAAATAACTGCAACAAGATCCTCCACACTGAAAAGTGGGATAGATGAAGAAGTGGAAGAGGGCCTGAGGTTTTCCAATAGAGACGGGAAGTGTGGTCGGAGTAGGGCGGAGAATGCCCTGGTAGATGCCAAGACAAAATCTGCTCCTGTTTTGCCAGCAAAAAGTGAAAGAGATCTCCTACTAGGTAAGAAAGGAGCCTTCCTTTGTCCCCTATTAGGGCTCTGTCGTCTCCTTCTTCCTCCCCTAACCAGTCTCAAGGAAAGAAGAAACTAAATTTCCCATTTTCCCATTTGGGAAGCTTAATTTAAAAGCCCTATATAGAGACGGGTGGAGGAGAACTGGGACCCTCCCAGAACAAAAATGTGATCATTTCTTTAGCTCCGGAGACTGTCTGAGCTTCGGGGAGGCATCTTTAGCTCCTGCAAGATAGTCCCATGACTTAAGGTTTCCCCGGTGTTTTTTATAAGGGTAATAACACTGGGGGCGCCGGGAATGTTCCTTGGACCTTCCATTGACGGACTTCTCGTCAACGGAGTTACATTTGAATAGAGGTCTCAAAAAGCGCTTCTTCTGAGAGGAAAGGTCTCTCTCGGGGACCTCACAATCAACAACACAGATTTTCCCCTCTATTCTTGGAGTATGGTTTGGGCCGCACTTCGACTAAATTAGAATTGATTAGAAGTACAAGCAAAGGTCGGGGAGTCTGTCCGGACTTGGCTCCGAAGGAGATTGTCCTTAAAGGGTAGAGCTGAGTCGTGTGCCACTTACGTCTTGCCTATAATCCTTTACCGCTTGGCTGTACTTAATCTTTTCAGGACCCGATCGACCGTTTGTTGACCACCCGCTTGTTGGGTGATCGCAGACATTGAGTCTGTAAAGAAGCCTGTTTCAGGCGTCCATGTTATGAGAAGTGGGTGTTGGGATTGCCACACCTGGCGAGTCATCGACACATCGCAAGGTTGGCTTGACTACTCCGCGTTTCGACGGAGGACTCGAATTCGGCGCGGAGTGTTAAGGACACTTTCCCTAGCCTTACCATCACTCCTCGGCGCCGTCGTTGTCGTGGAAGGTTGTCGAGTTTCCTCAGCGAGTGTCAGTCGGCCTTGAAGGGCTTTCCTCGGCCCAGTGACCTTTCACGGCCTCGGAGACTATTGTATCGTGAATTCGTGAAGAGATTGCGCTCTTTTATGGTCTTTTGCGCCAGCGGTGGATTATCCCAGCAACCCTGAGTTTTCGCTTAGCTGGTGATTGATTTGGAACGTGCTACCTCAATGATGTTACCTTCAGGTGGGGGGAGGCAGATTTGCCCAATTTGACCTTGGCTTCGAGGAAAACGCTTCGCACGCCTTCTACCATTGTCGGCGAGTTGACGGCTCGTATCACTCCAGATCAGCTCGTGCCCATCGATCTCGCGTACGTGTGAGACAATGTGTCGCCCCCGTTTTTCCGGGGTAAAACGGATGGTGTTTTTTACGTTGCTAGCCGTGACCAGAATGATGGTGTGGATGTCACGACAGTAGGGAATCTTGCGAGATGAACGTTATTCACATCAGGATCTGGTTGTTTTCTTTAAGCATCAGGTAAGGATAAAAATCAGATCTGATAGAAAGCGATTGATTTCGACAGATTTCAGAGAAAGGTGGGTAACTGAGGCCAGCCTGGTTCGTATGGAAGAGGCTGGCCTTGATTTTCTCTTTTAAGTCCCCTTGATGCAAAGGGGCGGTGAACCCTCCCCTGGTTAAGTTAGACACTATTATGTTTTCCTAGTTAATGTGAATAAGTCTTGTTCCCGGCCTGTTTCCCGGCATTCTCTTTTGTTATGAGCCATGTTGATATTTCCAACATCCCCAGTTTGTTTTTTCAGTTTTCATCTGGGCTGGGTCAGCCTTTGATTTTACCATTCCGTTATTTATTTCTATCCTTCCCATTCCATTAGTGAGTGTGCTTCTTGATTCTATCTATCGGCAGAATACATCGGCCTCTCTTATTATTTTGAGGGGTGGGCGGGTCCTAATAACATTTTCTTATTTTATTTGTCGGACGAAAGGAAAATATGTCGGGAAATTCGATCCAAGTGAACACGAAACGTAAGCTTTCAGGAAAGCCTGAGAAAATATCTTTCGAAGAAACTGTCTTAATTCTGGAAAAAAATGGGGGGAAAAAAGTTCCTTTTTAAACACAAGATGGCAATGTTTAAACCTTAAAAAGAAAAGTGAGGAAGATTATTCGATTTTTGATGGGATTGTCAGTAGAGAGTGCGAGGAGTTTAAGTTGAAAGAACTTACTACTGATATGTTTAAGTGCTTGTTTTTTGTACAATGACTGACGACTTCAAAGGATGCCGAAATCAGAATGAGAATTTTGTCTAAATTAGAAAAAAATCCTAAAATCAGTTTGCAAATGGTCACAGAAGAATGCAAACGAATAGAAAATCTGCGACACCACAGGGCAAAAACTGAGAAACGCAACGTATCAAATATTCAGACCATTAAGCAAAGACAACATAAAGAAAATGTTGCCCGGAAAATAAATCTTTTTTATGCCTGTGGACAGATTCATTATTACAAGGAATGTCTATTTAGAAAAAAAAAGAATGCTTTGTGAAAAAAAGGACAAGCATACACATTGCAGAAAACCAAAAGTAAAAAGGGGTCAAGTGTGGAAAAAACAGTTAACTCAACTTCAATGGAAAACAAAGGAATAAAAATAAGAAGTTTGTGAATGTACAGATGAACAATTAAAATATTAAATTCTAATTGGATACTGGTTCAGATCTGACATTGATAAATGAACAAACTTGGGAAAAAATTGCCAAACCAATTTTATTGATCACGAAAGTATTGCTCATATCATTCCAGGAAATAAACTAAATTTTGAAGGAGAATTTTGCACAAATGTGAAATTTATGGGCAAAACTATAAATTAAAAGGATTTGTTAGGAAACGAACACAGAACCTGTTCGGTATGGATTGGATTAAGTTATTCAACCTTCTCAACCAACCAATTAATTCGTTCCGCTTTAGTGTCATTTCCTGAAATTTTTTCTGAGGGTCTTGACAGGTCCACCAGAGCTAAAGTGACATTCAAAGATAATGTGACGCCTATATTTAGACCAAAAAGAAAAGTACCATTTGCAGAGGAAGCTTCCATTAGTAAGGAGTTGTACCGGTTAGAAAAATTGACGTGTTAAGCAAAATAGACTACAGTGAGTGGACAAGTCCTCTCGTTTACGTGAAAAAGAAAAATACAGTGTAACCCGGATATAAGAGATCCGGATATAAGAGAAACCCGGATATAAGAGATATTTTATCTGGTCCCAAATTAGCGCCATACTTACCTAAACAAAATAGACCAAACCCGGATATAAGAGAAATCCGGATATAAGAGACTTCTTCTCCGGTCCCGACAACTCTCTTATATCCGGGTTACACTGTAATAAAATTATAGTCTGCGCAGATTTTTCTACAGGATTGAGAGATTGTTTGAATTCATACAATTACCCTCTGCCGAGTCCGGAAAACGTATTCGCAAAATTGAATGACGGCAGAGTGTTCTCAAAACTCGGCTTATCTGAGGCGTTCCTCCAGATTCCTGTCTACGAAGAATGTGCGAAGTATTTAATTATAAATACGCATAAGGGCCTGTATAGATTCAACAGGCTGCCATTCGGGATAAAATTCGCTATTTCCATGGTAAATGTTCAAATAAGCACCAGTCCACTATCTCAGACGTTTACAGCTACTTCCACGGAGTTGAATCGTCTACATTTCCCCAGTAATCTAAATGTAAGTAGAAAGACCCACTCAAACAGCTTTTTGCTAAGAAATGCCACTCTGTGGTACAAACTCCTACGTGAATACTTCCTTGGATAATACAAACTCATCCTAATAGTTTTCACTTCCTATCATCTCCTCGTTCATTCCTATCACACACCCCATTCATAATAACCATTTCAAAAGAAACTCTCTGCCTTGAGTGGTTCTTGTATTCAATGAAATTTAGTATTAACATATGTGTGTCTCACGAGCAACGGCTTGGTACCATCTGTTATTATCTGTATTGATAACATCAAATCATGCATAGTTAAAAATACCGTTTACAATCGTTCGAATTGTTGTCCTCATCATTATTGCTATATTCACGACATTTCGACCGTTGTGCGCTCCAGCCTTCTTCAGATGATATACGTTGGAATTTTGAACCGAAACCGTTATTTCCTGTAAAGGGGTAGATTGTCCTAGTTCCACGTGCCATGCCTTTTCTGGATATCTCAGTTTCAGTTATTTTCTATTTAGTAACTCAACTCTCCAAGTTTTTATTGACTTCTGCTGGGGTCAGGTCATTTATTGACTTCTGCTGGGGTCAGGTCATTTAACTCACAAATTTTTAAGCCTAGTCACACTTCTCCCGACGCTAACCTAGTGGATAAAAGCATCCGTGAATATGGCAATAAAGACTAGAACAACAGTCCGAAAGATGTAAATAGTGTAAATAGTGCCTCTCCCCAGAAATATAGACAAAACATGAAGAAGCCAGAAGTGAACAATGGTTGAAACGTCGTGAATATGACCATAATGATGAGGACAATTGTATTTTAATATTTTAAATAATTACAATAGCTCATGTATCACGTGTTAGGGTCCCAGTTGGGGACAAATACTGAACCCCCTCAAACTGGGGTCAAATCATTATGAAAGTATTAAAATGGATTCTTCTAGTAAAAACAATAGCAATTTATTTTTGAAAAAGTAATATTACCAGCAATACATTTGACTCTCGAGAAAATCCCTCTTTACAAAAACACATAAATGAAAGCTAATCCAAAAATGATTGTATATTCTATTCATACGAACTTTTCCTAAAATTCTTGTCGACATTGACCTATTGATGCCTATGTGACGTAAAACAAAATAAACAGACCAAACGAAATCTATTAACCTTCTATGAATTACACACTTAGTGAAAACAAGGCACCTGATAAAGGGCGGAAAACATAGCGGCCGAAATGTTGTGGTGGTAACAACAATTGTGAGAACAATTGTGAGAACAATAGTCCGAATAGAAATAATCTGAGCAGCGACCTTATAAGATGTATAACTACATTCTTCTTTTTCATAACGTTTCCCTTCAGGCAGAGGACGATCATAGCTCTTCACAACTTCCTAGCTTTTGTAACCCTTTTCAATGTTTGTCTTTTTATGATCTCTTCTATTCCCTGTTCCGACATCCATTTTCATAAAATCATTTGGTAGGTTACTCGTTGTTTCCATCTGTGCATTATTTTAATTCATATTGACGGCCCCAAGTCAGGAAAGGTTGTATATGCAACAAATGTTGATCTTGATAACACTGGCACGTAGAAATGATATTAGAAAATAAAGCAATTACACAAGGAGCCTTTCTTCGTAATTTCCGACTCTTGTAAAATCCGTGTACGAAGATCGATAGAAAAATCTTATTTGCAGCCACTGCACAGCGTCAATGACGAAAAAATTCAATCAAATATGGCGGCGCGACTCGAATCGCTTCCGAAGAAATACAAACACAATCATTTTTCCATCGATTATTTTCAGAAGACTGTGACAATTGAGACGAAGAAAATGGAGACAAGAACAGCGTACAAAGTTTATGCTAACGCCCAAGCCGGACCGAGCAAGAAGCGATAAGTTGTAAAATATGCAAATAATAATAAAGATATAGATCAATGGTGAGGGAACGGACACGATATGATCTCCATAGATTGGTCGATAGAGAGATATGAACAGAGATAGATAGATAGATAGATAGATAGATAGATAGATAGATAGATAGATAGATAGATAGATAGATAATGAACAGACTGGGATAGATAGATAGATAGATAGATAGATAGATAGATAGATAGATAGATAGATAGATAGATAGATAGATAGATAGATAGATAGATAATGAACAGACTGGGATAGATAGATAGATAGATAGATAGATAGATAGATAGATAGATAGATAGATAGATAGATAGATAGATAGATAGAAAATGAACATACTGAGAGAGATTCTGGAAGCAAATTCTTAGACATATATAAAGACATTTCAAGACATTTTCATATACTTCCGAATGCTTAAAAAGCGTGTGCCTGCTTCCCTATGCGTATCTGCGCGTATTTTTGTGTATCCAGGTTGTAACACAAGTGTGGATTATTCCTTCATGTGCCAGTATTTTTTATGCCTATGTGTGCTTTGCGATTGTATGAAAAGATAATGTTTGAAAAAGAAAATGATGGTGTTTCTGACATCTGTATATGGTGAGCCGAAAACAAAATGGAGGCCGCATGCGCGTGAGTTGGAAGAGGATAGGTGTTTGAGGAGTTAGACGGAAATAATTTTTTTTTTATTGGGTAAACGAATAAGTGATTGTTTCTTTGTAAAAAAAAGAAAAAAGAAAAAGACGAAAATTTGAAGAAAGAAAATAGAAAAAAAAAACTAGAAAGAAATTCGTAGAAAGAGAAAAATGTCATAAAAAGAAAGTCATCTACAAAAATGACGAAAAATCAAGAGAGAAAGAAGTTTGAAAAAAAGAAGAAAAAGCGTTGTATGACGTATGAAGAAATTCGAAAAAAGTAAACACGAAGAAACGAACAATCAAATAGGAAGGTAAATGAAAAATTACCCGCACTTTGGCCATATATCACTAGACAAGAGTGCGAATAAATTTTGATACACCATATATATATATATATATATATATATATATATATATATATATATATATATATATATATATATAGTTTATGAAAAACTAGGTAATCCGTATGGGTAAACCTAAGGAGTATATAATCCAGAGAGCTCATAGTAAATCCAGACCAAATAACAAAATAACACTTTCAAAGTAAATCAAAATAACAGCGTCTGTTTCTGGGTTTTTTGGGGTTTTTTTACAATGAAAATTAGTGACATCTCTTCTCTTCTCTTCTCTTCTCTTCTCTCTTAACTGTCTTCTCTCTTTTTCTCTCTGTGGGTTTTTCTTCGCTACCCCTTCGATTTCAATATATAACTTCCGTTAAGTTAACCGTTTAAATGTGTCAATATCTGCTAACTCACTCATGTCTTCTCTCTCTCCCCCCTCACTTCCTCACTTCGTTAATTTACATATGTTTAATACGGCCCTTCAAAAATGTGTAAATTTTCTTTTCATTTTTTGTTTGGAAGTAAAGTCTGATGATCCGCAGTACTTTTAAAAGGGCTGTGGTGAAATAATTTATTGCATGGAACCTTAAAGTGGTCTGTTTTTATTTAATATATATATATATATATATATATATATATATATATATATATATATATATATATATATATATGGTGTATAAAAAATTATAGGGTTATGGCTTTTATACTTTTGCAAAATAATTGATTTTCTCTCTCATCATTCGATGAACTTTCGTAAAAATTAATGAAGAAATGTTTAATTCAGTTTATTTTTTTACAGCTGTCACGAAATTTATGAAATCGTACATAAGTATAGCAGTACTATGACCTTCTGGAGTCTTCTAGTATCTTATGGAACCTTCTAGACCTTGTTTTTGTTTATTTGTAAGTTTGTCTGTTATGATATAGCTATAAACTGTTAAATACATAAACTAACTACATAATAAATTCAATTACATCATTAGCAAATTGAAAAAAGTTTCTGAAATATTTTAATGTTTTATACTTATCGCAGATATCGTAAAATCGAATTTTCGGTTTGGTGAGACCTTTTTCATGATCTAAAACAAATTAATGCGTTTATCATTACTTTTGAGCAAAAGTTCATCGATTTATGACACGGGAACATAGAGTTACAAACAAAAAAGTCATAACCCTAATATATATATATATATATATATATATATATATATATATATATATATATATATATATATATATATATGTGCGTGTGTGTGTGTTTCTGTTTATTAACTCTCGCAAATTTCAGAATTAATTGCTTTATGTGGTCGGAAAATTTACCAAATTTAGAAGATTCCAGTTTCTCGTCAATTTCGTTTCTTTTCGCTTAGATATATTTTATTTTATACTTGGGTTTTTCTCTTTCTTCAATGAGAGAACGTCGAAATTTCACCCTAAGCAAGGCAAATATGATCTTAACGCAAACAGATGACATCATATATTATGAAATTGACAAATTCCGACAATTATTTTAATATTGTTTTCTCTTTATACGTTATTTTTACAGATACAACTATTTACGTAAATTCTCTATTTATAATAAACAATATTATCTACATTTACTGGCTTGAATACGCTTCGAGGAGTTATGAGCGTGCGAGAAAAATCATGGGAATTTTTTTTTTTTTTAAAACAATAATTTCGATATGGGGAACCTGACGTTTCCTTTGTAGCTCAGTAGTAAATCGCTTAAGGCCCAATGACGGTTAGGTGTGGGATACAGGTTCGGTTCCTGTCGGAAGACACATATTTTCTATGAAGTTTCTCTGACATTCAGACCAGTAAATGTAGTTTATTATAAACGGAGCATTTACTTAAATATTTGTATCCTTAAAAATAACGTATGTAAAGAATATATGTGTATATATTTATTGATCTAATACGAAAGAACTGTTAGATTGATGATCCAAAGTTCTTTAGAAATTTTGTTTTTATTTAAATAAAAAAAAAAAAAAAAAAAAAAAAACAGTGCTTGATACAGAAGTAGAGCCTAGATTATAATTATTTAAAAAAAAAATATGATTCCATCGCGATACAGAAATTACTATATTTCAAAACTGGTCAGCAGTATTCAAGTTTAATTTCAATATTAAACTATAACTGTTGGGTGGCAGTTTCATCCCCAGTGATGTTTGGAATAACTAAGCAATGGAATGTTTTACTCATTTACTCATTTATAGTTTTGAAATCGAGGTGCGATCTAGGGTTTGTTTTTCATTATCAACGCTTCGAGGAAGTAGAGGTGTTTCTTATATGTCAAGTTTTTGGAGTCGTGTAAGGTTGGGTTGTTTTGTTGTTTTTTTGTTGTTGTTTTTTTGTTTTTTTGCCTGCCTACCATGGCTAATCTTATCAAGCTCCCTGCTAAAACTCTAATTGATTGATGTTGTAGATCCGGTCCATTTTGGTGTTTATTTGTTTTTTTGTTGATGATTTCTTAAAGGGGCGTTACGATTATGATTGGGTTGTATTTTTAAACCTATTGTTTTTATTGATTTTGGTAATAGATTTTATATGGTATTTTGTAATTTTTATATGGTATTGTGGAAATTATTATTATTATTATTATTATTATTATTTCTCCATTTATAAAATGCTAATTATTTAAAGCGAATATTTCGTGGTGTCTGCAAAAAACCGTTATCTCATTTCTTTGATTTAATAAATTTTCGTTTTTTAGAAACTTAATAATGTGTAGTTTTTCATGTAGGCATAAAGTGTATGGGTCATCCCAGTTTTTACAAGTTCTTGTTTTATTTATTATTTTCCATTTTACTTTTGGTGTTTTATTTGTTTCTTTTAAATGCCAAAAATATTTAGATAGGGATGTCTGATTTCTGTTTCTAATATTATTGAAGGAGATTTTGTGTAGCCTTCACCTTATTTTAAAATCATTTTTTGTGGATCCTATATATATCTTTTCAATATTTGGATTCTCAATGGATGAGATTGTGCATTGGTATACCACAGATTCTATGCTGCATTTATTATTCAGATGGCAATTTTCAGGGTTTCTACAATCACATAATTTTTCATTATTTTTGTCTAATTTTATTTTAGGATCTTTATTTATTTGATTTTGGCATGCGTGTTTTTTCAGGATGTTATTGCTTTTTTTATAATCCTTTCTAGATTTTCAGTACTGCTATAACTTCATTTTAAGGTGTTTTTATTAAAGATCTTGCTAAGTTTGCTATTAGTAGAAAAATGTTTTTCGATTAATGCTAAGAATTTTTGTCCTAGCTTATTGCTAATCATTTGGCTTAACGGGTGGAGGGAACCAAATGATTTTCTTTTTCTGTTTATCCTCTGGTTTGTACTATTATTTTTTTATATAATGGATGTTAGGGTGTTTGTAACCGCTAATTTTTAGAGCTTGGTTGTAAATATTACTATGTATATAGAATATTTCTTCATTTGTGGAGTTCATGCTAATTCTTTTCTCTATTGATGTGGGTATGTGCTTAATTGTGGATGGAGGATGGTTTGACCTGGGGTGTACATACGTATTAGATTTTCTGTATGGTAGGTATATGTTATTCATTAAGTCTAAATTTATGTCGAGGAAGTTTACCCTTTTCAATTTTGTGTTGACCGTAGATTTTTAATTTAAGTTTCTGAATTCACTATATATTATCTTTCTAATTTTATCTATTTTAAAATTAGTGAAACTCCTCACTACCATGAGGCCATCATCTCTGCATAGCCCGATATCTTTAATGTCTAATTCACGGAGCGCAGTTAGGTTGTATAATATAAATAGACGAAAAGGTCAGAAGACTCTGCAGAGTCTAAGGATCCCATGGCGATGTCAAAATGGTATTCAGAGTTTTTAACCCATTGGTCCCCATTATGAATGAGGACAGGGTTTTTTGTTTTGTTTTGTTTTGTTTTTGTTTTTTTGGTTCTTTTATTTGCATTGAGAATTATATATATATCCGATGCGATGAGAACGAAAGTAGTATATAAATTCCAACGTTCACAGCATTAATCCAAAAGAGGGCTCGATACCGATAGTAGAGCGATAATTATTTATTTATTATAATTTTATCATATAGACAAAACTATTTTACTCACTACAAAGATGCAACTTGGTTTCAGTGCATTTCAACTGCACTTCGACGGGTGAGAATAGAAAATGGTTATGAATATGGTTATGTATATTTTTCTTCTCAAACAAATGGAAAAAAAGGAAGTGACGTTTCACAACGTCTTGCCTAAAAGTAGGATTACTCGTAACCATTTTCGATTCTCACCCATCGAAGTGCAGTTGAAATGCACTGAAACAAAGTTGCATCTTTGTAGTGAAGTAAAATGGTTTTGTCTATATGATATTAGGTTGGTGCAAAAATAATGTCGTTTTCTCACATAGTAACATGTGAGAAAACGACATTATTTTTGCACCAACCTAATAAAATCATAATAAATAAATTAATATATATATATATATATATATATATATATATATATATATATATATATATGGGGGGGTATGTATATCTATACCTAGCCCCACATTTGTTCTTTGATTATTTTTTCTTGGCCTGCCATTTTTTTCTCTGCATTATATTTGACTACTTTCCTCCATCTGCCCCTCTCTCTCTTTCTCTCTCTCACACAAATACTCTCTCTTGCTTTTTCCCTCTCCATCTTTCGCCTTCGATACAATTTTATCTTTCCAATACAATTACTCTTACTTCTCTTTATTTCTCTCTTTTGTTATTCTATTTTTGCCTTCTATTTTCGACTTTTTTATTTCTTTCCCCTTTCTTCCTGACATTTTTTTTTCACCTTCTTTATTTTTTATCCCCTTTATGGCCGTCACCGTCCTTTAACCATTTCCTTCTCTTTATTTCTTTCTTTCTCCCTCAGTTAATTCGCCTGTCCCCTGGAGTCATTTAGTTCGAAATAAGGCCAGACCGCAGTGCCTCTTCCGATGTTGGTCTCCTTTTGTTGTCAAGGTTGCTTCATTAAACGACAGACTCTCGCCTGGCGCGTCTGTTTGCATTTAACTCGGTGGAGAGAAAAAAAACTTCCTCAGCGCGTTGCCACTTTGATTAGCGCCACACTGATTCGTTTTCGACTCTTGAAACAGAATAAATACACAAGTTACGCTTAACCAAAACGCAGACCATTAGGAAAACATAACCACACGAAATAATGATTTCCAACTGCATTATCATTTTTATTATTATCATTATTATCATTATAGGTAGTAGTAGTAGTAGTAGTAGTAGTAGTAGTATTTATTTTCTGGGCTTACGGCCGTATCACGTTAAAACACCGGTTCTCGTAATCACCGAACTTAAGCAACATCAAGCCTATAGAGGTCACTGCTTGGAAATATCAGGTTCTGTAAGCTTAGATATGTGTGGGTGCTGTAATGGATAACAGCTCGGAATTGTTAATCGGAGAGTCGAGTTCCAATTCCAGTTGGGTTCGTTATATTCACTTACGCGTAAATACCCTTGCGAAAGGTCTGAATATATCTTTTCTCTTTCCCCTCAGCTGTGAGTTAAATAGTAGGACTTGTATTTGTAAATCATTATTATCTCCCAAAACTTCTTACAATCTAAAAATATTCTCTGGTTTTAAATAACCTGAAAAAGTTTGACAAGTTTTTTCAGTATACTAGTAGTCTCCATCATATTTTAGCTGAATTTGCTAATCCTCTTATTTGAATTTCGTCCTTAGACTTGCCTTTCTTTCATCTTCTTCTGGATTGTTCCACTCTCGCTGAGAGTTTTCAGTTAAACTGCAAACATCCGCAATAAATATAAACTATCCCATAAGGTTTAGGTAATTTTTTCCACTTTTCCGTTCCTACCTGAAAAAAAAATGTCATCATTTCAAGGCTCAAGAATAACTCAAGGTAGAGCATTACTGAATGAGGCAGGTGTGAATACATAAACGAGACGCCCAATCTTCTCTTGCCAGCCTCGACAGAGTTCAAAAGCGTTTACGCAGCCTTGTAGGTGATGAATTATTTTCCACTCTGCAACCCCTTTCCTCAGATCCAACATTGTAAGCCTATCACTATGTCCATAAAAATATTTTGACTAGCTAAATTCGTTAATTCCACCAGTTCAGATTTTTGTAGCTGTGACCCACCATACCACGTACACAAGGTCAATTCATCTCCCTTCCCTCTGTATTCCAGTTTGCTCCCAATACCTACTGCTTTTTGGAACAGTCTCCCGAGAGGATGCTTTCCCGAACATTACAGTCTCAAACCCTTTCGCGTCTAGAGTCAACTTCTTACACTCCCTACTCTTACCATATTTTTTCATTATTCTTTTAAAAGCAAAACAGTTAATGTGCTGAGCATAATATAAAAGCATAATGAAAAAATTATGGTAATGGATAACAACGCACAGCTCTGTATAAATACTTGTACTAATGAAAAATATATAGTTTTGTGCTACTTGAAACCCTGAAGATGATCTTGGAAGAAGATCGAAAGTACTTAGGAAATGAAAATAAAAGAAATTTAAACAGTTATAGCACATTTCTCTCATCCTTTAACATCAATACACGGAAGGTTATTGTTATGAGACCTTACCCATAATAACATAATGGACTATTCCATACGTAATAAATACTGCGCCTCAAGAGGAAGCAGGGAGTTCAGTCCGAAGGCGGGCGACCGGCTGGTCGGCTAATCTGTTGAACTCTCTGCCTTCGGGCGGGGAGGAACCCGAACGAGGCTACGCGGAGTCTCTTTCGGGGATGTAAACCGACCCTGAACCCGTTTATACGGATTCAAAGGGCATATTTTTGGCCGAGCCCACGGGTTTGGAGATCCCACGTTAAACCGGCCTTGTGCCACATGATGCCCTCGTGGCGGGGTGTGACTAAATACTGTTCAGTCTGAAGTCTGGAGTGAGGTTCGTCAGGAGTCTGTCAGTCAGTCAGAGCGAGCAAGTCAGTCATCGAGTTCAGAGTCAGTCCGAAACAGAGTCGCGTTCAGACAATTACGACTAAACCTGATTGTTGGTACTAACACTTTCTACTTCTCTGTATATATTCCTGTTTGTAATATATCTGTGTTATTCCATATCCGTGTTTGAGTTCTTCTTTATTGGTTCTACCTTGGACTATCACCGTGGTACAAGGAACTGGACCATAACACTAACACTTTCTACTTCTCTGTATATATTCCTGTTTGTAATATATCTGTGTTATTCCATATCCGTATTCGAGTTCTTCTTTATTGGTTCTACCTTGGACCATCACCGTGGTACAAGGAA
>OZ010602.1:16387487-16414987 GCA_963932145.1 Acanthosepion lycidas
ATATATATATATATATATATATATATATATATATATATATATATACTTAAATCTTTCTAGTTTTTATTAACTGAACGTTGGTAAAGTCGTGTTGTGGAACAACGTCTTACTGTCGATGTTAGCATATTTTGTCGTTATCTTGTGCCAACTAATCCTAGGATTAAATGTTTTGGCTTCAATGATTACGTTTATATTCGGAAGCACACCTGCTAGGATTTTTTTATTTTTTCCTGAGATGAACTTGGACAAGTCTCAACTTTCGTCTCAGATTACGGATAAGTATTTCAATTCAATACTAAAAGAGGAAACAGTGTCAAATTTTCATGCATTGGTGCATATCAGGTGATACCAATTATCAGTTCTGAGCAGATCATAAATTAAGGTCATTTCTTATAGAGGCATTTATTTCTTTTGTCAGTTTTTTGTGGATTATTGCATAAATGTTCCGTTTTGAAAATTTATCAACTATCATACATTTTCTCTAGTTTTTGAGTTGCTTCTTATTTAGTTTTTATTTAATGATTTTTTTTTATTTATTTCATTTTTTTATTTTTATTTATTGATTTTTGATTTTTGTAGTTTATGGAGAAGATTAAAAAAATAACCGAACTAATATTTTTTCTTTATTTCCAAAGATTTTAGCACTTGATGAAAATAAATGTTGATTTTTATGTCTCCTCTCTCTAGGTTTCTCTTATATATCAAAGGAAAATCTTAACACGTCTCGAAAGATTTTCTTTACCAAACGACCGTTATATACCAAGCAACCATTTTTCCTAAATAAAATGTAAATGATACAAAAGTATGCATTGGAAATTTCCGCTGGGATCTGGAAGATGAGTTTCCACAAACACAAGCATTCTTTCTCTGACCTTTATCTAAAACACCAGACAGCTCTTTCTAAATATTTCTGGGAATTAAAGGAGAGAAATTTCACCTCACAGAATGGAAGATTATAGGTAAATCCCAAACATCCAACAGCTTCAGAAATAGTTGTAATTTGTGCCTAGAAGAAAAAATTAAAATAGTAGCCAGCTATTGAACCAAAGATATAAGATCATATTTAAATGTAGATCTGTAATTCTATATATACCTTCATCTGTAGAACGTAGGATAAGCAACCACTCATCGGACAAAGATGTTTTGATAAATAAAGAAAAGAAATAGAAATAGGAAAATTATTTGGTACACACCCCCATTTAATCAATTAGTACTAAGTTAAGCCATAAGTTCCTCCAATCGATTAATAAACATTTTCTTAAAAGTAACTCTCTTAATAAAATATTTAAGAGAAACACATTAAAACTAAGTTATAAATGCATCAATAATCTTGAGAATATTATAAACTTACACAATAATAACATTTTAAACCACTTTAATAATCTGGGTCATAGTACAAGTTCCAAGATAAACATTATTAATGATATTGGCCAATGTAATTGTGGGGATTCTGGCCAATGTCCATTGCTAAACAGATGTTTAACTAAATGTCTTGTTTATCTTAGTACTATCTTTCAATAGAGAATCCGACGGTTGAAAAATTCTATATTAGTAATACTAAGAATTCTTTTAAGACTAGGTGGTATCAACATATCTTGTCCTTCACCAATACTACTTACAGAAATAATACATCACTTTCTAAATATTTTTGAAGTTTAAAGATGATAATAAGATTCCTAGGGTGAAATGGAAATTTTTTTAAATGGCAAGGCCATGTAGATCTTTTTCTGTGTTTTCTGTGCTTGATAATGCGTTTTCTTATATTTTAGTTGTACTGTGTTGCACTATATATGACTTATCTTTCTGTTTGTATTAATTTCCTGGTAGTATTAGTAACATCTTTTACAGATATATTGGTATTTGGCTGTCATTTTATGACATTTTACATTGATTCATTAGTGTTTTTAACATCTTACACGAAGGATCTTTATTTAACAGTTGCATATTAAATTACCAAATAATTCTATACGTTTAAATCATTTACTAGTTTCTTAAAGAAGCTATTTATTTATCAACTACAAAAAATTTTACGAAAGAAATTCACAAAGCATATAACTTGTTTAGCATTCTGTTAAATTACTTCTCTACCCACCTTTATTTCTTAGGAAACTACACTGTCTGCTATGTATATTTTATGTAACCATATGTATCTGCTTTAAGTTGGCTGCTGTTAGCTGGGTCATGACCATTTTAGAAAAAATAATTTTTAATTTTTGGTTCTTCGCTTAGTTTAAATTTAACGTAGATCATTTTTGATTGGTTGATCAGAGTAAAACCCACAAAGTTTATAATCCCTTCTTTTTTCCGAAAAAGTTGTATTTTGCTTTTAAATCTAAATAAATCGTTCACTCGCTAGTAATTTAAAATCGCCTAAGAGATGCATTGATATGCATTGAAACACGACTCCAATTGTGTAGCGAGTTTTACATGTTTTCGATAGAATATCTAAAAAATAAATAATATTGCTGTACGCTGTATTGAGCCCTCTTTTAAATCAAATGTTACGAACATTGGAATTGTACTCTATTCTTTTCCACTATAACTCGACATATATATATATATATATATATATATATATATATATATATATATATGCATGTGTGTGTGTGTGCAGTTAGGTACAAAAATAGGAAAGAACACGTTAGGCAAATAATCGGGAGTTCTTTAGTATTTTTGTTTTTATTTTTAAAAAAACAGTGCTCCATACAGAAGTAGATCTTAGATTATAATTATTTTTTATTTTTTTAAAAATTTGATTCCTTCATATTTAAAAAAAAATTATATATATATATATATATATATATATATATATATATATATATATATATATTAGGTTGGTGCAAAAATAATGACGTAATAATGTCGTTTTTTGACGTTAAAAAATACGTCAAAAAACGACATTATTACGTCATTATTTTTGCACCAACCTAATATATATGTCCAGTGCTAAATTAGAAAGACAAACATGCTATTGCAATTGTGATAAAATCTGTTTTCTGTTGTGATAGTGATTTTTAAGAACTCGCTCGAACATGCTCTGTTGTGGACATTTTAGAATTTTTAAACTTATTCGTTGTAGTTATGGCATTAGTATATATACATATTATATTCACTTTAATATGTTACTGCTATATTCGTTATAAATGTTCTTGTTTGTTGGTTGTTTGCTTTTTATGTAAAGGGCCTCGAGAATTTGAACGTGGTCAGATTATATATATATATACATACATACATATATATATATATATATATATATATATATATATATGCAGTGGGGAACAGTCTATAATTTTCACGGTAGGTCCCTCTTGAAAGTGAGAGATAGAATATAAAAAGATTCTAGAAAACCGCATCATATTAATTTTTTAAGAGTAATTTATTTTTTATTGAAAAAAATAAATATTTCACCGCATAGCAAAACATAACACAGTATTTGGTGAAGAAACCAAATACTGAGTCAGATGTTTCCTGTAGTTGGTTACAAAGTTTTTACAGATCCCAGGTTGTGTTTTTGGCCCACTTCTCTTTATACATTTTCGCCAAATTCTTAAGGTTTGTAGATTGTCGTTGGGCAACACAAAGCTTCAACTCCCTCTACAGATTCTCTAAAGGATTAAGGTCCGGCCACTCCATTACCTTAATATACTTCTTTTTGAGCCACCCCTTTGTTGCCTTAGCCGTATGATTTGGGCCATCGCCAGGCTGCAACATCCATGCACGACCCATCTTCAGTATCCTGGCTACGGCAAGGAATTTTTCACTCGAGATTTCCCTGTACTTGGCCCCATCCATCTTTCCCTCGACTCGGTGTAGTCATCCTGTCCCCTTAGCAGAGCAGCACCCCCAAAGCATAATGTTTCTACCACCACGTTTAATGGTTGGGATGGTGTTCTTGGGATCGAAGTCAGTTTTTTTTTTCCTTCAAAGATTTGTGGTCAGATGACTAAAATTGAGCTTTTTGGCATCAACTCGACTCGCCGTGTTTCTCCCAACCCTCCTCTGAATCATCCAGGTGCTCATTTGCAAACTACTGACAGGCCTGTACATATGCCTTCTTGGGTAGGGGGACTTGTGGGCAATACATGATTTCAGTCCACTACGACGTAGTTTTTTTTACTAATGGTCATCTTGGTGGCTGTGGTCCCAGCTGCTTTGAATTCATCAACAAGCTCTTGCCACGTAGTTCTGGGTTGTTTCCTCACGTTTCTCATCATCAGGTTCACTCCATGTTTGGAGATCTTGTGTGGAGCTCCAGACTTGGGGAGATTGATAGTCAATTGGTGCTTCTTCCATTTTCTTATTATTGCGCCAGCAGTTGTCTCCTTCTCACCTAGCTGCTTAATAATCGTCTTGTAGCCCATTCCAGTCTTGTGCAGATATACAATTTTATCCCGGATGTTCTTAGACAATACTTTCGTCTTACTTATTGTGGAGAAATTAGATTTTGATTCATTGAAGTATTCCGTGAACTAGTGTCTTTTATACAGGTAATGAGTACTTTATTAGGAGTAATAAATGAGTAATAGGACTAGTAAATATGCCTCCTGGTCACATAACTGTTCTGTGGGACTTGGATCATTGCTGGTTGGTAGGGTGGGGTGAAATATTTATTTCTTTAATAAAAAAGAAGTAAATGTTCAAAAATTAATACAATGTGATTTTCTAGAATTTTTTTATATTCTATTTCTCACTTTCAAGACAGACCCTAACCCTAACCCATTTTTGTAAAGTGGTAAACTCAGAAAATAAGCAGGTGATGAAATATTTATTTTCCCCACTGCATATACATACAGGAGTATATATAAATATAATTATTTTCGTGGGGTAGCATACCGATGTTGTCAACAAGTATTTTCCTGTATCGTAAAGGTGGGCAGAAATATATATATTATAATTATATATATATAATTAATTAGTAATATTATATATAATTAATTAGTAATGTTAATGTGATCCATGTGAAATCACTTCGCTAACAAGGCTTAATGAGACATTAACTTACTAAATGTAAAGGAAAATATTACGCCCAAAAGATGAAATTTGAAATTGACGAAAGTACTCGCCTCAGTCTCATCACTTCCATCTGACTGCTACTCAATTATAAGGACCGCGTTATTCAAGTTATTGATAGTTAGTTAATGTCTCATTAAGTCTTGTTAGCGAAGGGATTTCGCCATTAATCATATTAATATTGCTAATTAATTCTTTGTATAATTACTTCTTTATGGTATAATATATATACTACACACTAATATTTATATATATATATATATATATATATATATATATATATATATATAATTACTTCTTTATGATATAATATGTATACTGCACACTCTAATATATATGTAATTCGCTAATTTTATCTAAAAACCCAGTCCCATACTGATCTCATGCTTTTTCATATATATATATATATATATATATATATATATATATATATATATATATATATATGGATGAGTTAAAATAATCTTGCCCCTGCCCTCTTTCCAAAAATATGACTAAACCTCAAACATTTCTGGTGGGCAAACATCTTTCTTCTAAATTTTTCTAGGCGAAAGCTCATCGGCCCCAGCTCGTATATATATATATATATATATATATATATATATATATATATATATATATATGTGTGTGTGTGTGTGTGTGTGTGTGTGTGTATGTGTGTGTGTGTGTAAAGAAACTTGACTCTTTTCCCTCTTTTTTTATGAGTACACGTTTGAAGATGACTATTGTGATTCGTCTTCTAAAAGTCTTAGAAAAGCGCACCACTCTCTTCAACTTGGGGGTAGCAGTCGGCAAAGACTCACCGAGCTATTTCCACAGACAATTGTTTGCGCGCTCGGCGCTCGCAAAATTTAATGGACTTTTGCCAGATTTGTTTTGACAGCAATGAATAGATCAGAACAGTCATGGAATCTCAGATCTTTCATCCATCAGTCTGCTGTTCTAGCTATTAAGACAAATCCTCAGGCGTTTCGTCACAGTTCTTTTAAATACTCTACCGCCAGGTAAGCATTCCACTTGCGTCAAGGTAAGATATTCGAAATACACAATCTTCTGTAATAGTACAGTCAGCATCAGAATCTAAAATTATGTTCGGATTGCCCAGATTATCATCTCAGAATATATTGAAAAACATTGATGTGCTGAAGAGTTTTCTTGGTGCAGTAGATCGATATACTATCAGGAAAAATATTCTTTATTCCTTAATTACAAGTAGAGTTTTCAAATCACCTATCGGCATAAATACGTATTGGCTAGCTAAAATGCTATAAAATATTTTCATTTTTACACCATCTTGTAAATTCATATTCTTAAGCGTGTTTTTATTTAATAGATTGATTTGTTTTCTACGGTTTATCAACCCTTTGCAAGTTATTTCATACCAGACAATATTTCAGATCGTAAGAATATTTTTTTACATAATAATAGTTGTAATGATAAAAGCCTTACTAATTAATCCATAGCTGGAGGAGCAGAGGTAGATTCATACCTTTTCCAAAGATATTTGCGCAATAGTGAATATACCAAACACAAATGGAAATGAAACTCGGCTTTCCGAGAAATAAATCCGAGTCATTATCTATTACATCAGTGGCACATCTAAACTTACAGCACCTGATATTCTCAAGTGGTCGCCCATCTAGGTACTCATCAAGCTTGACGTTTCTTAACATCGTTGATCGTACGGGAACCGGTGTTTAACGTGATGTTGCTGTAAGCATTTGATGGTTGCCAATTATTTGCTGAATATTAGGAATACATCAAGATACCAAAAACAACTGAAATTAAGATAAAAGAAATAAGAAGCACACCTTGAAAATTCTTCATTTCTCAATTCACGTAAGTGTCCACCCCCCCACCACCCTCAATAGAATCATTTATAAGGTGTTTACGCATCAGAACCCCCACTAAACTTGACAGAATATGGAACATGGGCTATTTTTTAATGTAGTGTGCCCATACACTTATATATATATATATATATATATATATATATATATATGTGTGTGTGTGTGTGTGTGTGTGTGTGTGTGTGTGTGTGTGTGTGCGTGCGTGTAATAGATATCACCAAATGCAAGGCAGTAAAGCCACTAAGACACAAGGGCTTAGGGAGCGTGAAAGAATTAGGAACAAAAACATTTATAATGAGCGAGAAGAGAAAATGAGGATGATTGAGATTGACATTGCCTTTAAATTCTTACAGATTGAATTTGGTTGAAAAGCATGGAGCTAGAAGGGAGTTTCACACGTGAGAAGTGTGAGAAAAGAAACTCTTAGCATAGAATTTACGGCTCCATCTAGCCAACTCAAATGTCAATTGAAGAGATCTCGCCGCCAGTGTAATACTGCGCTTAACTTCAAAGAATGTAGATACCATGGCGAAGAGTTCATCCGAACAATCATCCTGAAAGTATTTATAGAAAAGGCAGAGAGAGGCAATCTTACGGCGGTAAGAAAGTGACTGAAGCCGAGACACCTGATCAGGACCAATAATATAGGAGTGCAGAACAAAAATCTCCACGCCCACACGACCACTGTCATGCTGGAATCGTTATTTCACCAAACCTCCTCCAGTTGTGCAAACGTGGTGCTGTCACGTGTTTTGAAACCCCGGGATCAAGCATTCCTCAAAGATTTTCCGCGAATTGTCCGAAGCCAGAAACACGGCATAGAGATGAAGAACATAACGAGTAATGTCTATATTTCTGAGATGAGGTATTATGTACATTATTTACATTATTCGGACTATTGTCCTCATCTTTGTCGCCATATGTATCACAACGTTTCGGACGTTCCAACCACCTGAAGAAGGCCGGAGCGTACAACGGCTGAAACATTGTGATAAATATGGCGACAAAAATGAGGACAATAGTCCGAATAGTGTAAATAATGTAATAACGGGTAATGCAGAAATGCCTCCCAGTATTACCTCCCACATTAATGACGATGGCGTCTTCCTCTAGCTAATGTCTTACCATTATGTGGGAGGTATTTCTGCCGCACCCTGTATATTGTACCTTGATCCCAGCCCTTTAATGTTTTCCAAGTTTGTCTCATCAAATCAATTAAAATTTAGTAGCGAGTTCGATTCTCAATGATTTTTCAACTCTTTCGGTCTTGGGCCACATCTAAGCTACGATAGAAAATCATTTCGGCACTTCGGCGCGGTGCCATCGTTACCAAACTTGTCTCGCTACAGCAATTACTACTGAGTAATGAGTTCGATCCTAACTAAGCGCTCCACACGTTCGGTTTTGTGTCACATCAAAGCTACGTTTAGAAAATCATTATATCTACCTTGTTTCAGAGTTCCCTTCCATCAAGGCGGGTTGAAATTAATATTAAACTCAACCCCCAGGATTTACTCCCCTGGTTATAGCTACATCGGGGAAGTTTCCAAAAATATTAAACCCAAGCCCCCAAGCAGTACTTCTTCAGCGTCCCAAAAAGGGCAAGTGTCGAGGGGGCTTCAGAGATTATTTTACATTTTTGCCGTTAAACCCACTTTAAAATGAGCTTTTGTCACATCCGGTAGCAACATGGTCGTACTGAAAAATACATACATTTGATCCTAGCACTAAGAACGAAAGTATATTTTCAGGGCGTACACGTAGCTACCAGAAATAACAGAACGACGAGGTTTAAAGGCATTACGGCGGGAAAATTGCCCAAGACCCTCCCGAAGGAGAGGTACTGCCTAAAGGCGGAAGACCTCCTGGTGGATTCTTGAGCTTAATATTTCTAAAACTTTCACGATGTAGATATGAGTATTTACCCATCGTCCACAGGGGCGTGCTTCCACACAAGGTCAGATTTTTATGGTGGGAAATCCGAGCGCATACTCTTGGGTCATAGGTCAAAATTTACCCAGCCACTACCCCCTCCGCATACTCTGGATTTGCGCCATATATAAGCCATGTTTCTGTCAAATTAGTTTTTTTCGTCTTTCTATAGAAAGAATTTATATCAGCCTTATCCAAATTCGTCGTATTTTGTAATAAATATTATTGTTGTTTGATATTCCACATTATTACAATATACCCTAAAAGATTTTTTTATGGAATTACCTCAGCACTTTCTATAGAATAGCAAAAGCGAAGTAAGAGGCTTGCCAAATCCCGTCTATGAGATAGGGTTTGCAGGGTGGAAAATAATTTGTCCCCCACAAGGACGAGGAGACTCTTTTGGACATTATCGAGACCGGAAAGTGAGGACTGGCCAGCTCCTGCTCAAAATATTTGGCTCTTGTGAAGGTAGAGGATAGCGCGAGGAGTCAGGTACTTATTTGAGAGGGACAGAAAACCAACCCTTTTTCCCGCATCTTTAGAGATGGATCGTAAGTGAGAGTTTCACTTGAGGCCCAATAGTCGCTCGGAGCCTTCTCGAGAGGACATCCATTATGACTGCCGGTAGTTCGGCCTCCGATCGGCGATGATGAAGTGTAACTAGTTTGGATTTCTAGCTAGCTAGCTAGCTAGCTAGCTAGATAGATAGATAGATTCCGATTGTTAAGCGCCTTTTTAATCTAAAAAATTCATTCAACTTTAGAATAACTGAAATTAAGATGGAGAGAAATGGCTAATGAAGTTTAGAAATCCATCAGTAAGATGGCCGCGGCCAGATCATCATTGATGTTAACCTGGGATCCTTAGGAGTTTCGGGTTTATCCAACACCAGACTCCTTCACTCTGGTTGTGATCAAATATTAACATCTGACCGCGCAACGAGCCCAGTGAAAACATCAGTCGCAGAATGCAAATGGCTTTAAAAAATGTTGGAACCTTAAGAAACTGCAAATCACATTTACTGCGAATTCATCAAAATTAATAATGATCAACAATATTCAGTTACAAATAATTACAAAATAAGGTGGAAAATTTTATTAACGACGTGTTTCGTCGGAGATTTTAAACTCTCTTTGCCTCCCCCGGGTTAAAATGAAAGACAGACAATGCTGTGTGAGGACAAAGTCCCGGGAGCTCTGAGGATAAGTGGGAATCATAAATCAAATTATTTATCTTAGATTATCACCACACAATGTCCAGTCTTATATATATATATATATATATATATATATATATGCACTTTTCCAATATGTTCGTGTTAGAGCTTCCGGTGTACAGTACAGTGAATTTCTTCATGGTGGTCTTTTTTTCTCAGATGGTCACCAACTGAACCTACTATACTGTGCAGTCGACAAAGCCAAAAACAAACAACGCACAAGCGTGAAAATAAAAATATAAAACGGCGAATATATATATATATATATATGTGATCGACTCTCCCGTCGAGATTCGACGTATGAGGGTCAAGCAGATCAGTTCCCAGGAAACCGACAGCCCGACACCGGCACATGAGATTTGATTATAGTGGTGAAGGCCTCGTGCAGGACCATCCACACTTTTTGGAGGGACGAATACAGAGACCTGGTGCACTACGTGCCACAAGGTCCCCAAACAACCCTCCGCAGGTTTTGAATTCAGAGTTGTCCTTCTCCTAGACCAGTTGCCATCCAAGGCTATAGAACCCAGTCTGTCCTGCTATTTTACCCATAGCTGGAGGGAGAAGAAGATAATTCATACCTTTCCCAAGGGTATTAGCACGTAAGTGAATGTAATGGATTCAACTGGAATTCGAACTCGGCTCTCCGATTCCTCAATCCAAGCCGTGCCTCATATATATATATATATATATATATATATATATATATATATATATATATATATATATGGATATCGGCTTCGAACCATCACGATACAGCGCCAGCGTCGTACCACTGAACCAACGGTCGTCGGCACCGGAAAAGAAACTCTCTAGACTCGATATAGCACCGCAACTGACAAATAGCGTGGTGATATTCATCCAAGTATTCAAACCCAAGAGCAACATCAACGAGGCCCGTTGTTCCAGTGGTATGACGTGGTATTCTCGGTAGTTGATGCGCACTGCTGATTAGTCCCAAATAGAACGAAACGGCCGTTCAGTGCTTTCTGCATTCTGTTGCGTATTCTTCTAGACTCGATGAATTACTATACTGATTATTCTAATCCCACAAAATTCTTTCGCTAAAATGTATATTTTAAAAGAGAGAAACCGCAAAAGTTTTTCGTTATAATGTGCATTTGTTTTAGCCTATATATTATATTTTATTTTTCATATTTTTGCTACACATGTTTCCGGTCTCGTGACTTTCTTAAGGCAAATTAAAGGAATCAGTTTTTAAAGAAATAAATTTTCCTTATGATATTTTAATGTTTCGTTGTTCATTTTCTGCATTTTCTAGTCTCTTCAAAACATATCTCAAGGAAATCACAACAAAAAGAAATAAAACTAAACCAGCTAACAAAGAAAAAACACTCACTTCCACACATCAATCTTTCTTTCTTCAGTATTCGCGCTATCCGTTCTAAATTCTAAAACATAGAATCTTTCCTCCTGGAACGGTCGCCAGATATCTTTGCTGTTTGTGACACCAACTTGAATCCTTCCATTGCGACGAATGAATTCTTGATTCCAGGGTATCTTCTCCTTTGCCAAAAACATTCAGATGCATGGCCTTAGTGTTTACATCCGTGATAATCTGTCGATGGCTGGAGAATTGTCTCTCAAGGTTGCTGGTTACTCTTTCATGTGCTTCTGTATTTCGATACTAAAATAGGTCACTTGTCTTTTTTTACTTTATCGCTCCCCCTCTTCCCAAGACTGCAGTATATTAGGCGCAATATCTGACAGTATAGAAAAGGCACTTCCCTCAACCTATCTGCGAACATTTATGCTTTTTGGGTGACTTTAATGCTCACCTCGACACGTGGCTTAAAATTCTAAAGGTACTGATGTTGCCGGCATACAAACATTAATTTTTTCCAATAACCAATCCCTCGCCCAAATCGTGAACTTTCCTAATCGTTTCCCGAGCCAAACAGGCTTCACTATTGGATCTAATTCTTACCTCCTCTCTCCACTCTTGTCAAGCTTTACAATACTGCATTCTTGGTAACTCAGACCACTCTGTGTTAGCTATTGATATATCCTTCCAGGTATCCATTACACAGAAACCCTTATACATAAGACCTCTTTCCGTTACCAGTACGCTGACTGGGACTCATTCCAGTATATATTTCGTGACGCCCGTTGGAGTGGCATCTTCAATCGCCCAGTTGAAAATTGCGGCACTGATGTTTCTTCTTGGGTTAAAGCCAAGATAGACGCCTTCATCCCTTCTCAGAAATACCAGGTGAAATAAAAATCTTCTCCATGGTTCACACCGGATTGTCCAGCAGCTATAGCACACAGGTACCATTATTTCCGGTTATACCAGATGAACACCTCCCGTCCTAATAGATTCCTATTTGCTACTGATCGTAACAAATGTAAGCGAGTCATCGAAAAAGCTAAGTCCCTGTTTGCTGAGAGAATGAGGTACTGTATAGCCTGGTGAAAACTTCGGCTCTCGTGACTACTGGCGTCTCTGTAATAAGGTACTAAATAAGTGCAATATCTCTATTCCCCGTCTCTTCAATGGATTCGAGGTGTTATTATGTTCTACTGATAAAGCTGAATTGCACGTAAATCCTCGCCAAATTGACTCACCTGGGTTATTCCTGCAAGAGTTCCTTACTTAGAACTGATGTTAAGTGATATGCATATAACCCCTTCCATGTTTTCTGCTATCATCTATAACCCTGATCCCAACAAAGCATGTAGTTCCGATGGTGTCCCCGTATAGCCATTAAGAAGTGTGCTCCCGATCTAACTCCTGTTCTCTCTAAACTGTACAGTAAATGAATCACTGCTTCATGCTTTCTGCTTGCTGGAAATCATCATCTGTTGTTCCAGTTTTTAAAAACTCTGGTGAACCGTCGACCCATCTAACTATCGGCCTATTAGCCTTCTGCATCTCTTGGGGAAATCTCTAGATGCCCTAATCAATGGTGAATTGGTTCAACATCTCTCATCACAGGGCCTTTTCTCAGACAAGCAATACGACACTTGTTTCTCCAGATCAACTGCTGATGTATTAACGATAATTACGTAAACTCTATCGTGCTAAAAACGGTAAATCCCTGGCTGTATCATCGGACATCCCGAAAGTCTTTGACAGGGTCTGACATTCAGGTCTTTTTCACAAGCTGAAAAGCTACGGTATCTCCCGGTCACGTTTTTGAGCTGATCCTGTCCTTCCTACCAAATCGTGAAATGAAAATTGTGCTGAAGGACCACTCGTCTGCAACTTTTCGTACTAACGCGGGTGTCTCCCAGGGTCTCCACACCCTGTAACCCCAAAGCTGTAATGCCTTGCTTAAAGTGATACTGATTAACAAAAAAATTTTAAAATGCGTAACACACAGTACAAAAAAGCCAACAGGAAAAAAATATCATCTGGTTCAACCGACTGTACAACAAAAACGTAAAAACAAAGGTAGGGAAAAATATTCATTAAATTCATACGAAAACATTGCCCATCATCAAATACTATCCACAAGATATTCAACGGAAACACAGTAAAAAATCAGCTACAGTTGTACCGATAACATAATAAAAAAGCACAATAGAAAAATAGCCAACAAACCAACTGCACAAACTAAAACCGTGTGTAACTGCAGAGAAAAGAACGATTGTCCCTTAAATGGCAATTGGTTGGAAAACAATATAATATACCAAGCAACTGTAAAATCAGTAGATAAAGAACAAAAAATATACATAGGCGTAACTGATGAACCCTGGAAACGGAGAAACTACACACAAAAACATCTTTTACAAATACTCGAAAAGCACAATACTTTCTGAACCTATACGGGATATTAATAAGAAAAACAAATTTCATCAAAAATATCATAGAAAATAAGGAAAACACTTGCCCTTACAACAATAAATAAAAAACTGTAAACTTTGTCTGGAGTAGAAAATAGCGATAAATACCTTCAGAAACTAACACAAATTATTAAACAAACGATCAGAACTCAAAATGCAGACACGAAAATAAATTTTTACTAGATTACAAATACCATGTAAAATATCACCATGAAGAAATGCAAATCTATGCAATTGTATACAACGCAAATAATGAAACACACTTTATACAAAGTAAACAAATAAGATATCCAGCCAAAGAGATAAAAAAAACAAGGCAAATTAAAAAAAAAAGTCTAAATCAATAAATTACGAATAAAAACATAAAAAACAATTATATAATAATAAAACCACAACAAAGAATTAAATAATAAATAATTAAGTAATAAGTAAAAAGTTAACAAATAAGTGCATTTGCGTCTACAAGTATTTCTGCTCAATAGCATCGAGAATAATTTGAAAGATAACCGTTACCACTAACTAGCAGATCTTGCTACCCACTGACGAGCATATTTAAATAGTCTAGACAAAACACAATACACATGATCTGAAGAGTGCGTTAAAGCAGAGAAACAGACTGTCGCCGCTTGGTGTTAACTCAGTTGAATTATCAAAACACAAAATGCAGCGTTTGGTCTCGTTATTTAAAAAATAATTTAAAAGATATTGCTGAAAAAATTGTCTTTTGGTCAATAGAAATAGAAAGTCATTGCAAAATTGAATATGAACGGGAATTAGATTTGATTAAAAGCTAAAACACATTAGAATACAAAGAGAAAAAGGTTCTCTGCGCCTGACACACACCTAAACAAGGATATATATATTGCCAAAATATTTCGCTCTTTTGACTCCAACTTGAATAGAGCTAAAAACATTCTTTTGCCCTGACAGGAATTTGCGACAACGATGAAGTAAACAAGGATGTGGTGTTTCCTTGACAGAAATGCAGCAAGTGCTTGATGAACATTCAGCATTATTCATGCATTTCGCAATCAGTTCATGGCTAAGAATAACAACGCGTGACGACGAGTAAAAAAAAAGAATAACAAACAAATCACATCAGAACAGGTACCTCCACTAATTTGGTATACGTAAGGTTTCAAAGGATTTTTTATAAATGAAAAAGGTTTCATTTTAGATTTAATTGAATTTTAAAATTTACTATTTACAGTAAGCAAAATACTGTTGTATATTCAAACAGAAATTATATTAATCGGAGTAGATTTTTTTCAGTAAAATCGATAAAGACGGCCATTTTGATAGATTTGTAAACAAAAGTTAACTCTTAGATTTAATAATCTTGCAAAAGGAAAATCTATATTCCTGAAACGTTATTTGAGGAAAATTAGCAAATTTAAAGTTAAATTAATCTGATGTGAAACAAATATTACTTACTTCTAGCATAAAATGCTGTATACAAGAATTTATTAGCCACGGGGTCTTGTTTTTTCTGACGTGTTAATGAATTTATTGACACCTGATTTACCTCCAAACGTGTTCATAGTTAAATATGTTAGCGCAAGCAATAAAATTTATAAGGGGGGGACAACATTTAAAACATGCGACCTTCTAATGATAGCTTTATCAGTTTGTACATCCACACTTCAGAAATTCTGCATGTATATACACATACAAAAATCAAAATTCTTTTAAAAATATTCAAAGTCGTCAAATTGTAATAAGCTTTACAATATATGATTAGTAAATATAGTTTTACTTAACAATATTTCCTAAGAATAACACTATTGAAATTGAATTTTAAAAGATTTAAACTTTTTTATCAATTATTCAAATTAAAATTGTAAAAACTGAAAACCTTATAAAATTCATTTTTTATTGAAAATATTTTTTCTTCAAACAGTATTCTCTTTAATATATATTATTCATAAAAGCAATTAAAAGCTTTTCTAATTAAATAATGTCTTAGTTTTATTGCTGTTATGGGGTCCTCCCCTTTTCTATATAAGTGGACTCTACCAGTGTTACTTAGACGGCTGCCGTTAAATACCCAGAGTTACAGTCAGTGAGAATAGTCGGATAGAGAGAGGATATACGGAGAGAGTCAGAAAATATACGAATGGAGATAGAGTGAGGCAACCTCTTGTAGAAGTCAGTTACAAGCACGTAGACTCTAAGGAAGTCCTACTTCGAGACTGTATATATCTATCTGTATTTGCTACTAACCACGTTCCTGGGATTACTAACAGTATTACTCTTTGTATGATTGTGTAAATACATTTTATTTCTTATATTTAATTATTGCGTTTGTCATTCCTTGGAGACCGAATTCATCTCGGAATCCACAACAATTGCATTCTTTATTTTTCGATTTAGAACAAATTTTCGGGTCCGATTTTGCAAAAGAATTTCGGTGATTTAATCTTTTCAAAATATTCTGCTTTTAACTAATATAGTCACTAAAAATTATCAAGTTGAATTTCTCAGTTTTTCATAAAATTAAGTAAGGTTTTGAAACACATGTAAAAAAATATTTTTACCAAGATTTTCTCATATAAAGATTCAAAAATAATTTCACTCATGTGTGAATAAGTCCTGGAAATGTCATTAAAATCCCACAATTATTTGATTTTTGCAAGAATTTCCAAATTAATGGGCCTGTCACCGCAAAAAAGAGGCTAAAATTTGTTGTTAAAAGTTAGTAAGACTTCTGACGCGAGAAATTTTTTTTAAAAAAGAGTTTTTTAATCAAAACTTCTGTTGTTCTAAAACGGGGTAAAAAATTTAATTAATAATCAAAATATACTTTAGTGCATCCTCTTAACAATAACATAACAATTTTGACAATAAAACTGTGTTTTCATTACATTAGGAGCATGTTTTCATCAGGGTACGCTGATGTTTTTAGCTAATTTGTGGAAGTACCTACATTAGAAACAGGTTTTCTAAGGTTTACATTTATTTATGGTACGGATTTTGATTGAGAAGAAAAGTGATTTAACTCCTGAAATAATTTCCTGAGTATTTACATGCCATTCCTTCATCCAAATACACTAATTTATATACCAATCGTACCTATTATCTACCCAATGTTTACTCTCCACGCTGAAATAAATTATAACCGAACTTATTTTAAAGGATCGTCTGTACTCATTATTATATTGCCCTGTTTGAGCCATCTTTGGATTAATGTCCTCCTTGAAATTATATATATAATTATAATATATATACATATATATATATATATATATATATATATATATATATATATATATATATATATATATATATGAAACAGAAATTTTGTAGAAAATATACGTATTGTGCCGATTTATTTTAGTTTTTATCTTTCAAGTCCACGAATTAATTTGTTGGTGGCTGTATAAAATTGATTAAAAACTGCTAAATTTTCTTTGAAAGAATTTTTATTTTCCCAAGTACCTTCAATCTCATCTGAGACCATCGTCAAGGGTTGCATATCTATGGATTTCTTATGCGCTAACATTCAAAATTTTTTACCACTGTTCCAGGGAGTTAACTCATGTGCTTAGTTTAAAAGTTTTTTTTTTTTAATTTTAAAACTAAATATAGATTAAAGCTATATATATATATATATATATATATATATATATATATATATATATACAGAACAATATAATAAAGTCCCAAAAAGTAGCTCTAAAAACAGAAGTCAAAAACTTGTCAGAAGTTCTATGGAGAACATCCCAAAAATCAAGACAACAATTAGATTCCTTTTCCACGGTAAACTTAAGCGAGAGTTTAATAACGTGAGAAATAAATCGGTTTCCGCCTCATTATTAAAGAGGCATTATTATTATGATTGGTTTTCTTTGAAATTTTGTTCCCACATTTAGTCATCTTATAAATTAATTTACACGTTTGCCTTTTTAATTCTCAGAATAAAACTTGATAAGCAGAGACGAAACCGGTTGATTTTAGTTCTTAAATTTCCACCAATATACTTGGTAATTTAAATTTTAAATTACGCTTCTCCCTTGCTATATAAATATATAAATATATATATATATATATATATATATATATATATATATATATATATTATGTTTATACGTTCTTTATATATATATATATATATATATATATATATATATATATATACAAATATCTTGCATTCATTGCACAACTCAGTGTTTCATGCCGAAGCAGTTTTTTTCGGTCAACACCAGTTTTTTTTAAATACTGTTCCACGCGAGATACGTTATCGTAGAGGTAGAATATTATTATTAATAGGGTATCTCCAGAAAACCAAATTTAAAAAATTCCAGCACTCGAAAATTGCTTCGGCATGAAATATTATGGGATATCATGTATATTTCTTAATATATATATATATGTGTGTGTGTGTGTGTGTGTGTGTGTGTGTGTGTGTGTGTGTGTGTGTGTGTGTGTGTGAAAAGTGTGTATATAAATATATATATATATAATAATTTATATATTATATGCGCGGTACTTATTAGAAAGAGCTCAATATCAGAGATAGAGCTAACATATTTGGTTGGATTGATGTGAGTTTGTGACCCTGGGTTTCACGCTTTTGCGAACGTCAGACAAATGAAAAGAAATTCACACGTTTTTGATGTGAATTTCTTTTCATTTTTCATCTCAACCTTTGAGCCCTGTTAAAGGGGTTGTGGTGAAATAACTTATTACATGGAACCTAAAAGTGGTCTGTTTTTATTCAAACATATATATATATATATATATATATATATATATATATATATATATATATATATATATATATATATATATATATATATATATATATATATATATGCACACACACATACAGAAGAAGTGATGAAATACTCCCAGCTGACTTTCAAAAATAAAATCAAATATCATTTTTTTTAGGGTTTCTTACTTTTGCTTCCATATAAACTCTTAGTCGTAAGTGATTTTTTATCATTTTTAATTATCAATAAATTCTTCATTTTGTACTTGTGTTTGTTTTTTTTCGTTACGAGGCGGTCCGGAAAAGTCGAGTTGTTAAGTGCAGTTTACCACTATGCTCGAATATGGCGATTTCCTTAGCGAAGATTAGATTGGAGCACAAAGTGAGGACCGAACTCACTACTCGGTCGTAATTAATCAAACAAGACAAGCTTGCTAACCCTTACTCCACGTCGAAGTGCTTTACAATATTATACTGTGCAGTCGACAAAATAATAAACAAACTACACGCATATGTGAATTTAAAATTATAAAATGGCGACAATTTACACTCTCTCTCTATCTCTCTATCTATCTATCTATCTATCTATCTCTCTCTCTCTCTATATATATATATATATATATATAATGGGGAAATTTTGTGACAAAGTGGATCTCAAGAAGCGGAAATTGATCTCGATACAAAACAGCGGATAGTCTGCGACATACACCTGCTATCAAATATGATAGCAACATTCCTAATTATCACGGATGTTTCCTTTAAGAAAACCACTCATGCTAATGTTGGTGGCAGACCGCCTCTTATAATCATTGGCATTTCACTCTCAACTCGGGCTAATGTGTCGGTAAGCAAGCGAATAGGAGAGATTGTCATGATCCGAGAAAATCTCTGTTGGAGAACGTCACTCTTGGGATTCCATGTTTCTTTCCCAACAGCGCAACATTTTAAGCCTAACCCCTAACCCAATCGCTATTTCTTTGGCAAATGTTCAGACGAGCTTTACGCGTCATTTCCACCAGTTCAGACCTTTAACGCTATGGGCACTTATACAGTCTTGCGGGTATGCCATTAAACTACATCCGGCCGCAAGGACTCTGATCGGGGGATTAGAGGTTTTGAGGGGCGTGGAACCACTTCTTAATTGCTGTTGTTCCCAGGTCAACCTGTTAGGACCTAAGCTATGGGCAAATAGTAAACCCCAAAGAAAAAATCAACAGTATATTTTCATAATAAAATGACCAACTATACATTTTTACAGAAAAATGACAATCGATTCAACTCTAAAATATCTAAGAATACATTTTATCGTAAAATTACCAACAATGCATATTTTGATCTACAAACTATATATCTGTAAAAAAAAAAAAAACTCCGAAAGTGTAAATTAAGTACAAAATATCTGTAGTTGAAAGAATAACATTACGTACAAATATATTTAAATTTCGGCACTAAATAACCCATAGAGGTGTTGATATGCCGCCAAACAAAATCAACCAACATGAACGAACTCGTTTATGACATTTAGTTCATATAATATTCTAAAATTTCTTAAAGAATCCAAAGTGTACTCCAGACTACAGCATAAAACACACATATCACCGCGTCTAGTAATTATGTCCACACAAACATGTATATAATCTACCATTTATTCAACTGTGAAAGCAGAATAACATGTATCATATTTTTATTAGTACAAAGCTCACAAGAAAATTAAATTTCGGCATTAAATAACCCAATAAGGAGTTGATATGCCGTTAAACAAAACAAATCAGTCTTGTGAGGGAAGCCATCTTGTCCAAACTGCAGCCTCTTTCCCAAAGATGCAACCATTGCAAGACAATCGCTACTCTATCGCTATTTCCTTGGCAAATGTTCAGATGAAATTCACTCGTTAGTTCCACGAGTTGAGACCTTTACAGCTAGGACAAACCATGTTAGATACACTGAATCAAAGAAAAGAGAAAGTTTGCCAAACACAGCTACTTTGTGAAAATACTCCCGTTTAGATGCTTTCCTGAATACTACAATCTTAACCGATTTAATATCAAGTGACAATCGCTATCTATCCTCATAAGCTTCACTTCTTTTCACATTCACTTACTTAATTCAGTAACCCTCTACCATGAGTGGCTCTTGAGCCTTATATTGAGTAAAAAAAAACAATGTAAAATGTCGCCGAAGGATAAGGAAATGACAACTATGCTTTGTTCTCAAAGAGACATTTATACTACTAAGACATACACAAAACTATATATACATATATACAAGTGTGTCCCACGCGGAGAATAATATATCATATATCTACACAGCGAGCAGAAAATAAGGAGAAACAAAAAGGGTCTTGTATATAGTATGGAGGTACTCCTATGTCTGGAGAAGCCATCTTTAGGACTCAAGATTCAATCGGAACTGATTGATCTTCAATGTCCCAGGCGAACATATTCCACGAACGGGAAACAGCTAGTCTTGAGGACTCCGAGCTGGAGTTTCTTTCTATATCTGGGAAAGATTTAATCCCAAAGGAAAACGGCATCATGGTCTTGTCAGTGCTCGGGAGGCAGATTTAGCTTCTCCCCGTCCATTCTAATGAAAGTAACCTTTCCGTTTTGATGCTGTAAACAAACTGATATTGACTGCCGTTACTGTATGGAGTGATGTCACTAAGCAGCCGACACGTGACCGATGTAACTTATCTCCACTAAAGGGAGATAATCGCCATATGTACAGTTAGATCGTTAATAAAATGCGGGAATAAACAGCGACATTGATGAAATGATATTTCCCAACAACCTGCTTGACACAGAATATTAAAACAACGTGAAAGAAATTTATTCGCAGAAAATATGATAACCACTTCCCCATTCATTTTCTTTATTCATAGTCTGACGAACCTGAAAAGTCAGAGAGAGAGATGAGCTTGTTTTTGCCCACTGAAATTTATGTTTACAATATTTTACCACATATAAGGCCTAAAAGCCACTCGAACTAGAGGTTTACAGTAACTAGTAAGAAGTACAGTTTATGAGGATATGAGGGGAAAATAACGGTTAGCCTTGCACAGGTTAAGATTTTGGCGAAGAATCCTTTTAGGAGTTGGATCCACAAGGCAGCTGTTCGTGGAAGGAACCTGCTCAAATAGAACGTACATCTCACCAAATGGAATACAAAGGAAGTGATGAGGGTGGTTCGATACAATATTCGTGGCATATACGAGTTCCGCTTGAGGTTTGGGTTGAACTTAAATTCCAGTATGCATTAAGGCACTTTTCGTTCTCTACTAAAAAACGTTCCAAAGATTTAAGCTGCTGTTTGATTTCGGTATCTCCAATTTGTATTTTGCATATTGAGCTGTCCCTTTTTGCTAACAACCATGCATTCTGTCTTCTTAAAACTGGTGTTTAGTCCTTTCTTCTCGCGTTCCTCCACTAAATTCATTTTTGAATCAGTTCACCCCGAACGTATCGATAATGCCACTAAGACACAAGGAGTCACTTGGAAGGAAAGAAAATGAAAAAAACTGAAGAAGGAACCGGACACCCAATCCTAAACAGGAAGCAAGGGATAAACCTCTACTCCTGTTCAAAAGAACGGAGGAGCTTTGTAGTTTTCTTCTCCATGTCTGCTATCAAATGTCATCTGCATATCTTATGTTAAGATTGTGGCCGCCAATAATGAATCTTTACTATGGCTGAAAACGCCATCACCTATGTCTTTTCAAAAAAACTGAAAAGAGAGTTAACATATGACTGCTTGCTGTCATCAATCAACTTAATGTATTTTGGACAATATCAATCATGAAAAGACAACTGCTTTCGTCTCTCTTTCGCTTTTGTGTTTCATAACTGATGTAATAAATATGCATACACCTGATTTCCCCCTCACAGTAATATGATTGGCTGGTGTCAGCCATAAATACAGACTGATGTGGAGGTACAAGGACTACGCCTATTTGCTACGACTATTGTCTTCGCCTATTGCCTACTACTACGACGAGGACCAGTCCATTACGGTTACCTGCTAGATTGTCCTACTCGGTTACAGTAGTCCAAAACCACTTTGCTACTTCGAACAAATATATCCCTTTCTGGGACATATCAATAACGTTCAAGTTTTTGCGACCATTTGTTCTTTGTTTTTGTTTTGTTTTGTTTTTGTTTTTTGTTTTTTGTTTTTTTGTTTTGTTTTTTTTTTTTAATAAGCAACATGGATAGAAAAGAAACGATTCGACTCCCAATGACATTCCATGTACTGATAATTTGTTGAATCTTAAGTTTTTACTCCATAATCAAGTGGAACTCATATACTCAATGCATTGCTAGAGACGCAAGTAAAGTGATAAGCACATTCTATCGCTCCATGAAATAATTGATCACTTCTCCTATCCTTTATCTTTATAAGAGTCAGATTTTTTTTTTAAAGTGGGTACAAAAGATGAAAGCTCATTAAAACAGATCCAGATCCAGAAACTTCTCACTTCTTGTAGGAACCTCTCCTTGATTGATCATAACTTCACTAGTATAACTGTACTTTACCACGCTTGGCCAATTGTGGGTTGGTGAGGCTATTTAACCCATAGATGGAGGTTCATAGTTGTTTTTCTCTTTGGCCGGTTGTCAACCAAGTCTATAGGAGCTGAACTGTCTTGCTATTTTACCCATACATTTCTACTTTTTCTCAATGGCATTTGCACGCAAGTGAATATAACACGACTGGAGTTCGTTACATTCACTTCCGCGCAAATACCCTTAGAAAAGAGTTGGATTAAACCAACAAAATGGAGGAATTCTGCCATATCGTTATCTACCCTCGCTATCTTCATAATCCTATCACCTTTTCATACCACCGAAGTGAAGTAGTTTCGAGCCCAGTCAGCAGTTAGATTGGAGACTGCTAAGGAACACCGGACATTATAAGCGATCCTACAATCCGAACTATGTTTTGGCTTTAAATAACAGAGAGAGTGTTGATAAACCGTAAAAAATGGGCCTCTCATTCATATCTCACATGTCATACATCATAACCATTTTAATAGTAAACCTCTAGTTTGGGTGGCCCACAAGCATTATATTGAGTGAGCGTCTGTATTAAAAAATAGAGAAAACTGTTTAATCACTTCTTTCTTTGTTATTCATGTTACTTTCTTTAAAAAAAATATGGTCACAGGACATAACTACTTGAATGTTGCGAAAACAGGCAACGAGGAGACGAAGGAAAAAGTAATCAATATTTAATGCTGTCGTTTTAAGGTTGTGAGAAAAAGCAACAATAAGACAAAGGAGAAATCGAGTTAAAAAATTAATAGTGATACTTGACTACGAAATTGGGACAACCTGAAAGCAAAAGGAAAAAAACGAATAAAAATGTAAAAGTCAGTCGTAAAATATTACCTTTTACTGCAAGTTTCAAACGATGAAAAAACAATTGGGAGATTTCTTCTGACGAAAATTGACACAGTAACGGAAATAAATGTGACTGTCTCGTTCAAAGTCTCGTTCATAGTCAGACAATGGTTCCATTTTCATCAAGATAAAAGTATGAATTTTCTTCATTTATGGAACTAATTGAAGCGCCAGCTTTTGGAACCGATATCAGGTGGCTTTCAATCATGGCGGCTGCTAAACAAATGTGTGCGGCTACATGCATGCGCGCCTAAAATCAAGCGCGATTTTTCTCGTTTGTCTTCTTGGAACTAATTGGCTAGGTGTGTGCAAGTGTCTTTGTCTATACGTATGTATTGATTTCTTCTGTGCGAGAGTAATAACAGACACAAACAACACTGTCTCCGTTCTGCTAATATTCGCCTGAATATGAAAATATTTCGGTGACAAGTCATTTCATATGATAAAGAGTACACAGCAAAATATCCATGAATCTTATCCTCGTGACGGCGTATAACGGTAAGAAGTTCGAAGACGGGTTATCATCAGGTATGAAAATTCGAGACATGTTCCTAAATAGCCTCGTTGGGCCGAGACTGTCATATGGATTCCATCCAGGGGATCAAACTATCAAAATTGTCATCTGTATACAACCGCTTCCTGAGATCAATGGGGGTAGGGGTTTCAGCGAGTGAAGCCTGAGGGTCTTGGCAAAGAACATACCTCTATGAACACTATGGAATGGCGCTACAGACACACAAATTGAGTGAGGGAAACCTGAGGGTCATGGCAACGATTATCCCTCTATCAACACTATGGACTGGCGCTACAGTCACACAAACTTGAGTGAGGAATGCCTGAGGGACTTGGCAAAGATTATCCCTCTATGAACACTATGGACTGGCGCAGCAGACATAAACTTGAGTGAGGGAAGCCTGAGGGTCTTGGCAAAGATTATCCCCGTATGAACACTATGGACTGGAGCTAGATACAGACAAACTTGAGTGAGGGAAGCCTGAGGGTCTTGGCAAAGATCATCCCTCTACGAACACTATGGACTGGGGATACAGACACACAAACTTGAGTGCGGATAGCCTGAGAGTCTTGGCAAATATCATCCCTCTATAAACACTATGGACTGGCGCTACAGACACTGAAACTTGAGTGACGAAAGCCTGAGGTTCGTGGCAAACATCATCCCTGTATGAACACTATGGACTGGCTCTACAAACACACAAACTTGAATGAGGAATGCCTGAGGGTCTTGGCAAAGATCATCACTCTAATAATATTATGGACCCGGCGCTACAGACATAAACTTGAGTGAGGGAAGCCTGATGGTTTGGCAAAGATTATCCATGTATGAACATTATGGACTGGCACTACAGACACACACACTTGAGTGAGGAATGCCTGAGAGTCTTGGCAAATATCATACCTCTAGCAACACTATGGTGTGGCGCTACAGACACACACACTTGAGTGTGGAATGCCTGAATGTCTTGGCAGAGATCATCCCTCTATGAATACTATGGATTAGCGCTACAGACACACAAACTTCAGTGAGGGAAGCCTGAGTGTCTTGGCAAGCATTATCCCTTTATGAACACTATCAGTGGCGCTACAGACACACAAATTTGAGTGAGGGAAGCCTGATGGTCTTGGCAAAGATTATCCATGTATGAACATTATGGACTGGCACTACAGACACACAAACTTGAGTGAGGAATGCCTGAGAGTCTTGGCAAATATCATACCTCTAGCAACACTATGGTGTGGCGCTACAGACACACACACTTGAGTGAGGAATGCCTGAATGTCTTGGCAGAGATCATCCCTCTATGAATATTATGGACTGGCGCTACAGACACACAAACTTGAGTGACGAAAGCCTGAGGTTCTTGGCAAAGATCATCCCTCTATGAATACTATGGATTAGCGCTACAGACACACAAACTTCAGTGAGGGAAGCCTGAGTGTCTTGGCAAGCATTATCCCTTTATGAACACTATCAGTGGCGCTACAGACACACAAATTTGAGTGAGGGAAGCCTGATGGTCTTGGCAAAGATTATACCTCGATGAACACTATGGACTTGCGCTGCAGACACACAAACCTGAGTGAGGGAAGCTTGATGGTCTTGGCAAAGATTATCCCTCTATGAATCATATGGACTGGCGCTACAGACAAAAAAACTTGAGTGAGGGAAGACTAAGCGTCTTGCCAAAGATCATCCCTCTATGAACACTATGGACTGGCGTTACAGACACACAAACTTAAGTGAAGGAAGTCTGAGGGATTTGGCAATGATCATCCTTCTATGAACACTATGGACTGGTGTTACAGACACACAAACTTGAGTGAGTTATCCCTGAGGGTCTTGGCAAAGATCATCCCTCTATGAATACTATGCACTGGCGCTACAGACACACAAACTTGAGTGAGTGAAGTCTGAAGGACTTTGCAAAAATCATCCATCTATGAACACTATGGAGTGGGGCTAAAGACAGACAAAATTGAGTAAGGGAAGCCTGAGGGTCTTGGCAAAGATTATCTCACTATGAACACTATGGACTGGCGCGACAGACACAAACTTGACTGAGGAATGCCTGAATGTGTTGGCAAAGATCATCCCTCCATGAATATTATGGACTGGCGCTACAGACACACTCACTTGAATAAGGAAAGCCTGAGGGACTTGGCAAAGATCATCCCTCTATGAATACTATGGACTGGCGCAACAGACACACAAACTTGAGTGACGAAAGCCTGTAGGGCTTGGCAAAATTCACCCGTCTATGAACACTGTGGACAGGCGCTAAAGACACAAACTTGAGTGAGGAAAGCCTGGGAATCATGGCAAAGATTATCCCTCTATAGACACTATGGACAGACGCTACAGACACACAAACGAGTGAGGAATGCCTGAGAGTCTTAGCAAATATCATATATCTATCAACACTATGGTGTGGCCCTACAGACACAAACTTGAGTGAGGGAAGCCTGATGATCTTGGCAAAGATTATCCCTCGATGAACACTATGGATTGGCGATACAGACACACAAACTTGAGTGAGGGATGCCTATGGGTCTTGGCAAAGATTATCCCTCTATCAAAACTATGGACTGGCGCTACAGCCACACAAACTTGAGTGAGGAATGCCTGGTGGTCTTGGCAAAGATTATCCGTGTATGAACACTATGGACTAGCGCTACAGACACACAAACTTGAGTCAAAGAAGCCTGGTGGTCTTGACAAAGATCGTCTCTCTATGGACACAATAGACTGGTGATACAGACACACAACCTTGAGTGCGGAATGCCTGAGGGTCTTGGCAAAGATCATCCCTCTATGAATACTATGGACTGGCGCTACAGACACACAATCTTGATTAAGGAAAGCCTGAGGGTCTTGACAAAGATTACCCCTCTATGAACACTATGAACTGGCTCTACTGACACAAACTTGAGTGAGGGAAGCCTGATGGTCTTGGCAAAGATTATCCATGTATGAACATTATGGACTGGCACTACAGATACACAAACTGTAGTGAGGAATGCCTGAGGGTCTTGGCAATGATCCTCCT
>OZ010602.1:16417487-16449987 GCA_963932145.1 Acanthosepion lycidas
GTTCGGTGAAGGAGAGAAATTACCGTCAATAATGAAGACTGCATTGTGTCGCAAAAAGAGACAATATTATACATTAGTGTTGCAGAAATCAATAGTCAGACGACATGTGCCAGTAGTTTGCGCATTTGTGTTGTTTTTCTACGCGTTTTTTTTTTTTTTTTTTTTTTTGATAGTCATATATCGTCTGCTTCTATCTATCCTTTTCATTTTGACATTATCACATGGTATTAGGTTGGTGCAAAAATAATGTCGTTTTCTCACATAGTAACATATGTGAGAAAACGACATTATTTTTGCACCAACCTAATATATTCAAATCTGTATCTTTTAACCCTTAAATGACGAGATAAGGATGCACAAATGTACACGCCAAACGGTTAAAACAACAACAGAATTTTTTTTTTTAAAAAAGGTAGTTTTTATGGGTGGTGGGCGTAAATTATAATATATTAAACTTTAACGTCCCCAAGACGAAATTAGTGTGTCTTTTACTCATCTTAGAGAACCAGTTTTGCATCTCATCAACATGTTAACCTAAGAGAAAAGTAAATCAGTTCTTGGTCGTTCCAATGACATGAAGTGGAATAATTATAATGAATCAACTGCTAGGTCTGCTGATAGGAACATTGATTCACTGTGTCGTGTCAGACAATTTTTTTCTCATCAGAATCCATTTTGCACATTTATAAATCTACCATTCGCCCGTGTATTGAATATGGCTGCCATATTTGTCTGGTGCTCTTCATATATATCTCGATATACTTGATAAAATCCAAAGATGGATCTGTAATGTTATAAGACATTTGGACTTCATTCACTTTGCCATCGCCATCGTGTGGCTTCCCTCTGTCTTTTTTATAAATATTTTCTTGACAATTGTTCTAATGGACTTTCCTCTTTGGTACCTCGATCGCATGAATTTAAGCGCTGTATTAGATTGGCTGTAATATCTCATCATTTTACAGTTAAAATAGCAAGATGTAATCGTAAGTTCTATGTTAACAGTTTCTCTATCGCACTTCTCGCTTGTGGCACTCTCTTCCGGCATTTTGCCTTCCTGATACCTACGATCATCAAATATTTAATAGTAATCTTCTTTTTCTGAATCCTGTTCTTTTATTGTTTTTTTTTTTGTTTTTTTACGCTTCACTAAAGCTTTCTCGTTTTCATTCACACTCAGTAACCCTTTACGCTTCAATAGCGTTATCGCCTTGTTTGCTGAGAAAGTATAATATAAATGTATGTCCGTATAGCGAAAGTAATTGGAGCAAAACGCAAAATCGTTGAGCCGAGTTCAAATTCCAGTCGATTTTTTTTTTTTTTTTTGCTTTCACCTCCGCACAGACGCCTTAGTGATATCGATTCTCATTGGTTGCTGACCTCCTCCTAGACTAAACTGCGCTTATTACTTTAGGGGCAGGCAGTGAAGTAATAGTTAACAATTTAGTCTATCAAACCAGTATTATTGTGCTGTGAAACTTACAATCGCCATACAGTATTGGATCCAATGTCCGCACCGTCTGCATTTATATACGCTCTATCGCCGACATTGATCCCTTTTCCTCTATCATCATCATTCAAATATCATTATTATCATTTATGTGCTATGTCCCCTTAAGACGAGGCCGAATATGGTTCTCCACAATTTCCTCTCCTTTGCAGCTCTGAGCAATTTTTGACTGTTTATCACCCGTCCTTATCCCTGATCAGTCATCCATTTACACCAACTCATTCGTTAACCTGCATGCTATATTCAACTACCCCCACCTTTCCTCAATACATCCTGTGAGTATTGAATTTTCTAAACCGCCCTTCCTCATAACACGTCCTATATATTTCAACTGTCTCCTGATTTTAAAAATAAGTGTATTTCTAAAAAAATTTTTAGAATTTAATTGCTGCTTACGTGTTCATTCCATGGTACTTCTCATCATCCTTCTGTAAGACCACATCTCTGTTGCCTCGAGTCTCTTCTTCATCTGTGAGGAAATTACCCAGCATTCACTGCCATAAAGGAGATTAGACATTACATAACAGCTCAGCAATCTATTCTTTGTTTCTGCAGTTGGAGATTTGTCTCTAGATGTGCTGGTCAAACTCTGTCTTCGAGCAGAAAGGTTCCCCAGACGAGGCTATGTCGAATGGCAGTGTCTCGTCTCGGGAAACAGCTACCCGACCCGTCTGATACGGAATTTTGGGCCGAACCTACGGGCTCAGATAGCCCACCTTAAATTCGGCCTTGTGCTACATATGACCGCGTGGAGACGTTGGTAGATATCCTATTCTTTCTTTCTGTCGAAATATTCCTATGTCTTAATACTTTGCTTATATTCTAGAAGGCACCTTTTACGGTTCCGATGAGTGTGTTTGTTTTGGTGTTGCCATCCTGGGACAAACCATCACCATTGTTAAGCGCCCCCCCCCTGCTTATGCTGAAAACACCGGTTCTTCTTCTATCACCGAAGTTAAGCAGCCTCGAGCTTGGTCAGTAGTTAGATCGGTGACCTCTTGAGAATTCCGGGTACTGCAAGCGATGTCGTACAGACCGAAATATGTTTTGCCTTTAAATAACACAAAATAGGTTGACAGACTGTAAAAAACAAAACAATTTCTTCTCGCATGCCTTTTCTCTTTGTTTATCATTTTTTAATAGATTCTCCTTCCGAGTCGTCCATCAACACAGTGTATTTCACGCGCACTCACATGTGCGCACACACATGTGCGCGTTTACAGACACACACATACACACACGCAGGCACACGCAAAAACATACATATATCAATATAAAAAGGGCCAATATCAGTGTGTCACTGTGTCACATTTTTTCAATTAAAGGGACATAACTCTCGAACTTTCAATAGTTCATGTTACAGAAATTTTGGATTCTCAAGTTTTCATTATTACGATTGTCAACCATGAAATAAAAATAGTTGTTTGTACGAAAAGTAAGGACCTACGCACATCAAACTGCCTTCAAATTAACTGGCGGCGAAAGAATTATCGTTGAACTTTTAAAAGGTAAGCTTAAATATTAATGCAATACTTAAATGCAGCGATCAATTTTGAGTTCTTCTGTAGTTTATTGTTGTCTATCGTATACGGCGTCAGTATGCCTCGCAAAAAGAAATCTCCGCCCACAGAGGACCAGATTGCAATCAAAAGAGCCAAGGCTGCAGCGAGGAAAAGAGAATCCCATGCAAATGAAAACCCAAATCAAACAGCAGCCAGGGGAGATTGCAATACGGAGAATATGCAAAGACTTAGAGACTCTCAAACTCCTGAACAAGCTGAACGTCCAATCAAATGCTCTCCGCAGCAGCTACCCTAAATGCCCCCCGACAGAACAGCTTTTAAGCTAGTATATGCTAAATCGGTCGGGTTTCGATCCCGGCTTGAAGCAATCGGAAGCCTAGTCAAAATGAAGATCTGTGATAATGCGAAATTCTGTCTGTAAATGACAATATATGCTCCCGGGAAATCCGGTTGAGCTCTCTTAAGAAAAGGGTAATTTTAAAAATGCATTGCTCTTCAAATGAATTGAGCTCTCCGGGCCACTAGCGTATTTCGTGTAGTAAACGTTAAAAAAATTTCCTTTTCTTTCTGCCGAGCGACGAAGACCAAGGGTATGATCCCTGACTGTTGCAAAGTCGGTCGGGTTTCAATCTCGCCTTGAAGCAATCGGACGTCTAGACACAATGAAGAGCGAAACAGTCAATCTGTGGATATTGAAGTATGTTTGGTTGAATAATCTCGACATATTGTCAATTTATTTTAATTTTAATCCTTTCATGTTTGCGTATCAATTTCCTAATGTTGGTATAAAATTGATCGTGTAGCTGTTATTCATATTTTTTTTATTTTCCCAAGTACCTTTCAATCTCATCCAAGATCATCTTCAGTAAACGGAATTGTTAAAACAAAGAATTAATGTAAGTTATGAATATGTGTGAGCATGAACACTAATTCTTATTAAATGGTGCAATTATGTGTTTTAAAATATTATTTCTAATTTTACTTGGAGTTTTTGACAATTACAATTTACATGTTTTAAAACGTTGCTAAACATTTTAGAACTTTGTTCCTCTACACATAATTGATTTTTTTTTTTTGGTCGTAAATTCTGATAAGTTGTCGCCTCAGTCAAGAAGAAATTTCAAATCATCTGATATTCGGCTACCAAAAATATCTGAGTACTTTTGTCCGTTAATTTTAAAATTTTAGCGTACCCCTCTCATTTGTGCGCATCTGTAATTACATCAGATTTTAGTTCGGTGACGTCGAAAAGGACGAAATGAGTCACACAAAAATTTTTTCCACATTTTCAATAATATATATATATATATATATATATATATATATATATATATATATATATATGAAGGATTAATTTCATTTGCATTAATACTCTATTGTGGAACCAAGTAACGTTCTAATTCGATACAGCGTCGTGGTGGTACATTGGTAAGCATACTAGCTCGTTAAACATTACTTCACGATGATCTTACTCTGAAATAAAATAAACAATACGCAGTACCCACTGAGATCCTAATTCACTACAAAATAGTAATGATGCGACAAACTAGCTCGTTAACCATTACCCCATTGCGAAAATCCTTAGGTATTTCGTAAATTTAGATATATGTCTTCGGGTCGCAGATTTGTGATCCAAGAGAAAAGCGAACTTATTATATAACAGTTTGATAGCTTGTTAACCACTCCTTTGGAATGGTGAATGGAAGTCATTATACAATAGTTTGGTAGAATAGGTCTTTAACCATTACTCCAAAAGTGCGCACTATTAAGTGCTACACTTACTTTAATGCGGCTTCATATCACAAATTTTGTAGCGCCCTGTGAGGATCGACATCACTGAACGGTAGTAATGTTCTACTGAAATAATTCATTAACCATTACTCACCAGTGGCGCTCGGAATCTATGATGGCTATGAACATCCCCATCTCTCCCAATCCATGTCTATCCGTCGCTCTTTCTCTCCATCTCTCTCTTTCTCTTTCTCTATCTATCTATCTATCTATCTATCTATCTATCTTTCCATATCTATCATTCTGTTCTTACGTATTGTATTCCTGAATGTTTCTATTTACATACGGATCTAACAATATATATATATATATATATATATATATATATATATATATATATATATATATATATATATATATATATATTCCGGCCTAGATCGAGAAAAAATGTGGCTCCCAACTGTTACCTACGTAAAGAATGCGCATCGCATTTCTTTCAGGGGGCACATTTAGTATGGCATCTCGATCTAGGCCAGTTGATATTAATTCCAGTGTGTAAGAACACGCACGCACACACACACACACACACACACACATATATATATATATATATATATATATATATATATATATATATATATATCAGTCATATTGCGTTGCAAATATGATTTCCACCACAAATAGGTTTTTACGACGTGCCCCGTGGCCAACCAGGTTTTTATTCAGAAATATTCTTCTCCTAGACTGGTTGACAACTAAGGCTTGAGGCACCTGTCTGCTCTGTTATTTAATCCACAGATGGGAGAAAGAGATGGATTCCCTAGGTAACTATAAACCTGCTAGCTGGACCGGAAATTGAACTCGGTTCGCCAATTGTCATTTACGGTCCACTAACTGTTGCACACACATTTTTCTAACAAGCTTTCTTGAATATTCAAGCTACTTGATGTAAATAAATGAACATACGGCTTTAATATTAAAATCAGAGCATCTCCTCAAATATCGCTATCCATTAAAAATAAAATTTGAACAAATATATTAAAAATATACCGGATTTAAAATTTGTCTTTGTTTACATTAGGATACGAAACAAACCAGATATGTCTATTTCGAGAATCGGGAAACAAATTGGTTCAAAAGCACTATTCGGGGTTTGTTTGGTGAGAGAGGTCAAGGTACGTCAGAAATAATGAAGCTTTCCACTATGGATGCTCATGTTCGAATCCTGCCGGAGGGCGCATATTTTTCTAATATTCAGGCCAGTAGATATAAATAAATTTACTGTTTAATAATAAAAAAACAGACCAGAGTATCCATTAAAATAACGTCTAAATTTATATATATATATATATATATATATATATATATATATATATATATATATATATATATATATATATTAACCGGTATTACCCCATGAAAGCAGTATAGCCACTAACAAACAAGGCGTTAGTAGAAGAATTACGAACAGAAACATTAGTAATGAGTAGAAAGAGAAAAGAGTGCTCAGGTGGAGAATAGATAGCGATTGACATTCCATTTAAATTTTTGCAGACTAAGTTGGCTGGAAAGCATGCAGCCTAAAGGAAGTTCTACAGACAATAGAAGCGAGATAAGAAACTGTAAGCATAGAAGTTACGGCTACATCTACCTGAATCGACTGTAAATTGTTGAGATCATGCCGTCAGTCTACTATTGGGCTTAAATTCAAACAGTCTAGGTATCATAGTGAAGATCTCATCCAAACAATTGCCACAAAAAAATTTATTTAAAAAAATGCACAGAGGGGGCGTTACGGCGATGAAAAAGTGACTGAAGCCAAGCCGCCAGATCAGCATCAATAATATTGCTGATTCTTCTTTGGATATTATCAAGGACCTCCGAGTAAACACTGGACCTTATGTGGCAGCAATATTCAAAGCATTGGCAATGGTAGACGTTTAGATATGCAAGATAGAGAGAAAAATTGTCTCGCTTGGGACATTGAAACGACTTTCTTAGCAGTGGATTCAATATATTCAATATATATATATTAGCAATATATATATATTAGCAATGGATTCAATATATTCTTTCCACTTCATGTCAGCAGAGAACGTTAGCGCGAGACGGCGCAACGTGTCACTTTACTGGAGATTAGCATCAGCCATAGTGATGAAAGACAGAAATGGGTCTTCTCAGATAATTAACAGACAGAAGTTTAGAATGGGGGCGTGAAGATTGACAAACCATCTCTTCCCCCAGTTAACGACGGTCTTGAGGTCGTTTTGTATATCGTCTGCCATTTTGACCTTGTCTAACTGAACAGCCTAACTATCGAGGCAGGGTAAATGGTAATGTCGTTCCCGTTTAGTCCAAGTTGAGAGTTGATGTCATCGAGAATGTCATTAATGAAGATTAAAAACAGCGTAAGACCAAGGATGGATCCCTGGGGGAGAACCGCGTTAGTACGAAAGGATGTAGACGAGTGGCCGTTCATGACTACCTTCATTTTATGATATGATAGGAACGACTAGATCAGCTCAAAAATGTGTACGGAGACACCGTAACTTTTCAGCTGTAAAGAAATCCTGAATGTGAGATCCTGCCAAATGCTTTCGAGATGTACAACGCTACAGCCCGGGCTTCACCGTTTTTATCCAGAACATGATAGACTCTTTTCGGAATTATCGTTAGCACATTAGCAGTTGAGCTGGTAAAATGTAAGCCATATTGCTTGTCTGAGAAAAGCCTCTACTATGGGACATGGTGAGCCAATTCAGCATTGACTAGGAGCTTCCCCAAAAGAGGTAGAAGGCTAATAGGCCAATCGTTGGAAGAGTCTACGGTTCACCAGATTTCTTAAAAACTGTAACAATGAATGATAACTTCCAGCAGGCAAGAAAGCAGGAGGCAGTGAGACATTTATTATACAGTTTAGAGAGAACAGGAGCAGTTCGGCAGCACACTTCTTGATGACTATTACAGAGATACCATCGGGTCAGCATGCTTTGTGGCGATCCAAGTTATAGATGATAGCAGAAACCATGGAAGGGGTTATATGCATATCACTCAACAGAGACTCTAAGTAAGGAGTTAGGCAGTGATACTCCGGATGAGCCAAGATTAGAATTTGAGGAGAATTTGTCAGCAAAGGATAATAACACCTCGGATCGATTGAAAAGGGGTGAACAGAGATCCTGTACTTATTTATTACCCTATTACAGAGACGTCAGTAATCACGAGAGCCGAAGATTTAGAAGCTATTCGGTGTCTTATTCTTTCAGTAAACAGAGACTTAGCTCCTTCGAGCACTTTCTTACATTTGTTATGCGCAGTAGAAAATAGGCACTTGTTATGACTAGAGCTGTCACGCTGGTATAGCCGGAAATAGTGGTTCTTGCTATGGCGGCCGATCATGCTGGTGTGTACCATGGAGAGGATGTTCCAATGGATATTGAGAATATTAGAGAAAGAAAGATTGACAGAGGGAGGTTGTTTTATGTTAGCAGGTGTAGTGTTATTTCTTTTTGTTGTGATTTCCGTTAGATATTTTTTTAAGGAGAGAGGAAAAGGACCACCACAAGTGTCACTATCTGTCGTCAGTGGCAATGCAAACCAGACAGCATGTAGCTGAGAGCAGAGCATAATGTGGTTCCAGGGTTGCCCACCAGAAATACATGCAGGGACACCTACCCATGCGCGACATGGCACTGCAGAGCAGCCTCTCTAAGTGCTATCAAAGAGTTTAGGCTCCTATCGATCAGTCGGAAGGAGAAACCTGCAAACTGTCAACTTTGGTATCCCCATAAGGAAAAATCATAGCCACTGGTTTGTCTGACCACCAAAATGTTAAATCATTGTGTTAAGAAAGAAAGAGAACAGGTAGACCATTTTCTGAACAAGGGATGAACCTCTAGTCCTGTTCAATAGACATGGAAAGAGCGTGGATATATATACACTCATACGGCAATTACAAGGAGACAAGTTTTCCTAAAGACAGCACCGATAGAGTCTGGAAAATTTCACCGGTTTCGTACTTTTTTCAAAGACCCAAATATGTTTTTGGCACACAACGATTTCATCACTACTGAAATGTATCACTCATGCCTAATTGTGCTCACATTCAATGTTTGGTCACCTTAAATGTTCATCAAGCGCCTTTGAATATTAGTGGCCACATGCTTCTCGCCCTTCGCTCTTTTGCCTTTTGAGAGGCAAAATACTATGGGTTCTTGGAGAGAAGGTACAACCTCTATTGTCATGCTACCAACAATAGCTTTAATCGTTTTCGGCAAATATAAAATGCTTCCGGAACGAAACCCATACATATATACATGTTGATAAATCAATATGCCCGCAGTCGACGCAATAGTTATTTATTGTTCTATATAATCCTCTTCCTGGTCAAGGTATTAAATTCAGTTATGAATATTAATTGGATAGACTGACCTTAACAAAAAAAATTTCTAAAAACATATCTCAATGTCACACACATACACACACACACAAATATATACACATATATATATATATATATATATATATATATATATATATATATATATATATATATATATATATAGTTGTATATTAGGCAGCAATCCTTCATTTATGCATGTTTCATTGAAAACGACAGACAAATTACTACGGTTAAGCTTTTTATTTAATTTTTCTTTTCTGGACAAAGAGTCTGTAAAAACTGTCCAAATGTTTTATAGTTACGAGCGCTTTCGGCTATACCTCTAGCCATTATCAAGGATGATTCGATCTTTTAGCTTAATTGAGTGTGTGCATTATGTGTATGTCTTAGTGTGTAGTAGGGATGTTTTAATTTCTGAATACGGTTAGCACATTTTGGCCTTGTTCGTAGTTAATATTGTTAAGAAGTGGTTTTTTTCTTTTTTATTATTAAAGCTTCTATTATTTTTAATCATTTTTTACAGGTGGATACAGTTATTATATTCGTGTTTTCTACTAGTATGTTTCTAGGCTACATTAGAAACGCGTTTTGTTCTCTGAGGGACTTTCTCAAGGCAACATTGATAAAGGACGAAACGCGTCGGCTAAGTATATATTTTCCTCTTGTCTCTTTATTCATTTTGTCTCTTCTATAGATACACTCCATAATATTTACACACACACACACACACTCATATATATATATATATATATATATATATATATATATATATATATATATATATATATATTTGGACAGTAAACATTTCTTTTAAACATCTTTCGTTAAATATGACTAGGAATAAGGGAGTGCTGCATTTGTACGTATGGTCCATTGTACCAGGCGCCTCCATCAACTTCTTTAGCCATTTTCAAGGGGGTTTGGTTTAGTTGTTGTTAATTTCACTTCATGTTTTAACTGTTCAAATTTTAAGATTGTTTATTTTTATGATGTTTTGAATACTAGTACGAGCGTTTATTCCGAGTCTTCGCGTGTTGAGCGCTGCTGGAAATCGACTGAACGTCTTCCTATTATTTTGTTTGTAAATTTCACCACTCCATTCTCACTGTTAAAATAGGTAAGGTTGATAGTGGGAGATATATTTAATATACATGGCCTCTTTTACAGTGAGATGTTTCCGTCAATATGATTTATATAGAATTTTAGTGTTTACTGGCAGAATTTTTCTTTAGGTTTCTTGTAAGTTGTGGGTAGATGGATGTTTTTCATAGTATTTTAATCTGATAAGTGGCATGTGAAGTATCTACTCAAGGAGGTGATATTATATCCGATATAGTTAATTGATTTCTGACAAGAAGCAATTTTGTACTGGGCAGTGAAATTGATACACTATATTGGTCAGGGTTACTTTAGATTTTATGTGGTTATTTTGATTAGTTACAAGGTTTACGGTTTTTCAACTTTTGTAATCATACTTATTATAAAACCCAGGTTGTGTGTGTGTCTGTACGTTTATAAATTGGATCCGATTTCCTACATTTTTCAACGGATTTCGACAAAACTTCACAGGACTGCGTAAAATTACCTTGCGGTGGTTCTGACAGCGCCCAAAATTGGAAAAACACAATTGTTTTTTCACGAAATCAATTTGAAAACACAATTAAGAGGCATCGCGAGAATGAAAGGGGGTCAACTCATTTCGAGTTATTCTTATAAAACCCAGGTTGTGTGTGTGTGTGTGTGTGTGTGTGTGTGTGTGTGTGTGTGTGTGTGTGTGTTCGTTCGTTTATATATGGGATCGGATTTCCTACGTTTTTCAACCGATTTCAACAAAAAATCACTTTTTTTTTGGCAGGTAGTGTTTCTTATTGTCTTGCACACTTTTTTCTTTATTTTTACATTCAGAATACTTTAAAAATTCCATTTACAAGACAATTGTTTATAATAAAATTCTATTCAATCGGTAGACTCATAACGATTGAAAACAATTTGATTTTGGGTTTGACCAATTTGTAAAAAAAAAAAACTAATTAAGACATGCGTGTCCGTCAACCTTAAACAATAATCTTTGTCAATTTTATTTTTCAGTCTTTATGATGGTCGATACTTGATCTATCTCTTACTGTTACATCCCCGGGCAACATCGGGCTTTACTGCTAGTCTATTATAAGTCTTAGATGTCTTTCGGGAATTACGGTAGATATACGGTGTTTAATGATTTATCCTACAGCGAATTCGTCCTGTTTATAATTATTGTGCATCTGGTTGCAGTAAAATATGTTGATGCTTTGTTGTGTGCTATTTTTAATGCAGGTGTCGTCTATTTTTTGAAAGAATAGTATTATTTGTTTATCAATGATGTAGTTGGGGAAATTATTGTTTACTAATGTTTGTTTTACGTGTTTTATTTTGGTTCACTCAGAAATATTCTTTGGGAGGAGAAAACGTAACTGTGAAAAAAAATCTATATAAAAAATAAAATTTTCCTCGTCTGTTATATTTAACAATGTTTTGTCGTTGCTTGGAAATCTTCCATGCAAACAAAAACAGATTATCATTATTGTTATGTCTGTGTATTGGTTAATATATTGTAATGTAATTGTCATCTTTGATAATGGCTTATGTAAGCTTACATAGGATTAAAAAAACATGTAAACATGGTGATTTTCTTTCGTCTTTTAATGATAATGTTATTAAGCTTTTCTATATTATTTAATGAAACATGCATCAATATATATATATATATATATATATATATATATATATATGTATATATTAAGGGAAATAAGTATGAGAAGTGGTGAAGACTTCATAGGAATAATTTGATGTTTACGTGTAAATGACAGTACAAGGAGGGGAAGGATATTAAAAGGACAAACACTTCTAAGAGCTCCAAAGGATAAGAAGTTGTGGAGAGCCCTGATCGCCCGCGTATTCAAGGAACACAGTACTTTAGCCTTTTACCTCTTTTTACCAATGTACTAGTGGCTCTGAATTGGTTAAGCATCTCACCTCACAGGGTCTTTTTCCAGATCTGCTATATGGTTTTCGCTTCTCTAAGTCAACTACTGATAGGTTAACAGTTATTGCTGAACACTTTTGATAAGGATGATGGAGGTCGGGTTCTTGCATTGGATACCTCGAAGGTATTTCGAAGGGTTTGGCATCATGGGTTTGGAATCATGGGTTTGGCATCTTGGTTTTGGCGTCTTGTGTTTGGCTTCTTGGGTTTGGCATCTTGGGTTTGGCATCTTGGGTTTTGGCGTGTTGCGTTTGGCTTTTTGGGTTTGGCATCTTGGGTTTGGCGTCTTGGGTTTGGCTTCTTGGGTTTGGTTTCTTAGGTTTGGCATCATGGGTTTGGCATCTTGGTTTCGGCGTCTTGGGTTTGGCTTCTTGGGTTTGGCATCTTGGGTTTGGCTTCTTGGGTTTGGCATCTTGTCTTTGCCTTCTTGGGTTTGGCATCTTGGGTTTGGCGTCTTGGGTTTGGCGTCTTGAGTTTGGCTTCTTGGGTTTGGCACCATGGGTTTGGCATCTTGGTTTTGGCGTCTTGGGTTTGGCTTCTTGGATTTGGCTTCTTGGGTCTGGCTTCTTGGGTTTGGCGTCTTGGGTTTGGCGTCTTGCGTTTGGCTTCTTGGGTTTGGCATCTTGGGTTTGGCATCTTGGGTTTGGCGTCTTGGGTTTGGCTTCTTGGGTTTGGTATCTTGGGTTTGGCATCTTGGGTTTGGCGACTTGGGTTTGGCGTCTTGGGTTTGGCTTCTTACGTTTGGCATCTTGGGTTTGGCGTCTTGGGTTTGGCGTCTTGCGTTTGGCTTCTTGGGTTTGGCATCTTGTGTTTGGCCTCTTGAAAGGTTATGGTATTTCTAAACAAATTATTGAACTGATTCAGTCTTTCTTATCAAATCATGAAATGAAAGTTGTCTTGAACGACCATTTTTAAAGATTTTTAATGGAAACAGAGCGCTATATCCTTGGACCGACGTTGGTTTTAATTTTCATCAGCAGCCTTCCGGATGATATCCGTTCGCAAATCGGTATCGATGCTCATGACACAACCACTTGCTCCTGTCTTAATCTTATATATATATATAATCGGCTCGATAGAGTCAAACTGACAAAAATAACCCACATTCTGTTGTTAAATGGGGCAGGGAATGGCTTGTTAATCTTAACGCCTCCAAAACAAGACTGTTCTCTATTAATTGTCTGGGAGAAACCTTTCTACCTTTCATCAGCATGGCTAATGCTAACCTCCAGGAGAGTGACTATTGGCGCCTTTTCGTTTTCCGCTGGTATGAAATGGAAAGATTATATTGAATCAATTGCTCGATCTTCTGCTAGGAAAGTTGGTTTACTGTGTCGTTCTAAACAATTTTTCTCACCAGAATCCATCTTACATATTTATAAGCCGATCATTCGTCCTTGCTTTGAATATTGCTGCTACATATGGTCTGGTGCTCCTGCTATATATTTAGAGATCCTTGATAAAATCCGAAAAAGAACCTGCAATGTGATTAATCTTGACCTGGCATGTCAGCTTCAATCAATTTTCCACCGTTGTAATGTAGCTTCCCTCTGCCTTTTCTATAAATACTTTATTGCTAATTGTCCTGATGAACTTTCCTCTATGGTGCCTAGATTTTATGGATTTCAGCGCAGTACTCGATTGGTGGCAAGGTCTCATCATTTTTCAATTGAAATGGAGGGATGTAACCGTAAGTCCTATGCTAATAGTTTTTTCCCCATAACTCTCCCGGCTTCTTGCATCCCAGTCAACTTTGAACTTTGAAATTTAAATGTCAATCGTTATCTTCCCTCTTCTTGATTTCTATCTTTTTTATTGTTTTTGCTCCTTAATGTTTTCTTTTTCCTACATTTTTAACAGTTTGTAACCGCTGCATCTTAGTGGCTTTGTTCCCTTACTTGGGGTGAAATGATTAAAAAATTAAAATGTCTACAAATGCGCGGCCGGACAAACACGTTTATACATATGTATACAGACACAGACACACTTACATAATGTATTTGCCCTCATACAGAAACATTCACATAAACACGTCTAAAATGACACACTTGCACACATGCTTACACACACATTCACAAACATGCTTACACACACATTCACAAACATGCTGACACACACTAAAAAACAGACATACACGTAACTGTATAGACAAGCATTCACCCACACTCAAAAAACGTACATTTGCACTGAGCACACAGACACACGTGCATACATACATAGACATACGTGTACGCATACGCACTTACGTAACTACACACACATTCGTATTCAAATACACATAAAAGACACACAGATGCACTATTTGTACAAGTACACACACACGCACAAAATATGCACATATTTACGCATACATCCATACTTGCAAACGCACAAACATTCATTCACACACAAACGTGCCTGCAAAAAGACATACATACACACTACATATTTACACACACACACGCAAGCACTTAAATACTCACGCAAACAATAACACACACGAGAACACAAAAAGGTAAACACAAATGCGCGCGAACTTCGACGTAGTGTAATGATTAACAAGCTTGTCTCGTTATTCATTTACAACTGAGTAGTGATTTCGATTCTCACTAGGTGCCACATCTAAGCTATGATTAGTAAATTATTATTTTATACTGAACGTGGAGCACTTCGATGTAGTCAGCTGTCTTTCCTCGCTAGATCAATTATGATTCATTAGCGTGTTCGATCCTCACTGGGTGCTCTTTACTTTTAGCCTTGTGCCGCATTTAATCTATGTTTAGCAAAACACAATATACATACACTTGCGCGCACACATTCACACACACACACAATAGCATAAAAAGCACAGATAGACACTTACTTGCATACAGGCACATCTACATACAAAGACGCACAACATAACTTTGTTAATCCTAATACAAAATACCTGTCGTAAAATTGTATAAGAAGATAATAATATTAATGCAAGTAAAATGTTTATCACTTAGCTGATTGATGTTACCTTCAGCCACGCGACTCCAGAGTTACGTAGACGGACACTCCGAGAATTACTCCGTCCACTCGTTTGTCGTTAGTTAATAAAACTTGTTTGGATTAAATCACCTTATTCATAATTTCGTAAGAAACAAATGAAAGAGTACAGAACTGTTACGTAATATCAGTCCTCCTATATGGTAGTGAATGCAGGACAAAAAGGACACTTATACTTAACATCAGGGAGAAAAGAGGGCGTGAAAAACATGATACTCACAGGACAGATTGAGGGCGACCGGGATAGAGGAAAACAACACATAACATACTTAGTGAGCTTTAGGATTGGGGAATGGGGTTTAAGAGAGATAACAAAAAGACAAAATTTATTAAGAGCTACAAAGGACTGGAAATTGTGGAGAGCCATGATCATCCTGAAGGGAAATGGCACATAGCAGAAGATTTGCGCACACACACACTTATTCATAAATATATTCGCAGATATTTCCTCACACAGCGATACATTTTACACCTCGTCAATCATACAGTTATCTGGTAAATTTTCTGCGTTTGTTTTTTTTTTTTTTTTTTGTTTGTTTTTTTTTTATCATGTGACTTCCAATATGGGTCGTAGCCAGGTTCTAAGTATTTTCGAAAATCGGGATTATTTCTCTTCTTGTTTGCTTTTTTGTTTTTTTAAAGATTAATCTTCCTGTCAGAGAAAAGCACTAATCTCTCTGGTTAGGATTATTTAAATGATTTCTATGTGCGTCTAATTCTTTCATTCTTTCTTTCGCGTCATTGTCTTTCTTGCCTTTCTAATAAGCGTTTAGCAAAGGAAAACCGCAAAGAAAAAGCAATTACATTTCAAGAGAAAGTCAGAGAAAAAAGAAAAAATAATTTAAAAAGAAAAAAAGAAACCATATTCCGCGTGTGTGGAACAAATCAGAAAACAAAAATAAAATCCTTAATGTGGATTAGCCATTCAGATTTGATTATACGTCCGTGACTATTGCACGCCATCTTGGTTTTAATTCTCACTGGCGCCACAACTGGGTCACCCCCATCAACCCCTACACGAGATCCCGCCTCACTCTACTTATTTAGTGTCTTTTGTTTGTTTCTTCTTTCTTAATTATATTCCTTTCTGCTACACTTTCTGGCATAAGAATGGACAATTTTATGGCGACGTTTATTAATCCGGAATCCACTTGTAGAGTTTATTCGCTGATACAGTTTTACATGGATTGACGGATTTTGTCGTCTGCATTCTTGCAAAATCGTGCAACATTTCTCAGAAAAGAGTTGGACGCAGATTTTCTTTCTTTCTTTTTTCCCTTTTAATATCTTCATTCGATTACCTACAGTTGAAGAATGACACACCGCCATACTTTCTAAATTCTAAAAGTCATAAATATGCAAACATGACGTCATCTAAAAGAACTTAAGGTGAGAAACGTCTACATGAAAATAAAGTGATAAAGAGTTTCCTTATAGGTGAATTCTAATAGATGACGGTATACGTGAAGAGACGCGGGAAACGCTAGGAAACTTTATACATAAAAAGTGATCTTTGTTACTATTACTACAACGTTTGGTTTGCTGTGTTCGCCGGGTTTCTTCAAGTATCTCAGGGAGAATCTAAAGCCGTAGATTGAATAATGGGTTCAATTCGAAATGCCTTGACGGTTACATTGGTCGACTGATACCTGAAAAGACCGAAGAGCACAAAAGCATAAATTTGTGATAATGACAACAAAATAAGTCACATAGATAGATAGATAGATAGATAGATAGATAGATAGATAGATATGTAGAAAAGGGTGATAGAAAGAAAGAACAGTATTAAGGAAGAAAGAAATCAACAACAAAAAAAGAATGAAAGAAAGAAAAACACAGCGATTGATATACACAAAGAAAGAAAGAACGAAAAAGAAAGAAAGAAAGAAAGAAAGAAATAACAACATTAAGAAAGAAATACACAGCTACTGATATATATCAAGAAAAGGGAGAAATAAAGAAAGTAAAAAGACTATTGTATTGAAAGAAAGAAAGAAAGAAAGAAAGAAATATACAGTCATTGACAAAAGAAAAGGAGGATAGAAAGCAAGAAAGAAAGAACGAAAACACAGCAAGTGATACAAATCAAGAAAAGAAAGAAAGAAAGAAAGAAAGAAAAAAAGAAAGAAAGAAATATACAGTCGTTGACAAAAGAAAAGGAGGATAGAAAGAAAACAAGAAAGAACGAAAACACAGCAAGTGATACACATCAAGAAAAGAAAGAAAGAAAGAAAGAAAGAAAGAAAGAGCACTTCCATTGATAGATAACGTCTTTCTTGGCTGATCCAGCAAAGAGTTTCGGAGCCACTGTGGTCAAATTTACATTTCTCAATAAAATGTTTATTATCCCATTTGGCATCTTAACTTTACAATTCTCTAACCCTAACCTTTTTCGGCACTGGAAGGAAGATTAGGACGTTTTTAAACAGAGCAACGTTTAATCTTGCAAAAGAGATTTGCATTTCAGCAAAATGACAGGTAGAAATTGTTGCTGCATGCAAATCAAAAAACCTTGGCCTTTCAAATTAGTTCATCTCATGGCGGCCAAATTCAAAATATTACCTCCTCGAATTTTACCTTTTTAGTTTTATCTTCTCTTTCACTTCTCCTTTTCTCTTCCCCTCTCTCTAATTTCCTATAATACTCTCTCTTTCTATTTTTAGGTCTCCCTGACACATTCACTTCTAGAGTCTTATAACTCTCTCTCTCTCTCCACGTCACACTCTCCCGCTTCCTATAACTTTATCTCTTTCTAGCTTTTTATAATTCTATTTCTAACCTCCTATAACTTGCTCATTATAGCTTCCTATCTCCCTCTTTCTAACTCTCCCTCTAGTTCCCTATATTTATTTCTCTTTCTAACTTTCTAAAACTCTCTCTCTTTCTTTCCTTCTATTTCTAGGTCTCCATAATACACTCTCTCCTACCTTCTTATAATTCTCTTTCTCTCTCTCTCTCTCTCTCTCTCTCTCTCTCTCTCTCTTTCTCTGCCTCTACTTTTATTTCTATTAGGTTGGTGCAAAAATAATGACGTAATAATATCGTTTTTGACGTTAAAAAATACGTCAAAAAACGACATTATTACGGCATTATTTTTGCACCAACCTAATATTTCTAACCTCCTATAACTTTCTCATTATAGCTTCCTATCTCTCCCTCTTTTTAATTCCTTATAACTCTTCCTCGAGCTCCATATATTTCCTTCTCTTTCTAACTTTCTGTAACTCTCTCTCTCTCTATTTTTAGCTCCCTATTGCCCTCACTTTCCAGTTCCCAATAACCTTTTCTTTCTCTCTCCCTATAACTCTCTCCTTGCTTTTTATAATTCTATCTCTATTTCTAACCTCCTATAACTATTTCATTATAGCTTTCTATCTACCTCTCTCTACCTCTTCCACGACACCCCCCACACACACACCTATATTTATTTCTCTTTCTAACTCTCTATAACTGACTCTGCCTCCTGCTTACTTCCTTTTTTTATTCACTTTATTGACTCCTTCGGGACAAATTTTTGTTTGTATCTTTCTATCTTTTTCTGATACTACTCTCTCATCCACTTTCATCTTCTCTCTCTCTTTCACTCTTTCTCTCTCTCTCTCTCTCTCTCTCTCCTTGTTTCTCTTTTTCTTCTCACTTTCTTTCTTATAAACACTTCATCTCTAACTTTTAATCTTGTGCTCTCTCTTTCATATTATTTTTCCCACTCTGGTACTTTCACAGATACTCTCTGCCCCCCTCTCTCTCTCTCTCTCACTTTCACTCTCTCTCTCTCTTTTAATATATCTATCTATCCATCATTTTTCCTCTCTCTCTCTCTCTCTCTCTCTCTCTCTCCTTGTTTCTCTTTTTCTTCTCGCTTTCTAACTTTTAATCTTGTGCACTCTTACATATTATTTTTCCCAATCTGGTACTTTCACAGATACTCTCTCTCTCTCTCTCCCCTCTCTCTCTACCCTCTCTCTCTCTCTTTCTTTCTTTATTTATTTCTGTCTCTTTTTTTTTTTAATTCTCTTTCTCATTAATTCGCTTCGTCTATACCTTTCTATCTTTTTCTACCGCCTTCTCTTGTATATTTCCAACTATGATACTTTTTCTCTGGTGATGTTTTTCTCTTTAACCACTTTCTCTCTTTCCATCGCTATTTAACTTTGTCGTTCTCCATTTACCCCTCCCTGTATTTCACGACCTCTCTCTCTCTCTCACACACACACACACACACACACACACCAACCATCTCTCTCCACTTTTTCTCTCTCTTTCTCTCTCCCTACTTCTCATAACCTGCACTGCCCATCGAGTCTGATTGAGGATTATTATTGTCTCAATGCTGTTGAATTCAGATATTAGGAGGACTAAAGTGTCCGGAATCAATGACTGACATTTAATGTTAAGGGTGCGTTTCAAGAATTATTGGTGTAATCGCTCAAGGCAATTTTGTATGTCTCCATTTTTTCAGAAGAGCACAGCAGGGAGGAGATTAAGAAACGAGTCGTGTACACATTTACCTCAGTCTTGGTGGTAATGCCTCTAGATGACCACATTATACTTTCCAATTTACCAAATGAACCCCTGCCTTTTGAATGTGTGAAAAATCTCAGCATCCAGAACCCCGTTTTTGATATAGTACATCCGTGATATGGGAAACTAGCAACAACATCCAGCCTGGTATTTTTCACAAATATTTTAGCACTTTGTAGGGGACACCATCGAGGAGGGTTGACCATCCATTTCATCTGCCTTCGGCTAAACATCTGTTTTGTTTTCCTCGGGCTGAGCATCTGCTTTGTATTCCGCTTTGTGTTACTCGAGATGAACATCTCTTTTTGGCTTCCTCAGACTAAGCATCCTTTCTGTCTTCCTCGGGCTAAGAATTCCTTTTGCCTTCCTCGGGCTGAGCATCTCTTTTTCTTTTTCGGATTGAGCATATCTTTTGTATTCCTTGTGATGAGCTTCCCTTTTTTCTTCTTCGGGTGAAGGTTGTTGCATCAAGGAATCTGCGGGCCCGCACCTATGAAAATGAGAGAGACCTACGTTGGGTCAACCCGTTGGCCTCGCTTGCTATAACTTGGATTTTATCAATGCCACCCTGGTTGGCGGAAAACATAATCCTTTACGTGGTAAGTGCATGGTAGGAATTCTGCTAAATCACTTGCCATCTGTGGACACACGTTAAACACACTGTTGCATTACCAACTTGAATTCTTGAAGAGTCTAAAATATGTCTAACTGCCGCTACTACTATGACAAACAGGTTTTCATAAAACATTGAACATGCATTTTTGGAGATGAATACTGGACACACACACACATACAAGGGTGTGTGTATATTATCATCTGAGTCCCACATGAACAGGCTGGAGTTATGATACTCTTACATACATAAATTTACACACAAACGCCGCTTGACAAGACAAATTTTACACGAAGTCTGCTTAACCTATGAGAAAAAAAATTAAAATTAGCAAGGACACATGGCACAGTGGATAAAGGCGTCAGTTAGATCCAGTGACAGAACCCAAAGAGTTCAATACCCGACTAAGGCAGTGGAGAACTTTCAGAGGGAAAATTAACAGGAGATAACTGATAACTGACATCCATTAAACATGGCACGTGGAACAGTCTACCCCAGTGAGCGAAATAAAGGGTTCAGTTCGACATTCCAACCACCTGAAGAAGGACGGAGCGTACAACGGCCAAAACGTTGCAATAAATATGATGACAAAGATGAGGACAATAGTCCGAATAATGTAAATAATATACATAATACCTCATCTCAGAAATATAGACAGATACTGAAGGACCGAAACGTTGTGATAGATATGGCAACAAAGATGAGGACAATAGTCCGAATAATGTAAATAGTGTACATAATACCTCATCTCAGAAATATAGACAGACAGATTTTTTTTCTTTTTCTTTCTTTTTCTCTCAATCTTATTCTCTGATGAAGCTTTAATAAAGGCGAAACATTGATGTTTCCTATTTGTTCCTTATCCCATTATTGAAATATTATAAGTTATAACTTCAACAGGCAAAGATGTTATTTCAAAGTTATTGATCAGTAGAGCCACTGCGTTAGAAATTGGAGAAAACTTAAACAGAGATCACAGAACAATAAAAAAAATGTACCTCCATATTTCTGAAATTAAAGTATTGTAACTATTTACATTGTTCGGTTTGAAATTCCAACGTGTATCACCTGAAGAGGGCCGGAGCTTAGAGCGGCCGAAAGGTTGTGACAATTAAGGTGAGGACAACGGTCCGGACAATGTAAATAGTTTAAATAATAAAAATGACTGGAAACAATATTGCAAAATAAGAAAAAGAAATTGTCTTTATGGATGCGACAAAAAAAGAATTGATAGAAATGAATCGAGTAACAAACAAGAATTGACCAGGAAGAAAATATTTGAAGTTGGTGTTGTGAATGTCAACAAAGTCAAAAGAAAGAGAATATTAATTAATAAGTAGAAAGATAAAGTAGTTAAAATTAATAAAAAAAATTGTTCGTCCAAGAAAATTGGACAACTTGACTTTATATATATATATATATATATATATATATATATATATATATATATTAGAGAATAAAAGTTTAAAAAAAATGTGAATTAGCAGAGGAATAAGCAAGATGGAAAGAAAATGAAGAATTAATTTGTCTAGATTTTTTTTTTATATCAAGTATTTTTATTATTAATTTAGGATATGTTTATCTTTCATCTTCTAACTTCTTTTTTAATCTTTATAACTTTTTAAAAATCATTGAAGAAGCGGATTAACCAAAAATAAATGTTGCTTGTTTGATTAACAGACATAGAAGGTAAAATGAAATGAGCATTATGATTAAAAAGAAAGCAACACTAATAAGATGAAAGATAAACTAATCAAAATTAAGAAAAGAAATTGCTTCATCTTTGATGTATTTTTTCTATACTATACACTTTATTTCTCTTCTACTTAGCATATGCAAATAGGTTCAATCCTATTTGCCAATCCACTACACCTCTCTGAACTGAAGAGGTTTAATGCTTTTGGTTGTTTTCGAACTTCTACAACCTCTTTTCACCTCTCCCCCTTGAGGTTTATGTGCTGTTTTTTTATGGAGATCTTGGTTTCATTTCATCTTTTTCCGTTTCTAAGTCACTCCGGCGATCATCGATAGCTTCACCTTCTATTGTATTATTCTCATCGGAAGAACTCATCCTTTCTTCTCTGTGAAGATCTTCCATCTAAACGACTTACTGTTCAATTCTGGGTCTTAATTGGTGTAATAAGTCATTAGGCTTTTTCCTTTCTTTGATATGACCGTGTTATGTCCCCTTTACATGATGAAATTAGATCTCTCCGGACTTTCTACTTTTATTATACGACATCCTTTCATTTGTAGAGTAGGACATTGTTAATTAAGATTTTCCTATTAACGCAAATGGGCTTTGCAATCTGCCTGTATATGGAATTGTCCTATAACTAAGCAGTAATCTTGCTAAGTAACCGTCTATAGTATCTCTACTTGGGGAAAATGCTTTTAATCTTATTTGTACTGTCTTCACCATTCTTTCTAGATTGTGGGTGATACTGTGGTGTTCTGTAAGGCAAGTAGACAATCCACCCCAACCAATTATATAGATATTGATCATAAAATTCCGGTGCGTTGTCTGATACTAAGGATTTTAGGAATCCCATTTCTAAAAAAAAAAAACAGTCTTAGTCGTTTTTTCTATCTTTAACGACTTCAGGCCATTTAGAAAAGGAGTCTACTAAAATAAGAAATATTAGGTTGGTGCAAAAATAATGACGTAATAATGTCGTTTTTTGACGTATTTTTTAACGTCAAAAAACGACATTATTACGTCATTATTTTTGCACCAACCTACTAGTACCATTCTATTAGTGTGTGTATGGTCCATATGAACATGAGAACATGGTGCCGTTTCTTTAGGCTATGAGTGTACTCACCTTTGTCGAAATTTTTTTATTTATGCACACTTTAGACATTTGTATAAATATGTTTCTATATCATAATATCCTGGCCACCATGTCCCCAATTTTATTCTCCTCCGTGAAGCCGTTATCCCACAACGCACATTATCATGTGCACTTTTTAAAATATCTTTTGTTGGTGGTGCTGCCAAATTTCCATTGCATATAACACCATTTTCTATTGTTAATTGATACCTTGTTTCTTTATAAGGTCTTTCAACTTTGAAATAATAATTCTATTTGTTTCTTTTTATTCTTTTAGTAATCTTGCTTAATATTGGATTCTGTAGATTTTCCGATGCCAATCTTTGTAGAGATAATATTTCAAAATTTCGGTTTTATTAAACAAGTTGTGGCTTTCAGAATGTGTGCATTAAAAATTAGAAATGGATTTTCATTGGTTAAGATTTCATGCAAATATTAATAATAGAATCAGGGCTTTTATATTCATGATATACAGTTTTCTTCTCTCTTTTATTAAGTATTTGTGATCAAGCCACAACTACTGGAGCAAAAGTTGGCAAATGTATAAACCGATATGTATTCAACTTCAATAGTCAAACCTGTGAGAAGAGTCGACATTTTTATTACAGTAACGATGCAATTAATCCATGCAAACCAACTCAAAAGATAATCGATGCTAATCTCCTGTACTTTAGCCGCCACGATAATGCCACAAATTTCATTCAGTACAACAGATCGGGATGACTGTAAAGCAATGTAAAAACAAAACTTTCTGGTTACAGAACGCCCTTAGCTTGTGGAGTTCAATAAGAGACACCTTGATTGATATTTTTTTTATACATCTTTTTATTATCAAACTTGATACACTATAAAAAAAAACACATCTTCATTTCCTTCATAATACAATATTATAGACGTAAAGGCATTGTCATAAAACTGATATTCATAAATATGTCTACATTCATAAATGATTATAAATTTATGGGGCACTCAGTGAGAAACAAACTCACTACTTTTAAAATACATTCATTAAAGATGTAAAGAAAGTGTAATATAATGTGCATTCATAATTAGTTTTACATGCATGGGGCACCCAGTGAGAAACAAACCTGTTATCATACAAGAATAATATCCTCCATCATGGATCAAGATATATCAATTAATGATGTCAAGAATTTGTCGTAAAATGGGCAATCATTAATATGACTACATTCATATACGCGCTTCCATTCATGGAGCACCCAGTGAGAAACAAACCTGCTACCTTACAAGATGTGCAATAATTAATATGAATACCTATATATATACGCGCTTCCATTCATGGGGCACCCAGTGAGAAACAAACCTGCTACCTTACAAGATGGGCAATCATTAATATGACTACATATATATATACGCGTTTCCATTCATGGGGCACCCAGTAAGAAACAAACCTGTTACCTTACAAGATGGGCAATCATTAATATGACTACATATATATATACGCGTTTCCATTCATGGGGCACCCAGTAAGAAACAAACCTGTTACCTTACAAGATGGGCAATCATTAATATGACTACATATATATATACGCGTTTCCATTCATGGGGCACCCAGTAAGAAACAAACCTGTTACCTTACAAGATGGGCAATCATTAATATGACTACATATATATATACGCGTTTCCATTCATGGGGCACCCAGTAAGAAACAAACCTGTTACCTTACAAGATGGGCAATCATTAATATGACTACTTATATATATATACGCGCTTTCATTTATGGGACACCCAGTAAGAAACAAACCTGTTACCTTACAAGATGGGCAATCATTAATATGACTACATATATATATATACGCGCTTCCATTCATGGGGCACCCAGTAAGAAACAAACCTGTTACCTTACAAGATGGGCAATCATTAATAGGATTACATATATATATATATATATATATATATACGCGCTTCCATTTATCGGGCACCCAGTGAGAAACAACTATTGAAATGATTGATAGTGGGATTAGCGTAGCAATATTCTTACTATTTTATTCAAAATCTAACTATATTATTCCTTGCGACAACGCTTTACTTTCGAAAGCAGTTTGTCTACGACTGAAGAATACCGTATTCAAATCACGACTGAACTTAGCGCAGTCCGTTCGTCCCCATGACTAAATGACTTATTTCTAATGTTCATCTCATCGAGAAAGCAGTAAAGTGGGACACGGGGATTTTTATCTCCTCCTTTGAACATGTCACCAGAAAATAACTAGCGTGCTGAAGTCTGAAAATGAGGAGGAGGAGGAGGTAAATCAACAAATTAAAAGTGACAGTATTCTGTTCTTCTACAAAAGAGTTTGACACCTTGAGTTTAAATTTTCACTGAAGTCGACAACCCAGCATTTGATACGAAATTGTGATTATACAAATTTATCCGTGCATAAATGTTATTAGTCTCCCCCAACGAGAGTAAATCGTTTGGTTACAGTAATTTGGAAAACGTAGTCCTTTGTTTTAAAAATTAAGCATTTTTCAAACACTGAGTAGTATTACTAGCAGAAGTGGCTATTCTCGAAATTGCTGGTGGCTTAAACAGTTTTGGATCAGTAAAAAAAATAATCAAATGTATGTCACTAAATAGTGACATAGCTTAAGAATAAGAGATGAAAGAACGAAAACCCAGAGAGGTTGTAGAAATTTTATTAAAATTTAGAATAATCAATCCAGCAACTACAGTAATAATAGGGAAAGAGGGGAAAGAGACGGGAGATAACACAAAATGACACTGTCTCGGAAATCATAAATTTGAGGAACAAAATAGCCACAGGACCGACTTCACCAGACACCGTCTCTTGCCAACTGCCGACTGCTTTTCCCCCAGCTTTTATTGGCATGTGGCATCTTACAAAGACCCGGATCGTGACCAGTTGCAGAGAGGCCAGTATCTAGCTAGACATGCCAAACTATCCCGCTGCTAACGGGAAACACCCGGATGTAACTGGTGTTGACAAACATGTCCGCATGCGACACAAGGTTTCTTTTGCCTCTGTACTGACAAGCTTTAGCCACATCAACCTTAAGTGAAATTAACACTATTTAAAAAAAGCTAACCGTAGACTGAAAGGGACCTCTTCTTCAACAAACACTGTTCACGAGATACCCGACTGTCTTTTCTCCTAAGCTAAGTCTGCAGACGCACATTGTCTCCAACCACTTCTTTTTATTTATTTCTCTTTTCCTATTTAGTTATTAAATATATTTAAATAGAACATAGCAAACACCCTCCAAAAGGTCAGAGTTGTATCTTGGCCTGTTATCAGCACAAATTAAAATTTGCGTGAAATAATGTAAATCTGTAAATTCTCGCAAGTTAACCAAAACCGACTCTTCGGTCTGCCCAAAAGAGCCAGACTGTCGAAATATTCCTTCACAAGAACACAAAATTGTACAATTAGCTGAACTATCTGCTTTGAGAAAACAAAACCTACGACTTCGGGATTTTACTCCCAAAGTCTTGCCTGAAAAAGTAAAGTTGATCAAATGCATACCACCTCATAATCAACTTTCACTGCGGATGCAGACTAATGTCTCGCAAGAAGAATCATATCAAGTCACAACTCAAAAATATCAAATAAGGGAGGTGTAAAGAAATTCGATCCATTGTAACTAACCTCTCACTCAGTAAAATACTTAGTAGTAGTAGTAATAGCAGCTGTAGTAGCAGTTATTATAACTTTAATGGCTGGCCACTCGTATTCACGTTATCCATCTACTAGGGCGGCTAGCTAATCCCTACTGCCGACGCTTGCTCAGAGCCCACTTGTGACTTATACTGCAACTATGCAACTATGCTGAGCAAACCTTAGTTACAGTTTCTGGGAGATAATCGTGTCATCTAACATGATCAACAATCTGAACAAGGCCATCGTGCTCAAATCCTCGGTCACGATGAGTGTGACTTCCTGCTATCGACGACCCCCAATGATTTCGTCGACCTACTTTCACTCACAAGGCTTGGATCAACCCGTGGTATGGTTTGAGTTTTCCAAAGGTGCCGCATGCTGTGCTCGCCTCTCCAGACCGATAACATCAGGAAGTCACCTTCCTGACGAATGAGGCCCAAGTAGGGTGCGCAGTTCAGCGGCCGTCGTTTATATCCGTTCTGTGAGGCCCACTTCAATCTTTCTGTTTGCCTTTTCGCTAGATGGTCAGTTTTATAGACAACAGTTTTCTTTGTCTTGTCATCTTCGTCTAAAACAGTAATTAATCTTCCTTTTTTCATTTTCTCTCAGTCTGAGCCTCTTGCTCTTTGAAGTTGATTCCAATTACTGATAACCATCGGTCGAATGTAAATGTTCCGTATTCGAGTTGTGCGACAGGCCCCGCTGTTTTAAAGTTTAACAAGAAATTAGCTTGACTCATATTGCTACACAAAGATAAATCTGCACAAACGATCCTAGAATCTGAATTCTATGGAAGAAAGGTAATGGCATGTGCTAAATTCGTTGGCATATTATTCATTTAGAATTCTGAATGCGCAACATAAACGTCAGGTCGAAAAGCGTCCTTCACTCATTAATACAGTGTAACCCGGATATAAGAGAGTTGTCGGGACCGGATAAGAAGTCTCTTATATCCGGGTTTCTCTTATATCCGGGCTTGGATTATTTTATATACATTAACACAGCCTTTCATTTGGGACCAGAGAAAATCGCTCTTATATCCGGGTTTCTTTTATATCCGGGTCTCTTATATCCGGGTTACACTGTATTAAAAGCGTTATTCTCTTCCATAACAATGCAAGGCCATAATGCAAGGATAGCACAAAAATATGTTGGAACTCAGTTGGTCTGTTCTACCTGATCCGCCATATTCACCTGACCTTGCACCAGCCGATCATTACGCTTTTCGATTACTGCAAAAAGGTTTGATTGAGAGAACTGGAAACCAGATTCAAAAGTTCGTCATGAATTTTTTCCGATTAAAACTTTCGGAAATTTGCCCAAATATTGTCGAAGAGCTTTTCCTGATAAGTGGCAACAAAGCGTTGCAAATAACGGTGAATATATCTTCTTTTATGTGCCGTATTTCTTCAAGGCGTAGGCGATCAAGGCCCTCCACATCTTTCTGTTCCTTGTAGCGCTTAATAAGTTTTGTCTTTTTGTTATTTCTCCCAAACTCTGTTCTGCCATCCATTCGCTCAAGCTCATCAAGTATGTTACGCGCGGCTTTTCTCTGTCCTCCTCTCAATCTCTCCTGTGAGTATCAGATTTTTCAAGCCCTCCTTCCTCATTATGTAATCCAGAAATTTCAGCTACCTCGTCTTCATTTTAAGTATGTTTCCTTTTTGTTTCTATTCTCTCCAAAATTTCGCCGTTGCTCACATGTTCGCTACATGGTATCCTCAGTATGTTTTTTGTAGAACCACATTTCTGTTGCTTCAAGTCACTTTTTCATCTTTGTAGAGATTGTCCAGCAATCGCTGCTATGCAGGAGGACAGATCACAGTTCAGTACTCTTTTCTTTGTTTCTAACGAAATTTTCCTCTCTCTTAATACTCTGCTTAGCTTTTGGAATGTATCTTTGACCATCCCAATACGTTATTGGATCACAGTGTCGCACTTTCGTCCTCTGTTAGAACACTTACCAGACAATTTCTGTACCTGCTTGATTCTAGTATCCCTGAACTGCAATTTGCATTTTGGACACATACTTTTGCTGATGACCATTCATTCTGTCTTCTTGTAGTTTATGCTTAGTCCTTTCTTCTCGCTTTCCTTCGGGATCTTCTGTAAGAGGTTTTGCAGTTTCCTTTCGGTGTCTGCTATCAACGCTGTGTCGGTATTTATCTATCCACCCACGAGGATAAAATGTGGCACAAGGCCGGTTTAAAGTGGGTATCTCCAAGCCCGTAGGCTCGGCCAAAAATATGGCCTTTCTGAACCCGCCTAGACGGGTTCAAGGCCTGTCTACCACCCCGGATGAAACCTTGCCCTTCGGCAAAGCTTCGTCCGGGTCCCTCTCTGCTAATGCAGAGAGTTCGACAGTCGCCAAGAGAAAGAACATCTCTGTCTTTCTGTCTCAGCTGCATATCTTATATTGTGAAGATTGTGGCCGCCAATAATGAATCCTGGCAGAACTTCTAATTCTCTCAGAATTGCCTCGCAGTATAGGTTGTAAAAATCTGGTGAATTTTAAAGTAGATGGACAAAAACAGAAATTATATATGACTTTCCTAATATATATGTGTATTTTGTCTATGCTTATGCGTTTGTGTACGCGTATGTGTGCGCGTGCGTGTGTGCACGTGTGAGTGTGTGTGTGTGTATGTGTGCACACGCGCGCGAAGTGAGTGAGAAGAAAGAAAAAAAGAAAGGTTACGATTAAATTCTGAATTGGGGAACATACGTTGGATGATAAATGTAAAAAGCGTTTTCTAGTGACATTTGTGTGACGGTGAAAATAACGTGAAACGAGTTTAAAAATCGATAGAATTTCTTTTCTTCTTCTTCTTCTTCTTTTTCCACCTTTTCTTCTTTTTCTTTTTTCCTTTTCTTCTTTTTCTTTTTTCTTTTTTTTTCCATTTCTTCTGATTATTTTTCCTTTTCTTTTTTTCTCTTTTCTATTTTTTTTCTTTCTTCTTTTTCCTTCTTCTTCTCTGCTTTGCCATCGTCCCTGTCGTATAGCAAACACCAGATGGGGAAGAAGAACAACCGAATCACGCACCTGAACCCATCTGCTGTTTACATCTGCCCGAGTGGACAAAAAAGATGAACTCCTTCCGAAAGCCATCATCACTTCTGCAATCCGTTTCTACTCACCTCCTCGACCAGGTACCCTCTCTTCATATTTAAGCGTTTTTATAATGAGTCCCTCTTTTCACCCACCTCTAATGATCATGTGATCAGCCGACTAAGACCGAACCAATTAAATTATCATCCAGCGACAAGATTTGCTAAAAAAAAAAAAAGACAAAAGGGGGTTTCACACTTTAAACGCCCACTTCATATTCGACAAGAGGCCGTGATAGGGTTAGGGTTAGGGATAGTCTATAAAAGAACAATGGCTCAACCACTAAAGACGTTCATATTTAGCTTTGAAATGTTTATTCAATCCTGAGGTCGATTCTAACACTAGCCTCCATTGGATTTGTGACTTTCTTTCCATAGATGAATTCTTTGTTAAAGCATAAATCAATTAAGCTGAATATGTTAGATAAAATTAATCCAGGATATATATATATATATATATATATATATATATATATATATATATATATATATATATATATATCATAAAGGATTTATACAAAGAATTAATTAGCAATGTTAATGAGATTAATCGCGAAATCACTTCGCTAACAAGACTTCATGAGAATTGATAGTAAGTTAATGTCTCATTAAGTCTTGTTAACGAAGTGATTTCACCATCAACCTCATTAACTTATTACTAATTAATTATTTGTATAAATTCTTTATGACATGATATATGTATATATATATATATATATATATATATATATATATATATATATATATATATATAGAGAGAGAGAGAGAGAGGAGGTGGGAAGAGGTAATGGATTTTTAATCCGACAGATTGTTATCACTTTAAACGTTATTTTTAGTGGATATTTAAGTAGACACTCCGTTTATTTATTAAACACTATATTAAATTTATTTTCGTCTATCGGTCGGAATATTCGAGAAATATGTTCTCTCCGGCGGATTTCGTACTTATGTTCCCCTGGGCAGAGGGAAACCGTCGTTAGATCCCATGCTGCTTGACCACGAAGAATCTTTGCCGATCAAGCAAAATCTGAACAGTGCCTTTAAGTGAAATCCTTCTCATCATAGATTCCTTGAAATTATCATATCTACTCAGTTTCTTTATTAGAAAATTACTTTGCGTTCGGATACGAAACTGAGTCAAAAACGGCAGGATTCGAACCTGAGTAAGTTTTCGTGGGAGGAACTACTGTCTGATCCGGCGAGTCCTAAGCTAAAGAGTGTGTGACAGCCAAGCCAGGTTCTGTTTGTGTTAAAACATATATATATATTCGGAATTTCAACAACTCATAGAAACATTGGAAAATACAATAAAAATTAAATGCGGGGAATATTGTTTAATTTAAGATAACTTTTAAATGGATTGTTGATACATAAATGCACACACATACACACACAACATATATATATATATATATGTGTGTGTGTGTGTGTGTGTGGCATAAAAAGCAAGAAATTTTATATTATAGGCCATGATAGATTTAAAATAAAAACAAAAACACACACCACTTTGTTTTTATTTTAAATCTATCTTGGCCTATAATATAAAATTTCTTGCTTTTTATGCTATAATACGTTTCTGTACTGTTTCAAACATATATATATATATATATATATATATATATATATATATATATATATATATACCGGCTGTGAGAGAAAAATTGTCCAAATCGTGTAATAGGATGAGATAATTGTCCATCCCACAAAATGTTTAATATCGAAAAAGCCACTAAAACAATTGAGTTTCTTTTTTCCAGGTTTTTTCAGAAGACGTTTAACCATCTTGACACCATTTGTCGTAAGAATCACTGAAAAACCATTTCAGTTATTCAGTTCGAAAGAGAACAGGTTAAAAAAGTTTTGTGTCAGCTCCACTGTCTTCCCAACCGAGCAATTGGTGAGAGGGAAAAGATCATTCAGGCCTTCAGTAATGGTACCAACATACATTCTCTGGATTTCATCTTCAAATTCCATTCAAGAGCAATCAAGAGAATGGTAAATAAGTTTTAAAAATAGGGAACAGTAGAGAGGAAAACTGGATCAGGAGGTCACAACAGGAAGAGGGATCGTCATTTCAAGAGATCAATTAGAAAAGATCCAACTCAATCCATAAGATGTTTGTCACTATGATAGTTCAAAGAGCAGTGAAAAAATGACTTGAAAATGAAATGGTATGTGAAAATTGAGGCAACTTGTTACTTCAAGACAGAAAGTTAGAAGGTTACACATGTCGAAGATCAACTGGAATAAGTTGGAAAATGATCCTGGAATAATATATATATATATATATATATATATATATATATATATATATATATATATATGAACTTTATTTCAATACTTCATGAGCTTCCGATCCTTAACTATGATTAATTAATGATGTACATGTCATTTTCGTTTATGACGGATTTCATAATAACGATTCTTCTGTTAAGCTTGGAGAGTAATTATACATTCTTCTTGATCAAAGTAGAGTCCGATACTGTTATAAAAAACTCGGAGAATTACAGATATCTTTAATCATTTCTAAGGTACAACAGTTCAAAGCTTAATCTCACAACTCGACAATTTTTCTGTTA
>OZ010602.1:16452487-16519987 GCA_963932145.1 Acanthosepion lycidas
TTATAATAATAATTAAATTAATGTCATTATTAATTTTGACAAATTTTATTGTTTTGAATCTTTACTTTATCAAATAAAAATTTAAAGATAATTATCTTGTGCTCGGCTCGAAAACCAAAAAAGAACCACATTATCCGTTAATGAAAGATCAAGTCAGAGCAGATGTTGAAAATATTTGGTAACTGATCAATACTTGATAGGCAACACATTGCTTGAAAATTTGGAGTATCAGCTTGAAACTGGTGTTGTCTTATTTAAACTTATATTTTTCTATTTAATTTTTTAAAAATAATAATTATATTTTTATTAAACATACTTGTTTCCTCTCCCCATTTATTTCCAAATACCTAGCGGCGGCAAACCAGCGCGCATCTATTTATTTATTTATGCACAATTTATATGGCACAATTTTCAAGCGATATAGATTACGTAGCCTCTTCGCTTCTCAAATAGTTGCCAAACATCCGAAATATTTGTTCATAAAAAGGTCATAATGTAGTGTAGCGAATTTTATAAATATATGTTGTGTTATGTATATTTAAATTTATTTAATAATGTTGTTATTATGTATTATGAATGTTTATCATTTTTAATAGTTGGGATATAATATACAAGTGTTTGCTTATAAATGCGAATTGATATAAGAATGTGTATGAAAAACAAATACTGAATTTCCTCTTAAAAATGCCGTAAAAACAAAAAAAAAACAGCTCTAGCTTAAGAACCTCGTCTAATTTTAATGAAATCTGCCAGTTGGCAGGGATTCAAGATACAATATGCTCCTAAATTGGTTGGGGTGTTGTGTATCGTTTTAAATTGTTTCTCTGGAATAAACATATATACAAGATTAGAGTTTAAGTATTATATATATATATATATATATATATATATATATAGATATATAGATAGATAGATAGATAGATAGATAGATAGATAGATAGATAGATAGATTAATATCTAGTAATACTTCTATGATCAGTTTATTGCCTAATAACAGTAGAAAATCGATCCCCTATTTTATGTCCAGTAGAATTACATATTTATATGAGCTTACCGATGACGACAAAAATAATCATTTCTTTTGAAGCTTTTCATATCATTAGGTTTTCACATATATTTTGTTTCGACTTATTATATTGATATGTAGCGATTCTTCGGGGATTATGTAGCAACAAAAATCGGACTCCACACTTTACGTCAAGTAAAAATTTATATTTACTACTAATTTACACATGCCATAAAATGGTGGCATATTTTGTTAAATCAGGATTATTATTAAAAAGTTTTCACATTAGGATCTTTAAACATTTTCTTAATTAATATAAATATTTAGCAATTCTTGGGCTTCAGTTTAATATAAATAATAAAACAATACCAGATCTCCCTCTATAGGGTCCGGCAAAATCATATATTAATGCTAGCGTATTTTCTTGAATTCTTCCAATCAGTTTGAATTGTGAATAATTTCTATTTTAGGAATCAATTATAATGTTTAACCGTCGCTACTAATCGTTCGTGGCAGTTAAGAATAAATTTGAAGTGCACGTTTATACCTTAGTTTTTGCACGTCAGTGGCAGCGTACACGGTGAATAAAAGGAATGATGATGTTCTCCTTCATGAGAACGGAAGGTCGGATACATCAAGAATAACACAGGAACAATTTTGAAACCCGTTTAGTCTGCTCTACCCGATTCGCCATATTAAACTGACTTTGCACCAACCGATTATTACCTTTTTCGAACTCCGCAAATAGATGGGGAAAATGTTCCCTAATGAAAGCTAGTGTCTGTCAAAAACTTGTTTCACATCAAAAGCTGCTAAATTGTAATTCAAATGTACCGGATAAGTTTCTTGATAGGTGCTGACAAAGCTTGCTAAATAATGATTACTATACAGGGTGTTCCCCCCAAAATGTACTCACTTTCTGGCTTCATCATCAGTTTGAATATGTATAAACATTTATTTAATTTCATTTGTTATTTAATTTAAGCCGTAAATTTTCTTTCTAAATCAATAAACATTAGTAATTCTCAATTTTAACCATTTACCTTTTTTGGCATCTATTTTCATTTGAAAGGGAAATATGTTTTTGGAACACTCTGTATAATCGAATAAAATTTAAAATATAATTGTACTTCATTTTTTGAAGTTGACAAAGAAAAACAGAACTTATTTATAACTTAGCTTATTATTATTCGAAGATTTTTGTTTGTTTTGTTTTTTTTAATTCATTCAACCCAAGTTAAGTAATAAAGCCACTAAGACTCTAGGGGGTTTACTGGGAGTGAAAGAGAATGAGAAGACTTTAGAAAGATCTGGAAACCAATCGTAAACATGAAACAAGGGATAAAATTCTACTCCTCTCAAACAAACTTGGGAGAAGTGTGAACCGGATACATGTGAGTTATTAAATCATTTTTTTCTAATTGATATTATTGTCCTTTCTCCTTTCAAAAAGTTATTCTTTTTATCTGTCGGCTTCGTAAAAATCTTCGAGCAGTTCAACACTGCAATTCGACGTCGCTAATTCTTGGGAGATAAACTTGGTACAGCAAATATTCACAGACTTTAAAATATACATTATATATTTACTTTATTAGAAAATAAAAAAATAAATAATTAGTGTTACTTTGAAATTTGTAGTTGGGTTTTATTTCGATATGAAATCAGTTAAAAAAAAGGTTTCATTATTTTACCAGTATCCATAGTAGTAATCTGTTTATGTTTCTACCTCTCTAATTGTTGATGTTATATTCTTTTAAACTTTTCAATAAACACGTATACGCATACGCAAATCGGATCATTACTATCAAAGTTAGCGCGGGTGTATGCCCCACGCTAGAAATTGCTTTGCTTTTCAAGTTAGAAAAGTTTACGGTATTGCGACAACAGAAATCCCGCAACAATGTGCCGTTTTAGCTGTGTTACGATAACAAAGGCACAAGCAGAAATCGGATCATTTATCGGTGGACATAATCTGATACTGTCCAAAATATATAAATAATGCTTTGTTAATAACAGACTAAGGATAACTGAACAAACTCCGAGACAAAGTAATAAAGAAAAGCAAGAAGAAAGGACTATCAAGTGTAAAAAGAAAGAATAAATGATGATCACAAAAAGAAACTGCTGGGGATGTTAAATTCAAGCATATACAAAAATTGAACTGTCTGGAACGTATCATAGCAGTGATGGGAAAGTGTGAAAGATTCCTTTCAGAAATACAGCAAACTTCTTAAACACAGGAAGATATCGTCGTAAACAAAGAAAAAGGTGCTAAACTGCTATGTAATATCTAACCTATTATATGACAATGAATGCTGGACTGTTTCATCGCAAACAATGAAGAGACTTGAACCGACAGAAATGGGGTTTTATTACTGAGAATAACATACACTGAACATGTGAGCAATTGGGAAGTTTTAAGGAGAATAGGAACTGCAAAGAAACTGATCCTAACAATCCGAAAAAGACAGTTAGCATTTCTTGGATACATGAGGAAAGTTGGCACAGGGAATTTAACACTCACAAGATATTAAAGGCAAAAGAAGTAGGAACAAGTGAGTAACCTACTTATGGAATTTGTGAGAATGGATGGAAGAACAAAGGAGGAAAAAGTATGATAATGGGTCAAAAGTTACTTAAACCATCAAAAGACAGGAAGTTGTGGAGAGCTATGACTTACCACATACTGACATATACAAAAAGATGTTATAATGTTGGTCTTAATGAACTCTTTCTCATTCTCACTTCTCTCTCTTTCTCTCTCCCTCTATCTCCCTCACTCTTTCTCTCTCACTCTCTCTCTATCATCTCTTTCTCATCCTCTCTTTCTCTCTCACCGTCCCTCTCTCTTTTTTTATCTCTCTCTCACCATGTCTCTTGCTCGCTCACTTTCTCGACCCCTCTCCCTCTCTCTCCCTCTCTCTTACCATCTCTTTCTCATCCTCTCTTTCTCTCTCACCGTCCCTCCCTCTTTTTTTTCTCTCTCTCACCATCTGTGTGTGTGTGTGTGTGTGTGTGTGTGTGTGTGTGTGTGTGTGTGTGTGTGTGTGTGCGTGTGCTTTAAGAATCAGCATCCGATGGTCTACTGGGGTAGATCTCAATGCAGAACCCACTAAGCTATTCTGGCCGATGCTGACAATTGCTTTGTTGTTGAATAGTTCCCCCTCCCCAAGTAAACACTTAGTAAGGCAAGTAGCGAAAAATTCCAGTTCGGAATAGGAAAGAAGTAAAGAGAGAGTAAAGTTAAGAAACCTGATGTTTGTCTATTTTTAACCCGATGCGTATGGCCGGCCATATTGGAAGATGTCTGTTTGAATTCAGAAATGAGAAAGCGAATCATTGTGCCTAGGAAAGAGAGGGAAAGTACAGGGGATTGGCGGGTTGCAACGGATTAAATAGACGCATTAGAGGGGAGGCGGCGGATGAGGGAAGCAGGTGGAGGGAAGAAGAAGATGAAGAAGAAGAAGAAGAAGAAGAAGAAGAAGATAGTAGTAAAAGAGATAGTGGAAAAGGTAAGAAGGAGAGTGGAGAAGAATATAGAAAGAAGAAGAGGAAGAAGAAGAAGAAGAAGAAGAAGAAGAAGAAGAAGAAGAAGAAGAAGAAGAAGAAGAAGAAGAAGAAGATAGTAGTAAAAGAGATAGGGGAAAAGGTAAGAAGGAGGGTGGAGAAGAATATATAAAGAATAAAAAGGAAACAAAGAAGAAGAAGATAGTAGTAAAAGAGATAGGGGAAAAGGCAAGAAAGAGGGTGGAGAAGAATATAGAAAGAAGAAGAAGAAGAAGAAGAAGAAGAAGAAGAAGAAGAAGAAGAAGAAGAAGAAGAAGAAGAAGAAGAAGATAGTAGTAAAAGAGATAGGGGAAAAGGCAAGAAGAAGGGTGGAGAAGAATATAGAAAGAAGAAGAAGAAGAAGAAGAAGAAGAAGAAGAAGAAGAAGAAGAAGAAGAAGATAGTAGTAAAAGAGATAGTGGAAAAGGTAAGAAGGAGGGTGGAGAAGAATATATAAAGAATAAAAAGGAAACAAAGAAGAAGAAGATAGTAGTAAAAGAGATAGGGGAAAAGGCAAGAAAGAGGGTGGAGAAGAATATAGAAAGAAGAAGAAGAAGAAGAAGAAGAAGAAGAAGAAGAAGAAGAAGAAGAAGAAGAAGAAGATAGTAGTAAAAGAGATAGGGGAAAAGGCAAGAAGAAGGGTGGAGAAGAATATAGAAAGAAGAAGAAGAAGAAGAAGAAGAAGAAGAAGAAGAAGAAGAAGAAGAAGAAGAAGAAGATAGTAGTAAAAGAGATAGTGGAAAAGGTAAGAAGGAGGGTGGAGAAGAATATATAAAGAATAAAAAGGAAACAAAGAAGAAGATAGTAGTAAAAGAGATAGGGGAAAAGGCAAGAAGAAGGGTGGAGAAGAATATAGAAAGAAGAAGAAGAAGAAGAAGAAGATAGTAGTAAAAGAGATAGGGGAAAAGGTAAGAAGGAGGGTGGAGAAGGATATAGAAAGAAGAAGAAGAAGAAGAAGAAGAAGAAGAAGAAGAAGAAGAAGAAGAAGAAGATAGTAGTAAAAGAGATAGAGGAAAGGTAAGAAGGAGAGTGGAGAAGAATATAGAAAGAAGAAGAAGAAGAAGAAGAAGAAGAAGAAGAAGAAGATAGTAGTAAAAGAGATAGGGGAAAAGGTAAGAAGGAGGGTGGAGAAGAATATATAAAGAATAAAAAGGAAACAAAGAAGAAGATAGTAGTAAAAGAGATAGGGGAAAAGGCAAGAAGGAGGGTGGAGAAGGATATAGAAAGAAGAAGAGGAAGAAGAAGAAGAAGAAGAAGAAGAAGAAGAAGAAGATAGTAGTAAAAGAGATAGAGGAAAGGTAAGAAGGAGAGTGGAGAAGAATATAGAAAAAAGAAGAAGAAGAAGAAGAAGAAGAAGAAGAAGAAGAAGATAGTAGTAAAAGAGATAGGGGAAAAGGTAAGAAGGAGGGTGGAGAAGAATATATAAAGAATAAAAAGGAAACAAAGAAGAAGATAGTAGTAAAAGAGATAGGGGAAAAGGCAAGAAGAAGGGTGGAGAAGAATATAGAAAGAAGAAGAAGAAGAAGAAGAAGATAGTAGTAAAAGAGATAGGGGAAAAGGTAAGAAGGAGGGTGGAGAAGGATATAGAAAGAAGAAGAAGAAGAAGAAGAAGAAGAAGAAGAAGAAGAGGATAGTAGTAAAAGAGATAGAGGAAAGGTAAGAAGGAGAGTGGAGAAGAATATAGAAAGAAGAAGAAGAAGAAGAAGAAGAAGAAGAAGAAGGAGATAGTAGTAAAAGAGATAGGGGAAAAGGTAAGAAGGAGGGTGGAGAAGTATATATAAAGAATAAAAAGGAAACAAAGAAGAAGATAGTAGTAAAAGAGATAGGGGAAAAGGCAAGAAGGAGGGTGGAGAAGGATATAGAAAGAAGAAGAAGAAGAAGAAGAAGAAGAAGAAGAAGAAGATAGTAGTAAAAGAGATAGAGGAAAGGTAAGAAGGAGAGTGGAGAAGAATATAGAAAAAAGAAGAAGAAGAAGAAGAAGAAGAAGAAGAAGAAGAAGAAGAAGAAGATAGTAGTAAAAGAGATAGGGGAAAAGGTAAGATGGAGGGTGGAGAAGAATATATAAAGAATAAAAAGGAAACAAAGAAGAAGAAGATAGTAGTAAAAGAGATAGGGGAAAAGGCAAGAAGGAGGGTGGAGAAGAATATAGAAAGAAGAAGAAGAAGAAGAAGAAGAAGAAGAAGAAGAAGAAGAAGAAGAAGAAGATAGTAGTAAAAGAGATAGTGGAAAAGGTAAGAAGGAGGGTGGAGAAGAATATATAAAGAATAAAAAGGAAACAAAGAAGAAGATAGTAGTAAAAGAGATAGGGGAAAAGGCAAGAAGGAGGGTGGAGAAGAATATAGAAAGAAGAAGAAGAAGAAGAAGAAGAAGAAGAAGAAGAAGAAGAAGAAGAAGAAGATAGTAGTAAAAGAGATAGGGGAAAAGGTAAGAAGGAGGGTGGAGAAGAATATATAAAGAATAAAAAGGAAACAAAGAAGAAGATAGTAGTAAAAGAGATAGGGGAAAAGGTAAGAAGGAGGGTGGAGAAGAATATAAGAAGAAGAAGAAGAAGAAGAAGAAGATAGTAGTAAAAGAGATAGAGGAAAGGTAAGAAGGAGAGTGGAGAAGAATATAGAAAAAAGAAGAAGAAGAAGAAGAAGAAGAAGAAGAAGAAGAAGAAGAAGATAGTAGTAAAAGAGATAGGGGAAAAGGTAAGAAGGAGGGTGGAGAAGAATATATAAAGAATAAAAAGGAAACAAAGAAGAAGAAGATAGTAGTAAAAGAGATAGGGGAAAAGGCAAGAAGGAGGGTGGAGAAGAATATAGAAAGAAGAAGAAGAAGAAGAAGAAGAAGAAGAAGAAGAAGATAGTAGTAAAAGAGATAGGGGAAAGGTAAGAAGGAGAGTGGAGAAGAATATAGAAAGAAGAAGTAGAAGAAGAAGAAGATAGTAGTAAAAGAGATAGGGGAAAAGGTAAGAAGGAGAGTGGAGAAGAATATAGAAAGAAGAAGTAGAAGAAGAAGAAGATAGTAGTAAAAGAGATAGGGGAAAAGGTAAGAAGGAGAGTGGAGAAGAATATAGAAAGAAGAAGTAGAAGAAGAAGAAGATAGTAGTAAAAGAGATAGTGGAAAAGGTAAGAAGGAGGGTGGAGAAGAATATATAAAGAATAAAAAGGAAACAAAGAAGAAGAAGATAGTAGTAAAAGAGATAGGGGAAAAGGCAAGAAGGAGGGTGGAGAAGAATATAGAAAGAATAAAAAGGAAACAAAGAAGAAGATGATGATGATGATGATGATCCTGGGGAAATGTAAAAGATAGAAATGATAACAGCAACAATAGAAGGGAACGAAGAAAACAGTAATAAAAGGGCGGGAAAAAGGAAAGAAGGGAGATGAAGAAATGAGAAGATTAAGAGGAAAAAGAAATGGGAAAGGAAAGAGAAAAAGAAGAAGAAGAAAGGAGAGAAGACAAGACCCTCTCACATGGTGAATGAAAGTTTTTGTAGGGTCAACGCCCATCTACATGGGGCTCCATAGCTATGGATGCAGCCAGTGCGTTGGTGACACGGCATCGCCTAGACTGATGTCAATGGCCGCACTGTAGAGTTCCTTCGGTGGAAATCAACTGCGAGCTTCGTTCGATGAGATCGGCTATAGTTTGACCCGGAGAGGGATGGGGTCAGCCTAGTTTACTTGCTAAAGACACACTACGCATGAATGAATTACTCTGCATCTTTCAACACAGAGAGTATTTTCTTGCCAGTTCTCATAAACAAAAAGAAAATGTATAAATTTACTTTCATATGCTCAGGTTTTATTACAATTCTAATCATCGCTTTTTAAAACAATAAACATTGCCGAGGAGTGAAGGTAGTTAAAATAATAGTGGAGTTAAGGGAAAAACAATACTTTTGACATTTTTTTTTTTTTCGGATACAGTGGTCCAACATCGCCACAGGTCGATTATTCATTTTTAGAGAAGGACATCTTTATTCCAATCAACTCTGTTATTAAATATTCGGAGTATCCCCTCCCACGCATTTAGTCTACAAAGATTCTATAAAAATAATCGAAAATTGAAAATTCTAAAAGATTAGAAAAAATATAAAAGCATTCTCCATTTACTACTTTTCATTCCAACTACATTGTCTATTTAAAACTCAAGCGTAAGGAAAAAGACATTCATTGATTGATTCGTTTTTACGGCTTATCAACCCTTTGCAGGTTAGTAAAAACCAGAAAATATTTTCTAATTTTTTTAGCTAATAATGATTTTAGCTAATAATGAAATGGTCGATTCATGCCTTTTCCGAGGGTATTCGGGCGTAAGTGAATAAAACGAATACAAATGGAATTGAAATTCGGTTCTCCGATTAACAATTCAAAGCCATTAACTATTACACCAGGCGCACCTCCAAACTTGCAGCACCTGGTATTCATAAGTGGTCACCCCTCTAGATACTGACCATGCTCGACGTTGGTTAACATATGATACGGTCGTAAGCCAAGGAAGAAGACAAAAAAAAGAGGGAATTTAAAAAAAATATTAAAGAAAATAGAAAAAGAAGAAAGCAAAAGAAAACTGGAAAGAAAGAAAGAAAGAAAGAAAGAAAAGGAAAGAAAATTAAGATTCAAATAGACGGTTGGTTCGATTATTCTTTTTTTCTTAAAGAAAAATCTACTCAGTATATATATATATATATATATATATATATATATATATATATATATATATATTCCTTAAAGAAAAATCTACTCAGTATATTATTTAAGCTATATATATATATATATATATATATATATATATATATATATATATATATATATACATATATATATATATATTTAGCTTAAATAATACTAAGTATATTATTTAAGCTATATATATATATATATATATATATATATAGCTTAAATAATATACTGAGTAGATTTTTCTTTAAGGAATATATATATATATATATATATATATATATATATTCCTTAAAGAAAAATCTACTCAGTATATTATTTGTTCCAGTCATCCCTTCTTCTTTCATGTCCAGTATTCCTTCAAAATGTAGGCCACGACGGGCCTCCACATCTTCCTTTTCTTTGTAGCACGTAATATATTTTGTCTTTTTGACATTTCTCCCAAACTCTGTCCTACCATCCATTTATTCAATCCTATAAAGTTGCGTGATGCTTTCCTCTGTCTCTCTTTCCCTCTGCTCTGTGAGTATCAGGTTTTACAAGCCCTCCTTCCTTATTAAGTGTCCCAGAAATTTCAACTGCCTATTAAGTATAAGTTTCCATTTTCTTTCCATTCTCTCCAAAATCTCATTGTTGGTCACATGTTTGGTACATGGTATCCTCAGCTTTCTTCTGTAGAACCACATTTATGTTGCTTCAAGTCTCTTTTTCATCTCTGAGGAGGTTTTCCAGCATTCGCTGCCATACAGGAGGATAGCTATCACTTTTATTATTTGAGGGTACGCTTGTTAAACTTTACCGAAATAAATTATTAATTAAAATTTAGTAAGAATCCCCTTCGGAAATATTACTCTTGGGAACGTGCACAGCGCTTCCTCAGTCTCCCTCTGCGCCTCAAATGAACCAGGAAAGTTATTTTCTTAAAGGCTGTCGAATATTGTTTGCGATTCCGTTTGAATTTCCTCTACGATCTCGAAGTGAAGCCCCTCAATCTTCAATTTAGTTTCGGGGTAATTTGGCAAATCCGTGATGGGATAGATTAGCCGTGTACGGAGGGTGTGGAACCACAATCGTTTTGAGAAAAGGTGTGAGTGAACAAGGGTGTTGCCGCCATATTTGTGGTCGTAGCGTAACACATCTCTGAAACATCTCAAAATGTCGTCACTGTAAATTCTGCCAACAATCAATTATTGCTTATCATTTGCAACTTCCTATTATCGTGCTGTTCAAGCTTCAGGACGCTAACGCAGTCGATACTTAACTTGTCTACTTACCTTCGGGGCATGCGTTCGAATCAGGATATGATCTAGGTTGCCCGACAGAAGTTAGAAAGAAAAAAAAACAGTCTGTTCATTATAATATATATTTTTTAATCATTTCATCCCAAGGTGATAATGCCACTAATACGTAAGGGATTACTGGGAGCGGAAGATATTAAGAAAACTTTTGTGAGTAGAAAGGACAATAAAAGAACAGAATTCAGGAAGAGAGAAGATAGCAATTGACATTTGAATTTTTGAAACTGATAAGTGTCAGGGAAGAGGTGAGAAGTGCGAGAAAAGGGTCTTTTAGAATAGAACTTATGGCTACGTCTTAGCCATTCCAACAGTAAAAATTCTATTTGCTTATATATACAACCTTTTGATTTTGCTCATTATGGCCGGGCTCCATTACTGTTGTAGTGTTGTTCAACCGACAGCGCAGAAGTGTATGACGTCATGGTGTTTCAATGACAATAGGATCACATATCTCCAAATCTTTTCTTTTCTTTCTTTCTTTCTTTCTTTCTTTCTTTCTTCTTCATATCTCTCTCCTTTTTCTTTCCTTCTTAATAACTTTCATTTTTTCTTCCGTTTCTCTATCAATTTTTTTTCTTCCTTTCTTTCTTAATATTTTTCTACTTATTCTTTCTTAGGACCTTTCTTTTTTCCTGCGTATTCTTTCTTTCTTCTTCTTCTTACTTTTCTTCAATTTTTCTTTCTTTCTTAATATATCCCTCCCCCTTTATTTCCTTTCTTTCTTTCTTGCTTTGTTTCTTTAATAACATATCCCTCTGCCTTTCTTTCTTTCGTTATTTCTTTCTTTCTCCCATCCTTTCGTTAATATATCGTCCATTCTTTCTTTCTTTATAGCCTACCGTTTATTTTTATTCTTTCAATGAGTAGAATGATATGTAAGTTGGCAACACCCCGTGGAATTTCCGCGGTTCTAGCAAAGTTTTCATTATTCCATATATTATCCAGATTTTGACACCCAAAAAATTTTCAGGCAAAAGATTCATTGGCATTCCGATATTGCCTGAAAGACTCGGAGAACAAAACTATTATTTTTATTAATTCATATATTTTCCAGACTATTCGTTTCATTTTCACTGTCTGTGTAACCGCCCCCCCACACACACACACGCACACACACAGCTCCACCTCCACACTTCCATCTCCGTCTCTCTCCCACTCTCTCTCTCTCTCTCTCTCTCACTCTATCTATCTCCCTCTCGATTTCTTTCTTTCTATTTATTACTCTCCTCCACCGTTCTCTGCCTTTCTCCTCTCTCTCCCTCTCTCCCTCTTGATTTCTTTCTTTCTATTTATCACTCTCCTCCACCGCTCTCTGCCTTTCTCCCCCTCTCTCTCTCTCTCTCTCCCTCTGGATTTCTTTCTTTCTATTCATAACTCTCCTACATCACTCTCTGCCTTTCTCTCCCCCCTCTCTCTCTCTTTCTCTTTTTCTATTCATCACTCTCCTCCACCGCTCCCTGCCTTTCTGCCCTCTCTCTCTCCACCTCGATATCTTTCTTTGTATTTATCACTCTCCTCCAACACTCTCTGCCTTTCACCCCCCTCTCTCTCTCACTCTCTGCCTTTTTCCCTCTCTCTCTCTCTCTCTTTCTTTCTTTCTATTCATCACTCTCCTCCACCGCTCCCTGCCTTTCTCCCCTCTATCTCACTCCCTCTCGATTTCTTTCTTTCTATTCATCACTCTCCTCCACCACTCTCTGCCTTTCACTCCTCTCTCTCTTTCTCACTCTCTGCCTTTTTCCCTCTCTCTCTCTCTCCCTCTCGATTTTTTTCTTTCTATTCATCATTCTCCTCCACCGCTCCCTGCCTTTCTCCTCTCTCTCTCTCTCCCTCTCGATTTCTTTTTTCTATTCATCACTCTCCTCCCCCGCTCCCTGCCTTTCTCCCCCACTCTCCCTCTCTCCCTCTCGATTTCTTTCTTTCTATTCATCACTCTCCTCCACCGCTCCCTGCCTTTCTCCCCCACTCCCCCTCTCGATTTCTTTCTTTCTATTCATCACTCACCTCCACTGCTCTCTGCCTTTCTCCCCCTCTCTCTCTCGATTTCTTTCTTTCTATTTATCACTCTCCTCCACCTCTCTCTGCCTTCCTTCCCCTCTCTCTCTCTGACTTACTTCCCCCTCTCTCTCTCTCCATGTATGTGGACGTATACAAATACATGTTTTTCTCTCCACTTTCTGTATATATGTATGTGTGTCATACTTTTTTTAGATAAATAGCGATGAGCAAATACATAGATATGGGAATACGGAGATAGATATTAGTTTGGTGCAAAAATAATGTCGACATAGATAGATAGATAGATAGATAGATAGATAGATAGATAGATAGAAAAGAGACATTAGATAGATAGATAGATAGATAGATAGACAGACAGACATAGATAGATAGATAGATAGATAGATAGATAGATAGACAGACAGACATAGATAGATAGATAGATAGATAGATAGATAGATAGATAGATAGATAGACAGACAGACATAGATAGATAGATAGATAGATAGATAGATAGACAGACAGACATAGATAGATAGATAGATAGATAGATAGATAGATAGATAGATAGATAGATAGACATGAAAACGACTAAAATTTACCAGTTTTATACTTCCATATTTCCTGACAGTCTTTGCCAATTTCTGAAAAGTGATAATTTTTTTTTATTACCGTCACCTCCAGTATCATCTTCTCCTATGTCCCAGTTCCCCTCAAGGGCTTTGGTGGTCGACCATGGCTCTCCACAATTTCTTGTCTTTTCCATCTCTTTTTTTAAATCATTTTACTCCAAGCAAGGCAATAAAGCGCTAAGACGCAAAGGGGGGGGGGTTACTGAACGTTAAAGAATATGAGAAAAAGAAACCACTATTAAAGAAAAAGAAAAAGAAAAGAATGGAAATTAAGAAGACGAAAGATAGCGATTGACATTGCATTTAAATTTTTGAACACCAAAGTTGACTGGAAAGTAAGAGGTCGGAAAAGAGTTCCACAAGTGAGAAGTGCGAGAGAAGAAACTGTTAGCATAGATAGATACATAGATAGATAGATAGATAGATAGATAGATAGATAGAAAAGAGACATTAGATAGATAGATAGATAGATAGATAGATAGAAAAGAGACATAGATAGATAGATAGATAGATAGATAGATAGATAGATAGATAGATAGAAAAGAGACATAGATAGATAGATAGATAGATAGATAGATAGAAAAGAGACATAGATAGATAGATAGATAGATAGATAGATAGATAGATAGATAGATAGATAGATAGATAGATAGATAGAAAAGAGACATAGATAGATAGATAGAAAAGAGACATAGATAGATAGATAGATAGATAGATAGATAGATAGATAGATAGATAGATATGAACAGATCGGGATAGATAGATAGATAGATAGATAGATAGATAGATAGATAGATAGATAGATAGATAGATAGATAGAAAAGAGACATAGATAGATAGATAGATAGATAGATAGATAGATAGATAGATAGATAGATAGATAGATAGAAAAGAGACATAGATAGATAGATAGATAGATAGATAGATAGAAAAGAGACATAGATAGATAGATAGATAGATAGATAGATAGATAGAAAAGAGACATAGATAGATAGATAGATAGATAGATAGATAGATAGAAAAGAGACATAGATAGATAGATAGATAGATAGATAGATAGATAGATAGATAGATAGAAAAGAGACATAGATAGATAGATAGATAGATAGATAGAAAAGAGACATAGATAGATAGATAGATAGATAGATAGATAGATAGATAGATAGATATGAACAGCCTGAGATAGATAGATAGATAGATAGATAGATAGATAGATAGATAGATAGATAGATAGATAGATAGAAAAGAGACATAGATAGATAGATAGATAGATAGATAGATAGATAGATAGATAGATAGATAGAAAAGAGACATAGATAGATAGATAGATAGATAGATAGATAGATAGATAGATAGAAAAGAGACATAGATAGATAGATAGATAGATAGATAGATAGATAGATAGATAGATAGATAGATAGATAGAAAAGAGACATAGATAGATAGATAGATAGATAGATAGATAGATAGATAGATAGATATGAACAGCCTGAGATAGATAGATAGATAGATAGATAGATAGATAGATAGATAGATAGATAGATAGATAGAAAAGAGACATAGATAGATAGATAGATAGATAGATAGATAGATAGATAGATAGATAGATAGATAGAAAAGAGACATAGATAGATAGATAGATAGATAGATAGATAGATAGATAGATAGATAGATAGATAGAAAAGAGACATAGATAGATAGATAGATAGATAGATAGAAAAGAGACATAGATAGATAGATAGATAGATAGATAGATAGATAGATAGATAGATAGATAGAAAATAGACATAGATAGATAGATAGATAGATAGATAGATAGATAGATAGATAGAAAAGAGACATAGATAGATAGATAGATAGATAGATAGATAGATAGATAGAAAAGAGACATAAAAGAATGGAAATTAAGAAGACGAAAGATAGCGATTGACATTGCATTTAAATTTTTGAACACCAAAGTTGACTGGAAAGTAAGAGGTCGGAAAAGAGTTCCACAAGTGAGAAGTGCGAAAAAAGAAACTGTTAGCATAGAAATTACGGTTACATCTAGCCATTCCAACTGTAAAATGTTGAGACCCAGACGCCAATCTAGTACTGCGCTTAAATTCTATGTACGATAGAAGAAAGTTCCAGAACAATTACCATGAAAGTATTTATAGAAAAGGACGCTACATTAAGGCGGTGGGAAAGTGACTAAAGCGGAGATGCCAGGTAAGGATCAATAAAATTGCAGATTCCTCTTTGGCTTTTATCAAGAATCTCTAAATATATAACAGGAGCACCAGACCTTATGTGACAGCAATATCCAAAGCAAGGAAAAATGGTAGATTTATAAATATCTGGCAAGAAAAACTGGTTAGTACGACAATGGGAATCAACTTTTGTAACAATAAACCGAGCATTTGATTCAATATAATCTTTCCACTTCATTAGTCTGCGATGGCGCAATGAGTCACTCTCCTGGAGGTTAGCATCAGCCATAATGATGGAAGGTAGAAATGGTTCTCTCAGACAAAAGAAATTTTCGTTTTGAGGCGTTCAAATTAACAAGCCATTCCTTGGCCCAGTTAACAAAAAAAAGTAGATTATTTTTTTTTTTTTTTTAGATCGACTGCCAATTTCGTTTTGGGGGCGTTCAAATTAACAAGCCATTCTTTGGCCCAGTTAACAAAAAAAAAGTAGATTATTTTTTTTTTTTTTTTAGATTGACTGCCAATTTCACTTTATCGACACCCCCCCCCCCGCTCAGACTTACTATAAAAACAAGAATAAATTGTTTATTGTTCAATTTTCTATTCCACAGCTTATAACGATAATTCAGCGATTGTAATCACATGTGCTAAGGCAGATGCTTACGCACACGATCTTCTGTAGTAAAAACGGTTGAGGCATCTTCAACGAAAAATAACTTTTCATCCTTTTTATTAGGGTCCCCCTCTCCCCGATGATAAGCCTTGCCTCGATGCGACCCGCTTCTCAAAAAAACGGTTGTCCATGTTTTGGTCTAGAACAAGAGAAAATACAGAAAAGAAGATTGTTTTGTGCTAATCATCAAAGAGGATGGTTTACATGCCTTAATAATCAGTATATTTTTATTTTCTTTTAAGAGAATTCACCCAGTAAAAAGGCTCGTGAGCATCTCAAGTTAGAGTGTTACGGTCAAAATAGTGACGATGTATGTTATGAATGGAATAACACGTGGTAAAAAAAAATAAAGATTATGCGTATAATGAAGAAAGATAACAATCGACCCTTGACCTCTTGAAGAGGTCAAAGATTAAAGTGTTCGAGTGAACGCTCACACGGAAATCTTTTTCACAAGATGGTAGAACTTCGGAAAAGTCTATGTAGAACTTCCTTCTTACATTTGAAACACAGGGGAAATAAGGGCCATTAGACTCCGTGGAAGTACCATGGTATCTTCTAGCAGTAAATGTCTGAACTTGTGGAACTGGAGAATATAGCCAATCAGAACATTTACCACAGAAATAGCTATGAAGCAGAAAGAGGCTTGTAAAGTTTTGCCTGTAAGAAAGAGTTTGTAACTGGGAGATAGACATTAAAAGCCCTTAATTATTTTTCTTCCTATTTATATCTTTGATTGTCTTGGATGTTATGCTAACGATCCTAGTATTAGGAATGACTCATTTGTTTGCGAGTTTAGTTGAAAGAGGAGTGTTGTAGGGCAAGATTATGAATTTTGTGTCATTTTTGTTAGAAGTGTTATTGGCAGTGTCTGGTTTTTGTTTTTTGTTTTGTTTTGTGGATTTTGTAAGTTTGTTTTATTGCGTTGAGAATAAAATAAATAAGCCCAACACCGATTCAAATGCCGGGATTTATCAAATAAATTGTTTACAATGCAAAAAGTTTATGTGGGTGAGACATCACGTAATCTAAAAACCCGAATCTACGAACACAAGAGAGACTTGCGTTTGGACAATCGATCTAACTCACTAGTTTTGCCTCACAATGACGCTGGACATAACTTTGATTTCACTAATGGCACCCTAATTAAAAAAGAATGTAATTCTTTAAGGAGAAAATACATTGAAAACTTAATAACATTATTATCAACTATAAACACACGCTTAAAACATTATCTTACATCGCCATCTTTCTTTGAATCCATTCTTAAAGAATCTGACTTACATCTATCTAATACAAAGGCTACATGCCAAAAGAACTGAGACATAAAATCAGAACCCTGTAACTCCCCGCTGCGTGTGTTGGTTGCACAAAGGGGAAGATAATAAAACAAAAAACTACCAGACAGACATATCTTGACATGCAGGTCATACTGAAATCTTTCTCTATCCTTTAGCTTATATATATATATATATATATATATATATATATATATATATATATATATATATATAGTCATCCACAGGCAGTCTGTTTCGCTGTATCACAGCTCATCAGTGTGGCTAGACATCCAGCAAAGAAAGGGAGTTTTAACGCATTATATACGTGCTATATAAACGCCATACCGCCCGGCGTAGCGCTCAATTCTTACGAAAAGCGATGTATTAAAGCAGCAGCAGTCCTTAAAAATTCCCTTTTCTCCATAGTGTTCGTCTCTACCGGCCGCCATACAGCTCAATTTTTACAAAGGGCATTATATATATATATATATATATATATATATATATATATATATATATATATATATATATATACTCAGTTGTATGGATATGCGTTTGTGATTGGGTTTCACGCTTTTGCGATCATAGTTTGTCTGATGATCACAAAAGCGTGATACCCAGGGTCACAAACTCATATCCATATAACTGAATGTGTTAGCACTATCACTGATATCGAGCACTTTCCAATAAGTACTGCGTATATAAAATAACATATATATAAAAAAAATGTGTGTGTGTGTGTGCGCGCGTGTGTGCATATATCTCACAGAAATTGTAACTAGGGTCTGCTTGTACCTACAAAAAATCGAAAAAAATCAGTGCACACCCTGATGAAAAAGAGCTTGATAAAAACAATGTTTTCCGTCAAAATGTTTATGTTATTATTAAGAGGGAAGACCAAATTATTTTTTGATTATGTTATTATTATTATTTTATCCTTTTCAGCGCTTTCAAAATTTTGGTTAATTTCTTGTTTTTCCCGCGTTAGCGGTTGGACCAAACATCAATGGGAAATTTAGCATCATTTTGAGAGTAAAAAACACACCGTTTTGGAAATTCTTGCAAAGTCAAATAATTAACGTATTTTAATTACATTTTCTGTTCTTATTTGCAAATCAATGAAATTAATTTTTTTTTATTTTTTTAGAAAAACAGAAAAACTATTTTGGAAAAAAATCTGTTCTGAATCGTAAAATAAATAAATAAAACTATTACATTTAATTAAAAAGTTTTTAATTGGTTTTATAAATAAAATATATTAAGTACACTATTATATTCAGAAAACATTTTCTTTATGATGAAAAATGAATTTTTACAATAATGGTTTTCATTTTCTTTAAATTTTAATTAGAATAATTTATTAAGTTTTAAATCTTTTAAAATCCTGTATTAATTTCATCCTTTTAGATGATATTATAAATCTATATATATAATCATTAATGGAAAGGCTTACTACAAATCATCAAACACCAATATTTTTAAAAGAATTTTGACATTTTTTGTATGTGTATAAATGTGCCGATTTGTGCAGATACGGAGAACCATACATGACATTATCAGAAAATAAAAGCGATAACTATAGTAAATTTAAAGCCAGAATGTTCAATAAGACATTAGATTATGGAGAATATTTTACTTAGTAATTAAAAGTTATATATAGAAGGGATATATTCAATTATTCTTTACAGTTAAAGCCTCCATAGAATAGAATTAAATAAATATCACTCTGTCATCAATCTGTCAAACATGTCAACAGCTTAAATAAACAGCTACCGCCGTGTTAAAAAAATGCAATTGTGCAATATTTTAAACTTAAAATAAATAATATTTGTTTCAAATCAGATTAATTACATTTTAAATCAGCTAATATTACTTAATTAAAGTTTTAGAAAAGTATATTTTATTTTTGGAAGATTTTTTTTAATAAAGAGAATTACTTTGCGATGAAAGACAACTAAAAAAGGACGCTAATCAGTTATTTTTGTAAAAAAAAAAAAATCCTTCCAGTTTTTGAAATAGAGCAAAGTATTTTGCTTATTGAAAATACTAAATTTAATCTGTTAGCTTGAAATTAAACTAAAATAAAAGCTTCAAGAAAGATTTTTAATTTTTAAAAATTCATTTTAAACCTTAGGTATCGAGTTTTCTGTGGTGGTACAAAGTTTAATTCAATGTGTATAATCTCAAATTGTGGAATACTGTATTCTATTAAAATCACGCCTGTTGTGAGAAGGTTTTACTATTTAGCTTATTGTAAGACTGTTACCGCCAAAACAAGAAGTGATTTAAAAAGAATAATGCATAAACCTGTTAACGTGCCGGAAACTCTTATAGAGACCAGAGTATTTTCTCTTTCGTGATGGAAGGTAACGTCAGAGTTCGAATTGTTAAAATCGTGGCTTCTTTCCATTTTACTCGACTCCGAAGTTCTCACCCGGGAACTAAGCGACCTGTTCACTCACGCATTATCTGGGGTGGTTGTTGGGTCGGGAAATGGATTGAGAAATAAAGATAGGCACATTAGTCAAAGCGGAAGATGGTAGGTGGCTGCTTTGTGTTGTTTGGAACACGGGCCAAAATGCCAATGAGGTTAGGCGCAGAAAAATATGGGAGGACTCCATAAAAGAAAGAAGGTGTGAAGGAAGGTAGGAAAATGAAAAGGAAGACGAAGGAAAGCATATTCGGTGGCCGGGGGGGGGGGGATGAAAAAGGAAGGAAAGGAAAAGGACGTAAGAACGCTTGGGCTTGGAAAAATAATGGAAGTAAAGAATGTGGAATGAAAGCTGAAAAAGAAGATGCGACTGAAAGACGATTTGAGAAGATTGTGTGGCGGCGGAAAAAAAAGAATTTGCATAAAGAAAGGATTTTGAAATTAGTGAAAAGAACGAATGAAAAAAAAGAGTAGAAAAGAAAGACAAAAAAGAAAACGAAAAAATGAACGAAAGCAAAGAAGATAAAAAAGTAGGAAGGAAGGAAGGAAGGAAGGAAGGAAGGAAGGAAGGAGAAAATCAGGAGAGAAGGAATAAGAAAAACGAACAAGAACATTGAAGGCTGGCAGAAAAGAGAGGAGAAAGAAAGAAAGAAAGAAAGGAAGGAAGGATGTAGGAAGGAAGGAAGGAAGGATGTAGGAAGGAAGGAAGGAAGGAAGGAAGGAAGGAAGGAAGGAAGAGGAAATCAGGAGAGAAGGAATAAGAAAAACGAACAAGAACATTGAAGGCTGGCAGAAAAGAGAGGAGAAAGAAAGAAAGAAAGAAAGAAAGAAAGAAAGAAAGAAAGAAAGAAAGAAAGAAAGAAAGAAAGAAGGAAGGAAGGAAGGAAGGAAGGAAGGAAGGAAGGAAGGATGTAGGAAGGAAGGAAGGAAGGAAGGAAGGAAGGAAGGAAGGAAGGAAGGAAGGAAGGAAGGAAGGAGAAAATCAGGAGAGAAGGAATAAGAAAAACGAACAAGAACATTGAAGGCTGACAGAAAAGAGAGGAGAAATAAAGAAAGAAAGAAAGAAAGGAAGGAAGGAAGGATGTAGGAAGGAAGGAAGGAAGGAAGGAAGGAAGAGGAAATCAGGAGAGAAGGAATAAGAAAAACGAACAAGAACATTGAAGGCTGGCAGAAAAGAGAGGAGAAAGAAAGAAAGAAAGAAAGAAAGAAAGAAAGAAAGAAAGAAAGAAAGAAAGAAAGAAAGAAAGGAAGGAAGGATGTAGGAAGGAAGGAAGGAAGGAAGAGGAAATCAGGAGAGAAGGAATAAGAAAAACGAACAAGAACATTGAAGGCTGGCAGAAAAGAGAGGAGAAAGAAAGAAAGAAAGAAAGAAAGAAAGAAAGAGAAGGAAGGAAGGATGTAGGAAGGAAGGAAGGAAGGAAGGAAGAGGAAATCAGGAGAGAAGGAATAAGAAAAACGAACAAGAACATTGAAGGCTGGCAGAAAAGAGAGGAGGAAGAAAGAAAGAAAGGAAGGAAGGAAGGAAGGAAGGAAGGAAGGAAGGAAGGAAGGAAGGAAGGAAGGATGTAGGAAGGAAGGAAGGAAGGATGTAGGAAGGAAGGAAGGAAGGAAGAGGAAATCAGGAGAGAAGGAATAAGAAAAACGAACAAGAACATTGAAGGCTGGCAGAAAAGAGAGGAGAAAGAAAGAAAGAAAGAAAGAAAGAAAGAAAGAAAGAAAGAAAGAAAGAAAGAAAGGAAGGAAGGAAGGAAGGAAAAGTGTTAGGCTGTAATTAAAAAAAATGTATGGAATGGAATGAAAAAACAAGGAAATTTAAGAAGGAATGGTTGAAAGAAAGAAGAGCCGGAGAACGTAGCCAGAAATGAAAAGAATTCAGACAGAAAAGGAAGAAGAAATAAAAGAGAGAAAGAATTCAAGAAGGAAGAATTTAAAACACCTGTTGAATACAGGTGAGAAATGAAGAATCAAAGAAAGTTCATGTCATGGAAACAAGAGAAAAAGTTACGTTCCAGAAATTCACAAATTCTTCCACTGTTTTTTTCCCCCCGAAAACTGACTGTATCTTTACAAATTGCTATAAAAAAAAATGCTATTAAAAAAGAAATTAGTCAACACACATTTTACTGTAATCTATAGTTAACGGTTTTCGTATTTTCGGCAGAAAAAAAAATCATCGAAAAATTTTCTTGTCCAATTCCGTTACAAACAACTCATGATTCAAGAGCCACTCAAAGTAGATGATTATTGAATGAGGTGCGTGATATGAATGTAAAATGGAGAAAGCAGGAAGATTATGAGTATATACAGGATAGATAATGATTGACTCTTGACTTGAGTTTATACCGTCGGAGGTGGGGTCATTAAAATGGAAGTCTGTACTGATGAAACTAAAGAATGGAGCTCGTCTGAACATTTGCCATGGAAATAGCGACAGAGTAGTGATACGCTTGTCACCTTGCTACTAAGGGAAGGAGGCTGCAAGATGGAAAATAACATTCACATAATTTACATAATTTATAACATATATAATAATATATGTTACAAATTAAACTAAGCACAACTGACTATTAAAGGATGAAAAATTTTAACAGATTTCAACGTCACTCTGGAATAAGTATCACCACTAATTCGCCGAAAAACAGCATAGCATGATGAAAACAGACTCAAACTTAATAAGAACGAAGTTTATCGTCAAAATTTTTATGTTATTAAGATAAAAGTCCAAAGTATTTTTTAAACTCTTTTATTAAATTTTTTATCCTTTCTAGCACGTTTGAAATTTTAGTTAAAAAATCTTGTCCTTTATTTACATCAACGGTCTACATAATATTTATCATAGAGGCTTTTTTTTTCAGGTGGAAAACACATTGATTTGGAAATTCTTGCAAAAGTCAAATAAATGTCGGGTTTGTGGAGGTTTACTCACACAGTAGCAGCAGAAATTAGCCTCGTTTTCACGGAGATAAAAACATACTTGACAGGAAATAAAACATACAGCAATAACAGGAAAACCATTGTAAATTGTGTGATAATTTCATACAATTTATTCATAGTTTTCTTGCTTGTATAGGTGTGTGTATTTTTTAGGTTACAATTCTTTTATGGTGCATGCGATAAGAGTGAGAATTTACTCTGTAGTATTAGGTGCCATATCACAGAGAAAGGTCGAACACGTATTGCCCGTACAAAGGTTCGTGGCGAAGAAATTGAATTTAACGTCTTTTGGTAGGATGTCCGTATTTCCGGTAGAAACAATTTTTGTTGCATGCTGGGAGTATTTTTATTATTTTTAATATTGTATTTAATTTATTTTATACAACATTTTCTTGCTTTATTTTATTTTATTTATAATTTTCATTATTATTTTCATTATTTTACGTTTTATTTTTATTTATAATAATAATAATATCCACTCAGATTTTAATGAAATTATTTTAGACATGTTTTTTAGAAAGTCATGGTAGAAATATTTTTTAAATCTGTTACCCCGCTTACTTGATTTTATAAAAAATCAAGAAAATTCGATGTTGTACCCTTTAGTGATTTAGTAGTTAAAAGCAGAATACTTTCAAGAATATAAATCGTCGAATTTTTTTTTGTAAAATCGAAACACACATTTACCCAATTGAACTCTGAATTGTAACATACAAAACTCAATAAATCTAAGATATTATCTAATTAGAAAATCTTTTAATGGCTTTTATGAATAACATATATTAAAGAGAATGAATCCAAAATATTTTTTCGATTAAAAATGAATTTTACAAAAAATTTTTTTCTTTTTCTTTTTCAATTTTAAATACAAAATGTGATAAGGTTGCTAAAATTATTTTAAAATTAAGTTTCAATCCGTGAACTTTAAGGAATGCTGTATCATACAATGTATTTTAAAAAGAATTTTACAGTTTTTTGAGTCTGCATGAAAACGTTTTTACAAATATATGGATGGACGTTCTTGATATTAATGTCAAGTGTTTTAAGAGTTGCTTCCCCTGACAGCAAGAAACTGACACCCGAAAATTTTGCGTTTTCGTTCTTCAAGCACATGTTGAATTCTCTGACTTGACTGACTTTCTTTGTTTGACCATCATCGTCGCATTTTCAAAATTTGTAATTTTCATTTTTACGTCCTATTTCATTAAATATTTTAATTTAAATTTTTAGATATAATTAATTTATTATTTTTCGTGAGAGACATATTGCAATTATTAATTAGTCTCTTTTGTTTAGTTTCAATTTGGGGGGGCGCAAACAGTGATTCAGGCTTTGGATATATCCTCGTTAGAATATTTTCAAAAAAGGGTCACCAGATATTCACAAAAGTTTAGAATCAATTACATGGCAGTTTGTTTGTTTTTTTGGGGGGAGGGGGGGGTTACACTTCTATTTTTAGTGGACCATGATTAAATAAAATATAAACTGTAAATGATTTACATAATTAATTAAAAAAAAGATTCACATTTTCATAACTATTAGATTATAAGAATTAATTTTAAAAATAAGGAAAATTAAAAATTAACATTAAAAAATAACATTTTATAAAAATGAGAGAGAGGTACCTATAATTATTAGCTACCTATCTTCTTTATAACATTTTATTAATTAATTTTTATATTATCTCAGTTATGAATGTTTTCTCGCCCTCGGTTACGAATTTTTAGATTTATTTTATTGTTAATATTTAAAATTTTATTTTTTCCCAGAAATCATCTAAAGTACCTAAAAAATCAATAAAATATTAGATTGTCGAAAGAATTTACTTTTTAAAAAATTCTCTGTCGTTAAATCAGTTGGTTCACTTAAAATTCGAAAAAATATCACTTCGGTCCTTCGGTCCGATAAATTCCCCCGACGTAAGCTGCCAATAGATTTATGTAACCGTCAATTCACACCTAAAAACAAGTCACCACGGTTAAAGTTAAGACATGCATCTCTTATTTTCAACTATTTTTTTCTGCTAAAATGTAAGTAATCTTTGTTTCCAATTACATTAAGTAAACTTTACCTTTTCTAATTTTCCTCAAATAACTTTTGAAGAAGGCATAATTGATTTTTACAAGATTTTTAAACGGAGAATTTAACTTGTTTACAAATTCCTTTAAAATGGCGGACATCATCGATTTTATTGTAATTTCGCTGATTCAAAAAGCAAAATTTTAACTAAAATTTCAGACGTGCTATGAAGTATTAAAAAATGTAAAAAAATAATCAAAAATGCTTTGGTCTTTCCTCTTAATAATAACAAAAATTTAGACGATAAAAAATTGTTTTCATCAAGTTTGGAGCCTTTTTCATCAAGGTTTGTTCTTTTATAGTGAATTAGGGGAGACACCGATTCTGGGTTTGTTTTTCCGTCCAAATCCGTGAATTTCTTTTTCTCATGCTAAGCCTAAAAAAAAAAAAAAAATATATAGAATCCACTATTTTTTATCCATAATGTTGAATGTGTTAGAATCTTTCAACTTTTTAACATGAAAAATCTCAAGATGATTATAAAAATTGCCGCAAAACATTGTTGATTTATTTAAGATGGAATGATCTAATTTGTATTTAGACACATTGTATCTATTATCAATATTTCTAGTTGAATTCTTCACGTACATTGCATATGATCGATTGCTGTACAGACTAACTGGGTGTAGGATAATCAATGACAACCAATCTTCCCCATTAGGCCTCGTGCCACATGAAATATAATGTTTCAAAATAAAAACATAAAAGTCCATAGCAGAAACAGCAAGTTTTTGTATGCTTCTTTTATCATCTTGATTTGCATATTGGACACACACCTTCACCTAAAAGATGCACACAAAAACACGACCTTGTTAGCATCCACAGTTTACTACTCTGAATCCATTTCATCTGTTGTCATTTTATTGTTCGACTGAAAAAAATTTGTTTAAGCGAAATATTTTATTCCCGTTTCTTGTTCGATTCTATCAATCCTGTCTCCAGATATACATGTTGTTGTTGGACTTTTCAAGTTACATTTCATTAAAATATCTTACGTTTTGCTTCTACGAATCTATTCTACAGCTACATTTCCTGTAATTTGTCTTTCTATGTATCTATCCTGCGTCTTTTCTTCTTTTTGCTTCCTACCATTCATTCTACAGATACACATAGAATTTATTTCGACCTCTTCGAAATCGGATTTATTTTTTAAGTAAATGTATAAATAAGTTTGTTTTTATTTTTACTCCTATGGCAGTGAAGACTTCTGGGCTTATTGGCTCTTGTTCGATGGGGTTCCTTCAAAGGATTGGCGCGATGGCTGTCTCGCGAAACGGTGTGTCTCTTTCAGCGTGTCTCACTGACGAGGGTTCGAGGTAAAACTTTCTTCATCATTGTGGCAGGCAGAGCATAGCAAAAAAAAATATTTTGTTTATAGTTACTTTGTTCAAACGTTTTTCAATAAATAATATTTATGATTGTTAAAAAAATTATACAGTAAAAATAAGGGAGCTTATTCAAAAATTGAAATACGGAGTTCTCTCCCTTACATATATTTTAACCAATTGGTGATATTGAATTTCATTTAATTGAAAACAGAGAAAACTAAAAAGAAACTTTTATATAGAGGTTTGTTTTATATATGTGCTTCTACTGAAAGATATTGATAATACCATGGACGGAACATGTAAGCAACGAGGAAGTCTTGAGAAAAATGGACATAAGAAAAGAACACGTATCCTGAGAATTAGAAACAGACGGCTGAATTTTCTGAGGAAGAAGTGCTTGGAAAATTTGACACTTATAGGACATATCAAAGGGAAAATGTACAATGGGAAGGCAGCGCTCCACATTGCTGATGAGCTTATGTGAATGGATGGCACAACATGGACTGGGAGGTATGGTAAAGAGAAAAACATTTCTTACAGCTACTAAGGATAGGAAGTCATGATCGCCCACGTCCTGAAGAGACGCAATATATAGAAGAACATAACATATTCGGTTCTGGCTATCGGTCTTTTTTTCTGTTTGTTGTTCCAGCGAGAACGAACCCAGTAATGTTCATAAAGACTTAACTTTTCTGAATAGTTATTTTTTTTAAATTATATATCAATTAAAAATGACACTGGTTATTTCAATTGTTGTTTATTTACGATTTAGTGATTAGCTAATTCAATAATTAAATACGTAGGTTTCTTACGGGAACATTTGGTAGTACATGAAATAATGTTGGTGAAAAAGAGAGTACTTGCACAAAATAACAGGTCAGTCGATTTGCAATGCAAGATAACGTCTATTAGACAAATTAAGAAAAGGAAAGTTTCTTTTGTTAGACGTAAATTGTATACACAACGAAATATTTATGAATATGTTATAGTGGGAACTTATTGCGTTTGTGTGTAGTGTTCACAGCTCTTTTAGCTTCAGCGTGGAAAGTTCATGACACCAGAAAAGATCTAGTTATTTTGGAGTTCACGTGGTTTTATATTCGAGAGCTTCTACTTGCATGATTTTTAATTTAGGGATGCTATTGCTACTATATTAAAGTCACTACAACGATAATAGAAAACACTGGTTTCTCCATAAATTCATCGCTGAAATTTTCATTCATGTAATAATGTTGCTTAATATTTTGTTTTTATTCTAGGAATATTTAAAAACGAGAAAAAATTCTAACAAACTATGTCAATTTGTCCTATCCAAAATACATGCGTATTTTTAATCGTCTTCCATGTTACGGTAACTACTCCTAACTCCCTAAAAGCAGTGGCAGCCAAAGGTTTCAAATATAAATGACAAACAAATAAAGATTTTTCCTGTTTCAAATAAAAACTCACCAAAAATTACAATTTTTGGAAACAGTAAGTGCAAAGGGACATTTCCCTAATTTAACAAAAATAAAAATTTTATTGAATAGCATACACAAAACTTTTGAAAATATCAACATAAGAATCACCAGCTGATAGAAACAAGTAAACACCCACGCAGATCGCCTACACACAGACAGAATTTCGCTCACGCACAAGAAGTTCTAATCTAGACAGTAAGCCAGATATAAAAAAAAAAAAAAAAAAAAAAAACAGACCACATGTTGTCTGGGCAGCAGATATTAGCAGTCATTAACAACGGTCTTGATAGCAGTTACAAACCAGCTGATTCCAGGTCAAACCATCTAGCAATGAACCAAATACAGGCTGCACAACGAATCGAACAACAGCTACTCAATGAATCTAACACATGCTACTCAATGAGAATCCCTTAGAACCTCTACATGAAACCAACACGAACTTTTTTTTCTTTCCTAGTAACCTCTTTTAAATTGTTATATAAAATGTTTTGTTTATTATGAAACTTGTTCATAATTATTTGTCCATTCCCAAGTAGTGACACCGACTAAAGTTGGATTAAGCAATCATTTCTTAAATGTTGACCCCGACTAGGATTAACTATTTTATTTCAATTGTACTGAAATTATTTTTCGAAGCTTGGATTCATGAATTATTTCCTCAGGTGTATGAGTGGGTCGGTTTACGAGTTTTCGACAGTTGTGGCAAAATTACTTACATGCTGAGCAACACCTGTCCAGGGAACATAAAAATGTAAAAGAAGAAAAATTTTGAAAGTGCGCTGCTTTTTATACTGCTAACACTTCTGCCACATATATTCATCACCACCGAGATAGAAGGCTTGTTCGATTAATGTGACGTCAAGTAGAAAAAGCAGAAGCGAAGCTGCTGAAAATGAATGATTGTATGCATTTTTAAGTAGAGACTACTTAAATTACAGTAAAAAAAAAAAAAAAAAAAAAAAACGGAAACCAGGGTTCGAATTTCATTTTGGGATTTTATTCAATATTAATTCATAAAAAATAAAATAAAAAAATAAAATAAAAATGTTTTATTCTGTAAAGTTACGATACTGACAATTGAAAGAAACATTTTTCATATTAGATGAAGAAAAGCCAACCAGGGTTCGATTTCTACCTTGCAACTTTAAATAAAGAAAGAAAGAGAGAAAAGAAACAAAGAACAAACAATAAACAGATTAAGCATCCGTTTTTATTTTAATAATTACTAGCAGTAGAGCTCGGCGTTGCCCGGGGATGTAACAGTAAGAGATAGATCAAGTATCGACCATCATAAAGACTGAAAAATAAAATATAAAATTGACAAAGATTATTGTTTAATGTTGACGGACACGCATGTCTTAATTAGTTTTGTTTTGTTTTTGTTTTTTTACGAATTGGTCAAACCCAAACTCAAACAAAAACATTGTTTTCAATCGTTATGAGTCTACCGATTGAATAGAATTTTATAATAAACAATTGTCTTGTAAATGGAATTTTTAAAGTATTCTGAATGTAAAAATAAAGAGAAAAGTGTGCAAGATATGTGAGAATTTCTTCTCACACAGTTCAACACTTGGCAGAGACAAGAAAGACATACAATCAACAAGGCCTACATTAAAACTTAAAACAAATTTTATTGTATCCTTGCAAAAAAAGATTTTGCCCTTTTTTGCCCCTGGGAACAGGGTGGGGTAGTTCTTCAATGAATAGGTAGTGTCTTTTACTTCAGTGGGACTCTATTGGTCTCTGCGAAGTTGTAGAAGCTGTAATTTGCTTGGAAAAGCTGGAATTACCATTTGGTTGCAGAAGTTGAAATTCGGCTGTTGTCGAGATCATTCATAAAGTTCTTCGTGTAAACGTACACATTTGACGACAGTCAATAAATGACTGAATTCTACAGCCTTGAAGGAATTAAGCTGGGGCATGACGTCGTCTCTGAAGCATTACCATTTCGGTCGCTGAAAAGAATCATAGCCTAATTATTTAGGCTTGATCTTGGGCGCTAAAGGCCCTGCAAAGATATTCAAAAATTGAGTCCGGACATTTCCAATAATATGCCACAACTGGTTGAAAGGAATCTTAGCCTAATTATTTAGGCTTGATCTTGGGCCCTAAAGGCCCTGCAAAGATATTCAAAAATGAGTCCAGACTTTTCCACGAATTTGCTGCAACTAAGTCAAAAGGGCACGAGCCGTTAAAAGATGCCGCGAAAAACCCAAGTCAAAATTCGACCAATGAAATTGCTCGTTACAAATCAGCCAATAGTAGCCTAAATTGTAGAATTTCTCACACACTGCCAAGGAAGAAAGGAAAAAGTAACGGTTAATCATTACTTTTTTTTTTTTTTTATAATGATAAGGTAATTAAAGACTGTCAATAGGTGACAGGTTAATAATATTAATAATTAACTGAATAGTCAACAGTTAAGTCCCTAGGGACAACCTTGTCCCTAGGGACTTAACTGTCGACTATTCAGTTAATTATTAATATTATTAATTTTGAATATGCTGGCCTTCTCTGCTGTTAATTAAATTGCAACAATAATCTAGATATTTAGATCAGTATATCTATAAAAGGGGCGGGGTGACTTTTACTTAAGTCTAATAACCACAAGTGTGGGATATATAAGGTTATTGTGAAATTTTGTCCGTACATTTCGGACCAAACCACTCCCCCACAGTGTCCTGCTGATTAATTCCAACACAGCTAAAGTGATACCAGTTATCACATGAGTCACAGCACACCATGGGAGCTAATCCGTCATTAGCAACGGAACAAGTAGGGCAGAAGGGGCCTCTTCCATAAATTCTGCAGTTTCAGGATTACCCTTAAGTTCTAAGGGAAATAAATGTTTTAATGAGTGAATCTGTTCGCATCCGTCTTTTAATACTACAGCTGAGCGAACTTGATTATCATTACCGACAATCAATCTAAGTATTTTACCTAGACTCCAGAAGGGGCAAGATTTGATTGGAGATTTAATAAGTACAATCTCACCAACAGACACCTTCGGGGGACAGTGGCCCCCTATATTGGCATCAACTTCTCTTAACGACAAAAGATAGTCGTTATACCAAATACGTTTGAATTTGTCAATAAATTTGTCCCTCGATTCAAGGGAACGTATTAGTTTAATTCTATGGGGCGGATCAGGGCACAACTCCTCCGATTCGTAATTATTAATTAGCAAGCGGGGGTGATAGTCTGTTTGCAGAAAGTGGTTAGGGGTCAGAAAGTCAAGACCTCTATCCGAAAAAGATATATACGTGAGTGGCCTATCATTTATGGCCTTCTGTACGTCTGAGAGGGTAGTCAGGAATTCGAAGTGGTTGATCTTCCTCCTGCCCATTAATTTTCTTAGGCACTGTTTAACAGTTTTAATTAGCCTCTCCCAAGCCCCACCCCCTGCCAAGCAGAATAGAGGGGAATGGTTCGGTGATTGATAGAAGTGGACTTAAAATATTCTTTAAATTCGCCAGAGACGAATACATCTGATAATATAATGCCAGACGCTAAAAAGGACTTAGCGTTATCAGAGTATACATGAGAAGGAACACCAAATAAGTTGGTGAACCTGATAAAGGCTAGTATGAAGGAACGTGTGCTCATATCTGGTAACAGTTCCAGATGTATAGCACGCAAACTCATACACGTGAATAGTAAAACATACATTTTCACATCTTCATCATTGTGTTTCACAAAAAAGCGACCTGTAAAATCCACACCCACTTGTTTAAAGGGGTGGACAAAATTTACCCGATAAGAGGTCAGTTGGAACCCGGAGGGAGCTTTACAAGGCAACGAATTGATCCTCTTGCAAGTAATACAATTACGAAGAATCCTTTTTACCGCTTGTCTCCCCTGGGGAATCCAAAATCCTGATAACCTCAACTTACTGAGCGTTGAATTGGTTCACATATGGCAACAATTTAAGTGAGCCTCATTAATAGCCAATTCAGTCAGGTGATGATTTTTTCCTAACAGAATAGGAAATTTTACTTCAAAAGGAAGAATATCAGAGTTCTGAATGCGATCCCTGGTCTGCATCAGACCATCTTTATCTAAGAATAGGCCTAGGGTTGATACCCTAGGAGGTATAACCTTATTTGAAGGTTGTTTCAAATAATCCAACTCAAAGGAAAAAACTTCACTTTGCATATTGATAAAAAGCAACATCTTGGCTCTATTAAAGGTATTAGTGCTTCGGTGACGTAATTTGTCGACAAAACTTAGCACCTTCTCTAATGTGGAAAATTTCGAGATTTCCAAAGGTAAACTGCCTTCAACCGGGCACGTATCTACAGACATCATGCAGGATACAATTTTCCTGTTGTTGTCGTTAAGACAGGGTAAGGGTGATACGGGCCAGCAGATGCTATCTTGATTAAGCCACTCAAGGCCGTATACCCAAAATTTGAACAGTTGTGCGAACTTAGAGGTGGTGAGGCCTCTGGTTAGCAGATCTGCCGGATTTTCCGTCGAAGGAACATATTTAAATTTAGGTGATATGCCAAATTTTAGGGTAATCTCCTCCAAAGACCTTTTAATATCAGATATTCGATTTTCTACAAATATATTTTTTTGGACCTTTTGCCGTTTAAAACCCACGATAGGGCTACTTGAGCGTCTGACACAAGGTAAAGGGCAAGGATATTTATAGGCTTTAAGGCCGCTAAAACCTGAGGGGCAACATTAAGGGCCATATATATGACCATAAGTTCCAGGGTAGGGAGTGATTTCCCCTTGATGGGAGCTACTTTGGCTTTGGCGAATAATAAGGAACATTGGGTTCCTTGTTTTGCGTACATAGTAAATCCGAAGGCATGCTTAGACGCATCGCAGAAGCAAATGAACTCGACTGGGGAGTTCTCCAATAGTACGCATCTGGGGAACTCGAATTCCCATAAATTATTTAATTCTTTAGCATGTATTTGCCATAAGTTTAGAAAATTCTCGGGAATCTGCTGATCCCATGATAAATTATTCTTCCATAATTGACTAATGAATATCTTCCCCTGTACAGTTACAGGAAGAAGTAAAGATAATGGATCATATACGGAGGAAATCTGGGAAAGAACCCCACGCTTAGTATTGACATTGGAGTCTATAGCTGTGGGAATAAGTTTAATTGAATCTTGAAGCGGGGAATAAAGATAACCCAACACCTTTTCAAAGGTGGGAAGCGGGGATGTAATTGAATCGTCCTCCAACATTTTACTTTGCAGGTTCAAGCAATTGGAATTGCAGGACCGAAGCTCGAATCCTGCTTCCTTTAACCCACCACGTACAGTGTTATAAATGTGAAGTAAAGAGTCACGGTCACAGCTAGATGTGACCAAATTGTCAACATAAATGTTGTTGTAAATGTTATGAGAGGCCAAATCAGCCTTGTACTTTTTCGCATGAAATTTAAGTATAAAACCCGAAGATAATATTATTATCTGTAAGTGCATAATTTGTCATTCACCTTAAGAAAAAAGCAAAATCTATTTTTGTCTTCAACAGATTTTAGGTGAATTTGTAGAAATGCTTTACGCAAATCGCCCAGAAGAACATAATTATTCTTTCGTAACGTTAACAATAAATCCAATAATTGAGCAGCGAGATTAACGCCAGAATAAGCGGCGTCGTTGATTGAAGTACCCCCCCCCCCGTCTCTTCAACGAACAGTTGAACACGGGGCGGATTTTTGTAGTTACCCTCTGACCTTCCTTGATGACAGGTCTATGGGGGGACCCAAATATAATTCTCGTAAGTCCCTGGCAGGACCGAGAATTGTTCAATTATGCCACAGTCTTCGTACTCATTGAAGACTTAAATAATCATCGTACAGTCCCTTCCTGTTTAAGGACTCCGTCACTCTCTGCATTATTCTCAGAGAAGGCACATAGTTGGACTCAACACGAGAAAGCTTCTCGTAGTCCCAAGGTAGATCAATATAGTATCTACCGTACCGTATCAATATAGTATCTAACGATAGACTCCTCAAATTTCTTTATCTTCTCTTCATCAAGGGAAGACAACTTTCTGTCCTCATCGACCCCGATGGAATCGAGGGAAATTTCTCTATCCCACGTTCGACCGAAGTGCATCCTCGTACGAATGGACAGGATTCAAAACGCTGTCAATCAAATAAGAATGACAAGGAGGAAGTGAATTCCCCACCTTTTCAAAGGGAGGCAACTCTTCCCTAACAGGATTATGTGATAAAAACGTTCTTCCTTCCCCAAAGGGGATTACATACTTGGAGATTTTCCAAGCGCTACCACCTAGGCATCGGATCACGCGGAGATTATTAATCCGTTGAATCAAATCTAATCCAATGATGCCATTAATAGCAGACCCATTTAGTTCACTATAACCTGGACAGAGACGAAAACCTTCCTTAGTTAAGTTAGGTTATTTCGTCAAATTTGTCCACATTGAACCTCAGATTCAGATCCCCAGCAAATAAAGCCGGAAATAAAAAGGGTTTCTGAAACCCTAATTTAAGGGATACATTGAATTCCTGAAGGTTTAAGGAACTACTCCCAATCATAGTATTTACAGGCATCTCAACCGTTCTGGGTTTAAATTTTACCCCGGAATTTAACTGGGTTAAATTAGCCTGTGAAAAGAAAGATCTCTGGCTGCCTGTATCTAAAAGGCAGTAGAAGTAAACGGGGTGTTTATTTACCCTCATAGAAATTTTGAGAACAGGGAAAATGCAGTTTCCCTGCCCCGTTAAGGTAGTCCTTCCAACACATGATTTTGGACTTTTAGGGCACATAATAGAATAGTGATTCTTAAGCCCACAAAAAGCGCAAGGGTAAGGGAATCCCGTAATCCCTTTGCAATGCGAATCCAAGTGTCCACCTAGGCACTTGGTACACAAATTAAAAAAAAGTTAAGTTTTGTTGAAATCGGTTGAAAAATGTAGGAAATCCGATCCCATATATAAACGAACGCACAAGGATACACAACCAACCAGGGTTTTATAACTATAATTCGATATGAGTTGTCCCCCTTTAATTAATGCCTCTTAATCGTGTTTTTAAATTGATTTCGTGCAAAAATAATTGTTTTTTTTTTTACAATTTTTGGCGTTGTTAGAACCACCGCATGGTAATTTTACGTAGTCCTGTGAAGTTTTGTTGAAATCGGTTGAAAAATGTAGGAAATCCGATCCAATATATAAACGAACACACACACACACACACAACCTGGGTTTTATAATAAGTATGATTCCATAAATCTACTGACACAGCATATGTTTATATTTACAATTATGTTAGAAAGGAAAGAAACCAAGCTTCGATTTTTACCTTGGAATAAACTTTATTTTCTAAAGGAAAATTATTAAAAGTTTTACATTCGTTGTTCTGTTAAAGTAAATGGTGTACATTTCATTATTGAATTTAATGACTGTAAAATTCCTTCTCCTTATTTTGATTACATAAAATTATTTGAAAACTATTTTCTTTACAATAAAAAGAATCAAAATGGTTTTAATTTGCATGTTTTATTTAATTTTAAAATTTTCTGTAGTCATAAAGTTACAATATTGACATTTTTGTGTAGAAAATAAAAGACAACTTACATAGGTATGTCAGAAATTTAGCTGAATATTGGTTTTTATGGGTTTTTTTTGGGGGGGGGGTTCTTCTAACTTTTTTATAGTAATATTGTTTTCCCCAACAGGAAAATTATTCAAAAGAACATTTGAAGAGCTTCAGACAAGCATTTCTATTTTTTCTATACCATGACCCTCACCACCAAAAAACTGAAAAAAAAAAAAAACAAAAAAAAAAACATTATTTACTCAAACATTCATGGTTACATGCATAACTAATTTCCTTTACTGGATGATGAAAATAATTTGTTTTTGTCAATTTATCAATAATTAAAGAATAACATTTGGAGTAGTATCATTAGGATATAGCAGAGAACCACTATTGATCTCCTGGAAAGAGCTGTTTATTTCAAGTATTTTGTCCACATTATCACTTCCATATGTTAAATTCTTGCAACTGTTGAATTTCATTTTCATTTTAAGAACTGCATAAACTGCTCCATATAACAGGAACAATTTCTCTGCATTCATTAATATTCTTATCTGTTACATCTTTGTTAAATTTATAAATATCTAAATTTTGCTCTCCTGCCACTTCATCCCAGTTAGTTTGTAATTAATTCAAATTAATACTTTGGTTATTAAGTAGTGAGTTCAATTTTAAAACTGATTTTTTTTTTTTTTTTTTTTTTTTTCCCTCTCTCAACACTTAATACATAGAGATATATTGATCTCTACCAATTTGACAATACTAGCAAAATCTATCCTGATCTGTTTACCAGGTAACACATGCATCACTTTCAATTCTTCTCTGCTATATTTAAACAGTTCTAGAATCACATATATAGTGTGATGCAAAGCTGGGAAGGTTTATTTTGTTAACTTCCAATTATTTGCAGAATACATGAAAAAATATAATTGTCATCATTTACTGGATTAACATGTTTGTTAAGCTGCCAAAGCTATGGTATGTTTATATATTCTACAAAGTTAATCAAACATTTGTTTCCCTAAGGTCAGCAATCCCTGAATAGTGAATTGTTTAAAAATTTGCAAAGCTAACAAAACATTTTGTCTTTCAAAACTAGTGGGAGAAAGTCTTTGAGGTCAGTTTAAAGCAATATTTCAAAACTGAGATTCCAGGGCATGAAGTAAAATGAGGTACTTTGGATATTATCTAAATCATAATTTCCATTATGACAAAATTTTGGGAACATCATGCATTTGCTTGCATCTTTTTTACCAAACCAGTTATCTATAATGCATTTATTATATGGACTGAAACAAATAGGAAGGAAAGAGGTCTAGATTTTATGACTGGATACTGATATACAATTGAAAGTTTTGCTGGACTACAAAAGAAAGATATAGCTTTCTTATTTATTGCATTATCTGTTATGACCGATATTACTCTACAGCCGATCTCTTTGAAACCAATTACACATTTAACTATATCAAATAAATTCTCAGCTTTAAAACATTTAATTGGCATAACATCCTTGTATCGTAAGAATACACTACTAAGCATAAAGCACTTGTTGCAGACACATTACTGTTGTTGGCTTCACCAACAACATTACCACCTTTTATAATAAAAATAAGGTTTTAGATGAATTTCATCAAAGTAAAGATAATGTAATGTCTTTTTCCTCTAGTAACTTAAACTTATTTATAATATAGATAAGAAAATTATGTTTCTCAATTATAGGATTCATATAGGTTGATAAGATTAGTCTTCTAATGGCTGAATAATTAGGTAAAATTATATTTTGGTGTCTGTTAGCCTACAACCTAGAAGAAAAAAATAATTTCTGCTGAATAATCAAACTCACTTTGTCATTAATTTTCGCTGCTCATATATGTTTAACTTCATAAAAATATCTCAGCTCATCTTGCATTAATAACTGTTATAATAGCTATTTTCTGGGACAGATATAGTCTAGTAAAGGGAGGATAACCTCTTCATAGGTATAGAGATACTGCCTTTTATGCAGTACCTCATTTACATAACTGCAAACAGAGAGAACATTACTAAATGTAATACAGCAATCCCACTTTGACATTCTTCTATACATAATAATTTCCAAAGTATTTGTATCACTTAAATGATAAGGAATCTCATACTCCCCTATAGTATTATTTTCCACATCACAGAACACATATACTGCAAAATCAGGTTTAATTATAACAGATTGTCTGATTTTTGGATACGGAGGCTTAATGCAATTTATAAGTTTGTTGCTGTTTCACTATACTCCAGTAATTTCTATCAAGAAAATGTAATGTTTTCTCTATATATCTTTAATATCATGGAATCGCTGCTGTTTGTATTCCTAGTCATCAGCAATACTTTGATCTCAAACTCTTTTAAGGGCAGAATTCCCCCGTTGAATTTTTCTGGAATCTGGTGACTCTCTAGAGAAGGTTAGTGAAGATAAATATGAGGGAGAGTTTGGTAAAATTCTAGGGATTGCACCTACACAAAGAATTGCTTTATTAAGGCTAACACTAATATGGTACCAGTTTTCCTATCAAATTCTGATGTTTCTCACCTTATGGCTTCAGGCCAAAAATGCAGTTCAATTACCCAAAAAATGAATTAAATGAATTTATTTGTTTAAAATTCAGTAACAAAATTAAAAACCATTTTGAAATACTATGCAGGTAGGCAAAATGTAAATTTTTAAAATTTTAATTTTACATTTTCATATTTGTGGACGTTTTTATGGAAATATTTTTTACAAATAAAGAAAAAATTCAAACGTTTGTTTTTAAATGTTTATTAAAAATTATTATAAAAATATCCATAAGTATTTTTATCAAAGATTTTATTAAAATATGATGAGTTTAATAAATAATTTTATCCACAGAATTCAATAAATCTTTTAGTCTTAATAGTGGAGGCTGACTCATTACTTTGTTTTATATTGTGAATTATAAAGTCATGAAATTAATTTAATCATAAAGTATTAATCCTTTTTATAAATAATATAAAAGAAATTACAGACTTTACTATTTCTGTTTGGTACAAAATTTTCCCTTTTGACATATCCATGCATCTGATAAAACCTTATCTTTTAAAAATGAAAATACATTCACTTTTCTGTTCCATTTTGATAATTTCCTTTGCATTTTGGGACAGCACAAACATACATTTTATTTTTTATTTTTTTTTTTTTTGGTAAAATATTTACAAAACAAATAAAAGACTCAAACCGAATCTAGAAAACTCAAAAACAAATGAAAGTATTTCTCCAAGTTTATACTACAGAGTACAGATTGTGACATCAGCAAATAAGTTCCAGCCATAAAACAGACCCCTTCTATCTAGGTAGCGTTCTTGTTTATTTATTTTTTATTTACTTTATTGTTTGTTGTTTTCTTTCCTACATCCCTTTGTTATTTATTTATTTTAATATTTATATTTTAATCGTTTTTTGTTTTATTTTGTTTTTTATTTATTAACATTTTATTTTTAAATTATACATAAAGAATCTCTATTCAAATATAAAGGTTATCTCCCTTTAATTTTTGACATTTTGATTTTTCGGTGAAACGAACCATTCGACAAATTGAAGGTTCGATTTTTTAACGCTTTCGCTTAAGAAAGTTATCAGGCAGATTGAATTCGTTTTTATGAAATGGTCCCCTGTCAGATACATTTTTAATCCTTGTTCTGTTTGTAGGTCCGAATCTTGGTGAAACCTCAAAAATATCATATGTTGTTTTTTTTTTTACTCTTCTTTTTTCAGTTTGTCTTTCAATCAATTTATACTCGTCTTGATATCGTATTACGATTAAGCAGTTATGAAGTCACCTGAACATAATTCACATCATTCATACGACGTAGAAAAGGGATTTTCCGATGCCTAGAAAACTGTAAAAAATCATGTGGTCACCCAGAGACATGCCAAACAAGAGACGATCATTATCAAATGTACCCTTCAGAATAAACAAAATCCTGCAAATATAACATCAGCTTCTGCGAGCAGAAATGGAAGTGTTTTAAAAAGACTAGGTAGGATGAGAAAGCCATAACGGTCCGTCTCCCATAGAAGGGTTTTTGTCGGAAGAGATTGGAAGGTAGCGTTCCCGATAGCTGATGAGCTTATGCGAATGGATGGCAGAATAGGGATGGGGGGTATGGTAAAGAGAAAAACATTTCTTAGAGCTACTAAGAATATGAAGTTGTGGAGAGTCATGATCCTTCACGTCCCGAAGAGACGCGGCACATTGAAGATGGTCGGTTCTCTGGGTATTATTGAGTCTTTTTCTACTTGCTGTTCCAGCGTAATCTAACCCAGTGATCTACGATATGTGATGATTTGACAAGACGGCGCATCCAATCTGTCTGTAGAAGTCGAATAAAAGAGCTCGCCCTTTACTATTAATTACAATTAATAAAAATGCATATAGAACCGTTAACTGGTATATAAACAAGGGAGACAATTACGAAAAACACCGAGTTCTCTCCCTTGAAAATTAATGCGTTTATTTATTTATTTATTTATTTTATCACCTTTTTTTTTTTTAAATCCAATTAAATTTTGTTAAATCACCTATTTACAACTTCATAGATTTCGTTGTCTTTGTGTTATAAAACCTTTTCGAATTCTCCCAGTCCAGTGCTAGGGTGATATCGGGTTAAAAAATTTATTTCAAATTCTGGTTTGTATATAGTTCAGTAATTCTGCATTTTGCATTTACTTTTCAAAATAATTGATTCAGTGTGTCATGCTAGAAATTCTTTCTCGTCGGAATCCATCTTATACACTTATAAATCTACGAGTCCTCCGTGCATTAGATTTTACTTGCCATATCTGGTCTAGTGTTCCGGTTATATATATCTCAAGATTCTTGGCAAAATTCAAAGAAGGGTCTGTAAATGTAATCGATACTGACCTGGCATCTTGACCTCAGTCACTTTCTCACTGATATGACGTTGCTTCCCTCTGTCTTTTCTACAAATATTTTCATGGCAACTGCTCTGATGAGCTATTTTCCCTGACGCCAGACTGCATGAATTTAAGCGTGCTCCTAAATTGGCAATTAGGTCCCACCATTTTTACTGTTGAAATAGCGAGATGCAACCGCCACTTCTCTTAACAGATTATTTTCTTACACTTCTCACCTGTGGAACTTCCTTCTGACTTCTTGCTTCCTTGATAAGTACAATTTCAAAAATTGAAATGCAACGTCAATCGCCATCTTCTTATTTCTTTTTTGTCTTTTCCTCAATCGTCCCCATTCTCAGTCTTCTCATTCTCTTTCACTTTCACTTTCTGTACCCCCCCCCCTACATTATCGTGGCATTACCGACACTGTAACCCTCTACGCTATCGTGGCATTACCGACTTGCATGGGAAGAAATAATTTTTAAAATATTCCTTGAGTCATTAAAGAATTATGTGAATTATGGCCAATAGATTATTTTTCCCCAAGGAGGAAAAAAAGAGAAGATTTTGAAGAATAGAAGTCTTTGTGATTCCAACGGAAGCAGATAGTGTTTGGTAATATTCTTTTACATAGTGATTCTTCATTTTGGTAGAATTATACCAAATACAATACCGGCTCGATAAAACGATCTCCTTCAATTTTGCACTGCATCGGCACTGTGTTTCCTTGGTGCAGCACGCTTATTCTTTTTTCAAGACATTTCCCAGACATTTTCCCAGCACCATTATCAGAATTGGCACTTTTACTAACCCTAGATAAAAAAAAAATGTTTAAAACCCCGGCTGAATTAAATTTAAGGTCTTCTGGGGCATCATCAATCCCGACTTCCTTAACACTCTAGTGAGTGCAGCCTTCTTTCCTGGGCAAGATACCTGACGAAGCTTAAGCCTCTCCCGGTTTTGAATTCAGAGTTGTCCTTCGCCAACCAAAGCTATAGAACTCAGTCTGTACTGCTATTTACCCATAGCTTGGGGGGAGAAGAGATAGATTCATTCTTTTCCCAAGGGTATTAACACTTAAGTTAATGTAATAAACTCGACTGGTATTCGAACTCGGTTCTCCGATTCCTCAATCCGAGCCGCTATCCACTACTCCAGTTGATTAATAAAACAACGATAGCTTGATTTTTAAGGTATTAAAAGATACACGCCAATTCCCTTACCACTGAGCTGTTAGAGCAAGATCAGACGGGAGATCAGCCTACAGACGCTGATCATGTTGATTTCTAGAGGGGCATCGATTCCTTCAATTTCCCTCCTCCCTGTAAAATAATATAAATTAAATTTTTGCGGCGGGTGGAGGCTGTTGTTTATTGGAACCGGCATATTTATTTTATAACTTGAAAAATACCCACCGTTATGTGTATTCCAGGCGGCACCTGTATTTGGTATCAATGAGAACTAAATAAATATCAAGTCTGATATACTGTAGAAGAAATATGTGAGCCGTCAGTTCAAGTTACCCTCCGCCGCGGACCTTATTTTTTACAGCATGCTTATTTTATCAAATATTTTTTTATTGGCAGAACGCTTATTTCGCCTTTACGCTTATTATATTTATATAAAAACTTACCGGCGAAACTTTTATTTAAAATGAAATTTTGCAAGTTTAAAATTTCCAGCCGACATGACAGTGACAGGATTCGGGTATGAAGCCTAGTTGATGGCAGAATTCTGGTCTGGTGTGGACTATATGCCAGTTCTTATTTTGGCAAATGAGTCCTACATGCCTACAGAACAAAATCCGTGAACACCTTCGGCGTCCTGTTCGATGATCTAACAGAAATTACAGTATAGAAAAAGAGTGATACACTGGATTACCAGCGGCTCTGTTCCGCCTGTTTCAAATTCTGAGACTCTGATAACACGAGCAGTAACCAAACTTTGAAATTGGTCATTTAAATCTGTTTTCTTAGTCACAACTTACTGCATCAGTTAACTACCCCCACTCCACCCTGAAATGTAATGAGACATTGTCATCTGATGGATTTACCTTTATAGATTTAAAAGAAAGGAAAACAATATCACAAACCTCAATGAAGATCGAGTATGAATGAATCATCTGAAACTAGCCTTACTTTTTTCTGTTGAACAATGACACATTTTAACCACTGTTTCGCATTAAGCTGTCCCAGTTAAATAAAGAATTTATTTGCATCATTTACATTGTTCGGGCTGTTGTCCTCATCTTCGTTGCCATATTCACGATGTTTCGGCCGACAAGGTTATTGGAATTTCGAATTGAACTCTTTATTTCGTCCACCGGAATGGATTGTTCTAGTTCCGCTTGCCATGCCTCTTCCGGGTGTTTCAGTGTCAGTCATCCTCCTTTTAACTTAACTCTCCAAGTTTTTGTTTACCTCTGCTGTAGCCACAACTCTTTAGGTGAAGTCACTTGATTCAACCAACGGTTTTATCCACAGGACGATGTGTCCTTGAAGATATCAGTGTATGAATTTGGGGGACTTATAAACCTAATGCCATTATTTAACACAGCTCATATTGAAATTTTGTCGTTATTATTATTTTTCTCTGACACTTCGTATTAATAGTTTCTATATTTTATTCATTTTTATGATTAGCCTCCTTAGGAGATTTTTCTGCCCTGGCATATGTGCTGATTCATTAGGTTTTCGTATTTTCTAATGATGTTCTCTGTCAATTATTTCAACTTCATCTCACGGGGGGGGTGATGATTTCCCTTTTCCCTCCTTATATGGTCAGCTACACCCGATTTTTCTATTCCGCTTGTGAAAATAGAACAATCTATCTCAGTGGACGAAATAAAAGGTTCAGTTTGAAATTCCAACCACCTGAAGAAGGCCGGAGTGTACAACGGCCTAAATGTCGCGAATATGGCAACGAAGATAAGGATAGCAGTCCAAACAATCAATAATGTAAATAATTACAATACTTTACGACAATAAAATACCTGTGGAAATCTCTCTATCACATCGTTAAATATTTGAGCTAAACTTCAACAAAATATCGCAATAGCAATTATATAAGTACGAATTCAAGAGATTATTTAAAGAAGTAAGAGGGTACAAATAAAAAGATTCAAAACTAACACGGATTCCCATTTCACTGAAACAGACGTTAAACGTATGAGAGTGTTACCGACTTCCCAATCTTCTCTCTATCTTTCATTCTTTCATTCATTATTATGTACTTTTTCTTTTTCTCTTGAAGACCAAACGACATTACTGATATTTTCTGTGTCATCGCAATCGAAATGGAATAGTCCACTATTTATCTGAGGTAATGGCAGGCGTAACGCACACGCTAACTACTAACTTGCTAACAATAGAAAAGGTAGAAATATAATAAGATATGTTAGAATTGTTCTATTTTATTATTAGGTATTGTTGCTAATCTCTTATTGTGTCTAATAAATAAGATCTACGGTAAGAATGAATCTTCTATCCGTCACATAACTTTCATTACAGTCTATATTGTTTTAATTATTCTATTTTATTATTAGTTATTGTTACGCGTTTGTTTTCATGAATGCCACATCAAACGTAGATGTAACAATAATTTGCCTGAAAGAAAATCGAGAAATATTCAAGCAGAAGATTTTCATGGTCATGTTGTCCCCACCCCCGCATAATGGACTGGGCGTATGAGTTTTTAATCGTCTGTTTTATGCAGGAGAGGGGCAATGTACTGCGAATGTCGAATGCCAAAAGAATATCCCGGAGCTCTAACTTTATGCGGCCATGACTGAAAGAAAAGAAAAAAAGAGTATCACAATAAAAAAATTAAAAAAATATTTCATCGAGATTAGATTGTAGGCACATTCTTATTAATTAATACAAAATAAAAATGCAAAATATAATAAATATCGCAAATTTTATAGAAGTCACAATAAGTTCGTCTTTGTAATTTAACCTTGAAGATGATCCGGAAAAAGATTGAAAGTACTTAGGTAGGAAAAAACAAACGCGCTTTTCTTGATGAATTTCATCTTAACATCAAGAAACTGATTAGAGAACTAGAAAAGGATCTAAAAATAAATAGGCACAATATGTTTATATTATTTATTATTCAATGAAACATGTTTGAATTAAGATATCCTACCTAAATGCACATATATATATATATATGTGTGTGTGTGTGTGTGTGTGTGTGTGTGTGTGTGTGTGTGTGTGTGTGTGTGTGTGTGTGCCAATATATAGAATAAATTTACATATATCATTATTAAAATAAAAACTTTCAATACTTAAAAATGATCAACTCAGATATCGACTCTAAGTTGACCTTTGATAAATATTGAAGGATTTTACTTTTATTTTATATATATATATATATATATATATATATATATATATATGACTGCAACCTTTCTTTTAAACATGTTTTGTTGAATATGACAAAGAAAGTTTAATTAATATTTTTTTGTTTGTTGGGAATAATGGAGCGCAAATTTACCATTATGCCAAGTGCTTTCGGCCACTTCTTTTCCACACTCTCGTTTTGTCAATGGTGAACGTGCAGATAATTTTTTACTTACCCTTATATATATACATATACATATATATATATATATATATATATATATATATATATATATATATATATATATATATATGAAAGAACAGTAAGATATATAATCCGGTGTTCTTATAGATATTTTTATTTTTACAAAATAGTGCTCAATGTAAATTTACAGAGCATTAATACTATAAATTAATTGACTTAAAATATTTTTTTTGCTACACAGTTCCAACCATGTTTCAAAAATGGAAGCTAAAAGCCCCGAAATTAATTTTGTAATTAAATTAAAGACATTAGTTCCATTTCATCCTCAAGCGAATTTTTGGAGTAACTTTAAAAATTACTGGCTTTTAAATACACAGCTAAAACAAAATTCATGTTTCCAAGGTTACAGATAAATCTATTTTGCTAGACTAGGGGTGTCTAGGTGTTCAATATGTCTATATTTTAATGTATCAGTTATTGTTACGTTTTGGTAGTGGGTAAGGATGTATTTTTCAATGAAATCTAACATCCGTTAAAAAAGCGTGTCGTCTGGGGGTTTTTTTTTGGTTTTGTTTTTTGTTAACGGCTAAAATTCTTACGGCATTTTTTTCGTTCGTATATTTAAATATTTTTGGGTGGTGTCTACGTCAGAATACTTTTTATTTAACTACGATTTGAAATAGTTTTAATTTTTAATTTTTAATATACTATATTTCTTTCAAGAACAATTAAATGTAATTAGAATCCTTAACAGTTTGTAGAATTATTATCACATCAAGTATATTACGATTTTTAAAATTTTTATATTTGAATATTATTTAAGTAAAATTTCCATTTCTCTGATTTAGTAAACTCTATTTATTTATTTAATTACAATTTAAAAGAAGTTTAGGCTCGAATTCATTTTAATGAACTACAATTTTAATTACAACTTTAAAATATTTTCATTATTAGTTTTTATAGACTTGATAATAAGATCAAAAAAAAATCCAGACGACACGCTATTAACGGATGTTAGATTTCATTGAAAAATACACCCCTACCTACTACCAAAACGTAACAATAACTGATACATTAAAATATAGACATATTGAACACCTAGACACCCCTAGTCTAGCAAAATAGACTTATCTGTAACCTTGGAAACATAAATTTTGTTTTAGCTGTGTATTTAAAAGCCAGTAATTTTTAAAGTTACTCCAAAAATTCGCTTGAGGATGAAATGGAACTAATGTCTTTAATTTAAGTACAAAATTAAATTCGGGGCTTTTAGCTTCCATTTTTGAAACATGGCTAGAACTGTGTAGCAAAAAAAAACATATTTTAAGTCAATTAATTTATAATATATATATATATGTGTGTGTGTGTGTTTGATAAAAATGTAGTTTTAAGATAGGCTATATTTATGGGTATAAGTTCTCAATATCACGGATAACGCGTATACAAATACAAATTACACAAAGTAATCAATAATAAATAATGAGCAAAAAGTTAAGAACCTACAAATAACCGCATTCAGATTCACAATTATTTCCACTCATCGCTTGAAGAATAATTTAAAATATAACCGTTACCACCTACGGAATAAGCGTTAGGATAATCCAACAGATCAATACGATTTCTCACACATCCTTAGAAGATAAAGTAGATCAATTCCTTTTCCTTTTTAAGTACACTTAATGTTGTAGTTAGGCGTACGAAAAGTTTTTTTTTCTTTCTCCGTATGAGTTTCGAATCCTCGGTCGCCAAATGTGTTGTAAAGTGAACGAAAATTTTTTCTTTTCTCGTGTGAGAAACGAATCTCTCGTCGCCAATGTTGTAGAGTAGTGTTCACATTGGAGGCTTGTATTTCAATAAGTCTTCCTAAATTAGGTTCGACGTACAAAGCGTTAGGAACTTGAAAAATAAGAGTTAATGACGCAGCAATCTAGTTGTGATGGTTGATACTTCAATGTCCGACAGACTCACTCAACACCACTGAGCCCAACTGGCGACCGCTACTACTACTTCTACCTATTATGTGTGGGAGAGTCTATTAATAATAGAATAGGTACATCAGGTATTGTGACGTCACCCCGGCCTCTCTCTGCGCCCGCCGCCGTGCTATCCTGTGACGACCAATGTGACTTCCAATGCGACACCATATGTGACGTTCTAACCCTTTGCTGATTCGGATGGGAATCTGGTTAGATTCGGTTTCAGCTTTGTCGTTCCCAGCTCGCCTCCAACGTCTGGTTACCGAAGTAACTGCTTTGATTTCTAGTCTAACTTACCCACGTTGTGATTTGATCTTAGGTAGACGAAATCAATCAGTCGCCGGGCCGCAATGCAAGCCGAGTCTGAGCAATGGTAACACCGCACAAGTATATGTAAAAGAAAATAAAGTAACGACTCGAAAAGTTCAAATGTGTTAAAAAAAAGAATAATATTTTATATCTGGTTGCTGAATACAGGACTGCGTCTTTCTCACAAACCGCAAATATGGATACGTGACACTTTGCGTTTGTTAGGCGAGACATAACATCTTAAGTTGTTTTTTTCAAGAAACTGGTTTTTGGTGTATCTTCAGGCGATATTCGTAAACTTGTTTTGGTGGTGTAGTTCTTCAAAAATAAATTGTTCTTGGTTAGAAGTTGAAGTCAGAATGCGTGGATCTTCAGTCAGATTCCTGCGAGGCGGGTCTGTCTCAGAGCTCACAGCTCAACTCTGCGTCTCTCTCTCCAACTGCTTTCTGTGTTACTGCCGTCCACTCGCTGCGACTCTGCTTATATGGACGCCGACCAAAACCGGGGTGGGCTTGTCGGGGTTTGAGGTTCCTTGATAATTCTAAATCCACAATAAGGATTTTCTTTGTTTTCGGACAGGAAAATTTATTACTTTCCATTTTTGGAAGTCCATTACTTTCTACTTTAAGGGAATCGTCCTCCCAAATTCTTCCTTTCTCATATTGGTATCTCACACCAATCCCCTCAGAGGGCGTCAACAGGTTTCCCTTCTTTCTCACATGTTTACCTTCGCCTACCGCTCACGCCACCATTCAGCCAATGAACGCTCAAAGGAAAAAAAATTATCTTCTTTTTTTTTCTTTTTTTTTTCTTTTTTTTTTTTTTTTTCTTTCTCTTCCCCGGACCTCCCACGACTCGTGGTGTGGTCCCTAATCTCTATCTTAACCGAATTTCATCTGGAGTTCGTCAACGAGATTTTCGTCAAATAATCATTGGGGTTGGTCAAGTGAATCTCTTTGTCTCCTTGATGCCTACGTCCTTCCGTCGCCAAAATCTGTCCAGGCAACAAACTCTTATCATGGCCAGCTCTGACATAAAACAGGTGTTTTTCCCAAAACCAAATGATATCTCCGAAAGATAGTTATGGGTTTATTCTTTTCCCTTTCTCTATCTTTCTCTCTGTGGGTGACCTTCAGCTGATGTCTTTCTCGGTCAATTTCTTATCGCCTTAATTATTTCAGCTTCTTCTCGCCTTTTTATCGCCTTAATTATTTCAGCTTCTTCTCGCTTTAATTATTTCTCGCTTTTCATTTTCACGCTACCGCTAAATAGTGTCACAGTATAACACTTAATTATCTGAGTTTCTTTTACTTTTCTCTTTGAGTCAAGTTAAGTGTCAGAGTTTTGAGGATTTCTGCCTCCAGCCGCATTTGAATTGGCAAACATAAAATGTGGTTAATGATTTTAGAAAATCATAAAGGTAGTCCTTTGAAGAAGCTGACCACCCAAAGAGACGAATGGGTGGTCTCTTGTTCCGGAACACCAAGGGACAGATAAGAGTGGTGGGACCCCAGCCATTATCCATATAAGCAGAGAGAGGTAGGAAGTCAGTATGTAGGTAGGTAGACAACCAGTAAGCGAGTAAGTGACCAGCAGTCAGTGAGGAAGGGATCGGCTGTCAGAGAAGAAGAGGGGTGCAGTGAGCAGTGAGAAATCAGCAGTTGCCTAGGCGGTCAGTGAATGTAAGGGTCCTCTTCCCGTGGCCGGAAATTAAGGAGATAACAGTTCAGCCGAAGGAAAACATAGACGGCTAAGTGAGAATTCGTATTGTTTCTATTTACCAACTTGCGAGTCTTGAAAAGCATTTGTCGTTTTTTTTTTTTGTTTTTGTTTTTTTTTTTAATACGATCACAGCTAAGGAGACAAATCTGTGAACATCGCGAGTCGGGTGTATATGCAATCCCAGCCGACCTACCTTGGATGACATCACAGGTGCAATTAACGACGGACGAGCGGGGCACGTCGTCACACCTTGCTTCCGATAATACACCATTGGCAGTTGAGCCAACAACCAACATACGAGGGTAAGTCAAAAATGATTTCACCATAATGTATATTTAGGCTTATCACACCGCCTTCAGCTCGTGCGAGCTTATAGTTTGTATTTTTGTGGTCACGTGATCGAAGTTTGAACTTTATCGTGTCAGTTTTCTTGCTACTGTTACAATGTAAACATAACCGCCCCCTTAGCAGTCTACACCAAGGAGGAACAAAAAGCGTTGATTTGATTTCTCTGGTCGGAAGGTGTATCAGGGGCCGAAATTCATCGGGGGCGTTTAACACAATACGGCAACAGTGAACTGCCGCGTAGAAGTATGTATCAGTGGATCGAGAAGTTTAAAAGTGACCGGACAGGAGTGACGCACGAAGGAGGGGCAAGATGCCCGTCATCCTCTACTGTTGACGAGAAGATTCAGCAAACTCGAGAGAGGTTAATGGTGAACCGACGACTTATCATTGATGAAGTAGCTAGTTCTCTACAAATTCAGATCACTGCTCTTTGTTACTCCTTGGTGCGCACTGCTAGCGGAACGGCCATGTTCACACTGTAACAGCCGCAGGAACACTTTTCTGACATTTGTAGCGTTTAGTATATTTTGGTTCTCTCTCTCTCTCTCTCTCTCTCTCTCTCTCTCTCTCTCTCTCTCTCTCTCAATCCCATTTATACAATCTCCTCCTTCTTCTTTTATGTACTGTATCCCTTCAGAACGTGGTCGATCACGGCTCTCCACAATTTCCTGTCCTTTGTAACTCATAGTAAATTCTATTATTTCTTCCTATTCTACCAACCATTTACACAAGCTTCTTCTTCTTCTTCTTCTTCTTCTTGTCTTCAGTATTTGGATAAATATGGCTCTCTACAATTACCTATCATTTGCATGTCTTAGTAAATGTTGCCTTTTTTACTATCCCTGCTAATCTCTGTTCTGCCAACCATTTACCAAAGCTCATTAGATACATTATGCAATATTTTCCTCTGTCCCTCTTACCTTCAATCTGTCCTATGAGTGTCAAATTCTTCAAGCCTTCTTTCTTCATTATGTACCCTAGAAATTTCAACTGTTTCGTTCTGGTGTTAACTATCAGTTTGGTTTCCATTTCCTGTAAATCTTCGTCGTTGCTCACATGTTCAGTTCATGGTATCCTCAACATCCTTCTGTAGAACCACATTTCTGTTGTCTCAAGTTTCTTCTTTATCTGTGAGGAGATTGTCCAGAATTCACTGCTATATAGGGGAACTAATATTACATAACAGGTTGGTATTCTTTTCTTTATTTCTAAAGCAATCTACATTTAGTTATCCAAATTCTAGTAATTCTACTCTGAGCCATAGCTCTAGTAATTCTAGTAAACGCCCTGGTAATTGTACCATAGCTCAGAGTATGAATTGCTAGAATTGCAAGAGTAGATAATGCTAGTAAGTTGGTAAGAGTAAAATGTTCCCCTTTTTTTATTATTAATTTAAAAAAATAAGAGAAATAATTAGTAAAAATTTACCTTTTCTGGACAGTATACAGACGGGCCGGGCTTTTCACCATAGTCTACTGGAATTTTTGTTCTGTCGTGCAAAGTATATGCTGGAGGTTTTGGAAGATAGGCATAATAACTTCGTGGATTATAAGCGCATGGACCAGGGGTCTGGAACGAAAATAGTTCATATATGCATTAAACATAGCAATAAAACTTTTAATAATAGTTATGCCTTACTTGGAAAAATACCTAACTTAGTCTAGCACAAGGCCACTGTCGTCTGAGACCCAATGAGAATCATGAATTTATAGTAATATCTAATAATGATAATAAGGGTACTAATAATATAATATGTTTATAATAACATGTTTTATATATTATTATTATTATTATTATTATTATTTCCTTTGATTTCGGTTGTATAAACATTTCCTTCCAGGTTCTAACCAAAGACCTAATGTCAGAAATGGATTCAGGGCATTTTCCACCGATCATTCTTTTAAAAAAATAAAAATAAAAATAAAATTAAGATCACACACATTATACATAAATAGAATTCTTCATAATGTGGGAGCTGTACTTGTGAGTAGAATTTTTGTATTTCTTTAAGATATATTCTACCAGGCGTCCGTTTAATGAGTCTATCGGAAGCTTTTCCAATCAATCTGTGGGCTCAAATTACAACTAGAATTATTCATGTGCGCATGTGCCACTTTTTTGAGATTTCCATTTCAAGATTCCATGTATTTTGACAGTTTTCTTGAAGATCTTCAAAGATACAATGCAATCTGCGGGGACTGATATGTCAATAAGAAAGCATATTCTGTTTTTGTGGTCTTTGATCACGATATCTGGGCGAAGAGATTTTATTGTTCTGTCTGTATGTATTGTAAAGTCCCATAAAATTATTACAGGTCCTATCTCTGTAATCGGGTCTGGATGATGTTTATACCAGTTACTTACAGTTTCCTTTCTGTAAAAATTGCAGATTTTTCAGTGCAGATATTGGCCGACTCTGTCATTCCGGGTTTTATATTTAGTGGGTGCCAATACCGAGCAACCTTATACAAGATTGTCAGTTTGTTTCTGGATATTTATCACAAAATCTGCATTTTGGGCAAACACAATTTTTGAGTATGTGTGTTTGGTCATTTCTTGTTAGCAATCATTTATTCTGAGCAGTAAGAATAAAAATTACAGTTTCAGATTTTAATTCTGCAGTACGTAGCCACTGATGGGTACGGAGTATATCTACATCAGCTTTCTCCTTCATTATCTGATTTTTAGGATTTCAAAAACTAACGTTCTCTTTTCTTATTTCTAAATTTATGATTTTATTCCTTAGCCCATAGTAGGTGGGAGAATTGGTTGTGTTATTTCAATGTCTTATTTCAAACTTCAGTCAAATTCTGTGCGCATGTACTTGCGTCTACGTTAAATGACAGTGCGTCACTGACAAAGATTCAGAGAATCTTTTTTATTAAATATAATTTTTTTGTTTTCGTTATGTCTTGTATTTTACAAGTCGGATTCTTTTTTAACAACAGTTTCTTAATGTTTTTTTTTTACTGTCATCTTGGCGTAAATGATCATGACACTTCACAGCTTCCTTTTCATTAGTATATGTGAATTTCTATGGTTGTTCTATGAAAAGGTAGTGGAATAGATTCCGTTGCCTTCTGCATGGTTGTGAATTCAGATTTTTCCTTCTCCTAGATTGGTTTCCTTTCCAGGGTTAAAGACGTAGTGACTTCTACCTTTTTATCGATAACTGAGAGGAAGTGAATTCATACCTTTCACAACAGAATTGGTGAAAAGAAAATGCTATATTAGTTTCCAAGGGAGCTCACTAGAGATTTATTGTGAATTTACCTCCCCTGAATTTTTTTTTTTTTTTTTTCTGCTTTTTGGTATTTGTTCTAATGAAAATGTGATATGAATTGGGAAAATTGCACTATGCCAATCTTTTACACAGAGTTCAGTCTTAAAAATCAGATGAATAAGAATGTCTATCAGTGACCAGATCTCGAACACCGAACACTGACGTCAATAAAAAAAAAAGTGACCGACAAAAAATTTAACTTTTTCTATCAACTTAGAGTTGTCTTGGAAGTGCCCGATTTCAAAAATGGCATCCGTTTTTATTCTATGACACACTGATAAAATTTTAATCATATTAATTTTCTAATGTCTGTTCTTTGAATGTTGGAACACATCTAGGGGCTTATGGCAAACGCCGGTTCCCGTACAATCACCGAAGTTAAGTAACGTCGAGCCTGATCAGCACTTAGATGGGTGACCGCTTGGGAACACCAGGTGTTGTAAGCGTGGATGTGTGCGTGGTGTGGGCTTACGGCCATATCCCGTTGAAACACCGGTTCCTATACGATCACCGAATCTAAGCAATGTCGAGCTTGGTCAGTACCTAGATGAGAGACTGCTTGAAAGTACCAGGTGCTGTAAGCTTGGACGTGCGGGTGGTGTAATGGATAACGACTCGGAATTGGAAATCAGAGAGCTGAGTTCCAATTCCAGTCGGGTTTCTTATATTCATTTCGGAATCCTTGGTAATAGGTATGAATCCACTTCTTATCCCCTAGTTATGGGTTAATTAGTATGACATATCAGTAAATCACTATGATTTCTAAAAAAAAAATTTTTACAATCTAAACATTTTCTGACTTTAAATAACCTATAAAAGCTTTATAATCTATTAGAAAATCAATCAATCAATCAATCAATCAATCGATCGATCGATACATCTCTTCCATAATATTAATGTCTTCGTGATAATGTTCCCCATGCTCGTTAGTCATGTCATTTGGGCGGGATGTTTATCAAGATGACTGTTGTAAGAAATGCAAACTTTATACTCATGTTACGGTGTTTCGACCGGAGATGTGTTATTTTCAGTTTTTTTTTCTATTCATCGCAATGGATCCGCATCTTTGTTCTCCATCTTTCTGAAATTTGGGTCTTTCATTAATCCTTTATTTGTGGTTCATCGAACTCCTCATCAGAGTTGTTTCGAATTTAAAGCACACTGTAAATCCGTGTGATTTCTCCCCTTTGGCATACCCATCTTCTCAGGCCCATTTCTGTTTCTTTAACACCCACAGAATCAACCTGTGTCTTATATTGCAACTATTCCGAGCGGGTCTTAGTTCCGATAGGTTCTCCAACGGTTTGGATTCTGAGTTTTTCTTCTCCTACACTGGCTGCCAATCATGACCATATACGACTGCCCTACTATTTAAATCGGAAACAAAGAAAAAAAGCAACAAAATCGGGTGTAAGTAAGGATTAATTTCATTCCACCGTCTCCAGTCAAACGATAAATTGATTAACATTTTTCTTGCAACCCTTCATCATCATCATCATCTGAGCTGCTTCAAATTTAAGGAATACTGTAAATCAGTGTGATTTCTCAATTTGAAACATGGCTGTTCGTTTCAAAGCATGCCCATCTGCTCGGGTCTATTTGTAGTTCTTCAACACCCACCCATGGTTTTGTATTCAGAGTTGTCTTTCTCCTCTACTGGTTGCCAACTGCGGCTATTCTATTCTGATCTTCTATGTAAACAATACCTAGGAGACGAAATGGATTGATAACTTTCCCAAACGTGTTGGGTGAAAATTTTATGTCGCGCAATTATCCAATATTATATCCTACATCCGAATGTCAGACTCTGTTGCCATTATACTCTTTTTTTTGTTTTTTGTTTTTTTAATTGAGTTGACTAAGTAATGTATTGTGGCCAGTCAATTTACACTGTGCGCCATAAAATAGGATTATCTCTCAAGTCCCGTATACGCCAGTTGGGTGGGTATGGAGCCACCGTCTCAACACGTTAAACTGGTCTGGCGCTCCCGCTATACCTTTAGAGATCCTTGATAAAATCCAAGTGTTATTGTTTTTGGTCTTGAGCTGGCATCTCGGCTTCAGTCCATTTCCCGCTGCCGTAATGTAGCTTCCCTGTGCCTTTTCTATAAATATCTTCATGGAAATTGTTCTGATGAACTTTCTACTATGGTACCTAGCCTTTATAAATTTAAGAGCAATACTAGATTGACGTTAAGGTTTCATCCTTTTACATTTGAAATGGCTAGAGGTAACCGTAACTTCTATTCTAACAGTGTCACTCATTATCTTCTGTCTTCTTAATTTTTGTTCTTTTATTTTCTTCACTCCTTAATAATATATTTTTCTTATATTCTCTAACACTCAGTAAAGCCTTACTGGCTTAATTGCCTTGCTTGGGGTGAAATGATTAAAAAAAAGTGGTTTCCATATCAAGTAGGTCTTACTCGAGATGATATTGGTAGCTCCATACTAACCAGTTTTAAATTCAGAGTTGGGCTTTTCCTAGACTGGTTACCAACAAAGGCTGGAGAGCCCAGTTTGATGTACTATTTAACTCATAGCTGGCTGAAGAAGAGATGGATTTGTGCCTTTCCCAGGAATATTTTTACGAACTTGACTGAAATTCAAACACTTAGCAAAGTTTGTTTTGTTTTGCCATGGTTTCTACTTCCCGTTCTGTTATCCATTTACACAAGCTTGTTATTTAGGTTACTGTACGCTTTCCTCTGTCCCTATTGCATTCAATATATCCTGTGAGGGTGAAATTCTCATATTCGTTTCTCATTATGTACCCGAAAAATGCAACTGCCTCTTTCTGATTCTAAGTATAAGTGTCTTTTTATTTCTATATATTTTTTAAATCTTCTTCGTCGTTTATATGTCTATGGTATTCTTAGCAACCTTCTGTAGAATCACATCGCTGTTGCCTCATGTCTCTTTTTTTTATCTGTGAGGAAATGGTCCAGTATTAACTATTATAATGGCGGATTAATATTACATTGAACACTCCTTTCTTTATTTCTAACACAATTTTACGGCTTCTTGATACGTTGTTCAACTTTTGGAAGTCACCTTTTGATATCGCAAGACGATTCCGAATTTTGATGTTATTCGACGTCAGGTGCGTTAATTTGGAGCAGAAGTGCGTCGAGGTTTTCATTAGGCGATGTTTGAACTCGTGATTTCGTTTCACACGTGACTGAGATTTATGAATTATATACATTTATGCTAAGTAACATATCAATGCGTCGTTCTAGACGATTCGTGCGTGGATTATATATTTTAATTGTTTTGTTTTTTTGAGTTGAAAGTTGAAAGAAAATGAGATACATTTTCGTCTTTTGATGCACTTTCATCTCCAAGAAAGGACAAAAAACTCTTTACAAACAGCAAAAAAAATGTATGTACCGTTTATGGAAATGGTGCCGTGAACGTTCCAAGCAAGACTGCAAAGCTGATCAAAAAAATAATCCAGGTCACAAGACATGACACATCGCAGAAATACTCCTTATAACTCATGAGTATTGTAAGACATTTGAAAAAATTGGATAGATGAGTCGTTATAATTTCTGAGTTCTTCACGATTTACTGGAACGAAAATTCAATGAACGCATTTCAATCTGCTATTCTATGCTGAAATTTAGAAAAAAAAAAAAACGATGCGTTTTTTTAAAGAACGATAACGAGTGATAAAAATGGATTGTTTGCAACAATGTGAATCGAAAAAGTTCTTGAGCAAATTAAACGGGCCACCGGTAATCACTCTAAAAGTCGATTTGCACTCAAAGATGATGCTGTGTATCTGGTGGAATTGGAAAGACATCGTGTATTAGGAATTTCTTTTTTCTTTCAGTGGCTTAGTATTCATCTACGGTTCAACCTGGGACCTGAAAAACCATTGCTGCAAATCGACCTTCCTGGCGTAGGACAATCGAATGGGTTGGAGGGCGAGTATTTCATGTCCAACCGTCATCATGAAGATCTGTGATGGGGTGTCAGGAGGTTCCAATTTACCCAGCCGCATCCACCATCCACACTCCTCTGTGAGTCCTGTTCACCACTCTTCAGGATGCTGACGACGACGACGATTCATCATTCCTATTGAGGGTAGCAGTGTCAGTTTTCCCAATAGTTTTCCCAGGAGCACTGGCATGCGTATTATGCTCTGCGAGGGTGGGGTAAAAGTTTTATCATGAAATGCCATCTACGCCTGACTGGTATCCTGTGGGTTGCCTTCCCTTCGGCTATGAAGTTCAATCTACCTCTGGCAGTGACAGGTTGTACTGGACAGCAACTTACAACAGTTTGTCGGTAGCAGGAACCAAATTAAAACGATGTTCTTAGACAAGTTCTTTTCCTAAATGCACTGATTAAAGATATCACTCGATGAAAAGCATCTGGAACAGGCCAATCGGAATGATTGCCGTCTTCTATTAGGACAACGCCAGACACCAGGTGTCTTTGCAGAACCAGAAGGAATTGGTGCAGGAATTGGCCAGAATGTTTTACTACATCCACCGCACTTACCTGACCTTCGGATTATCAATTATTTTGATTCCTACAAATGTATCTTTAGAGGAAAAACTTCAATTCTCTGGATGCTTGTAAAAAAACATTTGAACCAGTTTGTTATCCAGAAAGATGCCAAATTCTGGGAGGATGGAACCATGAAGTCCTTTCAAAGATGGTGAACGGTAGTGGAGCAAGATGGCGCATATGTAGTTGAATAAATCTATGTACAAATATGTAAGTACTAGCGGCATGGCCCGGCGTTGCCCGTGTTTGATTAAAAAATCGTACGACTCATAGAGCAATCGCTATCACTTGACTTAAAATATTTTTGCCCTTCCTTGCCTTTAAAGGAGTGCCCTTTGTCGTGCTGATGTTACTACGATTAAAGCAGTAGTGTTGACAAAGTCGAATATGTCATTTGTGGCTCAAAGTTAGAACTGGTAGCAGGGATAAAAAAAAAGCCGGATTTCAATGGCCCTGCACCCATTCCAGAATTTGAGGTCAAATGCTTTCTTCCACTCCACTGCACACACTGACCTGTTTCTTCCCGCACATAGCGTCACCTTAAATTAATCTGCATTTAGGAAAATACCCAACCGGAAAAACATTTTTGAGGGTTGACCGATTGTCGATTTGCACTCTGTTTGGGGGCGCTCAGAGTTGAAACTTCCCAATGGCCTCCTCATAAATCCGGTCGGTTTTCGCTAAAAACCGACATGCGGTTCAGGCGCAATCTGAGGGTATCGGTTTTTGGGTTATATCGATTTTCAGCGCTGTTTAGGGGTCAGTGGCCATGATAACCATGGATAACATTTCTAATAATAGACTCTAAGAGGGTGTCAAATTTGGTTGAAATGCGATCATTCCTTCTGTAAGCAGATTTTTTTGATTATCGATTTTTCCGATTATCGATTTTTTCGGAACCTGAGTCCAAACTCAAAAATCGGCCTCCGTCATGTCCTTACGGCAGCCATTTGCAAACTTGTGGTGAAAACCGCATCGAAATCGGGTGAGAAATGCGGCCTGGGCGAGGTAAAAAAACCCACGACAGGCAACATGAGAAATATAGATTATCGATTTTTTCGGAACCTAAGTCAGAACTCAAAAATCGGCCTCCGTCATGTCCTTACGGCAGCCATTTGCAAACTTGTGGTGAAAACCGCATCGAAATCGGGTGAGAAATGCGGCCTGGGCGAGGTAACAACGCCCACGACAGACACACAGACAGACAACAAGAGAAATATAGATAGATTTTCTTTGAAATTCACTTAAAAAAACGCTACTTTCTTCCGACCCAATACATGTACAGTAAGGCCCCGGGTTACGACAGTCCCGACCTAAGACGATTCGCGGTTACAGCGGAGTCTCATTTAATCTTGTTCCGACTTATGTCGTTTGCCTCGTAAATACGGCGCAGCAGAATACATTGGGCAGCAGAAGAATACGTCATCATACGGTGAAAGAATGAGGAAAGCGGTTTGAGTCAGTTTCTGGTTGAATGCCCCTAATACGGGGATTACTAGGAGAGTAAGTGAAAGAAAAGAGCGAGAATAGGGAGGATTGAGGAAAGGATGAAAAATGAACGAGATTCAAGAAGACAGAAGGTGGCCGCTGATGTTGCATTTAAATTTTTGAAGATTATTAGAGAAGCCAGTAAATGGAATGGAGATACACAAATGGGAAGTGCGAGAAAAAAACTGTTAAAGTAGAAGTGGCAGTTACATTTAACTATTTGAACAATAAAAAGATGGGACCTAGATGCCAATCTAGTAGCACGCTTAAATTCATGCATTCGGGGCACCAGAGAAAAAAACTCGTCAGAGCAGTTGCCATGAAAATATTTCTAGAAAAGACAGAGGGAAGCCACGTCACATCTGTGAGAAAGTGACTGAAGTTGAAATACCAGGTCTAGATCGATTATATTACAGATCCTTGTTTGGATTTTGCCAAGAATATCGAGATGAAAGCAGAAGCACCAGACCAGATATGGCAACAGGATTCAATGCATGGACGAAATTCTGGCGAGAAAACTTTTCTGGCAGGACACAATGACGTAAATTTCATTGCAGTAGATACAGCTATTGATTCGCACCGCTTCAAATCAGTGGAAAACGTGAGGCCAAGAAGGCGCGGTGTGTTGCTGTCTTGGAGCCTAGGCTGATGGCAGACAGAAAAGGTTCTCTATGTTGGTTAAATGAAATTTTGACTTGCAGGCGTTAAACTTTACAAGCCATTTCTTGCCCCAGTTAACCGCTGATTGGAGGTTCGCTTCAAGAGCAGTTAACGGGTTTATTTTGTCAGTTATAAAAAAATTCGTGTCATCTGCATGAATACCTAATTGGGAATCATGATATTGGATACAGTGTCGTGGTCTCATTATTGAGATGGAAACATTACCAATGGTTTGGCACGAAGACAAGAATCAATGGCGTATCCCTTAGAAACTTATGATAATTTAGAAGACAAAAAATTATTTGAGACCTTAAAAGGTGAAAAATGGGAAGGAAGTGAAAGTGAAAAGATTTTCGTCAATAGGGGTTTGTTTATCATTGGAAAAGCGTGAGTACGTTCCGACTTGCACAGAAAATTGTGTTACGACGCAACAATAGGAACGGAACTCTGTCGTAAATCGAGGACTCCCTGTAATAACTCTTTTTTTAACATTAACACTTGCATTTTTCTTCTATGCGCCGTATTCCTTCAGAATGTGTGCGGGTCATGGCTCTCCATAACTTTCTATTCCTCATAGCTCTTATCAACGTTTGTCTCTTTGCCAATACCCCATTCTGCCATCCATACACACAAGATCGTCAGATAAGTGGTCCGATGCCTTTTCTTGTCGCTTTTGTCTTCGATATGACCTGTGAGTGTCAAATTCTCCTAGCTTTCCTTCCTAATTCTGTGTCCAGAATATTTCAGCTGGCTCTTTCTGATTCTAAGTGTTCTTTTCGTTTCTATTTTCCTTAAGACTTTGTCGTTGCTTCCACGATCGGTGTATCGAATCCTCAGCATCCTTCTGCAGAACCAGATTTCTGCTGCCTCCAGTTTTCTCTTCATCTCTGAGGAAATTTTTCAGCCTTCACTGCCATATAAGAGCATTGATATTGCATAACACTTCAGCACTCTTTTCTTTGTTTCTAACGAAATTTTCCTGTCACTTAATACTTTGCTTAGCTTTCGAAAGACATCTTTTGCTGTTCTAAAATACATTCAGTATCGCATTTTCCATCCTTTTTTTTTTAGTCCTGGGTATGACGATAAACTACATCCGGCAACAAGAAAATTGGAAGTTTCAAGGAGCGTGAAACCAGCTCTTAATTGCTGTTCTTCCCAGGTCCACACTGACCCGAAGTGGCAGCACCTGTTACGGTCCCTGCTATGGCCCCAAACAAAAACAAAGCCCTATGAAATTATAAAATACATTTTTATATAAAAAATTACTAATAGTACCTATTTATGGTAAAATTACTAACAATACATCAATCAACATGAATGAATTCTTTCATGACATTAATCCATATAATATCCGGCAATTTCTTAAAGAAATCAAACTCTATTCCAAAATACAGATAAACCCGGGTATAAGAAAGTTGTCGGAACCGGAGAAGAAGTCTCTTACATCCGGGTTTCTCTTATATCCAGGTTTGGTCTATTTTGTTTAGCTAAGTATGGCTCTAATTTGGGACCAGAGAAAATCACTCTTATATCCGAGTTTCTCTTATATCAGGGTCTCTTATATCCGGGTTACACTGTATAACTTTAACAAAGCTACAACATAAAACACACATATCACCGCCTCTAGTAATCATGTCCACACAAACATGTATATGCACAAAAGCTGAGCATCATCTACCATGTATTCAATTGTGAAAGCAGAATAACATATATCATATTTCTATTAGTTCAAAGCTCCCAAGAAAATTAAATGTCGGCGTTAAGGAGTTGATGTGCCGTTAAACAATCAAAACAAATCAAATCCATTCTCTTTTAAAACACTTTCTGGTCAGATCAATGCCTTATTTTCAATACATGTCTATGTTTCTGAAGTAAAATAATTTCCAATGATTTTATAATAAACTAATTTAGAAGAACGAAAGCCAGGATTTAAACTTGGCTCCTAACTTAAGTAAAACAGGAAGGTTGAGCTTAAGAGATAACAATTCTAGCGAGCAAAAATGAGTAAAACCGAAACAGTATCAAATACAGTGTGTGATGTGAGTTAAAGATCAAATGCTGATCAAATATGGATCGGAATACGACAGGAGGATAAGAACAAATGGGAAATGTATATCAATCTATCTGGGATTGTTCTTTTTTATGTATGTACTCTTTGTATTAGATAAATTTAAGTTAGATTCTTTACCAATGGATTCATCAGCTTGATATGTTTTTGACTCTAAGTTCCATAAAGAATATATAAACGATCAGCTGAATTGAAACATAGTCAAATAATTTACATTTTTTCTATTGTAAATGACAAGATTTGAAATCCAAATAACAATACCTTTGCCAGATCCTCATCAAAATTGCCAATGTTTCTACGGGCCCTCATCGAATAGATTGGCGCTTGCGTCTTAGTTGCTTCTATTGTCCTTCCGGTAAGAGATGGCAGTTTATAAATGTTTGGGCCTGATGAGATAAAGATTAACATTAGCACTAAGAAATCCAGTCGTTGGATATTGCGATTAACAAGGCTTGTAAGCAGATCGTTCCTATTGCAGAGGTATCGGGCGTCACTGGGTGCCTTACATTAATAGCCTGTGGGATCTGAGCTGAGAAAATAAATAGTGAATTATTTTCTTGATTTTTTTTTACAACCTATCATTCGTAGTTTATTTAAAGCTGAAACGTATTCATGATTGTAGGATTAAATATAGGGATCTCCACTAAAATCGAACTAAGTTTTAATTTATTTTTTTAAAAATGAAAACGCTTTCTTGAAGCTTTCATTTTAGCTTAAATTGGAGATTAAAGTTACTATTCCTAGTAGCCAAAATAGTTTGGTGTATTTTTTAAAAAACACTATAGTGATTGGAATCGATTTTCATTTTTTTTTTAATAAAATTGTTAAAGTCGTTCATTTTTTTAGGTATTTGTAAATACAAGTTACTTATCAGATTTAAAAATCTTGCAAAAATAAAATATAGTTTTCTAAACCTTGATTTGGAGAATATCTGCTGATTTAAAGTATAATTAATCTGATTTGAAACAAATAGTATTTACTTTAAGTTTAAAATATCACAGAAATGCATTTTAAAACCAAAGAGTAGATGTATTTTTAACCTACAGTAGTCATGTTTACGTGTTTGTCAAGTGATGACAGATTGATTGTTGTTCTACGGAGACTTTATCTGTAAACATAATTTAAGAAAATAATTTGAGCGCCTTTTTTATATAATTTTGAAATACTCAGTAATCGTAAAAATTTGGGAAAATATTCTCCGTAACCAATTTTAGGAATGTTGATTTTAAATTTACTATTGTCATCGCTCTTAATTACTGATAACGTCGTGTATGGTCGCCAATACTTTCAAAAATGGGCACGTTTATATACATAATTCAGTTTTTTTCCTTTTTTACCTATTGGTCACACAATTCAATGCCCAAGAGCCACCGAAGCTAGAGTTTGACTGAATTAGGTTGTTGCATTCCTATAAAGGAAGAGGCGAGAATTATTATACCATAAACTGATTATACCATAAACTGTACATAGCCATGATTATTCTTGGGAATGATACGGATGTAGTTTACTGTTGAGGTCTCCTCTGTTTCCCCACAGACAAAAAGTCGTAAACCTATCCCTACTCTATCCTTACTTCCATGGCAAATGTTCTAACAAGCTACATTCCTTAGTTCCACCAGTTCAGACCTTTAATAGATAAAACCATACCATGTACACAGGCTTGAATCCCCCTTATACGCTTCGGGCTCCATGGGAAAGGAGGAAGTTTCATTTCGGTAGCCTCTTCCAAAGAACTGTTAATTTAAGAAACAGACTCCCAAGTGGATGCTTCCCCGATCACAAAAATCCAAAATCTCAATCTCTTCAAATATACAGTTAACCGTTATCTATCCCAAATATCCTCATAATCTTACTTCCTACTTCTTCGGCTTACGTCCATACAGCCACCAGCAACCCCGGTAGGTTACCCCACACATAAATTTGTTAGTTTTGCCAAATTATTAAAGGGAATTGTGAAGCATCTATAAAAATGAAACATTTCCTATTTTCATCCTCTTTTCTTTTCTTTCTTTTTTTTTTTTTTTTTTTTTTTTTGCCTTCTAACATGCGGTGGAGGTAAACCCAACGGGACTTTGTTCCCAACAAGGGGGATATCTTTCCCCTCACTAACTGAACTTTTTCACACACACACACACGCGTGTATTGCCGAACTGTAATGTCTTCCTTTCTGTTCTATGCGTACATGTTTATTTTCACGCTCTTTTCACTGACTTATATAAAACGAAAAATATAAAATATCTCCTTTTTGAAATTCGTTCATTTTCATTAAACTCGACATTTATTTACGCAAAATATTATTGCCACCGCTTTTAATCCAACTAGAAGTCGTGCTATAAATATTATGAGGAACTGTGAAGTGATTTCAATATGCACCAAATACTACAATAAAATATTTACCAGCACATTCAGACAATTTATGTCCGGAATATATGTTTGAAGATCCAGTAAATATATTTATAAAAAAATAAAATAAAATGTGTGAGTTATCCCCACATAGCTTTGCGAGTATTTCCAAGTCATTGGTGTGTGCTGTCGCGGACCTATAAAAACGGAACACTTCCTGTTTTCATCCTCTTTTCTCTTTTTTTTCCTTCAATTATGCGGTGGAGACAAACCCCAACAGGACCTTGATCTCGACCATGGGGATATCTTTAATAACTGAACCTATTCCCACACAAGCACACACATATACTCACACACACACGCATCTATCAGCCACATAATTCATAATTTGCAATGTCTTCCTTCATTTGCATCTATACTCATGTATCCTTTCTCATTTTTTTTATATAAAAACCAATATATAAAATCTTGCCTTTTTCAAATTCATTCATTTCCTAATAGTTGTTAAATTCTTATGCAAAATATTGTTGCCACTGCTTTTAGTCCGAGTACCTCCACTAATTCGGTATAAATTGGTACCTCCACTAATTCGGTATAAATTGGTACCTACACTAATTCGGTATAAATTTTTGATACCTACGGTTTAAAATGAATTTTTAAAAATGAAAAGGTATTCTTGAACATTTCATTTTAGCTTCAATTGAAATCTAAATGATTAAATTTACTATTTCCAGTAAATAAAATATTCTAAAATTAAAGTAAAAATTATATAAATCAGAATCTCAATTTTTTGGTCGATTTAAGAAAATTTTCTTAAAAGCGACCATTTTCTTAATTTTAAGAAATTTGTAAACAAAACAAAATTATCGATTTTAAAAATTTTACAAAAATAAAATTTATTTTTGTGACACGTTATGTGATTAAATTAGCAAATTTAAAGTTAACTTAATCTGATTTGAAATAAACATTACTTACAGCATAACAATGTAATATACAAGCATTTCTTAACGATGGGTTCTGTTTTTCTTTCATCCTTATTGACGCATCTATAAGTTCGCAGGTGATGACAGCTAGTAGGGATAACCCAGAAGTGACATAAATTTACGAAATCTAAGTCAACGCATTTTTTTCGTTTTTAACTACCTAGTAATTTTTACAAATTAACATATTTGAAACAATCATCTTTTTACGTTTGAAGATGTTTCATAAAAAAATTTAAAAAAATTAAAGTACAATAAAATTTTCTTAAATTAATTTTAAAATATAATAACGGATGAAATTAAAATGAAGATAAGTAAGCAAAAAAGTTTAACACATTGATCTGGAAGTTTTTTTATAATAATTAAAATCTTGTTTTATCATTAATAGTTAATAAAATTAACATTATCTTAAAAACATTTTTCTAGTTTCTTCAATCGAAGCACATGGCCGTTTCATAATTATCCCATAATTAGGCTATCCTAGATGAAAAAAAGGAACAATTAAAGTAAAAAGTAAAAAAAAAGAAGTAATTTTTAAAATAGAATATTAAAACGACGTTTATTAATCTTTTCAATTTTGGATTCGTAAATTTCGTTTCCACTTAATTACAATATCACATACAGGAAATAGAGTAATACAGAATTTTAAATGATTTTTAAACTATTAGGTTGGTGCAAAAATAATATCGTTTTTTGACGTTAAAAAATACGTCAAAAAACGATATTATTTTTGCACCAACCTAACATTATAAATTATTATAATTAAAATTTGAAAATAATGAAAAGATTCTTTTAAAACTTCATTATTCATCGAAAAAAATTATTTCTTCAGACAATAGTGTTCTTAATATAACTTATTTACAAAAAGCAAATTAAAAACTTTTATAATTAAATAATGTCATTGTTTGATTACATTTTTTTAGTTTACCATTCAGAGCAGATTTTCACTTAGAACATTAACAGTTTGAAAAAGAAATTAGATGATTTACATTCTCCAAGGTGTCCTGCTTTTAACTAATAAAAGAAATTCTGGTAATAAAAAGGAATTTCACGAAATTTCATGGAATTAAGTGGGAGGTAAGTAAAAAAAACAAAGTTACCATGATTTTCTAAAAAAAAAAAATTTCAAAAATAATTTCATTCATTTGTGAAAATAAATCCTGAACGTTTCATTAAAATTCGACAGTTATTTGAATTTTGCAAGAATTTCTACACCAGTGTATTTTCAAAGAAAAAAAACTCAAAAGTAATTTCAATTATTACGTCCACCGCGGACATAAACAAAACAAGATTTTGAACAATTTCGTGCTAGAAAGGACTAAAAAATTTAAAAAATACTTTTAATATTAACAAACGTTTTGACGATAAAACTTAGTTTTTTTTTAAGTTTATGGCCTTATACATTAAACTATGCTTTTTTCCCACGAAAAAGTGGAATTACCTATTTTAGTCTCACTAGAAATAGCGCCTGCAATATTTGGTGACCATGAGGTGATTTCAATATACACCTAGCACAACATTCGGTACCCAGAGGCGCGTAACTGCAACAGCCTTTTCTTTGAGTGGCTCTTGGGCCTTGTATCGGATGAACAATAGTTGTCTCTGTTGAAATTGAGCTCGACTCGCCGATACCATTTTATCGCCCGTTAACCAGCACCCTCTCAAAGGAAATCAGTCTCTACTAAAAAATTAAGCCAACTTACCCGGAGTGTTATCAGTTTTGTAGTTATCGTTTTTCGCTCTGAAGGAATATTTTGGCGCTGAGGGCATGCTAATGCCAAACGTTTTCTCTGGATAGTATCGATTCGGAGCGGGGTTGACGAATTCTTGTCGATCGACAGGGCGGCGGTACAAGGAGTAATGTGGGGTGCCATCCTTCCCGTCACGATACACCTTCTGGTCCTGAAAATTATAACACGGACCCGGCCCGGTTGTCGCCCTCTTCTCAGGGATCCGATACCCAAAAATGTACGCGGGTGCCTTTTGATGAATGCTCCGTATATCATGATCCTTTTGCCCCGTTAAACCTGGTAGTCTGTAAAGTGGACCGGGTGACGAAAACATCCCTCCGACGGGACCGCGCGGAATTGTAGGTTGGAAAGTCATTATTCACTGTGCAAAAAGCAGACATTCGTTATTAGCAAACGACAGACTGGAAATAAACAAGCAATAAATACGTAATTTTGTTCAAATAGAATGATACCTAAACCAAATTTAAGAATTGTACTATCCGATTGTAGTTTAATTGTAGTGGGAGACAAAGATTTTAAAACTGTCATGTCTGCAATAAATTTAGCTATAAATTTAATTTTGGATATTTTGAATGATTTTTTTTCCAGTACATCAGCTGTATCAGTTTCCTATATAGTACAATTCATTGATAATTTAAAAAAATATCTTCTTCTTCTTCTTCTATCTGGCATGCTCCTTTAGAAGATTGGTGATCATGGCTCTCCACAATTTCCTATCCTTTGTAGCTCTTAGTAAATTTTGTCTTTTTGCTATCTCTCCTAAACCCTGTTCTGCCACCTATTTACACATTCACGTTACGTAGTTTATGCTATGTTTTCCAATGATGTTCTTACCTTCAATCTATTCTGAGAGTGTCAAATTTTCCAAGCCCTCTTTCCTCATTATATGCCCTAAAACTTTCTCTTTCTGATATGATGTACAAGTGTCCTTTTTGTTTTCATTTTCTCTAAAACTTTCTTCACATGTTCAGTCCATGGTATTCTCATCATCCTTCTGTATAACCATTCTATAGAATCTCATGTCTTTTCTTTATCTATGAGAAGATTGTCCAGTTCTCACTACTGTATAAGACTGATATTACATAACAGTTCAGTTTGACGTTTCTAACGAAATTTTCAGCTTCTTAATACTTTCTTTAGCTTTTTGGAGGCATTTTTCGTTATCCCAATGCACCATGGGATTTCGGCGTTGCACACCCCGTCCCTTGTTAAAATACTTCCCAGATAATTAAATGGTTGTACTTGCTTGACTTTGGTATCTCCAATTTGTAATTTTGCATGTGGGACCGCCCCTTTTGCTGACAACCACACATTCTGTCTTCTTGCAATTGAGGTTTAGTCATGTCTTCTTGCTTTCCTTCTGTGGGAGTTCTTGTTGTTTTCTTCCTGTGTCTGCTATCGACACTGTGTCATCTGCATATTTCATGTTGCTAAGATTGTGGTCTCGAATAATGAATCCTGGCTGAACTTCTAATTCACTCAGAATCGCTTCACTGTAGGTTGAATAAATCCGGTGAGACGACTCATCCTTGTCT
>OZ010602.1:16522487-16534987 GCA_963932145.1 Acanthosepion lycidas
CATAATGAGGGGCCAGCAGACAGCCAGACTACCCACACATCGGATTTGATTATAGTGGCAAAGGATCCCAAAAGACCCTCCTCAGATTTTTAATTCAGAGTTGCCTTTCTCGTAGACTAGTTGCCACCCAAGCCAATTGGACCCAGTCTGTCCTGCTATTTACCCATAGGTGGGTGGGTGATATGGATTCATACCCTTCCGAAGGGTATTAACACATAATTGAATGTAATGAACTCGACTGGAATTCGAACTCGGCTCTTCGATTCCTCAATCCGAGCTGCAATTCATATGCATTCACTTTTCCGATATGAGGACATAAGGCAAGAATCAAATAGACTGATCTTCAGCGTAAATTGATTTGAAGAGATTTATTTATTTATTTTAATTAATCCGGGGAGGCATAATCACTCCCCAGAATCAACAAATTTCAAACGGCATTATAAACTGAAACTTGAAACTATAAATGTTTTTAAAAGTCAATAAGTGCTAAAAACAAGAAACGATAGCCTTTGGCAAAGCATCAAACTCCAACAATAAATCCCCTTTGTCTAGCGAACATTAGCTATAATTACATTCCCAAATCAACACAAATTACATATAAATGATCACAACTTATCTCAAAATATAAACACGAAAACAAAGTTTTACTTTTATGTACCGTGTCCGTTCAGTACGTAGGCGATCATGGCCCTCCACATCTTCCTGTCCCTTGTAGCTCTTAATAAGTTTTGCCTTTTTCTTATTTCCCCCAAACCCTGTTCTCCCATCCATTTGCTCAAGCCCATCAAATATGTTACGCGCTGCTTTCCTCTGTCCCTCTTTCCCGCTATCTGTCATGTGAGTATCAGATTTTCCAAGCTCTCCTTTCTCATTACGTGCCCCAGAAATTTCAACTACCACTTCCTGATGTTAAGTATAAGTTTCCTTTTTGTTTCCATTCTGTCCAAAATCTCGTTCGGCCCATGGTATCCTCAGCATCTTTCTGTAAAACCACATTTCTGTTGCTTCAAGTCTCTTCTTCATCTTTGAGGAGATTGTCCAGCATTCACTGCCATTCAGGTGGGCAGATATCACGTAACAGTTCAGTACTTTTTTCTTTGTTTCCAACGAAACTTTTCTCTTTTAATACTCTGCTTAGCTTTTGGAATGTATTTTTGGGCATGCCAATACGTTTTTGCATCTCAGTGTCACAGTTTTCGTCCTCTGTCAGAATACTTCCCTGATATTTAAAGTTCTGAGACTGATTGATTTTAGTACCCCCAACCTGAAATATCATGGCAATTATCAAATTTTTACGATGTTACTTGAAAATCAGCAACTAAAAGCGATTACTTAAGTATGTGTCCTTCCTCGTTCCTCACATGCTTCATTCATGGTTATTCTCATCATCCTTCTGTAGAACTGCATCTCTGTTGTTGAAAGTCTCCTTTTCATCCGTAAAGAAATTGTTCAGCGTTCGCATTTTAGAATAAGGATACTACATAGCAGTTTTGCACTTTTCTTCGTTTCTAATGAAGTTTTCCTGTCTCTAGATACTTTATTTAGCCTTCGGGTATTTAGACAGGTTCCCAGTGCTGCTGTAATTATGGGAACGACCTTTTAAGCTTCATGATACATAGCACTCGCATTATTATTATTGATATTTACCAAGATTAACATGTATTAAAGGCACCAAATATGGAGCACCTATTGTGGATCAGGTTTTTTAAGTTATCTCGATTTAGGTTATAGATGGTCATGGCTCTCCACATTTTCCTTTTCTTTATTATCTGTGAATAACTGTCTTCTTGGAAAAGATAATGGAGTAGTTTCCCGTTTCCTTTTCCACGGTTTGTAATTCTGTGTATTCCTACCTCTAGATTGGTTACTAACCAAGGCTACAGAGATTAGTCTACCTTGTTATTTAACTAATAACATGAAGGTGGAGAGGAGATATATCCATACCTTTCCTTACCCAACCAATTCCAGACAATCTAGCCAGACATCAGATTTTTAAAGGTCTTCTTACTCGGCCTTTTCAACCCAAGCCACGAAAAAAAATCATTTATATATATTTGCAAAAACATCGGCTGAATTTATCTTTCATTAATATTTTTTTGCTTTTTATATATTTTAAACACTTAAAAACTTTATTTAAATATAAATAAATACTTTCATGGTAATTGTTCGAGTGAGCCCGCTATGGTACCGAGACTTTTTTGAATTTAAGCGCAGTACTCGACTGGCGTCTAAATCTCATCAATTTACAGTTAAGTTAACTAGATGTAACCGTAAGTTCTATGCTGATTGCTTCTTTTCTCTCACTTCTCGCTTGAAGAACTTCCTTCCAGTTCCATGCTTTCCAGTCAAATTTAATCTGCAAAAATTTAAATGCAACAGTGGAAAGATTATATTGACTCCATTGATAGGTCAGCTGCAATCGGTTCACTGTGTCAGGTGAGATAATTTTTCTCTCCAGAATCTATCTTACATATCTATGTCTACGATTCGTCCATACTTAGAATATTGTTTCCATATACGGTCCGGTTTCTATGCTATTTACCCTGAGATTCTTAATAAGATCCAAAAATGAATTATTAGTCCTGATCTGGCAGCTCAGCTTCAATCAGTGTCCCACCGCCGCAAAGTTACCCCTCTATGTCTTTTCTATAAATATTTTCATGTCAATTGTTCGAATGAGCTCTTCGCTATGGTGCGCATGCTGCAGGGAAAGTTTTTTGTCTTTGAGGCCTGTTCTGTTTGTGGCACCGTTATGTGTTCTTTTGCTTGCTAGGCGTTACGAGAGTCGTGATTTTGACGATACGCCAGAAGGGATTCTATGGAGGCGAGAAGTTCACTTCTTCCCAACTTATCTTGTACTTTAAGCATCAGCTTAAAGTCAAGATTAGGACGGAAAGGCCGCGGCTCATTTCATCAGAATTCGGCAAAAGGTGGGTGAATCTTGCGCGTCTGTGTTGTGTGAAAGGGGCTGACCTGGAGTGGCACTTTGATGCCAGTTAGGCATCAGGATATTGTTCTTCCTGAGTTGAACTAAGGCAGCTCCGCCCCCGAAATTAGTCTAGTTTAGCTTTAGTTTTGATGTTTTAGTTTCTTTTTCTTCCAATTAACTTAGCTAGGGTATGTATGCTCATTGGCCCCTTTTATTTCTATCCCTATTTTTCTTTAGTTTAATTCTCATTCATCGTTAAGGGGTCAGTGATATCAGTGATGTCAGTTCTCCGGTGGATGCGGGGCGCCTTTCGTTTCATGTGTGTGCTTTCGTATTTGTTGTTGTGTCTGAACGAGTGCGTATCTGTGTGAGTGATTGGGATGAATGAATGTTTTATATTATTATAGTCCCGCATTGATTTCGTTCATTTAACTGATGTTTCTGCCACATTTAAGGATTAGGGGGGGGGGCGGTTATTACTAACATTGTATTTTGTTTAGTTTCTTGTAAATAGTTTTGTTTCATACTGTAAATACTCATTGGGGCTAGTTTTAAAATTTTTGTCTTATTCCCCACCCCACAGACAATGAATTGAACATACGAGGACTAGTTAGGATTTTCATAGAGACAATGAGGTATTATGGTGGATGTAGTAAGAAAAGTAAGTAAGAATGCTTTGTTTTGGTGTTAGGAATATCGAGGTATGTTTGGGTCAGTGTTTGTGGCTAGATAAGTTTAATATTAACATAGATGAAGATCTTCCTTTCCCCCCCCATTCCCCATTTCGGCCTTATGCCAGATTTTGTAAATATTACAAATAAATATCGCTCCTCTTCGCTATTGTACCTAAACTTCTCAAATTTAAATGCTGTACTAGATTGGCGTCGGGATCTTATCAATTTAGAGTTGAACTGGCTAGATGTAGCCATAAGCTCTATGCTAGCAGTTTCTTTTCTCGCACTTCTCGCCTGTGAAACTTGCTTCTGGCTTCATGCTTTTCCGCCAACATTAATCTGCAAAAATTTAAATACTGTGTCAATCGCTATCGACTGCCATCCTGATTCAACCTTTCCTCTTCCCGCTCATTATTAATGTTTCTGTTCCTAATTCTTCCAAACCCTGTAAACCGTTGTGTCTTAGAGGCTTTATTGCCTTGAATGGGGTGATATCAATTCAAAAAATACCGAATTCTTTTCTCTAGATTCTTTATTATGACATCTAATTTATTTTAATTTTAAAAGTGCTTAATCAATTTTCAAATAGCAACTATAACTGCTAATAACAACGTTTTTCAGTGGGTACCGTTCTGTGTAATTTACGACGATTGACTGAAAAGTTTATAGGCTGACCAAGATATAAATTTAAGTAGACAAACCAGTTGGTAGACTAAAATATATGCAAGTGTACCAGAATATAACAACTGGCCGACCAACTGTTATATTCTGGTAGGTACACTTACATATATTTTAGTCCACCAACAGGTGTGCCTACTTACATGTATATATCTTGGTCAGCCATTGAACTTTTCAGCCGGCCATTGTGTCAATACAACATATCTGAAAATATATTGTAAAGAGTTAATCGATGAAAGGGCTAAAAGTAATATCAAGTAAAAAAAATGAAGAATAATTTTCAGACTTGCCTTTTAGTGTTCGTTTGCTTCCCCCAAAATTAATTCTAAATAAAGTAACTGAGAAAAAAAATCAAGTGGCAACTTCACGAAAGCAACAGTCAGCGCGCCGCCAATCATGAAAAAAAAAGGTGAAAATGAACATGTGTGACGTCATTCTATTAATGATAACAGGTCATGTGATGATGCTTAAAAGATATAAAAGTATTCCTTTGTTAAGTTAGGCATATTTAATAAAAATGGAATAATGGAGTGGATATTTATTATGAAAATTTACACAATTATGGTACAAGACCGAAATGTTGGTGGGGGGAGTTGAGGCTGGTCATTACTAACTATCTTATACCTAGCTAATCCGATTCACGACCCTTTCATACATTACAATTTCCACATTCACCATAAAAACTCGTCCGTCATCTATCAATCCTCCATACACTATAATACTGCATCCTCTCAAGGGGTACTTACAAAACGCGCCCCATGCCATAAAAATGTATAATGATTATATATGTACAATTAAAAATTTACGGATGAATGAAATGAAAAGGGGGGGAGATGAACCCAGTAAGAAACTAAAACGATACACAAAATTAAGTAAATATAACTGATGTTAGTAGGGCCCTTCCAACCCTCAAAAATGAGAGGCCGCTACTCATTTGGACAAAATCAAGAAGCTCTCTTGCTAAGGGAGTGGGAAAAGGATAAAAAATTATACGACCCAGTCGAGATAAAAGGAGCTAAAAACAAACTGGGGAGGTTGGGAATCTCAACTTGGATCATAACAAAAGATGCAGCCGGGGACAGGCCAGGAACAACATTTACTCACATTAACTAGGTACACAAAAGCTTGTCTAACCTAACAAGGGGAGGGCTCCACAGGAAACCGCCCCGATGTGACGTAGGCTTGACCTAAAAGAGATAATCAAGGCTATCCCCGTTCAAACAAACCAAGCTCGCCTCAGTCACCTTTAGCTGAAGACTGTCGACTGCAAGCGTTTTCTATCAGTTCTAATCTTCGTCTTGAGCTGATGCTCAAAGAATCGGATCAGATCCTGATGAGAAAGACGGATACCCCGCAAAACTTCCTCCTGTCGCGTCGTCCAAATCACCATTCGAGCCGTGGCCAGCAGCGTCAGAAACACCATCCGTTTCACCCCAGAATACGGGGGCGACACATTGTCACACGCGTATGCGCGATCAATGGGCACGAGCTTTTCGGAAGCGAGATGAGCCATCAGCTCGCCGACACGGTCCCATAAGGGGAGGACCCGGGGACAATGGTAGAAGACCTGTGAATCCGGCAGCCAGCAGAACAGCAGCAAGGTAGCGATGGTCAACCCTATCAAATGCTTTGGACTGATCCAAATTGATCAGCGAGGCCTCATCGTCGTCTTTTACACCCTCTATGATCGTGCGGATCAGAGGCAGGTTGCTCTGAATTGTTCGGCCCCCCACAGAACAAGTCTGCTCCGGACCCAACAGAGACTCGGCAACTGACTACAAACGCTCCTGCAGGATCTTGGCCAAAATCTTTAACTCTGTGTTTAGCAGAGTTATGGGCCTGTAGTCATCTAGTTTTCCCCCCAACACCCTTGCCCTTTTTCAACTGCGTGATCACACCCCTGAAAAACCGGTCGGGGAGGGACCCCTGCATGAACCAGTTGTTGAACACCACAGTCAAAATCGGGAAAAAGATGTGCGACAGCCTCAAGTACAATTCATAGGGCAAACCATCCAGACTGGACCACTTTCCTCTGCCGACCTTCTTCAATGACGCGTAGACCTCACCCTCCGTGATCTCTCCCTCGCAGCTAGCCGCTTCAGTCGGCGAAAGCCGAGGAAAGTCAGCCAAATATCTGCGAAACTCGTCCTCACGAAGACCAGTCTCCTTGGTAAAACGGCTCTGGAAATGCCGCCGAAACGCCTCGCACATATCGTTAGTGACCTTCGGGGTTTTGACTTCACGAATGTAACGATCGCCACCTCGACGGACCTCTTCCTTGCGCAGTTCTGCGCCCATGTTCACGGCTTCGGAAGATATCTTGTTTAACCTATGTCTAATAATAAAAATTTAATAAAATAATAAAAATGGAGTGTTTTAAAAATCTATTCCCATGTGCGAGTGTATTATACACGTTAAAAAGTCTTTTAGTCGCATTTTGAGCGGGCAGACGTTCTGCTAAAAATAAAATTAAATCTCAAAAAAGAAAATGGACTATTTTCGAACTCTTATCCAATGCCGTCATTGGATCAACACATTAATAAGTTCTTTTACCACGTTATGGTCGTCTGTTAATTTTGTGGAAATATGATGTGTTTTATGATTCGGTTATATTTACACCATAATATTTTTTTAAATGGCTGGTCACATTCACTGTCTCAAAAACCAAACCAATGACGTTACATCATTACCGAACGGACCCTGAATTTTTACCTAAAGAGATGAATGGGTAAATTTCTTAGGGACGTCCCATGCATTTGAGCTCCTAGTGGCACTTATCTAGGTTCAACCCAAATCTCAAGTGGAATTTTTAGATATGATCCATCGCTAAAGATACTGGGAAAATGGTCGGTTCCCTGTACCGCTCCAGTAAGTAACTGACTCCTCGTGCTTACCTCTACCTTTGCAAGAACTAGATCAGGCCGAAAATGGAGTACTGCTGCCATATATGGGCAGGAGCTATCTAGTCTTCAGTTTCTCGAGTTCAAAAGATGTACTCGGCCTTGTGGATGAGGAATTATTCCATCCTTCTAAAATCCTTTTCTCACAGAAGAAATGTTACAAGCCTCTCGCTACTCTATCGCTTTTTTCATGGAAAGTGCCCGGATTAGCTACATTCCTTAGTTTCACCAATTCTAATCTTCACGACCAAGACCCGCCATGCCACGCCCATTGTAGCGAACCATCCTCATGTCGTTCGTATTGCACTGGTGAGATGTTTTCCTCGCCTACAGCTTCTTCCCACGAACTGCTACATTGTGGAATCGACTCCCAAGATGATACTTCTTCGATCCCTACGATCTTAACCTGTTCATTTCTATGGTTATCTTTTATCTTCCCAACATATCCTCTGTAAGCCTCTACCTCGAGTTGCTCTTAGGCCTTATACAGGGTGAACATTATTGTAAGAAAAAGGTAATTTTCTTTAATGTTTGTTAAACACTGTATTCTTTCTGTAACTTTATAATCTGTTGCCATAAAACTTTTGGTTTATTCTGCAAGTTGTTTCTTTATTTCCCTGTCTGTAAATTTACTTTTACTCTCTGAGAATTCCATGTTTTTCCAAACTGAATTCTCTGGATGAATTGTAATTCCTCCTGATAAGCTCCATATGAATTCCATGAACCATGAAATATCCGGCGAAATTCGCGTGTTGCATGATTAAATATCTGAGCTTAAGAACTTTAACAAAATATTGCAATAATAACCATAAGTATGAATACAAGACATTATTTAAAGAGGGTTATAAACGTTAGTTTTCTGACCATAAAAACCCTGGTTCGAATCTCACCGGGGTCGATTCGTCAGGAAGGTGACTTCTTGATGTTATCGCCGTGGAGGAGGCGATCTCAGCGTGCATCACTTTTGGAAAGTGCCTGAAAACCATTCCACGGATTGACCCAAGACTTGTCAGTGAAATTGGGTAGGCGGAACACTTGGGAACGGTCGGTGGTTGTTCTAGCACGAAGTCACAAGTCATCGTGACTGAGGCTTTGTGTTTATTTGCCTTATTTAGACTGTCCACCACGCTAGATAACGCACGCTCTCTCAGAAACGTCCGCTCAACATCGTCGCAGTATAAACTACATGTGGGCTCTGCGAGTGTTAAACAAACACAAATGCGCCTGAGCAGGCGTCTGCAATGGGGATTGAATAACCGTTCTAGTAGAACTCGGTTTCGAGTGGCTGTGCTATTTATATTTAAATTTAAAGTGAGAGGGTACAAATAAAAAGTTTAAAAATTGATTAATTTTGCTGAAGCAGACGTTAAAAATATGAGAGCCTTATCGGTTCCAGTGTCGTTCTTTCTTTCTTTCTTTTTTCTTTCTATCTTTTTTTCTTTATTTATTATTTCTTTCTTTCTTTCTTTTTTCTTATTATTATATATGCTTTGTCTTTTTCATTAAGACCAAGCAGCGTCTCTGATGTAGCTTTTTTTCCGTTTATCTTCGCACTCGGAATGGTCTATTATTTATATGAGGCAATTACAAAGTGCTAATTAACTTTCTATTTTACTAATAGATGAACAGAATAAACTGATTATTCTCGAACATTCTATTGTTTATCTTTTCAGTCGAATTTCCTTCGCTACAAAATCTCAGAATCGACGTCTTTCCACACGACATTGAGTCGTATATTTTTTAATAAGTATTTTGGGCTTTATCAATTTATTATTCATATTTAAGTTTATACTAACTTGTAGCCCCTCAAAACTCTTCCATTCCTTGTCAGTCTCATTCTGTTCAAATCTATCTATCTATCTATCTATCTATCTATCTGCCTTCATATCCACTCATTTTCACTTATATTTTAAAATATATATATATAACATTCTGTTCATATCCGTTTTTATCGATCTAAATCTGCGTTCATACCCGTCTTTTTCATTTATATTTTTATCTATCTTTTATTTCAGTAAACTCATATCTCAGTTTATCTAATTATCTATATATCTATGTATCTCAGTCTGTTCCTATCTATCTACCAATCTATCCATATATTTTATTCTGTTCCTAGCTATATATCTATCTATCTATCCATCTGTCTCATTCTGTTCATATCTATCTATCTATCTATCTATCTCATTCTATTCCTATCTATCTACCTATCTATCCATATATCTCATTCTGTTCCTAACTAGCTATATAGCTATCCATCTATCTCATTCTGTTTATACCTATCTATCTATCTAGCTAGCTATCCATGTATCTACCTCATTCTGTTAATATCTATCTTCTACCTATCTATCCATATATCTCATTCTGTTCCTACCTATCTATCTATCCATATATCTCATTCTGTTCCTATCTATTTATCGCATTCTGTTCCTATCTATCTCTTTCTGTTCATATCTTTCTATCTATCTATCCATCTATCTATTTGAGTATTTACATATCTATCTATCTATCTATCTATCTATCTAAGTCTAAGTTTAACCGTTGTCTTCTTCATATATCCTCATAAACAATGCGCTTTATCTCTCTTTAACTTTCTACCGATGGTTTTAATCCTTTAGCTCTTGATAATTGTGCAGGGTGAACCTCTTATTGTAAAACAACTCTGAAAATTGATCATGAAATAGCGTGCAAATTCTGTGGTAATTCACCAGCACCCGTTAATGGCGTCTAACGTTTCGCGCCAACAAATGCACACATTTTGGTTTCCATTCTTCATGGAATAAAACAATAATTCTCAAAATCCCCGGGAATTTTCATCTTCGTTCCCTTTTTTCATGTTCTCTTTTCTTCTACCGTCTAATATAAAATAGTGTAGAGTCATGTTTTCCTACCAGAGGCCATTTTATTAATGACGGTGATCGGTGAGGCCCCTGCTGATGACTTGGGGATTCATTATTGGGTTAAGAAGGATCTTGAACAAGACATTCTTTACCAAATGTTCCAAGAAATAGGACTCACGATAAAGATTTTGTTTTATTTTTTATTATATTTTATTGCTTTTGTGATTAAGTATCGCGCTTTGTAATAAATTTTGTAAGAATCTGGACGCGAATTTACTGTGGATGATCTACAGATTTAAATCATTTTCTTTTTAATTTCGTCTTAGTAAATTGCTTTCTTTTTTAATTAAAGCAGAATTTTTGAAATCAAAATTATGGTCAGACTATATTGACAACAAGATCTCATCATTTTACAGTTTAAATAGCTAGATATAACCGTAAGTTCTATGCTAACAATTTCTTCTCTTGCATTTCGCACTTGTGGAAGTCTCTTCCGGCTTCCTACGTACCAGTCAAGTTTGATCTTCAGAAATTTAAATGCAATGTTAATCGTTATCTTCTGTCTTCTTAGTTATTGCCTTCTCCCCTTAATAGTATATTTATCTAACATTCTCTTACACTCACTTTGCATCTTAGTGGCTTTATTGCCTTGCTTGAGGCGAAACGATTAAAGGTATATATTGGGACAATTATTACAGGTGATAAAATAAATTCCTCCTTCAAGTTTTAGCGTATTATTTTGTTTTGTATTAAGTCTTTTATTGGTTTAGAATTATTTGTGACAAATTTTATGCTAAGCTTAGATAAATTCTTCTTCAATTGTAGTTGTGATGGAGTTGGCAGGAAACTCTTTAGATGAAATTACTAAATGAAATATGTAACTAAAGATATATGCAATGACAATGTAAACAAATCAAGGTTTTAAATATAATTTTTATATCCAAAGTGAAAACGGTTTCTTGAAAGAGCGGGGTCTGAAACAGTTGATTGATCTCAATAACGAACGAAAATGGCGTAAGTCGCTTAACTTTTTATTCGCTATTTTCTCCAAGATAAATAAAATATTTCTCTTAAAACTTCACTACCATGTGTAAATTAATAACAAAACCTAAAAAGTTTAAATTTGACAGGAAATTTTCTGAATTTTTGCCAGTGTACAAAGAGAAAAAGCCGAGTAATTAGACGCAAATTGCGACAAAATATATTTTATCATACCAAATTTTTTCAAATTAGAAAATTCTAGAAGTGAGAGAGGAAAGTCCTTAGCCTATAAAAGATAAACTGCAAGTGGTACCTTCAGTCAGCCATTAGCCAACAAATAGTTTAGCTTTAGGATTAATAAGCTGGAAAAATGTAAATTCTATGAATATTTGAATCAAAAAAGTGAATGAAATTATTTTAAGTATTTGTTTTATAAATGCTTCCATTTTTTGTATGTGGTCATTAGCGAGAATGAAATTATTTGATGTATTTTTGTCATACATCATTCACCTTTTTATATGTGGTCATTGTCGTGAATGAAATTATTTGATGTATTTTTGTCATAAATCCCTCGCCTTTTTAAATGCTGTCATTAGATAGAATGAAATTATTTGTTGCATTTTTGTCATAAATCCAACATTCATCCCATATGTAGTCAGTCATTAACGAGAATGAAATTATTTGATGCTTTTTTATCATAAATCCTATAACATTTTTATGTTATCAATAGCGAGAATGAAATTATTTGATGTATTTTTGTCATAAATCCCTCGCCTTTTTAAATGCTGTCATTAGATAGAATGAAATTATTTGTTGCATTTTTGTCATAAATCCAACATTCATCCCATATGTAGTCAGTCATTAACGAGAATGAAATTATTTGATGCTTTTTTGTCATAAATCCTATAACATTTTTATATGTTATCAATAGCGAGAATGAAATTCTTTGTTGTATTTTTGTCATAAGTCCTTCACCTTTTTATATGTGGTCATTAGCGAGAATAAAATCATTTAATGTATTTGTTTCTCATCATAAATTACAGCATTTCAACAAAGAATAATATCATGTTACACAAAATGTGAAAAGAACAAAGGACATTTTATTTCCACACTTTATTTAGTATTATTTGCTTTCTATTTTTCTAAACCAGAAAATATTTTGTTCAATGTTGTTGAATGAGAGAATGATCAAAACTGTGTGTTGATTATTTACTCTGTCTCATATTTCAGCCAAACAATTATTAAATAATTTGGATATCCTAGAAAAGAATAAACATTTTTCTTTTTCGTTATATCTCTCTAAATATCTCAGAGAAGCTTTTTCCAACTTGTCTGCAGCATGATTTATGATATAATTCACATGTGATCAAGACTTTATTGCTGTTTTTTGTTTTCTCTTTGATTTTGCCAATTAAGTTAGAAGTTATTGAATTATTGCGTTGGTCAGAAAAATTTTCTTTTTTGTTTGTTTGCTTCCTACAACACCAAAATCATTCTCGAA
>OZ010602.1:16539987-16654987 GCA_963932145.1 Acanthosepion lycidas
ATTAGAGTCATTTGTGAAGCTGGTATACTATATGCTTTACTTGGTGACACGTGTTGCGACGAGTTTCAGTGTGTTTAAATAGTCCACTGCGAACAGGTGTCATGCTAAAGAGGTACCCACATGATTCTTTTGTTTAATTCGCGCCAGTAGCTAAATTTGTGTATTTAGGTAGCAAATTATCTTTTAGGCATGTCTGATAAATAAATTACAAACATTATGTCTGCTTATTTTTAGCATAATCCGTGCATATTCACGGATATTTTTCCGTGTATTACAATCAAATGATGCAAGAAATGCACGGTAACAGTGAAAATCACTTTTATTTACCATTTATATATATATAATTTTGGCACAGGGCCGAAGGAGAAGTGGTTTGAGAAAGTGACTGAAGTCGAGATGTCAAGTTCGAATCAATTACATTTCAAATCGTTTTTTTTTGTTTTTTTTTTTCGAGATGAATAACAGGATCGCTGATTGGCCACAGTTAAAACAAAAGAAATAGGAAATTACTTACATTTGATGTTTCTTGATAAAATGTAAATTTTCGAGGGATTTAATCGGCAACTTCAATGATGAAGGGCGTTGTATATGGTGAATGACGAATCCCAAAACTGTAGCCTGGAGCTGATTTTTTATGAGGCCAAAACTGCAGACGGAGAAAAAGAGGTGAGAAAATTATCATTTATTATGCAAAAATGAAAGTAACTCTAAAAGACATGCTTACTGATTGTCATTAAAACATGGCGTATTCATTCTGGGATGAGGAGTAATCATTATTTATATTATTTACATTCGGACTAATGTCATCATCTTGGTTGCTACAACATTTCGACCGTTGTGTCATTCGGCCTTCTTCGGTGTTTTCGATCCGAGAAACTTTCAGGGAATTTCGAACTGAACTCTTTATTTAATCTACGGAGATAGATCGTTCTCATTCCACTATTTAGTTCTAGCGATATCTTATCTTGTTCTATTTTAGATAGATAGATAGACAGACCGACAGACAGACAGATAAGAACAGATAGATAGATAGATAGATAGATAGATAGATAGATAGATAGATAGATAGATAAGAATAGATAGTTAAGAACATAGATAGATAGATAGATAAGAATAGATAGTTAAGAACATAGATAGATAGATAGATAAGAATAGATAGTTAAGAACATAGATAGATAGATAGATAGATAGATAGATAGATAGATAGATAGATAAGAATAGATAGTTAAGAACATAGATAGATAGATAGATAGATAGATAGATAAGAATAGATAGTTAAGAACATAGATAGATAGATAGATAGATAAGAATAGATAGTTAAGAACATAGATAGATAGATAGATAAGAATAGATAATTAAGAACATAGATAGATAGATAGATAGATAGATAGATAGATAGATAGATAGATAGATAGATAGATAGATAAGAATAGATAGTTAAGAACATAGATAGATAGATAGATAGATAGATAGATAAGAGTAGATAGATAAGAACATAGATAGATAAGAGTAGATAGATAAGAACATAGATAGATAAGAGTAGATAGATAAGAACATAGATAGATAAGAGTAGATAGATAGATAGATAGATAGATAGATAGATAGATGGCATAATGTCGCACGCGACGGGCCAACTTTTATACAGTTTGAATTTCTTATTCAGATGTATGAAGTGCATTAAAATGGCAACTTCCAAACGTGCTCGTATCATCCGCCAACTGCGGTAAATAAAAGATAGCCAGGGTCAACGATTGCCAAAATCAAGGAACATACAATCGAATGCCTCGTCTGTTTTTTATTATTGAAATGAATTATGAATTATTTTACCATCGCAATTCATTGAAAAAATTTTCTATAGAAATTTATTGTAAATTATTTATTACAATTTTCCTTGAAATAATGACTATAGTGTTGCAGAAAATGTAATATTGATATAGGATTTACAATTTATTTAAGTAAATGCTCTGTTTTTTTTTTAATTAAACAGTATTAATTACCAGCCTGAATGTCCGAGAAATTTTGTAGAAAATATACGTTGTCTGATAGGAATCGAACATATAACCCTAATGTTAACTGTCATATGATTACAGTCATATGGTAAACGTAATTAATATTGTTTAATTAAAAAACGGAGCATTTGCTTAAATAAAAATATCTATAAAAATAACGTATAAACAAAAAAATAAAATAATTATAATAATTGTACTCCATACCTTTCATAATATATATGACTTACTATAGAATTTTATTGCAAAATATTTACAATAGAAATTGCAAAAGGTTATATGAAGGATTTTCGTTGTAAAACATTTATAATAATAATGTATTGTATGGAGTGTAGTTGCTTTGATATTGTTGCAGTTTTTAAATGATTTATTATAGAAGGCACAAAAGAGGTCAGGTGAATAATGATTAATGGCCAACAACTGAGAGAACAAAAGTCGCTTTAGAGATTTCCCTACTCACCTTCTCGGGAGAATGCGCCCCAGGTCCAGGTTTTACGGTGGTGTCTCCGGGTGGTGCATTTCGTGAAAGCATACTATATTCAGGAGCTTTCATTCGATACTTGCTGGGATTACTGACACTGTATGCACCCGGTCCAGGAGTCTGAAAAAGATAACTTATTTTTAATGCAGATATGTTTAACATTTTATTGATTCGTATTTCATTTCACAGCTACGACCCGCCATATGCACAGTGTCGAATCCTCCTCCTTCACTTTGTATTCCATTAGTAAGGAGGAAGTTTCATTCAAAAAGGTTCTTCCACAGAATTTACTTCATGGAACAGACACCTGAAAGGATACTTTTCCGATCACAAAAAAGGTCAACTTTTATCTATCCTACATATTCTCATAATATCTACTTCTTACGACAACCTCATTCAGTAAGGCTTGTATTCGGGCAACAATAATATTTTTTAAATGCACAAGATGCCCCAAAATTATATATATTGGTACATCAAAAAGTATATCCTGGTGTTCTTTGGTTATGTGATGGACATGAGGTATTTTATAATGAACGCCGTAGCGCACCTCACTATTTTCCGTGAGTTCTTACGTTGAATATACATACATACATACATAGCTAGCTAGCTATAGATAGATAGATAGATAGATAGATAGATAGATAGATAGATAGATAGATACGAGTAGACACGATAGTTAAACAGTTGTTGAGTATGAACTTAATATTATCGGACCTTGTCTAAACAGAAGAACAGTAAGATTTCGTTAGAAACAAAGAAAAGAGTACTGAACTTTTTTATGTACTATCTCTCCTTGTATGTGGCAGTGATTGCTAGAAAATCTCCTCAAAGATAAAGAAGAGTCTTGAAGCAACAGAAATATGGTTCTACAGAAAGATGCTGAGAATACTATGGACTGAACATGTGAGCAACGTCGATGTTTTAGAGAAAATGGAAACAAAGAGGACACTTACACTTAGCACCAGGAAGAGACAGTTGAATTCTTTAGGGCACATGATGAGAAAAGACAGCTTAGAAAATATGATACTCACAGGACAGATTGAAGATAAGGGGGACAGAGGAAAACAACGTATATCCTACCTAGCAAGTTTTAGTAAATGGATGGTGGATCAAGATTTAGGAGAGATAACAAAAAAGGCAAGACCTACAAAAGAAAGAAAGAAAGAAAGAAAGAAAGAAAGAAAGAAAGGAAGAAAGAAAGAAAAAAGTATTGACGATATATTAGAAAAAAGAAAAAAGGGTGGATATTTCATAAGAAAGGAAGAAAGAAAGAAAGAAAGAAAGAAGAAAGAAAGAAAAAAGTATTGACGATATATTAGAAAAAAGAAAAAAGGGTGGATATTTCATAAGAAAGAAAGAAAGAAAGAAAGAAAGAAAGAAAGAAAGAAAGAAAGAAAGAAAGAAAGAAAAAAAGAAAGAAAGAAAGAAAGAAAATAAGTACACCTTTGCTTACCTTCGCCAAATCTTCATGGAAACTTCCGATAGTCTTCCGCCCAAGAACGGTGTACGATGGAGCCTGGATCTTGCCACCCTGTATAGTTTTCCCGAGTAATCCTGGGAGGCTGTAGCTGTTTGGAGCTGTGGTTATTTAAAAAAAATAGTTTTAAAGAAAAAAAAAGGATAAATATATATGGTAAATGCCTGCATCAAAAACGGTCTAATTTAGATTTGTTATTATTATGGGTGAATCCAAAAACGTGAAGCAGATAAAACAAGATGAAAGATAAGGCATTCTTATGGCCCGGGAGTGCCTGAATGTGCCGGCAATTGGATAACAATGTATTTCAATGCCAAACGTTAACATCTTTCGTATGATCAACTAGAGTGTCCGGAAGTTCATAACTTTTTAAATTTCCGAGGTTTCCGTTGTAGATTTCCGAAACTTTATCTCATGATCAGTGTGATACCAAATAGGTTCAATTTGCTATCATCTGATAGAGAAATCAATTTACTTTCATATAAAATCAACTTGTAATGTTTCATTGTCAACGAGCAACAGTTTAATTAAACAAACTTGACATATTCAGATTTTCCAACAATTCGGTCAGAGATTTAAAAAATGAAATCTCTTAAGGCCTGATAGAATTAAGACGGTGCTTCCATATTGAGGTAAGAGTAATAAGACAATATACGAAAATCCTGCGCTATTAAACTCTGAATTAAACCGTCGTTACTATCTTACCGTATAAATTAGGAGCATTATTTAACTAATTTTGCAATTACGGTTTTAATCAATTATCTCCCTCCCACCCTCGGGCAAGGCGATAATACCACTAAGACGCAAGGGGCGACTGGTAGCGAAAGAGAAAAGTCTTTAAGGGGAATGGAAACCCAACCCTAAACATAGAACAAGTGATGAATCTCTACTCCTGCTAAACAGACAGGGGAGAAGTATGAACCGAGAGATAGGTGAGCCTACTCACTCCTATTGAGGAGATGAAACGAGAATTTAAAAAAAAAACGAAATAAATAATTAGTAAGTAAAATTCCAGACGAAGACATCTGAAGTAAAAGTAGAGTTAAAGTAGACTTTAGAAGGAACCAGAAACCCAGTCCTAAACAGGAAACAAGGGATAAACCTCTACTCCTATTCAAAAGACCAGGGAGAAGATTTTTAAATGAATAAACTGTGTTTTCTTTGTTACCGCACTGAAGAAAAAAAATCTGTCTTTTAAATCAGTAAAAATTTTAAAAATATATCCAAAGAAAAGTAACACAAAACAAAAGAAATTAAAAGAAATATATCAGTAAGCTGATCTCACTATTTAGTAATAAGATATTCGCTTTTCATAGCAAGAATAGTATTGATCACTTCGACCGTCGTCGAGTAATGCCCCGTGATGTTATAACAAAGGAGTTTATTCTTACTAAATAATGAGAACAATTTAATTTTAGAAAATAAATTAAACTTTACCTGGAGTTAAATCAGTTGTTCGGTGTTTATGTCTCTGTCCGAAGCTATGCATTGGAGCGGCTGCAAAATAAGCCCCCGTTGTGTTTTCTGGAGAGTAGGTCCCCGGGCCAGGCGTCTTAAAAGTAGTCGAGTCCCTCGGACGGCTGTACAAGGAGTAATGCGGTGTGCCATCTTTACCATCACGGTAAACTTGAAACTCAGTGAAGTTGTACTTGGGTCCAGGGCTGCAATTATCAATCCTCGATCCATGTCGAATGCCAAACTGATAACTAGGAGCTTTCTGGTGAGTACTCCTCGAATCATGACCCTGTTGGCCGACCAGAGTAGGAAGCTGGTAACACGGCCCTGGACTGCTGTACATAGCAGCGATCGGCCCTTTTGGAACTGTCGGCTTAAACGTCATATCTACGAATGCCCAGTCCTGTAAGAAAAAATAAAATATAAATCGGTAAGCTCGTAAAAAGTAGGGTTTTTTTAAAAACTATTTTTGTCGAATAAACAGTAATAACTGCGTGCTGAAGTTATCATCCTTCTTTTCAAGTTGTAATAGTACGCAGTTATAAATGGCGTAAGCAGTTTCAAACTTGGACATTTGTAAATAAAAACAAAGTACACATAACTCTTTAGGAAATCTGCTTTTATATTACGAATAGTAATATTTCTAAATTCTGACAAATGTGGTTAGACGAAAATCTAATGAAGGATAATCTACAAATATTATTCCAAAATAATTTGTCCCTTTTATTTTACGAGCGGACCAGTTAACATAAGAAGTGCCTAAAACGTCAACCTGAAAACTCGAATCATGTTCTCAAATAGTTTCTTCAGATCTAGCTTTTCATATGGATGTCATGCATAGCACCAAACGCGGTCAGAAATATCCAAACTGTCAACTGCATAGAAGCGCTTGCTGAGATCAATGATGAAAAAAGGCTTTGAGCAAGTAAAACCTGAGAGTCTTGGCAAAGAGCATCCTTCTCTGTGGACTGGCGCTAATCACTAAGAACTGTAGCAAATAAGAGAAACCACATCACTTAAGGCAGCAAAAACTAAAAAGGATAGCACAATGTCCTAAATCGCCATGTTCTTGAATAGCCTCGTCGGGTCAGTATTTACATATGGATGTCATGCCTGGTGCCAAACCCGTTCAGAAATACCTAAACTGTCGCTTTCTCTGATCACTGAATAAAAATAGTTTCATACGAATGAAGCCTTCAGTTCTTAGCAAAGACCATTCTTTTTCGAATCACACTGACTGGCGCTACAATATCACACAATTTACTGTACCAAATAAGAGAAACCACATGAATAACAGCAGAAACTAAAATATCTAATATATGTAATTCGAAGAGAAGATGTTTACGTTTCACACGACTTTAAACAAAAGGTTAGGAAGGAACCCCCCATCAATACTGGAAAGAGCTATAACTGCTACTGGACTTAAGAAACCTATTTTCCTTAAAAATTGTTATAAGAGAAAGATGCTATAAATTTCTATCGAACGCAGTAGTGGCTGCTCGGTCAATGAATACCAAATGTTTCTTTGTAAGGAAACAGCTAATATTATCATTACCATATAAATCTGTTCAATGTAAGAATGATATCAGAGAGAATGACACAAATATATATATATATATATATATATATATATATATATATATATATATATATATATATATATATATATATTCTGCGATAATATCAGAATGATATCAGGGAGAATAATACAAATGCAGAAACATGTACACTTATGCTATGTAGATTACGCAAAAGTATTTAAGGTACGGTACAAAACTAGTACTATTTTTGAAAACTGGTTACTATTTTTGAAAACTGGTTACTATTTTTGAAAACTGGTTACTATTTTTGAAAACTGGTTACTATTTTTGAAAACTAGTATAAATTTGTGAAAACATATACAAATTTTTGAAAACTAGTACTATTTTTGAAAATTAGTTACTATTTTTGAAAACTAGTTACTAGTTTTGAAAACTAGTACAAATTTTTGAAAACTAGTACTATTTTTGAATTAAAAGTGTGTATGGTAGTGTATCGTCAGTGATAGTATCTTTGCAGTGAAACGGTCGACCTTGCTTTACTCAGGTGATTTGGTATGCGGAACTGTACTGGTCCACAACCTACATCCAACTTTCACACATGACTCCAAGAAGACACATAGGCACTGCGACGGCCACACTGGTGACTGGGAACGCCTCTCCCCAATCCAACTGTGCCAAGCGGCCGCCGAGCAGACGTCAGCCTGGGCGTAGGAGCTGCGCTTCAGAGGTAAACGGCTTTATCAGTGGACGGAGAAATGTCTGAGAGGAGGGGCGTGGTCACCTCGACCTCCCCAGTACAAAAGGAATCAGTAAGCCATCGCATTTTTTTTGCCTTTCATGTCACTATGAACCACAATTACAACAGAAATGATGACCACAGCGGCGCAAAATGCACTAACTGAATGAATGATGTTAGACTTAAACTTATTTTGGGAGCAAACTACCTGAATACGGACAGAAAATGAATTCAGTACGTAGGCACAAATAGAAAGGAGAGTAACGTAAGAATTTGTCTTACTGGATTTATTCAAAATCTACAGCGAGGCTATTCTAAATGTGCTGGTGACCCTACCAGTATTTATTATTGCTGGGCACAATCTTGACAGTGTAAGATACGCAGATGAAATTGTGTTGATGGCAGACACAAAAGCAAAACTGCTAGACAAGTTAGTAAAGGGAAGAGAGAAGAAAGGACTAACTAGCAATTGTAAGAAGACAGAATGTATGGTCGTCAGCAAAAATAAAGTCCAAGATACGAATTTCGAAATATTAGGTTGGTGCAAAAATAATGACGTAATAATGTCGCTTTTGACGTTAAAAAATACGTCAAAAAACGACATTATTACGTCATTATTTTTGCACCAAACCTAATAGATATCTCAAAATCAAATAAGTACAGAAGTTTAAATTAGAATTTTTTTTTAACATGGGATGGAAAATGTGACAACGAAATCCGAAGATACATTGGGATAGCAAAAGATGCCTTCGAAAAGGCATTTGAAATATCTGAGACACACAATGAAAATGAAGGCTTGGAAAATTTGACATATAGAAAAAGAGGGAGAGAGAAAAAAAAGCGGGCCAACTACCTGACGAGTTTGTGTCAATGGATGACGGAACCGAGGTGGGAGGAATGACAAAAAGGAAAACGTCAGTAAGGGCTACAAGGATAGGAAGTTATGGAGAGCTATGATCACCCGCGTCCCGAAGAGAAACGGCATATAAAAGAAGAAGACTATAAGATACAGTCGGGCACAAATACCAATAATATAATTTTTAAAGAATGCAAATAATTTGTCGACATTTTTAGATGAGGTGCTGTTTTTACAGGTTGAGAATTGTTTATCTGAAATTCTTGGGATCGGAAGTGCTTCGGTTTTAAGATTTTTTCGGATTTTGGAATATAGGTTATTTAATTTATATACAGCATCTGTAAAACGAGGCAGCTTTGAAATGGAACCCAAGCATAAGCATAATATCGCTTTACACTTCATAACATAGCTTATACATATACCCTGAAAGTAGTTTTTTTTACAAAATTTAATAAATTTTGTGTACAAACAAATACAGATAATGACGCTATTCATATAATGCTCATATGGAGTTTTAAGTGGTGAAATTAAGATTTCATGTAAAAATAATGTTTTTTTTCCTTTCTGTACGTGTACAGAAAAACATGATCACTACTTACGAAAAGTATACAAATGCAAGACTTTTTGACATTTTGGATAATATCTTTACTGAGCACGAAACACCTGGTAAGTAATCCACGAACGATCTCTAACAAATAACTGGTGTCAACGTCAAGGCAGATAAGGTCCCATCACCTAGGAACCTTTCCAGAGCTTTTCTGAAATTTTCCATTTGTGGCAAGTGATGTCAGCACCTGAAAAACCTTCGGATTTTTAAGCTTTTCGGATTTTGGAATTTCCGATAAAGGATACTCAACCTGTATTATTATTATTATTATTATTATTATTATTATTATTATTATTATTTCCTGTGATTTCTGTTGTATACTCATTTCTTAACGTGTCCCAACCAGCGACTTAAGGTCAGAAATGGCATTATGACATTTTCCACTGAGCAGTTTTTCAGGAAAAAATAACACCTACGATCACACATAGATAAAGCCCTTCGTAAGGCGTGGGCTGGACTCGCGAGAACAATTTTTTGTATTTCTTTAAGGCATGGACTTCCAGGAATCCCTTCAATGAGACTATTGAAATCTTTTCCAGTCAATCCGAGGGCTCCAACTACAACTGGAATTGTTGATATTTTTATGTACCATATTTTTTAGATTTCGATTTCAAGATCCTTGTATTTGATAGTCTTTTGAAAATGTTCAAAGATACATTACATGTCAATAAGAAGGCACATTTTGTTTTTGTGGTCTTTGATCACGATGTCTGACCTTTGAGTGTTCTGTCTGTGTGTATTGCGAAGTCCCATAAAATTGTTACAGGTCCTATCTCTGTTGTAGAAGTCAAGTGACTTACCTGCTGACATGGCTGCCTTCTTTGTTAGTTTCAGGATAGCTAGGGCATGTCCCATGGTTGTGACACCAAGTTCTTTGAGGATTTCCCGGTCTATCATAGAGAGGATATCCTTCGTAAGACTTTCTTTCACAAAACTTTCAACATAAGTCCTGACAGAATCAGCTGGAATGCCAATTTTGATAAGTAGCTTTTGCCAATCATCGCATCCTGTTCGCAGCGCCATGTAGAATATTGGTTAGCTTGCAAATGGTTTGACACACAAGTAGACTAGTGTAGCCACCAAGTTAAAAACTAATTCTGAGTCACTTAATGGAGAGATATATGGGTGAATAGAGACCACTTTAGACCGGATCTAGGTGGTATTCATACCAATTTCTTGCAGTTTCCTTTCGGTAAAAAATTGCAGATTTTCTAACTCTGTCATGCCGGGTTTTATATTCAGTGGGTGCCAATACGACGCAACCTGATACAAGATGGTCAATTGTTTCTGGAGATTTATCACAGAATCTGCATTTGGGGTTAATTTATTATTATTATTATTATTATTATTATTATTATTATTATTATTATTATATGACTTTCAATTCTGACTAACATGTTAATCATGATTGTTATACTCAAAGAATTTTGGCCGTTGTAGAACCTGATCTTCTTCAGTTGTCTGTCGTCATAAGCTCTTTGAGATTTTGAACCAAACCTTTTACTTCGATTCTTCCCTGGATTGTAAATTTTTACCAATCTTCAAAACTTTCGGTCCTATTCCAAGTGTTCAAATGTTGAGTCACTACTGATTCCATATTCCGTAATGCTTTTTAGTTATTTTGAAAATTCCAGATATCTTTCCCGCGTTTTCATTTTCTTACCGTTTTAATTTGACGTCTGCTGAAGCAATAAAACCCACGAGCAGACATATTTTCTTTATCTCCTCAAGGAATAGATCTGATATTATGAACTAGACTGGATGTGATCTATTTGAATTTCAAATTTCCAGGAAATGCTATGCTTTATTTTAATCCCTAAGAAAGGCTTTACATTTTGAATATACCACTGATTTGTTTGCATAGTTTCTAGTAGATCACTTTTCCAACCCAATCATGTCTATACTTGTTGTTGTTCTTGTATTCTTCTTCTTCATCTTGTTTTTATAGCATCGACTTCTCCATTTCTTTTTTCTTCTTCCTCTCCTTCATTATATAAGTACAGTGTAACCCGGATATAAGAGAGTTGCCGAGACCGGAGAAGAAGTCTCTTATATCCGGATTTCTCTTATATCCGGGTTTGGTCTATTTTGTTTAGGTAAGTATGGCTCTAATTTGGGACCAGAGAAAATATCTCTTATATCCAGGTTTCTCTTATATCCGGGTCTCTTATATCCGGGTTACACTGTATATTAGCTTTTACCTCTCTTTTTCTTCACTTCTTCCTCTTATTCTTCTAGCTTTTACTTCTCCTCCTCCTCTTCTTCTTTTTTCTAATTACTGTAGCTTTTGACGCTCTTCATCTTCTTCTCCTCCTTCCTTTTATTATTATTATACCTATCTACATCTCTTTATGCGTTCTTTTATTGATTAATTCGTTTTCTACGGCTTATCAAACCTTTACAGGTTATTTAAAACCAGAAAATATAATTAGATTGTAAGAATTTTTCTTTGGAGATAATAATGATTTAGTGATACAAATTTTACTAATTAACCCATAGCTGGGAGGGACAAGAAGTGGATTCATACTTAATCAGAATTTCATAAACAAACAACAGATTATTCTATTATTGCAATCAATATGTAACCTAACTTTACGGTCACAGTAGTTTCTACATTTCTCAAGTTTCTATACTTTTAAATTCCAGAGAATGTAAATAAATCTAAAAGACATTCCTGTGTAGCTAATCAGTATTTCATTGATTGATTCATTCGTTTTCTACGGATTATCAACTCTTTGCAGAAATATTTTTAGATTACAAGGCTTTCTTTTCTTTGGAGATAATAAGGATTTCATGTCTTACTAATTAACCCATAGCTGGGAGGCACAAGAGGCGAGTTCATACCTTTCCCAAGGGTATTTGCGCGTCAGCAAATATAACGTACCCAACTTGAATTGGAACCCGGATCTCCGATTAACAATTTCGAGTCGTTATCTATTACACCACCCACACATCTAAGGACTCAGTAGTCCTCACAGTTGATCGTACGGGAACCGGAGTTTCAACGTGATGTGATCATAAGCTTAGTGTATGCGAGAGTATATATATATATATATATATATATATATATATATATATATATATATTGTCATCCACAGACAGACTGTTTCGCTGTATCACAGCTCATCAGTGTGGCTAGACGTCAGGTTGCCTTTAGCTAGGATCGAAACCCGACTGACGCCAATTCAGTCAGGGATTCTACCACTAAGTCGTTGGCACACGGCAGGGATTAAGGTGAATTTAATCGTATTTATTTTTAGATAAACACACAGTGACTGAGGGAACTTGATTCGATTTACCGAAGAGTCTTGCATTATTAGCCGTAATAGTCACTGTTTACAAACCCACACTTCCTCCCCAGAGAGCTCAACCGAAATAAATTTTTCAGAAGCATATATATTGTCATCCACAGACAGGCTGTTTCGCTGTATCACAGCTCATCAATGTGATAGACATCCGGTTACTTGTAGCTAGGATCGAAACCTATATATATAATATATTTATATTAAAGACATTTTATTCAATGAATTTTATAAGCAGTAAATTCGACCTTACCAACCGAACGATCCTTTTTAGGCACGTCAGGGTAAATGACGGTTCTATATAGGATGCAGGTTCGAATCCTGTCAAAGGACGAATATTTTCTATGAAAATTTCTCGGACATTCAGGCCGGTAAATGTTATTTAATTTAATACTGTTTATTATAAACAGAGCATTTACTTAAACACTTGTATCTATAAAAAGAACGTTAAACATAAAAATGTCTTTAATAAATAAATTGTCGGACTTTGTCCATTTCTTAATGTATATATATATATATATATATATATTAGGTTGGTGCAAAAATAATTTCGTTTTCTCACATAGTAACATATGTTAGAAAACGAAATTATTTTTGCACCAACCTAATATATGAAAGAGTGCTCAAAAACAATTACTATTTTTAATATTCTTTTTTTTTTTTTGTAAAAGGTCGTGCAAATATTTCCTGTCTCGTCACTTTTTTTTTTTTTTTTTTTTTGTGTGTGTGTGTATATCTAAATATGTCTGCGTGTTAATGTATTATAATCTGATTGTGTTTGTATTGTCTTTCTCAAGATGTCATAATCCAATGTATACACTTGTATCCATTTTGTCATTTAGTTAAGGGCAGTCGATTTTAACGTTTATTCCAAAGTAATTTCAATAAAAACAAAATGAATAAAATAACATGTATTTTTTCTTTTTTCCTCAATAATTTTAAAATTTTAAAATTAATATAGATTAAATTTACATTTTTGAAATGGATAGTTTTTTTAATTTTAATTTCAAATTTTATCGTATAATTTAATACTTATTAGAATAAATTCTATTTTAGTACAAACGCAACTTTAAAGCATCTAATAATTATTATAACCTTACTTCGTTGTCAAGTTTTTTGAATTCTCTTGTACTTGTATTTTGATTGGTCATTTCAGCTCATATAACAGCGTTTCCCCTTACGAGGGATGGTTAGTTGATTTGAACCTTTTAAAACCTTTATTCTACAATCTACATTCAACATCATCACTTGATAAGACACCAAAGGTGTTGAAACAAAATGGCTATTTTTGTAGTGATTTTATAACATATTTATGCTATAAATGATTATATATATATATATATATATATATATATAAGCTGCACATTCTAATATATATATATTATTTTCAACGTTATTTTTCGTGAATACCCGTATCTGAAATAGACTCCTCGCTTTTTTTTAATTTTATTTTAATATATATATATTACATCTGTCGACCTGGACATTTGAGAAATCTTCATAAAGGAAATGTTCTCTCCAGTATTTTCTTTAAGCTTTCTCGAAAGCGCAAACTGGTAGACGTAATATATTCACCGTTTAAAATTTTTTAAAAAACGGGGCGTCTATTTCAAACACGAGTATCCACAAAAATAACGTCTGAGGTAAAATAAAATTTCAGATTAAAAATAAATCCCTTAATTCATTAGAAAAAATATATATGGTGCCTCAATGAGGAATAGACCATTATTAATTTAATGTATTCGATCCTCACTGGGTGCTCTGTTCTTGCTTCCTTGTGTCAGCCGATTCTAAGTTTATAAATAGATGGCAAGTTTAAATGCGATATTTGTTCACCTATTCAGCAAATCATTTTTATTAATATCTCAACTCGACGATATAAGAAATACGTTGATAAGGGCGTTTAAAAGCTGTTAATCATTTTCTCTGTTAACAACCTTGTGACATCGCGTGGGTAAGCACGCTACTAACCTGACCTGGATGTCTAACATGTCCGTACGTGTGGGCGTCTTCGTGCCTATGTGGTGTTGAGCTTCTATATATGAGAGCATGAATGCAGAAAGATTTTGTCCTATGGTGATTTTTTTGCGTGGCTTAATAGTGACACAAGGCCGAAAGTATGGAGCACCCACTGAGGATTGAATTCCCGACTCTGTCGTAACAGATCTAACGAGATAAATGGGTATGTGACATTTACACATAACTAAAGAAGTTTATGTGTCCATATCCATATCACAGTGGGAATATAATTCCTGTTTACGAACCTGTTTCAATTGATTCGAACACCTAAACATTTGTTACTGTTATTGCTCTTCTTTTTACCACGTCTCTTCAGTACATAGGCTATCAAGGCTCTCCACAACTTCCTATCCCTTACGGCACTTAACAGTTTTTCTCCTTTTGCTAAGCCCCGCCTCCCCGTTCACTCAAGTTCGTCAGATAAGTAGCTCACTGTCTTCCTCTGTTTCTCTTGCCCTTAATATGTTCTGCGAGGGTTAAGCTTTCCGAGACCCCCTTCTTCACTGTGTCCAAAGAATTTCAGCTTTTTTTTTCCTGATTCTGGGTATAAGGTTTCTTTCTTTTGATATTCTCAAGACTTGTCAAATACTCGCTCTGTCCATGGATTTCTCAGTATCCTTCTGTAGAATCATATTTCTGTTCCTCCCAGTTTTCTCCTCGTCCTTTGAGAGATTGGCCAGCCAGCTTTCACTGCCATATAAGAGCATCGATAACACATAGCAATCAAGTACTCTTTATTTATTTTTTTTCACTTTGCTTGATTTTTAGAATGCTTCTTTCACTAGTTCAATGTGTTTCCAAATTTGAGCGTTGCATTTTACATCCTTTGTTAAAACACTTCCTGTTGTTCATGATGACGGTCGTCTTCGAGTATAGGATCCAGAGGTTAGCAGTGAATATTTCGAAGACAGTAGGAAAGCGTTGTTCAGGTTTGCAGTGGATATTTTGGTAAAAGTAGCAGAGCGTAGTTCGTCGTTCTGTTTCTCTTCGCCTGATAAGCTGGACTGGACATTTCGGTAGAGTAGACAAAATGGCCGCCTTTATACACGACGGATTGAATGTTCTACGTCTTCTGATTGGTTAACCTTCTATTGGTGGACTATAAAATGAGTCAAGGCATTTGGGCTAACTCACTACTAGATACATATACATGCGGAGGTGTGTGCTACATACATTTTCCCCCTGATTCTTTATCGATTGTCTGTACTTCCTCTCTGTGAGGCCCATTGGAAGGCGCTCGAGCGATCGCTATCCTCCATTTTATGGAGGGGACGCGTGAACAGGGTCGACAGACGAGTCTGCACTAAACGTCCGTGTCATGGGGGGCTGGGAATGCCGCACCTCTTGAGTCACGTCCGTGCCTCTAGGTTGGCTTTCCTACGCCGCGCATTGACTGGGAGAGATCCGATTCTGGAGGGGATTGTTAGGGACGCCTTCCCTAGCCTTACCATCAGTCCCCCCATCTCGAGGGTTGAGCGCCGTCGTAAACCCCGGGACGAGTCGGATTTCATCCGCGAGTGTCGGTCGGCCTTGAAGGCCATTCCCCGGTCCAGTGACCTTTCACGGCCTAGGAAGGTCTTCTATCGTGGATTAGTGGAGGGGCCCGCGAAGGATTCCCTACATGATACGCTCGGCTTGTCGGAGGTGGAGTATCGCTCCTACTGGTCTTGGGCGCCAGCGGCGGATTACCTCAGTAACCCTGAGTTTTCGCTTACCTGGCGATTGGCTCAGAATCGGCTGCCTCTCAACGACAAGGCTTTCATATGGGGTTTGGCGGATTTGCCAGACTGTGAACGGTGTGGTCTTGGCTTAGAAGAAACGGCTCCTCATGCCTTCTACCATTGCTCCCGGGTCCGCCCCTTATGGGACCATGTCGGCGAGCTGACGGCTCGTCTCGCTCCCGAACAGCTTGTGTCCATTGATCGCGCATACGCGTGTGACAATGTGTCGCCCCCGTATTCCGGGGTGAAACGAATGGTGTTTCTGACGCTGCTGGCCACGGCTCGAATGGTGATTTGGACGACGCGAAAGGAGGAAGTCTTGCGGGGCAACCGTCTTTCTCATCAGCATCTAATCCTATTCTTTGAGCATCAGCTCAAGATGAAGATTAGATCTGATAGAAAACGATTGCATTCGACAGTCTTTAGCGAAAGGTGGGTAAAAGAGGCGAGCTTGGTTCGTGTGACCGAGGCTAGCCTTGATTTTCTCTTCTAGGTCAACCTATTTCACATCGGGGTGGCTTCCTGTGGAACCCTCCCCTTGGTTAGGATTAGACAAGCTTCAGTGTACCTAGTTAATGTGAGTAAGTGTTGTTCCTGGCCTGTAACCCGGCTACTCTTTGGTTATGATCCAAGTCGAGATTCCCAACCTCCCCAGTTTGTTTTTAACCCTCCTTTTCATCTCGACTGGGTCAGCTTTATATTTCCCCATTCCCGTATAATATTTTATCCTTTTTCCCCACTCCCTTAGCGAGAGAGCTTCTTGATTCTGTCCCCTGGACAGAATACAGCGGCCTCTCTATTTTGAGGGTTGGACGGTCCCCTACTAACATCTGTTATGTTTAGTTTGTATTTTGTGTTGATATTTATTTGATTATTGGGTTCATCTCCCTCCCCTCTCATTCTATCATTATTAAAATTTTATGTATTTTATGTATCATCATCAAATTTTTATGGTGTGGGGCGCGTTTTGCTAGGTTTCCCTTGAGAGGATGTGGTATTATGGTGATTGAAGGATTGTTTGGTGACGGGGAAAGAAGGATTTGTTCTTGTGGTGAATGGGAAAAAAGTAATGTATGAATGGGTCGTGAATCTGATTAGCTAGGTATAGGATAGTTAGTTTGGACCAGCCTCTACCCCTCCCCTTTTCGGCCTTGTGCCACAATTATGTATTTTTTATACATAATAAATCATCTACTAGATACATATACATGAAGGTTGGACCCTCACTAGTCGTATATACTCAAGTATATATCTGGTGTTGTTGTTTGAGCGTGTTGGACAATTCTTTTTGAATCTGAACGGTTAAGTTTTTGAATTTATTTGCTAAACCTTCGTTGAACTTTTCAGTTTTTGACTTTATTTGAGCATTTTTTGATTCGTTTTTGTTTATTTCCATTCTTGTATTTTTTACCCTCCTCGCGGTTTTTGTTTTGCATTAATTGTACTTAATTTTTGTTTTATATTTATTTGAATTATCTTTGGTTTTTCTCTCTCTTTACCTATATTATTTTCCCGTATTATTATTTTTTCTGTTGATAACTTTTTGGAAAAAGGAAAACAATTTCACTTTAAAGAAATAATCGGTCGCGGTCAAAATGGCCGACGACACAGACATATGCTCGTCTCCAATGGAGGAAGTACCGCCGGTGCAAACTCAAAAGGTGTCACCAGCAAAAACATGGTCCGAAAGTGGACCAAGGAAAAAAGATTCTTCATACTATGAAGAACAAAGACTGAAATATGAGGAGTACGTGAAGGGAAATGACTTTATCACAATACCAGAAGCCCTGAATGCCATCAAGGTTAAAGTCATTTCCCTGCTGACAACGGACGTCAAAACTCATAGACTCATTGGAGTCAACAGAGACAAGGTAGAGGAGGCTTTGAAGACCCTCAAGATTGCCCCCAAGATGTTGGCCCGCAAAAGCAATGCCATGTGGGACATACTACTGGGGTCCGAACAAGAGGCAAAACAGCTGGCCGGAAATGTCTTGTCCACGGCAAACTTGCGACTCCAAACGGAGTACATGGGGACAAGAAAGACCAGAATAACGGTACACGGCGTTCCCGTCGACATTCCCCAAGACAGGATGGGGGCGTTTTTTGCCAAGTTTGGACAAGTGGAAGAAGTAAGCACTGTCAGAAGCAAGTCGGGGATAGCGACAGGAGATTTGGTGCTCCAAGTGATCCTCGACCGAGACAACTTCAGAGACATCCCAAACGTCTTAACTTGTCGAGATAGGAGAATGCTGGTGGTGGTGGAGGGTAGGAGGCCGTGTTGTTGGTCGTGTGGTGCGGTTGGACACATGGCAAAGGAGTGTCCCAAGAAAAAGAACCAGCAGCCAACAAAAGAGACGCCAGCAGGAGTAGTAGCAGCAGCAGCAGCAGCAGTGGCACCAACCAATGACAAGGCCACCCCGGGAGCCTGGACTGAGGTGAAGAAAGAGGGAAAAGTGACAAATCCGCCTTCTTCCCCAGTGTCACAACAACAACAACAGAAGCCCCAGCAGCAGCAGCAACTGGGAAAGCCCCCTTCCCAACAGAAGCAGAAGCCCCAACAGCGGCAGTCTCCTCAGCAACAGCAGCAGCCGAAGCAGCAGCAAAAGCAGGAAAAAGAACAGAAACTGCAGCAGGAAGACCTCCACAAACAGGAGACTTCAATGGAGGTGGATAAAATGCCTCCACCACGAACGGCGTCCCTTAAAAGAAGCAGAGAAGAAGAGGAACCGGAAGAAACAGAATCCAGACCTTCGGGTTGTAGCAGGGTGGAGCAGAGCACAGACAGAGTCAGGCGGCACTCTTTCCCCGCTTCACCAACAAGGTCTTCTGGCTCCTCCAAAGTCAGAAGCGTCCCTTCTTCCCCTTCCCGGCTTCCATCCCCTTCTTTCCCCATTACACCCCTAAGCTCTCCCGATACTTCCCCGCTCGCGTCTCCTTCCTCCCCTCCCCTCCCCATCGTGCAAGGGAGAAGAAGAAAAAGAAAAAGTATTTCGCGGGTCCCGATGGGATATGCAAGATAGACAAAGACGAGGCCCAAAAGGGCCTGTCTAAACATAAAAAAGAAATGTTGGGGCGACTTTTTAAGCTCGAGGAGGTAGATGGCAAGTCGGTGGAGGACCCACGCAACTTCCCGAACGCCCCGGAGGTCATCACAGTGGTAAGAGACACTGGGGCACACTTGAAAGTGTGGAGCCATATAAATGAGGCACAAGCTGCCTTCCCTAAAATAAGGGTGTACGAAGAGAACGCGGAAGACTTAAGAAAAATAAGGAATTTTTGCTCTGGGAGGGTCCCTGTTCGGCTCCATCCCTCTTTGTATAGAGCTCTTAAATTAACCTACCCTACGGACGTTGGCGGTATTGTCCTGGGTGGTCGTATGACGACCGAGTTGGGTACAGGAAGTCTGGGACAATCCGTCGGGGTCCTTTCACCCGCAGATTTCCGTCCCGTATGTGAGTAGGTTTTCGCGCTGACTCTTTTTTCTATTTGCAGGCTTAGAAGATGTCTATTAAGATAGCAACTTTGAATGTGAGGGGCTTAAGGGATCGGGGTAAGGCTGCCCGCCTGCTCCGGGACCTTCTGTCCCTGGATGTGGATGTTGCCGCGATCGAGGAGACCCACTTTGTTTGCAGTTCCGATGCGTGTGTGCTGGACGATGACTTTGTCGTCTATTCAGCATATGGGGACCGTTCTGCCAGAGGAGTTTCTTTGCTTGTTAGGCGTACTCTTGATGCGAAGGTGGACCTTGTGCATACCGATGCCGAGGGCCGGTTGATCGTGGCCGATATTGCCGTGAAAAGTGGTTCGTTCTGAGTCGTTGCGGTTTATGCGCCCAACGACCGGGAGGAGCGGGTCTCGTTTTTTCGGCGGTTGGGGCCGTTCCTGGTGGGTTCAACGCGCCTAGTTTTAATGGGGGACTGGAATGCCATCCTGGACCCCAAGTTAGACAGGGGGAGGGGAGCTAGCGGGAGAAGGGGCGATCGTAGCCTGGTTGATCTGATCGTCGATTATGGTCTCGTCGATAGATACCGGGTCGATCATCCCGGGGGGAAAATGTGGACGTGGGCTCTTAATTGGCCTTTTGACAAGGTAGTCAGCTACCTTGACAGAATGTTAGTTAGAAGAGCCGACATAGATCTACTAGATTGTCCTACGTTCCACTGGGTAGGCTATTCGGACCACAAACTCGTTTGTGCCCGGGTGGCGTTAGACTGTAGGCCTAGAATGGCTGGCTACTGGAAGTTCAATCTGTCCTTACTGGACAGGGAGGACTTTCGGGAACAGCTAATTAGACTAGTGCAGCGGGAGCTAGTGGGGGCGGTTATCGGGAATAAGTGGTGGGAACGCCTAAAGTGTAGGATTAGGTCCTTCACCACTGAGTTCGGCAAACGGCTCGCTCTAGATAGAGCTGATAAGGTGAAGACACTCAAGTCTAGTTATTCCCGGGCGGTGGCTGGGGGGGATCCCCTAGAGATAGCCTTAGCTAAGGAGGCCCTGGATCGTTCGAATAGCGAGCGGTACATGGGCCAGGTAATTAGACATAAGTTAAGCAAGATGTCTTCCGAAGCTGTGAACTTGGGCGCAGATCTGCGCAGGGAAGAGGTCCGTCGAGGTGGCGATCGTTACATTCGTGAAGTCGAATCCCCGGAGGGGCGTACTCTTCGGGCCACTGACGACATGTGCGAGGCGTTTCGGTGCCATTTCGAGAGCCGGTTTACCAAGGAGCCTGGTCTCCGTGAGGAGGAGTTTCGTAGCTATTTGGCTGACTTTCCTCGGCTTTCGCCGACTGAAGCGGCTAGCTGCGAGGGAGAGATCACGGAGGGCGAAGTCTACGCGGTTTTGAAGAAGGTCAGCAGAGGCAAGTCGCCCGGTCTGGATGGTTTGCCCTATTAATTGTACTTGAGGCTGTCGCACATCTTTGTTCCGATTTTGACTGCAGTGTTCAACAACTGGTTTCGGTCGGGGTCCATCCCCAATCGGATCACCAGGGGCGTGATCACTCTGTTGAAAAAGGGCAAAGGTGGTGGGGGGAAACTAGATGACTACAGGCCCATAACTCTGCTAAACACAGAGTTAAAGATTATGGCCAAGATCCTGCAGGAGCGTTTGCAGTCAGTTGCCGAGTCTCTGTTGGGACCTGAGCAGACTTGTTCTGTGAGGGGCCGAACAATTCAGAGCAACCTGCATCTGATCCGCACGATCATAGAGGGTGTAAAAGACGACGAGCAAGCCGCGCTGATCAATTTGGATCAGTCCAAGGCATTTGATAGGGTCGACCATCGCTACCTTGCTACTGTCCTGCAGGCCGCTGGATTCGCACCCAAGTTCTGCCGCTGGATTAGCCTCCTGTATCGCTCCCCCAGTGCTGTGGTACAGGTGAACGGAAGGTTGTCGGACGCGTTCGTGCTGTCTCGGTCGGTTCGTCAGGGTTGTCCGCTGTCGCCTCTCCTTTATGCTTTGGCGTTGGAGCCTCTCCTTCGCCGGCTGAAGGACGAGACCGGCAGTCCGGCCCTACGCGGAATCGCCGTTCCTGGAGGGGCTCGAGCCAGGGTTTCCGCGTACGCCGATGACGTATCTGCTTTCGTGTCGTCCCGGGACGATATCGAGGCGGTACAGAAGGCGCTTGACCGGTACGAGAAGGTGACAGGGGCCAAGATAAACCGCGACAAGTCTTCCGGCTTGCGGTTAGGTGCCTGGAAGGGGGTCGCTCTTCCGGGCCGCTTCGGTTGGACGGATGGACCTGTCCGCATTCTTGGAGTGTGGTTTGGACCGGACCTCCAGCTGGAGAAGAATTGGTCAGAAGTACTTGCAAAGGTCGATTCTGCCGGCAAGACTTGGAATCGACGGCGGTTGTCCGTGAAGGGCAGGGCGGAGGTGTGTGCTACATACATTTTCCCCCTGATTCTTTATCGATTGTCTGTACTTCCTCTCTGTGAGGCCCATTGGAAGGCGCTCGAGCGATCGCTATCCTCCATTTTATGGAGGGGACGGGTGAACAGGGTCGACAGACGAGTCTGCACTAAACGTCCGTGTCATGGGGGGCTGGGAATGCCGCACCTCTTGAGTCACGTCCGTGCCTCTAGGTTGGCTTTCCTACGCCGCGCATTGACTGGGAGAGATCCGATTCTGGAGGGGATTGTTAGGGACGTCTTCCCTAGCCTTACCATCAGTCCCCCCATCTCGAGGGTTGAGTGCCGTCGTAAACCCCGGGACGAGTCGGATTTCATCCGCGAGTGTCGGTCGGCCTTGAAGGCCATTCCCCGGTCCAGTGACCTTTCACGGCCTAGGAAGGTCTTCTATCGTGGATTAGTGGAGGGGCCCGCGAAGGATTCCCTACGTGATACGCTCGGCTTGTCGGAGGAGGAGTATCGCTCCTACTGGTCTTGGGCGCCAGCGGCGGATTACCTCAGTAACCCTGAGTTTTCGCTTACCTGGCGATTGGCTCGGAATCGGCTGCCTCTCAACGACAAGGCTTTCATATGGGGTTTGGCAGATTTGCCAGACTGTGAACGGTGTGGTCTTGGCTTAGAAGAAACGGCTCCGCACGCCTTCTACCATTGCCCCCGGGTCCGCCCCTTATGGGACCATGTCGGCGAGCTGACGGCTCGTCTCGCTCCCGAACAGCTTGTGTCAATTGATCCCGCATACGCGTGTGACAATGTGTCGCCCCCGTATTCCGGGGTGAAACGAATGGTGTTTCTGACGCTGCTGGCCACGGCTCGAATGGTGATTTGGACGACGCAAAAGGAGGAAGTCTTGCGGGGCAACCGTCTTTCTCATCAGCATCTAATCCTATTCTTTGAGCATCAGCTCAAGATGAAGATTAGATCTGATAGAAAACGATTGCATTCGACAGTCTTTAGCGAAAGGTGGGTAAAAGAGGCGAGCTTGGTTCGTGTGACCGGGGCTAGCCTTGATTTTCTCTTCTAGGTCAACCTATTGCACATCGGGGTGGCTTCCTGTAGAACCCTCCCCTTGGTTAGGATTAGACAAGCTTCAGTGTACCTAGTTAATGTGAGTAAGTGTTGTTCCTGGCCTGTAACCCGGCTACTCTTTGGTTATGATCCAAGTCGAGATTCCCAACCTCCCCAGTTTGTTTTTAACCCTCCTTTTCATCTCGACTGGGTCAGCTTTATATTTCCCCATTCCCGCATAATATTTTATCCTTTTTCCCCACTCCCTTAGCGTGAGAGCTTCTTGATTCTGTCCCCTGGACAGAATACAGCGGCCTCTCTATTTTGAGGGTTGGACGGTCCCCTACTAACATCTGTTATGTTTAGTTTGTATTTTGTGTTGATATTTATTTGATTATTGGGTTCATCTCCCTCCCCTCTCATTCTATCATTATTAAAATTTTATGTATTTTATGTATCATCATCAAATTTTTATGGTGTGGGGCGCGTTTTGCTAGGTTTCCCTTGAGAGGATGTGGTATTATGGTGATTGAAGGATTGTTTGGTGACGGACGAGTTCTTGTGGTGAATGGGTAAATTGTAATGTATGAATGGGTCGTGAATCTGATTAGCTAGGTATAGGGTAGTTAGTTTGGACCAGCCTCTACCCCTCCCCTTTTCGGCCCTGTGCCACAATTATGTATTTTTTATACATAATAAATCATCTACTAGATACATATACACAAAAAACTGCAACACTTTCCACATAATTGAACTTCTGCATCTGCTTGACGTTGACATCTCCAATTCGTAACTCGCATTTTGGGCTTTTTCACTAGCTGGTAACCATCCTGTCTTCTTGCAGTTAATGCTTAGTCCTTTTACTTTCTTCTAATATCCTGTCTAGCAGTTCCGTAGTTTTCATTCCGAGTCGCCCATCAACACAGTGCCGTCTGTGTATCTTATATTGTTAAGATTACGGCCACTAATAATAAATCTTGGTCAGCGAAAATTGATCAGCGCACAAATGTTTTTGATATCAATTGATCAGGGCATTTATTGCTCTTGCTATCGTTGCTACATTATTGTTTTATATTTCATTATATTATTACTATTCACACCTTTTCAAATCCACGCCAGTTATCTAATGATTACCGTTGGAAAACATCTAACAAATTTCCCCAGTACTCCAGCACCCTCCTCAGTATTTATTTTGCCGAGTCTTTACAATTATTAGGTTGGTGCAAAAATAATGTCGTTTTCTCACATAGTAACATATGTGAGAAAACGACATTATTTTTGCACCAACCTAATATCAGAATGCTTTCACGTGCTTTTTCCCAATTAATATTGATGCAATTTCCTCTTTCACGGAGTCGGTATTTTCAACTTTTGGTTTCTTATTGAACAATTGCCTCAATGATGAAGAAGAGACTCGAAGCAACAGAAGCGTGGTTCTACAGAAGGATGCTGGGGATACCATGGGTTAAACATGGGAGCAACGATGATCCTATTCTTTATGAAGATCCTATTCTTTTTGTTATCTCTCTTAAACATTGTTGCGCTATTCATTTACTTAAGCTCACTGACCATTATGTTATGCATTGTTTTTCTCTGTCCCTCTCCTTCCTTCAATTTGTTCGATGAGTATCAAACTTTCCAAGCCTTCTTTCCTCATTATGTGCCCTGGGAAATTCACCTGTCTCTTCCTGGTGTTAAGTATAAGTGTACTTTTGTCTCTATTTTCTCTAACATTTCACCGTTGCTCACATGTTGGGTCCATGGTATTCTCAATATCCTTCTGAAGAAATAGATTTCTGTGACTTAAAGTGTTTTCTTCATCTATGGAGAGATTGCCCAGCCTTTACTGCTATATAGGAGAGCAGATATCACGTAACAGTTCAATACCCTTTTTCTTTGACTTCGCTTTATCACGATTTTTTTCTGTTTCTTAATACTTTGCTTAGCTTTTGGGAAACATATTTCGCTATCACAATGTTCCTTCGTATTTCGGTGTCGCAATTCCCAGCATCCTCCTGTAGAACTATATTTCTGTTGCTCCAAATTTCTTCTTTATCTTTGAGGAAATTTTCCAGTTTTCACTGGCATAGAGGAGGACTGATATTGCATAAGAGTTGAGTACTCATTTTTTTGTTTTTAACGAAATTTTCCTGTTTTCCTGTTTATACAGGGTCCAATAATATTAATTTCATACTCAACTACTGCTCAACGGTAGTGTTTCATTAGTAGTTACCAACCTGCCTTCATCGAGGCAAATGTTCGAATCTCGTTAACCTTCGATTTAATGCGTCCTGTGCTCTTGCCGTTTTTTTTTTTTTGTTGTTTTGTTTTTTTAATGCACTCATTTTCAATGTTTTTCTCATAATCTTCTATTTAATATAGCTTGTCCTCAAATATTTTTTCAAAGTTGCAATTACCGTATATACTCGTATAACGCGACATGTTTATTCTAAATACACCTGTAATTTTTGACTACGGTAAATGCATATATAGTCTGTTCAACAGCGTCGCAAGGTTCAAGCGTACACGTGTATGATGCGACCTCTTTAAAATTAGTTTCAAAATTAAGTGTTCAAAAGTCGCATAAGTATATACGGTATAAGGGATTCAGTTTCTCTTTTCAGATATCCTCTGCGTAGCCAAGTTCATTATTTTCTATCCAAGATATTGACTTCATTATTTTTTTTTAAGCGTTTCACCCCAAGCAAGGCGGGAAAACACTAGGACGCAAGGGGTTACAGAAGATTTGGGGCAAGATCAGATAGGAGTGATAGAGGAAAGGATGAGGAGAAGGACAGTGGATAGATCAAGGCAACTGGATATGTCGATTGACATGACATTTGAATAGTTGGAGATTATAGCTCTCAGGGAAGGCAGTTCCACAGGCGAGAGGTGCGAGACATGAAGCTATTGGAGTAGAAGAGACGGCTACATTTAATAGTTTCAACAGTGAAAGGGTGAGAGAGGGATGCCAGCCTTGTAGGGCGCTTGAATTCATTAAGTCTGGGAACCAGCGAATGCAGCTCTTCGGAGCAATTACCATGAAAGAATTTGTAAAAAAAAAAAGACAGAGAGAGGCGACAGCGCGTCTGTGAGAGAGCGACTGTAGACAAGATGCCAGAACAGGGTCAATTATATTGCATATCCGCCTCTAGAGCTTATCAAGAACCCCGAGGCAAACAGAAGGGGCTCCAAACCATATATGGCAGCAATGATCCATGAAAGGGCGAATTGTTGATTTGTATATCTGAAGGATCGATTCCGGGGAGAAAACTTTCCTTGCGGTGGACGAAGCAATTGGCTCAATTTATTTGTTCCATCTCAGGTCAGCAGTCAACGTGAGACCGAGCAGCCGCAGAGAGGTGCTTTCGAGAAGTTGAGCGTCAGACATTCTAATGTGGGGTGAGCAGGGAAGGACCTCTGTGGTGATTAATAGAGAGCAGTTTTGTTTTTGAGGTATTAAAGGTGACCAGCCAATTCCTGCCCCAGTTCGCAACCGATTGGAGGTCCTTTTCGAGACGCACGGCCAGGTTAGTTTATTATTATTATTATTATTAATTATCGTACTATTCGTATTATTTTTACACCCTTTTTTTCGTCTCGGCATAACTGTACATCCCTCCGTAAACTATATTATGCTTTCCTACTCTTTCATAATCAGATCACTACTAAAAAACTCTGTTGCGCTTCTCTTAAAGCAAGTCCTAACCGGTCATTGGCGGCCATAAGCTCCATAATCTGTTTTGGTACAAAGAACGTTTAAATCTAATGAACACGTAACAAGGGCGGCTTAGATAGCAAACAATAATAGACTTCATCATTCATTTTCAGTGTCAAGAGAGATTGTCCATTTGTATCTCCTAACCTTCCTGTCCCTTCTCCTCTGCCTCTCATTCTTTTTCCTACTTATCCTGTTCCTCCCATTCTTCTTCTTGTTGGTTCTCTCTTCCTCTTTATTCTCACGTGTGTGTTTTTCTTCTTCTTTTTTTTTTAATCATTTCACCCCAAGCAAGGCAATAATACCACTAGAATGCAGGTGAGGGCGTTACAGGGCGTGAAAGTGAAAGAAAATGAGAAGACTGAGAATTGGGAGGATTGAGGTAAGGACAAAAAAAAAGAACGAGGTTCAAGAAAACCAAAGATGGCGATCAGACGTTGCATTTAAATTTTTTAATTTAGTCAGCAGGGAAGCAAGAAATTGGGAGGGATCCCATAGCTGGGAAATGCAGAAAAAGAAATTGTTAGAGTAGAATGCAACCGCCACGGTTGCGTCTTGCTATTTCAACAGGAAAATGGTGAGACCTAATTGCCAATCTAGTAGCACGCTTAAATTCATGTAGTTGGGGCAACAGCGGAAAATGCTTATCAGAACAGTAGCCATGGAAATATTTGTAGAAAAGACAGAAAGAAGCCACGTCGCGTCATTGAGAAAAGAGCTGAAGTCGAGATGCCTGCTCAGGATCGATTACATTACAGACCCTTCTTTGGATTTTGTAAAGAATCTTGAGATGTACAGCAAGAACACCAGAAAGGATATGGAAACAGTATTCAATGCACGGAAGAGTGATAGATTTGTTCTTCTTTTGTAATAAACTGTAAATATGCTCACTTGCAGAAGTTTCTGGAAAACCGGACCAAAAACTGTTTATGATTTAATTTACTCCATAAATGTGCAAACGATTGGAAAATTTAAAGTAAAATCTGATACGCTGAGATAAGTCCAGCACTCTATTTGATTTTTGCCTTATATCCTCGTATAGCGATGAAAATTAAATATATATCCTTCCAGGGTTTCTGCTATCATCTCCCACTGTATCCCACAAAGCATGTGGAGTTGATGGTATCTTTAAGAAATGTACTCCTGAACTGACTCCTGTTCTCTCTAAACTTTACAATAAATACATAACTGCTTCCTGCTTTCCTGATTGTTGGAAATCATCTTCTATAGTTCTATAGTTCCAGTCTTTAAGAACTCAAGTAAACCGTCTGACCCTTCTAAATATCAGCCTATTAGCATTCTACCTCTTTTATAGCAAAGTACTAGAATCCCTAATCAACTCACAACGGAGGGTCATCTTTCAGATTAGCAATATGGCTTTCGCCTCATTAGCTCAACTGCTGATGTTTTAACGATTATTGCTGAAAGTATCTATCAAGCTTTAGATACGAATGTTGCTTTGGCGATCTCGAAGACATTTGACAGTGTTTGGTATACAGTTCACAATGTTTGAACTGAGTCGATCTTTCTTATTAAATCGTGAAATGAATGTTATCCTGAACTGCCAGTCTTGGAGATGTTTTTGAATTAACGCAGGTGTCTCCCAGGAATCTATCCTTGGATCTGCTTTGTCCTTAATTGTCATCAATAACATTCCTGATATCTAAACTTATGTCACAACTATTTACTCCCGTCTTAATAAGTTTAATCGGTCCGATAAGGCCAAATTGGCAGCTGATCTCAAAATGACCAAAATTCTGCTGTTAACTGAGGCAAGGAATGGCTTGTTAATTTCAAGACCTCCAAAACAAAACTGATTTCTATTAATTATCTGAAAGACCTCTTTCTACCTTAGATTAGTTACGCCTACTCTCTGTCTGCATGAAATGGAAAGATGCTATTCAATCAACTGCTAGGTCTGCTGCGAGGCGATTTTCCCCCTAGAAATCATATATATGTCTACCATTCGTCCATACTTCGAATATTGCTGACACACATGATCTGGTGCTCCTGCTATATATTTAGAGATTCTCGATAAAATTCATAGAAGTATCTGCAATATTATTGGTCTTGACCTGGCATCCCGGATACAGTCAATTTCCCATCCCCTGTGCCTTTTCTATAAGTACTTTCGTGATAATTGTACGGATGAACTTTCAGTAAAATATTGGCAAGAAGGTCTCATTATTTTACATCTGAAATAGCTACAGTTGTAACCGAATGTTCTTTGCTAATAAGTGTTTCGCGCTTCTCGCCTCGGCTTCTTGCTTTTCAGCCAACTTTGATGTCCAAAAATCTAAATGCAGTGTTTACTGTCTTCTTGATGCCTCTTCTTTTATTGTTCCCTCTCCTTAATAATATTGTTCTTTTTCTTATTCTTTCACACTAAGTAACCACCTTGAGCCTATGATTTATTACTGACTGAATACAGTAATTGTGACACAAGGTCGAAAAAGGAAGGGGATAGATCAAGGCTGGTTGACTCTAACAATCCTATGCCTAGCTAATCAGATTCATGACTCTTTCATTCGTTACAATATACTCATTCACCATTAGAATCTATCCGTCACCATTCGCTCCTACATACACCAAAATACCCCCCACACACACAAAGAAACACACACACACACATATAGGGAATGTGCCAAAAATATACCCCATGACATCAAAATTCCAATATGTACAACTGTGTCTTCAAAAATATATATAAAAATTATATCAATGTTATGAAATGATGGTGGCATGATAACCCCGAAAACAAAATGAAAAAAAATCATGTTAGTAAGACTCGTCAACTCCTCAAAAATAAGATTTGCCGCTGTAGTCTGTCTTCCAACAAAATCAAGAGACTCTCTCTCTCTCTCTCTCTAAGGGGAGGGGATTGGATAAATAAATTCTGGCTATTAGAAAATCCAAACAACCGACCAAGTCGAGATGAAAAGCGGAGACCAAAACAAACTGGAGAAATTGGGAATCTCGAGACTTGGATCATAAGTAGAAGCCTTGCACAGGCCGGGAACGACACTTAGGTACACAAGAAGAGTCTATCTTCTAACCCCCTTGTATCTTAGTGCCTTTACTGCCTTCCTTGGAGTGAAATGATTTATATATATATATATATATATATATATATATATATATATACCCAAGTATATGATTGGTGTATACGGAATGAATTCCAATAACCAACAATTACTATTCTTAAAAGAGTGCTCAATACAAAGTAGAGCAGATATAATTATTTATTTAAAAAAAATTTATAACATAAATATGTTATAAAATCACTACAAAAATAGCCATTTTGTTTCAACACCCCCGTCATGATGTTGAATGTAAAATAAATGGTTTTAAAAGTTTCAAATTAATTAACGATCCTTCGCGAGGGGAAAATAGCTATTTTTGTAGTGATTTTATAACATATTTATGTTATAATTTTTTTTTAAATAAATAATTATATATATATATATATATATATATATATATATATATATATATATACACACGGCTTATCAGTCCTTTGCGGATTACATAAAGGCAGAAAATATTTTTAGATTGTAAGATTTTTTTCGATAATAATGGTTTACGTAATACGAGTCTTACTAATTAAGCTAGAGAAGTGTTGGATTCATGCCTTTCCTAAGGATATTTGCGCCTAAGTGAATATAACGAACCCAACGGGAACTGGAACACAGCTCTCTAATTAACAATTCCAAACCGTTACCCATTACACTACTCGTACGTCTAAGCTTACACCACCTGGTATTCCCAGACGGCTAGCCATCTAGGTATTGACCAGGCTCGACGTTACTTTTCAGTGGTCGTACGGGAACCGGTGTTTCAACGTGATGTGGTCGTAAACCATGAAATATGAAAACGTTCTCCGCAAGCAGATGTGAAGCCAAATGTTCATGTGGGCATATGGAACATTCAAATGCATCTGATCAAATGCAATATGTCATTTAATAAACAGACTTCCTATGAAAGATAAAGGTTATCTCCACTTGCTTGATAAGAACCCTGATAAGCAAGACGAGTCTATTTATCTGATAATAATGGGTAAGAACCAAATTTAGGCGCCAAATTTATTTTTACGCGCTAAAGGTGAGAGGCTTGAAGATCTCCGAGGTGACTGGATGCGTTTTAGCCTACTCCAAAGGTCAGGCGACGCTGGGCACGAGCAAACCTGAATAATACAGACACAAGCTGAATTCGGAAAAAGAGATATGATCAACTTCAGATAAGTGTTTCAATCAATTTCAAACAAATACATAGGTTTAGACTCTGTCTCCGATGCCATGATTTTAATTGCTAATGGAACGTGTTTAGCAATTCTCTCTTCTCATTCACGTTGTATAATGTACTAGCAGCATGGCCCGGCGTTGCCCGTGCTTGATTCAAAAATCGTACGACTCATACAGCAATCGCTATCACTTGACTTAAAATATTTTTGCCCTTCCTTGCCTTTAAAGGAGTGTCCTTTGCCGTGCTGATGTTGCTACATGCCTTACTTCTTGCCTATCTCACACTCGAATTTTTTCTAAGCTCAATACTAAACATTAAATCTGTTACGAAAAAAGAACTAAACAAAATGAACACAAAACGATCAGCTTTAAAAAAGGACTCGTAACTGGAAAAACCGAATGAAAAAAGAATTTTAACAAATAATTTTTCACACCGAACCCAGTTCTGCGGAATCAGAATCAACGTTGAGTTTAAGCAAGCGAATAAGTCAATTGGAGTAAAGTGTCATGCAGATTTAAATTTTTCCCACTTGTGACGAATGCCGCTATCGATTTTTTTGCATGCTAGCATGCTAGTTAACATTTGTGTCAGTCAGCTGTTGGCTCTCACGCTGGCCAATAGAATCTTCCTGCCTATTTGTGGAAGCCAGCTATTGGCTCTCACTCTGGCTAGTAGAAAATGGCCGGAAACTACATGAAAACTGCCGTAGAAGCATCAAAAAATCGATTATTTCCACTATCGATATTAGTTGGGAAATGCAAAGTCCGTCTTGACCTTTTCGCTAACTTGGAGCATGTGCATGTAAATTTTGGTGCAAATCCGTCGAAAATTGTGGCCGTGCATTCGTTACACACACACACACACACACACACACAGACACCCTGCCTTTTATAGATGGAGATTACTTATATAAAATATGTTTTTGAAAAATGTTTATTTGTCTCGTCATTTGCTCTTCTGTTACCGACTCAATATGGGGAATCGTTAATTTTTCCCATAACTCGCAGGGAAAAAATACAACCATAAAACAAGATTCGTTTTACTGTTTCAACCTTAATTCCTCTTCGCTAACACCCGTGCCACTTCGCCAAATGCCGTCGACCATGTTGTCTGATAACGTTCGGGATTAAATCCAACCGGATATATTCTTTCAACATACGCCTTCCTAAGAGCTTCGAGATGCTCGGCGGGAAGGAAATCAGCTGAGCTTTCTGGTCGCATGCCAAATCTATGTTTTCAAAAAGTAAATCAATATTCTCCAATTTGGGTACTGCTCCATACACGGCACACGCGAAATGTTTTCTCACCAATCTATCAAATATCAGATTCCACAGAAAAAGACAAATATATAGTATTTTTGTTTACTGTTACGTCTGCCACAATGGCTAGGTTCTATCAAAAGTAGGATGTACGTTTATTTCGAAACAAAAAATTCAACAGCAAAAAATGAGTTTTCGTGAGATAGATAGATAGATAGATAGATAGATAGATAGATATGAACAGAATGAGATAGACATGAATAGAATGAGATAGATAGATAGATAGATAGGCAAGAGAAAACTTAATTTTTGAAATGCGTTTTGTTCCTTGAGTAACTTCATCAAATGTAGAAAATTTATTTAGAAAAACTATATTTATACAAACAAAAAACGTTTCGCTGTAAAGATTTAATGTTTTAACATGTTGGCTACTTCAATAATTAATGTGTAATGTTTTTTTACGAGAATATTTTATAATATATGAAATAATGGTCGTAAAAAAAAAGGCTAGATGCACAAAAGAACAGAGTCTGATTGATTTGCAATGCAAGATAACATTTATTTAACAAAACAACAAAAGGGAAGTTTAAGAGTTTCCTTTCCTAGAAATAATTGGAAAACACAACGAAAATTGTTAATGAATGGATTTGAGTGGAACTTACCTGTGTAGGTGTGTTTGTGTGTGTAAAGCGTCCATAGCATTTTTTTTTTTTTTTTTGCTTCCTTGTGAAAAGTTGATGGTACACACTTTTAAAGGGGGATAAACAGGAAAAGAGAGTGTTCACCTGTTTTTTATACGCTCAGAGCTGCTGCTGATAATAATGTTATTAAGGCACTACAATGTGATACTTTCAAATTAAATTTTGAGGACATTTTAAAATATTCGAAAAAACTCTCAACATTATGAAAAGGAAAGAAAAACTATGGAGGACGATAGGTGATGTATTTTTCACACGTTTCCGAACGAAAGTGACTTCATTTTATTGTTGCGCTTATTATTATTATTATTATTATTATTAAATTTGTAAAGAATTAACAATTTCCCTTTTCTTTTCTTAAATATTTTCATTACAGATAAAAATGTTTGCTTGAGAATGAGCATTTCTTTTTAAGAATGGAAATATATAAAAAGATCCAAACTGTATTTTCCTATTTGCTTACGTCTGTATAAATGCGATTTTTCTCAATACATTTTTGACATTTGCCTTTGACGAAGGAACGAAACGCGTGATAAAAAGAAGTTTCCCTCTTGTCATTTGTTTTTATCAATATTTACTTTGTAAATATATTTATGTCTCAATTTTTACACACGCACACACGAACATATCACATTGAAACACAGGATCTCGTACAATCACCGAAGTTACGCAAAGTGGAACTTGGTCAGTACCGAGATGGGTGACCACTTGGGAATACCAAGTGCTGTAAGCATGGATGTGCGGTTGATGTAATGGATAACTGCTGACAATTGTAAAGCGGAGAGCCGAGTTCGAATTCTAGTCGGATTCGTTATATTGACTTACGTGCAAATAACCTTGGGAAAACTATGAACCCACCTGTTCCCCTCTCAGGTAAGGGTTAATTAGTAAGACTTGTATCAGTAAATCATTATGTTTTCCAAAAATATTTTATGGTCTAAAAATATCTCTGATTTTAAGTAACCTACAAAAGTTGATAAATCGTAAAAATAAATCAATTAATTGCACATGCACACACACACACACCCACACACACACACAAACGTACATATTTATTTGTATGTGTAAGATGGACTTCTGGCACGACACAATGACCCAATTTCCTTGCAGTAGATGCAGCTATTGATTCAATATAGTTGTTCCAATTAAAGTCAGTCAAAAATGTGAGGCCAATAAGACGCAGTGAGGAGCTTTCCTGAAGTTAAGCAACACACATGTCGATGGTGGGTAGGGAAGTTTCTCTATGGTGGTTAAATGTGAGTAGTTTTGGCGGCATTAGAATTTACAAGCCATTTCTTGCCCCAGTTAACTACTGATCGGAGGTCCTTTTCAAGAGCCGCGACCAGGTTAACTTTGTCAGCGCTGACGGATTTACTATTGAGAGAGGAGTCAATGGTAGTGTCATCTGCATAGATGCCTACTTGGGAACTGATGACATCATGAAGATTATTGATGATGATCAGAAACACCCGCGTTCGTGTGAATGTATCTGAAAGCTTAGCCCGTTCAGAATATGACAATCATTACATGATTTCGTAAGAATTATTGGATTATATCAGATAATCATCCTGTAATATCGTAGTCATGAAGTTTACGCAGAAGACCAACGTGCCAAACCCAAGATTCAAAAGAAAGTTCCCTAGTCAGCGGGAGATGTTCGCGGACATAATCTTTCAGGCCATCCATGTGGACTTAGGGTCTTTTCTGAAGAGAGGAAGGTAGAGAAATCAGAGGAGGGCATTGAATAGTTAAGGTTAATTTTGCAAAGAGCTAGGATATCCGCAGACGTTTGGAAGAGGAACGATTCAACATTGCAGAAGTTGGTGTGAATATCACGAATGTTGGAGAAGGAAAGGTTAAAGGGTTTAGTTTTTTTGTTTTGTTTTTGTTTTGTTTTTGTTTTTTGTTTTTTGTTTGTTTGTTTTGTTTTTTGTTTTTTTGAGCTCGTTTAGGTTTATACCTTTATTTATAGTCATTAATGCGTTACATTGGTATGGAAAAGGCTTAGGGTAGTAGCAGCAGTCGGCCATCTAATGTAACATGTGCAGAGGAGAACTGGCGCAGATTGCAACATAGTGTGGCTTCGGGGTTGCCCACCGGAGTTGCTTGCGGGTACATCTTTCCATGCGCGACATGGCACTGCAATAACCCCTATATTATGGAACTATCGATCAGAGCGGCCTCTCAAGACACTACGCAAGTGTTCGGTTACAGCAACCAAGAACTGCTAACTCGGTGCACTCAATATGAAGAGACGTTGCCACTATCAACGCATGTCACATGAAATTCATGATAGCAATACTATTAAGTCCTTAGAAAGGGAAAAGAACCGGAAACCTCTTCCTAAACAAGAAAGAAGGTATGAGCCTCTATTCCTGTTCAAGAAAACGGAGAGGACTGTAGACCGGACGATAGGAGAGGTTAGCTACTCCTATTAAAAAATCCTGGGTTTGACTTACAGATAAATTATTTCAAAGAATCAACTGTCTTCTAGATAACTTCTTTGCAGAGTCGAGCTGCGGCTCCTAAATGCTCCAGCACAAATATGTTTGCACACTTGTGCGCCGGAGAGTAAAGAAAATGTGCAATGTAAAATAATTAATTTTTAACTTACTGTAAGTCAGAATACCAAATCACCGGTCAGTAGACACGAAAATGAAAAAAAAAAAAAGACATGTATAAATGCGGCAACACCAATCAAGATATATATATATATATATATATATATATATATATATATATATATATATATATATATATAATAGAAATAAAAATAAAAAATAAATACTATGTTACTTAAAAATCGAAAACCGAAAAGAGAAAATATACAAGTAAAATAAATTGACCTAAATTCATCCAAGTAAATAAATAAACAAACCAATCCCGATAAAGTTATCGTTAGAAAAAAACAAATAAAGATAATCAACCCAAATAAACACAAATTAAAAACTGTTCCCGCCAAAATAATAGTTAGAATAAACTACAACAATCAACCTCAAAACCGAACAAATACCTTTAATTAAATTCTCAGACCAAAACAAAACTATTAAATAAGTGAAATAAACAAATTTTTACTACGTTAATAAAAACACCGATTAAAAAAAATAAATAAATAAAATAAGAAACAAAAAATAAAAATAAAAAACGAGCAATATAATTTAACCCAAATAAATAAACAAACGACTTCCGGTAAAATAACCGCCATAATAGACTACCCACAATCCACCACTGACCCGTATATATATAAATAGCCGAGAAAAATAACAGCACACGTGGCCTGACGATTGCATATAGCATGAAACAGACTGTCGCCTCTAAGTGTTGACTTCTATGTTCACTTTTATATATATATATATATATATATATATATATATATATAAAGAAAAAGGGTTCAAGAAAAAGGTAGGAAGACAATGCAGATAATCAAGAGGAAAAATATTAAATTAAAAACGAAAACATACATTTATATCCCAAAATGGTTGGAGTCGCCCATTTGCAGACAACCGAGATTCCCTTTCATCAGTGAATTTTGACCAATGTGTGAATTCTGGGATCGCCATTACTCGCTAGTGAGTTGGGAGGGAGCGGATGGGCAGCACTGTCTTACTATCACTTCATCTTTTAAGTGGGGAGGGGAATGTCGGTTCAACAATTAAAACTTTTTTTTTTCCTTTTCAAAAAAGAAAAAAGGGAAAAGAGCCCGATTACCAACCAATTAGTTGACATCAAAACGAAAAAAACATTGTTAAATGCGGCTACGTTAATCAAGATTATATCTGTCTAAATATATATATATATATATATATATATATATATATATATATATATATATATATATATATATAGTGTGCGATAGGTAAATTGTGGCCATTTTATATTTTTAATTTTGCGCATGTGCATTGTTTTTGATTTTGCCGACTACACAGTCTAGTAGAGTCAGTTGGGCACAGTCTTTGAGAAAAAGGGGACCCAGACGCAATTCTTTCCGCCAGACATTAGGAAACGGTTTGCTGTAATGCTTGGCATGCGCACTGGAAGCCCCAATATGGACATTTCAGAGTGTTTGGGGGTCAATCTGGGGACAGTGCAGAGGATTTGGAAAGAGTTGGATGATATATCCAGTCGATATCATGGTTTTGGAGTGATCACTAATGATGGCTACATTATGCCTCCATTCATCTTCCCACAGGACTACAGACTTAATACTGACGGCTACATCAAGTGCCTTGAAAATCTAGTTCTGCCCTGGGTGAAGGGGTGGCTGCCGGAAGGCTCTATGTCTGCTAACAGGACTCTGCACCATGCCTCATAAGCAGGAGAATCTGGTCATGTCTGTCAGACAATTTCTGTGACCACATTAACCTTTTTCATCTGGCCATCTAACTCCCCACACTGCAACCCTCTTGATTATTAAGTGTGGGGGCTAGGATTACTATTAGCCGCCAAAAGCATTAGCCTTTATAAAGTCGCTCAGAGGACTAAACACGTTGGTTAAGATAAGTTTTCCTTTTGTCTTTATTCATATTGTACTTTTACAGATATACACTTTCTGTAATTTTACATGCATATATATATATATATAATATATATATATATATATATATATATAAATCAGATTTCAAATGAGCATTGAACGACGGCCAGTTTCACACAATCCTCATGTTGTGGATTCCGAGATTAAATTCGGTCTCCAAGATGAAAGACACCTTTGATATGTATTTGATGCATTACTTGATTGAATGAACTGACGAGCAGATTTCAACATTGATATGACAGTTGAATTGTCGCACCAAATATGTATTGTAAGACACTACTCACTGATTGGTGATTTTTTGCTCAACTTGACGTCCATATTGTCTCATTTTGATCTTGCCGATGTGACCTCCATCTTCTGGCTTTCTCCTTCTGTATTTTGGATAAGAGTCATTCCCTTGTTCAAATTTAAATTTAATTTAAATCAAAGAGAAAAACAATTTCAGTGTGGGTTGTGACCCCAGGGATCCCTTTGATCAAATAAAATATACTTATCCAAGTACCCTGCATAATCTAGTTTCTGAATATATATGGTTTTGAGGATCAATCTCCAAAAGTCTAGGAAGTGTTCGATAACAGACAGACGGAAGTTACAACTTTATATATAGATATTCATCGTGATTTTCCTTTTACTGTAAGACTTCTCGTAAACGTTAAATCACCCAACATGCGTTGATGTATCATTAAATTAACCAAACCATTAGGTTGGTGCAAAAATAATGACGTAATAATGTCGTTTTGGGCGTATTTTTTATCGTCAAAAAACGACATTATTACGTCATTATTTTTGCACCAACCTAATAAATAAAATATTTCTCCACAACTAGTTGGCCAACTGTTAATATTTGGGATAAAAAGTATTTATAATTTTGAATCTGATCTTTTGAAACAAAAGCTTGTGTCCGAGTCAAGATAAATTGTGAAATAATAAAAAAACGTTTTAATCAAATTTATCGGTAATAGTTATCGAAACAACACCTGCGTTAAGTACAGAATATATTCGGATTTCAAATGTATTTGGTTCATTTAGCGATGGTCGATGCCTTGAATATTCGGTGTCGCTTGAGAAGAAAATAATATCTCATGAATTATTGTTTGCTTACGAGGGAGGATGCCGTTGAAATTTATGGCGAAATAGCATGCAATGGAGAAAAGAGTAACGTCAGTTATACCCACTACAAACTAATAAACCTTGCAAGATCCTCATCTGCCCACTCGCTCGTTGTCTACCTGAATTTTTTTTATTTTATTTCTATCTTTATTTTGGTTTTAAGGCAGGTGGGGAGAATGTTGCGAAGGAGCATTACGAACGGACGCGAAAAAAAACATTCGAAATGGACGCCGACATTGTAAATTTCTGCTTCTAAATCTTCATTTAATCTGTTCAAGCCTCTTCGGGATTGCGGGGTAAAAATGGAAGGCCTCACTCGATAATGGTGGGCAGGGGGCTTCCACAGGTCGACACTGGAGAACATAAATTACCTCCTACGGTGTTATGTAAACAATTGAGTGGCCAAGTTTATTTTTTATTTGTATCTCGTTGGTCCGAGAATAAAGTAATTCAGAATTACTACTACCATTGGCGTTGTAGTTATTTTACAGGAATGTGGGCAATTATGGCTCCCCCCGACTTCCTATCCTTTGTAGCTCTTAGCAGCGTTCGTCTTCATTTACTAATCCCTTGCTCTCCCTGCTCTGTCATCTATTTACGCAAACTCGTTGGCTACTTACTGTTATGGTCCAGGTTAGGACCAAGGAAGAACAACACGAACACAAGTGTAGAAATAACGAAGGTATATTACACGAAATAATAATACAAGATGTGGAAGGTGTTAGTATGACTGTCAGTCTGGTTTGGAGTGGACTACTATCGGCTCGACTCGATTCAGTATCTAGCCCCCCACCCCACCCCACGAGGGTTGCATGTGGCACAAGGCCGAGTTTAACGTGGGTTTCCCGAGCCCGTAGGCTCGGCCAAAAAATGCCCGTATAACCCGTATAAACGGGATCGGGTTGGTCAACATCCTCGAACGAGACTGCCCTTTGGCGGGGCCTCGTCCGGGTTCCTCTCTGCTCAGAGGCAGAGAGTTCGACCGTCAAACTGAGAAGCTCGGCTCGATTCGACCCTCTCTCTTGAGAGGCGTAGTATACATAGTGTTAGGAAGAGTTCATTCTGTAGTTATAGGTAAGGACCTGAGCACACACCCCTCCCAAGATTTTACCTCGCACGGATCATTAATATTTTTTCCTCTTCGGATTAATCATCAAAGGCTCTGTAAATTTTCTTTTTCTGCTTGATTTCCGCGGTTCTGAAATTGCTTGAGGCCTTTGCATATTGAATGTGTTAAATACTGTGTCTATTACTTCCTCCTTTTCCTGAGGTAGACCGTTAGAATCCTCTAACACTTACTGTTTCCTCTCTTGCCTTCTATATGTTCTACAAGTGTCAAATAGGAGGTTGTGGAGAGCTATGCTCACTCTATGGTAACAATCTATCGATTGCCATTGTAAGCAGATGATGAAATTGTAGTTAATGGTGCTAGGGGATGTGGCTGGCAGTCTTAAACGGCCGCTTATGTAGATCTATATCTGATATTATATTCACCAATGTGGCTTTGCAAAATAAGCGTTATGGATGACGTATTCAGGGTTTAACCAATATACGTCATCTAATTACGTGATTTGAGTACATGTGAGAATCGCATCACTTTAGAGATGAAAGCGACCTAAAGACTACTAAAATATTTGCTATCAAGCTATATGCACAAAGCATTTGTTTGTCCTTGGCTTTTTGCGGTCCGTATATATTAAGCGCAAATACACGTCCGAGTAATGGATAGGTGGCTCAGATTGAGGAATCAGAGAAATGAGTTCCAATTCCTGTCGAGTTCATTACATTCGTTTACATGCTAAAAGGCATGAATCCATCTCTCCTCTCCTCCTCCCCCCACAAATATGTGTAAAGTGATTTTACAAGCGTAACTTAGATGTGGCACAAGGCCGAAAGTAGGCGGCACCCAGTGTGGGTCGAAATCACTACTCAGTCGTAATTGTTACTAGTGAGACCAGCTTGCTAACCATTATACCGCCTCGAGGAGCTCCCCAAACTATGGATAAATAGCAGGGAAGACTTGGTGGCAACCGGTCTGGAAAAAAGACAACATTGAATTCAAAACCTAACCTAGGAGGCCCACACCATATCCACAGTCTTCGGCTGACGGTCAAGAGCTTGGAGAGGAGAGGAGCGCCGCCATTTGAAATGTTCATGATGAAGAAGAATCAAAGTCTATTTCTTCTGCCCTCAACACCCACCCGGCCAGATGATAATGATTTTAAAGCCCTCTGAGGGAAGGTACGGCAATCGTAGTGTGGAAGGCGATCAGTAGATATATTCGACTTCCATTTCTCTCTTCATCCTACGTTCAAAGAAATACAATGACACTTAAAACACAATTAGAGAATCCTTTTGTATACTTTATTTACCATTAGACCAGGGGTTCTCAAACACGAGATTTCAGTAATTTTGTTTATTAAATGACAATATCTTGACATTCTATTGAACATTTTCTATGCTTCATTTTATTTATTTAATAATTAGTTAACAACGAGAATAAAAAAAATGTTCACAGATATTCGATGATGATTTTATACTTTTAATTCTTTTCTTATTTATTTTTCTGTTTCTAATTTTTTATTGTCATTAAAGTAATATTTGCTGGCGAAATATTTGCCCTGGCATCCAGTGTAAAATATATACATGTATGTCTATGAGGGTATATTCATATGTGCGTACCTTTTATGGTTGCTCCTTGTCGCGTTGGAGGGGCTTTGCGTTATTCAGTGACAAAAAAACGATACCATCGGGTGTTCTAAATTCTTGGGCGGCAAGGACGAAGTCGGGCACGCAGTCTAAACGCGACCAACCTCCAAAACCGCAACGGTGGAACAAGTGGATGATGATTACAACGGATTTCAACGGTTGAATCAGCGAATGAAGAGGGCTACGCATTATAGACATGCTACAGAAGGCTTCACTCAAAATTAAAAGAGTCAGCTGCAGTCCGTTGCAGTTTCATAACTGGATTCTGCATGTCTCATTCTATATGTGCCACAGAGGAAGTTCGTGAAATCAAGTGTGTGAGTCACTTCCTGCTACATTGAGGTCCATCTTAAACAAATTCACACCATCGGCACTTTCTTCCGGAGTGATTTTCTTTCACCTTCAACGAACTCTTGCAAAGCCAAACGGTAAGAGAGAATGGATGAGGGGAGCATGTTTTGGTAAAACTAGAAGCTTTTGGTCCTGAAACTGCACGCTGGTGGTGAATGTAGTCATCATCACTATCATCATAAAGGGAGAAATGAGTAAAGAAGAAATTAAATTCTTGGAGACGAGATAAAGACAATGACGATGAATGAAAAGAAATTTAATCAAGTTTTAAAATCCTTCAACATTTTCTATTGCTATTAGATTTGTAAAATTCCTCTATAAAAATAATCCCTGTAAATATATATGTACTAATATGGAAAAGAATGAAGATTTTCAATAATATATGCATATTATTTGGAATACACCTTTTGAGTCAGACAATGTTGGAAAGGGGTGGGAATGACATTCTGAGTTATGGTAAAAAGAGTTCATTGGACAAACAAGTTTGAAAACCACTGCACTAGGCAAAACATCACTAGCCAGTAACCTTTTGTATAATATTTTAATATGGCCGACTGTTTTTATGATCCATCAAGTGTTTATATTATACGAAATATCTCCAAAATGATCGATACTGGCATCCTGGGGTTCGATGAGGTCTAATGATGGTGCTTGAAAACCTTGGTATCGGAAGTCGGTAAGAAAGTGGGTAAACGCCTGGGGAAGGATTAAACTTTTGGGACCAAAAATTAATATTTGCATAATTTCAGGCTGTGATGTAAAGTTGTTCATAAAACATCTGGAAAAATTAAGGGAAGACGTTTCGTGGAACTTGATAAAATGCACCCACCTGACTGGAAATGAATTTTAAAAATGCAACCATTGAATCTCACCAGAGAAACTCATTGGTTTGTGTGAATCTGGGAACATTGCTCAATCGTTTCAGTGACTAATAGATTAACGTAAATACTAGTAGTAAATTTCGAAGCTTAGTGCAGCAGTTAAGCCATTTTTAATTGTATTCCGAAGTCCGTACATCGTTGAAGTTAGTTTTAACCACTCAAATGCACTTCGGGTTCAACTGAAAAATAACCTGACGCTAAAAAAAAAAAAAAGTCGGTGGGGCTGACGACTAAAACTCACTACTTTCAAACCAAATATCAAAGCCTTTAATATTTTCCTCAGCAAACACATTTTGATTTATGTTGTATACACACTTCCTTCGAGGTCCCAACCAGTGATCTAAGGTTAGAAATGGCTTCATGAAATTTTCCATTGATCAAAAAAATTACATAAAGGTCTACGTAATGTGTGACCTGTACTTGTGAGTACATTTTTTGTATTTCTTTAAGGCATGGAATCCCTTCAATAAGTATGTCAGAACCTTTTACAATCAATCCGAGTGCTCCAGCTACAACTGGAATTATTGATGTCCTCATGTGCTACATTTCTGAGATTTCCATTTCAAGGTCCTCCTATTTTTATAGTTTTTTGAAGATCTTCAAAGATACATTACAATCTGCAGGGACTGCCATGTCAATAAGAAAGCACATTCTGTTCTTGTTTTCTTTGATCAAAATGTTTGGGCAATTAGCTTTGATTGTTCTGTCTTTGTGTTTTGTAAATTCTCATAAAATTGTTGCTGGTTCTATCTCTGTAACCCGGTCTGGGTGATGTTCATACAAGTTCCTCGCAGTTTTCTTTCCAGTCATTTTATTTATTAGTAGTTGATCTTTGCAACTACATGAACCACTTTGATATCACTTCTGTTCCAAGGAAAGATGTTTTCATCAAGAAAAGAGCAAATAGAGATCGTCAGGACAGACGTGATCAATTTATATGTGGTGGTCGGACATATCATTGGCCTATTATTATTATTTCTACTTCTGCACAGTTTTGTTTTCGAACGGAAATCTTGTATTATCGGATCACTGCTAGCGGGGCGGTTATGTTTACACTGTAAAAGCAGCAAGAAAACTGGCGTGATTGACGCTTAAACTTCGATCACGTGACCACAATAGTTCCAACCATAAGCACGCATTAACAGAAGACGGTGTGACAAACCTTAAAGCGAAAGGGAGGATAATTATTGATTTCACCTCTTATACGAGAGAGTGAGAGAGAGAGAGATTACTGGAAATAATGGACCATCATTCAACGATTGAGAACAAGGAGACCATAATTTGATTCCATTCCGCCGTTTTGTGACAATCTAGTTTCGTCGTGGGCAAACTGCGGCCCGCGGACCACATGTGCCACGTTTGGCTTTCTAAATGGTACGCTTAATTTCATGAGGAAAGTAATTTTTTTATTAAAATGTTGTTTTGTTTCCTTTCATTCTCACTTGTTCACTAACATACTCTCACACCAAATAATATACATAAATGGTATTTCTTGAATTTTGTAAGAAAGCTGCTTCACTTTGTGGTGCGAGACAATTTTTCGCTGCAGAATCTATCTTACATATCTATAAGTGTATCATGCTTAGAATCTATTTTAAATATCTATAAGTCTACCATGCTTAGAATCTATCTTACATATCTATAAGTGTACCATGCTTAGAATCTATTTTAAATATCTATAAGTCTACCATGCTTAGAATCTATCTTACATATCTATAAGTGTACCATGCTTAGAATCTATCTTACATATCTATAAGTGTACCATGCTTAGAATCTATCTTACATATCTATAAGTCTACTATGCTTAGAATCTATCTTACATATCTATAAGTGTATCATGCTTAGAATCTATCTTACATATCTATAAGTCTACCATGCTTAGAATCTATCTTACATATCTATAAGTGTACCATGCTTAGAATCTATCTTACATATCTATAAGTGTACCATGCTTAGAATCTATCTTACATATCTATAAGTGTACCATGCTTAGAATCTATCTTACATATCTATAAGTCTACTATGCTTAGAATCTATCTTACATATCTATAAGTGTATCATGCTTAGAATCTATCTTACATATCTATAAGTCTACTATGCTTAGAATCTATCTTACATATCTATAAGTGTACCATGCTTAGAATCTATCTTACATATCTATAAGTCTACTATGCTTAGAATCTATCTTACATATCTATAAGTGTATCATGCTTAGAATCTATCTTACATATCTGTAATTCTACTATGCTTACAACTATCTTACATATCTATAAGTGTACCATGCTTAGAATCTATCTTACATATCTATAAGTCTACCATGCTTAGAATCTATCTTACATATCTATAAGTGTACCATGCTTAGAATCTATCTTACATATCTATAAGTGTACCATGCTTAGAATCTATCTTACATATCTATAAGTCTACTATGCTTAGAATCTATCTTACATATCTATAAGTGTACCATGCTTAGAATCTATCTTACATATCTATAAGTCTACCATGCTTAGAATCTATCTTACATATCTGTAAGTCTACTAGTTTACATTGAGCTCGTTGATAAAATCCAAAAATGAATCTGCAATATTATTGGCCCTGATCTGATGGTTCGGTTTCAACTACAGTCCTACCGCCGTAATGTTGCCATTCTGTGTCTTTTCTATAAATACTTTTATGGTAATTGTTCGGATAAGCTCTTCGCTATGGTACTTAGACTTTATGAATTTAACTGTAGTACTTTACAGGCATCGTGATCTCATCAATTTACAGTCGAGCTGATTATATGTAAGCGTAAATTCTATGCTACCCGTTACCTTTCTCGCTCTTCTAGCTACCTTTTGGCTCCATGCTTTCCAACCAACTTTAATCTGCAAAAAATGAAATGCAATGTCAATCGCTATCTACTGTCCTCCTGATTACTCTTTCCTCTTCCAGCTCATTATTAATGTTTCTGTTCCTAATTCTTTCACACCCTGTAACCTTTTGTATCTTAGTGGCTTTACTGCTTTGCTTGATGTGATACCGATTAAACAAAAAAAGTAAGTTGATCTGCATTTTAAACCATTGGTGATTTTCACTAAGGAAGACCATATGTGTAAACATCTTTTGCTTCAGAATCAGGAAACATGAATGATTTTTTATTTTTCTCTCGAGAATAAATATACTATTTTACAAATATTTTGCGTAATCAAATGAATAAATTAAAAGTAGTGTGTGGTCATCAGTGATAATATTATACCAAGAATTTATTTTTTTTCTCATTAGAGATGGGATCTTTTCTCCAAAGAAAGACAATCGATTTTTCCGTACTACGAAGACAGATGCTTACGCGCGTGGTCGTTTGTTGGAAAAATGACCTGCGGTAACTATAATGTAAAATTACCTTGAGTTTTTTTGGGGGGGTGGGGAGTTGTAGTAGTCTGACCCGCCTTATGATGTACTGTACCTCATGCGACACACAAAGTAAGAAAGGTTACCCATGCCTGATCACGACCTTACCTTTAGCCGACTTGTGGGTCACTCTTCAAAAGCTTCGATTTACGTCCAGTTGTCACCTGCTTTGCGAGGAGACATGTGAATGTTGAATATTAGATTCAAAATACCCTAGCAAAGACAAAGATTTAATCCCCGTCCAAACATAAGACATTCATTCGGCTTGTAGAACAGGTCTTCGCATGTTCAAAATCAAAGAGTCAGAAAAAACATAATAAAATCACGAACAACTGCCATTCTTTACCCTCATTTTAATAAATAAAATCAGATTGTTGCCTTTTTGTCTGGCCATAAAAGCTGAGGTCAAACAAACCAAGTCTGGTACAAGAATTATCCAGTTGATCTCTCTTACAATATATAGCGTCAGGTGGAATGTTAATGCTAAGGACTGTCTTTTCGTCTCGGCCTTTGATCAATGGAAGACTGACGGACGAAAGATAAAGAACCGTATTTATTTAGGCAGAACTGCCTGAAGAAATCACAGAGAAAGGAAATTCCCATGGACATAATCTACGTATTTTCTTATACTCCAGTAACGGTTCGTGTTTGAAATCTCTCTCTCTCTCTCTCTCTCTCTCTCTCTCTCTCTCTCACACACACACACACACACACACGCACACACACAAAACTAAAGTGCTCTCATTTAACTGCCACAGAGAAACTTCCCTGCCCCCCATCCATAAGCATGGTTGATGCTCGACTCCGTGAAGGTTTCTCACTGCATCTTCTTAGCCTCATGTTTTCCAATGACTTGAGGTGGAAAAACTACATTGGATCACTAGCTGCATCATCTGCAAGGAAACTCGGTTTACTGTGTTGTGCCAGAAGCTTTTTCTGCCCCAGAGTCTATCTTACATATCTACCATTCGTCCATGCATTTAATATTATTGCCATATCTGGTCTGGTGTCCCTGGCTGTTCACCTCGAGGTTCTCGACAAAATCCAAAGAGGCATCTGCAATGGCTTGATATCCCGACTTCAGTCATTCTCTCATAGACATGGCTTCCCTCTGTCTTTTCTACAAATATTTTCATGGCACCTGTTCTGATTAGCTATCTTCCCTGATGCCCCGACTACATGAATTTAAGCGTCCTACTAGATTGGCAACTAGATCCCACCCTTTTACTCTTGAAATAGTTAAATGCAACCGACACTTCTACTCCAAAAGTTTCTTTTCTCGCACTTCCCACTTGTGGAACTCCCTTCTTTTTACTTGCTTCCCTGATAACTACAATCTTCAAAAATTTAAATGCAATGTCAACAGTCATCTTCTGTTGCTTTGATTCTCGTTCTTCTTTTATCTTTTCCACATTCCTCTCTAAACACAGTCTTTTTCCACACTTTCACTCTCTGTAACCCCCTCCGTGCTGGTGTTTCTCTCGCCTTGCTTAGGGGGAAATGCTTATACATATATATATATATATATATATATATATATATATATATATATATATATATATATATATATATATATATATTCAATGGATAGCAACACAGAGTTCTATTTTACAACTTGCACACCTGAAGATTATCTCAAAAGGAGTCGAAAGTACTTGGGTAATAAAAGCTATTTAATTGCAATACACGGAAGGTAATTTGTGAATATGAACGGATGATGTTAAAAATAAGCAAACATAATATCTGTAATGTATTCAATCAGACATTCCTAAAAGAGAATTTGCTGCCTATATATATATATATATACATATATATATATATATATATATATATATATATATATTGTTCGGGCTGTTGTCCTCATCTTTTGTTGCCATGTTCACGATGTTGTACACTCCTGCCTTCTTATATATATATATATATATATATATATATATATATATATATATATATATATATATATGTGAGCGGGGAATAATGACAGATAAAAAATTCATTGATTCGTTCGAATTGCTTTGTTTACGTTATTTCGGACAGGAAAAAATGAGTAGTATGGACATTCGAGAGGATGTGCGCATTATCCGAAAGGTTAATTGAACCTTGCTGGGCTGATTTGATCATTGTTACCGGGTGGTCTAGTCATGCCAGATCAGATTATGGTTTCTCCTAGAAAGAGGGACGAAGGTTTGTATCCTGCTGAAGAGAACATAAGTCTCTCAAATACGCATGCCGGTCAACGTAATTCACGCTATTTAAGAAAGCCTGGCATCCACTCAGATACGAGTATTCCCAAAAATATTTGGGGAGTAATAGGAATATATATATATATATATATATATATATATATATATATATATATATATATATATATATATATATATATATAGAGAGAGAGAGAGAGAGAGAGAGTAAAGGTAATATATCCGTTGGTATATTATCCAAATAGATCCTAATAATATAAAATATTAAAACTGATTCACAAAAAGGGCTCAATGCATTTATTATTACAGAGTAAATATTAATACGCAAGAAAATTCCAAATCACCACAATATGGAGAATAAACTTATTTCAACCGACTAATAATTTGTCAGTCTTATTCAACCCCGAAATTTAACTGTGAAAGCTAAAAAAAAAAAAATATGTATTAGTTTTTCAACGGTTTTATTTTTTTAGCTTTCACAGATAAATTTCTATTTCTGACACGATCTCGGTCTATACCGGGGTTGAATAAGACTGACGAATTACATTTTCGTCGATAGAAATAAGCTTATTCCTCATATATATATATATATATATATATATATATATATATATATATATATATATATATATATATATATAATGAAATCCAAAATCACCTCATATATATATAAATGCGACATATTTTTCTGTATTAGTTCCGGTACGATTAAATTATTTCTTTCAATTCCACAAGTGCCGGCACGTTTGTTTGATACAGTATGCTTATTATTCTTCAAATAATTTTATCCGCGGCACGATTATTTCGATGCAATTGATTAAACCTTTAAAAATAAAAAATTTATTAAAAACTGAATTTGCAGCAGAACGTTTATTTTAACCGGCAGGCCAGTTTTATAAGTGGAAAATTTCCCAACGGCATGACAATTCTAAACGGCACGTGTATTTGCTACGAAAGCTTACACACTGTTTACTTTGTTCCAGCGGATATATAAGTTGAATTACATCCGCGGTTTGTTTGTTACGTGTTGTTTTGTTGTTGTTGTTGTTGTTTGTTTTGTTTTTTGTTTTTTGTTTTTTTTTTGTTTGCTTGTGACTTGAACTCGACCCTCGTGATAGGAACTCTAATTTTCTCGGCACTATGCCACACGAGCATAAGCTAAAGAAAAGCTAAATTTATTAGGATGAGTCATAAATAATTTTCGTTTTTGTTTAATCATTTTAATTTTGCCTCCTCCTGTTCACCGATTACTAGATGAGGTTGTTGTAAGGACGTAAGAGGAGGAAGTAAGACGTGTCTATATTATGAGGATAAGATAGATATCAGGTGACCTTTCGCCTGAAGAAACAAATATTGTAGTTCTCAGAGCTGATTGTTTTGTTTTTGTTTTTGTTTTTTGCTTTATCAACTTTTTACTCGTTCTTTAAAACTAGAAAATATTTTAGGATTGTAAGAATATTTTTAGAGTTAATAAGGATTCACTCATACAAGTCATACTATTTAACCCATAGCTGATGGCAGAAGAGGTTAATATATACCTATCTCAAGGGTATTTGCGCGTAAGTGAATATGATATATCTCTGAAAGTGATATATTTGAACGAAGTAGCTAAGTGGTTTTGGCTATTATAACCAAGTAGAATACGGTAGCAGTAATCGACTGGTACGCGTCGTAGTCGCAGGTAAGAAGTGTAGATCAATGGCATAGTCCAATGGGCGTCGTCATAGACTTAGCTCTCAGACTAAGGTTCTGACTCTCCTACATGTCCCTCGGTATTTATGACGGACACCAGCCAATCATATTCCAGTGAGGGGGTAGACAGGTGTACACATATTCTATTATATCAGAATATAATGAACCTGACTGGAATTGAAACTCAGCTCTCCGATTACTAATTGCTAGCCGTTATTCATTATACCACATGTACATCCAAGCTTACAACAACTGGTATTCCCAAGCGGTCACCCATCTAGGTAATGATCAGGCTCGACGTTGCTTAATTTCGTTGAGCTGACGAGAACCAACGGGATATGGATGTAAGCTGTAGCTTTCAGGGAAGCATCCTCTCTGGAGTTTTTTCCATAAAGTAATACTTGTGGGGGAAAGTTTTCTGCGTGGAGCTTGCTTCTTAGCAAAGAAACAGCAATGGAATGAGAATAGCTTGCCACTATAAACCTTTCTCTGGCTTGTCCTAGCTATGAAAGTTTGAACTGGTGGAACTTATTTCTTCCGAATATTTCCTTGCTGCCACTGGAATATCGATAATGTAGTAAGAGGCTAGGGACATTTCACCTGTGGGCTGCAAAGTGGAGAAAAATCCATCACACACAAGGACACGCAATATCAGCTCAGTGACAGCAATACTCCATTCTTAGTCTGGTTTGACTCTTATAAAGATCAGAGCACTGCCGCGGGAGTTCGGTATTTTAAAGCGATACAAAGAGGTTAACATTCTTCCAGCATATTTTGTGATGGCACCGAATAGACGCGCGTTCCATTTGAGATCAGGAGTGAGCTTTAGACCAAGTAGGCGTTCGAGTTGAGGAGTCTCTTTGAGGTTATGACTGCTCTTCAGGATTCACGGAGGCTTAGAGTCTGCTCGGAACCGCATCAATAAAAGATAATGATCCAAGGATTTCAAAATACGTATGCTCCCTCTACCCTGGCAACTAGAATGAAACAATTATCCTACGCCCATGTCCTTGAGTCGGACAAAATATAGCAAAGGAACGGTATCATATAATATAATTAATATATAGATATTTACGAAATATACAATATATTTTTTAATCATTTCATCCAAGTAAGGTAGTAAAGCCACTCAGACACAAGGGGTTACCGAGTGGGAATGAATAAGAGAAAAGAGAAACATTATTAAGGACCAAGAAGAAGAAGAACAATCAAGAAAATAGTAGAAAATTATTAACATTGCATTTGAATTTTTGAAGATCAAAGTAGACTGGAAAACATGAAACCAAAAGCTTGTTCCGCAAGCGAGAAATGCGAGAAAAAGAGGGACAGTGAGCATTAGACAACTCCAGCCCAGATATGGCAGCAATATTCTATTCTTGAATCTTGTAAAGATCAGAGAATCGCCACGGGAGTATGGTATTTTCTGAAGCGATACAATGAACCGACTATTCTTCCAGCACCTTTTGTGACGGTACCGAATAGACGCATTCTATTTGAGATCAAGACGGAGCTTTTCGTCCCTGTAGGCGTCAAAATAAAACGAAATAACAGTTTATTTAATTATATATTCACCATTATTTACAATGACATGTTTGCCACTTCTCCTTTATTCTCATTTTATCAGATGTTGATATAAAAAAAAGGTTTCGATAAACTCTTGAATCTGGTTTTCATTAGAGAAGGTTTTCCCAGTAAATGCGTTCTGCAGAGATCGTAAAAGGTAATAATCGGTTGGGGCCACATCAAGTGATTGTAAAGTAGACTACAGGAACTCCTATAGAATGTAGTAAAGGAAAACGAGAAGAGAGGACTAAGTGTCAATTTTAAGAAGATATGCTTGTCAGCAAGATGCGAAATTCGAATTGGTGAATCCAAAATCAGGCAAGTACAACAATTTAACAATCTAGGAAATGTTTTAACAGAAGACAGAATATGCGACAAAGAAATGCGAAGGGGCATTGGGATAACGGAAGATGCCTTCTAAAAGTTAAGAAAAGTATTAAAAAACAGGGATTTTATCAGGCAGTTCCTTTATACCTTTTGAGTAAAATTCTGCAGGTTTTGATGCGAAAACGTTTTCAGGGAAATCTTGAATCTTCCTTCCATTCGAGACCATTTTTCCCCTCAGAGAGCTTTGTATTAGCTTGGTGCAAAAATAATATCGTTTTCTCACATTGTAGCATATATGAGAAAACGACATTATTTTTGCACCAACCTAATAACAAACGCAAAAGGTCATAATTGTTTGTTGCAGGATCAAGTGAATATGGCGGGTGTGGGGGGATATTTGCTAGAACAGACCAGTCGAGATGCACATTTTTTAATTCTTTCCTTTTTCCTTTCATCCACTGTGTACGCTGCCACTTCCCTATAAAAACTAAGGTAAGTTTGGGTACACGAAATTTATTCTTAACAGCCATGTAGGATTATTTCTTCAGTAATTGTTTACCAAATACAAAATCCAAGAGCCCTTCATGTTAGAGCAACTGAATGAATTTGTCATATGAGCATAAAAGGAGGAAATACGTGTAGATTGTGAAGATATAACGGTTGCCCCATAACTTGAAAAGGTTTAAGAGTGTAACGAATAGGGAAGCATCGTCTGGGGAGTCTGCACCCCCCACACACACGCACACAAAATAACGGTTCTTGGTAAGAAACTCTCCGAGTGAAACTTCCTCCTTACTAATGGAATACGGTGTGAATGAGAGAGAGAGATTAACACACGATACAACTATTTATATTTGCCAGCCAGTCCAAATGTATATTTTTAATACAAATTTTAGCACTGTTATTTTCCATCTAACACAGTTTTATTATTACTATCAGAACTCACTGTGTGATATATATATAGAGAGACAAACCTCTCAACTATGGATCCAATCAACTGATTCGGATTCAGCGGACAAAATCTACAGGCAAAATAAAAAGTTATACAGGAAAACAAAACTTTCAAATCGTCAGCGATATATTTCCAAATCTTCGGGCTCAGCAGAACGAATCGTAATAGTTCTCAAAGTGACCGCTTCGCTGCGGTGGCTGGCCTTTCAATTCTAAACAAAGACAGGTGTACAGTGCATAAAGTACGATACATTAGCGAGAGGTTGGTGTGAGAAATCTATCATTTTTATATTTCGCTTAATATATCTATTAAGGATATATTTATTTATGTCATATATATATATATACATGTTTATAGTATTTACATTATGATCACAACTACTGGTAGTTACTATAGTGGTTTTATATCTAAAAAATAATCCTTTCCCGTCTATGAAAGGAAGGAAAGTCTGATGATCCGCAGTCCTTTTAAAAGGGCTGTGGTGGAAAAATCTATTACATGGAACCTTAAAGTTGTTTGTTTTTATTTAAATTATTTGCTCTGGATTTACATTGAGCTCTCTGGATTGTATCCTCCTTGGGTTTACCGATACGGATTACCTAGTTTTTCATAAACTATATATATATATATATATATATATATATATATATATATATATATATATATATATATATAAAAGTGAACATAGAAGTCAACACTTAGAGGCGACAGTCTGTTTCATGCTATATGCAATCGTCAGGCCATAGCATGAAACAGACTGTCGCCTCTAAGTGTTGACTTCAATGTTCACTTTTATATTTACATACGCCCTATCTCTCATATTGAGCACTTTATCCCATAAATATAGCACACCTTAAGACTATATTTCTTCATATATATATATATATATATATATATATATATATATATATATATATATATATATATATATATAATTCATATGAGGCATATAAAGAGAGAGAGAAATATAGTATCCTTCGATTGGAATCTTTGCACAATGGTTTCTTACCGGCCTAACCGAGAGTTTGGGCATGCTGGCCTTGTTCCAACTGTTGATCCCACCAGATGATGCGGTCTTTCCCAGAAACTGTAACCAAGTTCTGCTCAGTATAGTTGCAGTATAACCCACAAGTGGGACCTATAGGCGTTGAACAAACACAAATGTGCCTGAGCAAACGTCTTCAACAGGCATTGGCTAGTCGACTTAGCTGGCGTTTAGTCACAAAAACGAGTAGCCAGTGTATGTGTAAACTAATTTTTTCCTTTTGCTAATCGAACTGATGCTTTAGATCTGTCGAACAAATGTCTGATCAGCCTACCTAATCTACATATCAAATTCTGACCATCGATATGTCAACTGTTTATAGAAACAAAATTGTTTACTTAAATCTTATTTGACTGCGATCTTGTTATATAGCTTCTTCCTTGTTTGTAAACGAGTGTGCACACCTCCATTTGACAGACTCCATATTTATTCACAGCGATATTCACTAAGTCATATACGTCTATTAAAATTAAAGATACTTTTATTCAAAAAGGAGAAACTATTATTAAAAAGAAACGTTATTCATTGAGCAGATCATTTTATGCAATATAAAGATAGCTTTCAAAATAAAAGATAATTTTATTCAAAGTATTTCAGTAATGAAAATACAAAGATGAGATTCAAAAATAGCGAGGCTACTAATAAAGCCAAAAACTCTCTTGAATGAATATTGCAAACTAATTCTTTCGTCTGTCCCTCTTGCCTTCAATATATTCTGTGTGTGTCAAATTCTCCGATCCCTCTTTTCTCATTAGGCTCACAAGAAATTTCAATTGTCACTTTCTGATTCTAAGTTGAAGTGTTCCTATTGTTTCCATTTTCCTTAAAAATACTGTTAGTCGAATAAAAAATAATTTTATCCAAATTAAAGATACTGCTATTCAAATTAAACATATTTTTATTCAAATTAAGTACATTTTTATTAAAAGTTAGCCTAAAAGTTACCCTATCCGTAGGGAGAAGTAGATGTGATAGGCAACAATAAACTACAGAAGAACTCAGAATTGAGCGCTGCATTTAAGTATTGCATTGATATTTAAGCTTACCTTTTAAAAGTTCAATGACAATACTTCTGTCGACACTTAATTTAAAGACAATTTGATGTAAGTAGGTCCTTACTTTCCGTACAGTTATTTCATGGTTGATTTTTGCTGGATTTCTCAATTAATTTCGATTATTCCCAAATTTATGTCCAAGTTATAAAAGTTGTTATCGTACAAAAAATTCATCGCCAAAAATCACGTAAAAAATCGCCAAAAACAAGCGCAGTAAAGAAAACTTGGAATTCAAAATTTCAGGATTGCAAGTTTTTAATTTGCTCGCAGAATCGGCCTGATTGCAAGTCAGACAATTTTATTTTGAAACTGTAACAGTATCTTTTTTCATTTGAAATGAGCTATTGAAAGTTAGAGAGTTGTGTCCCTTTAAGTTGAAAAAGTGTGACACAGTGACACACTGGCATTCGCATTTATTATATAGCAGAAGAGATCATTATTGAAAATAAAAAGATCATTTTTCAATGACCATATTTTTCTATTCAATATAAAGATACCTTTATTCAAAATTTTAAAAAAGTTCTTATACAAAGTAATATCATTATTCCCTTACTATAGAGATGAGAATTCAAAGTAACCAGGCCATTAATGAATCGAAAACACTTTTCTTTCTATATTGCGCACTATGAATAGAAGATACCAAAAATAAAAATTAGGAAAACTTAAATAACAGGGAAGTGTTTTAACACAGGACAGAAATTGTGACACCGAAATCTGACGGCACATTGGAAGAGCAAAAGATGACTTCCAAAAGCTAAGCAAAATAATGTCGATAGAAACAAAGAAATGTATGCTTAACTTTTATGTAATATCAATCCCCTGAAAATGACAGTGAAGGCTGAATAATCTCATTACAGATGATGAAGAGATTTGAGGCAACAGAAAGATGCTAACTATGACATGGACTGAACATGTGAGTAACGAGGAAGTTTTAAGGGAAATTGATGCAAAGATACGTGTATGCTTAGAACAAGAAAAAGAAAGTTGAAATAGTCTCAGACACATAATGAAGAAAGAGGGCTTGGAGAATATGACACTCACAATACATAATGAAAGCAAGAAGGGTAGAGGGAAACGACGTGTAACCCCTGCCTAACGAGCTTGTATAAATTGATAGCAGAGAGTGGGAATGATGGTGAAAAAACAAATCTTACTAAGAGCTACACAGGACATGGTGTTGTTCATGCCCTGATGGGACACAACACGTAATAGAAGAAGAAGAATTTAATCGACCACAGCACAAAATTAAAAGGTTGTTTGGGACTGAAACGAGCATATGGCACATCTTGAACTCAATAGATATTCATGTTCAAGGAAAAAACGAGACATCTTGAGCGGTTCAAATTAATCATACAGCAGGAAAAATATGAAGTCATCTGGAGTGATATTTCCTAAGCTCAACTTAGTATGTAACAAAAAGAGACATCTGGAGTAGGCCAGATATTTTATAAGCTCAACTTATTACAACACAAGAGACATCTGGGGCAGTTCAGATTTTTAAGCTCCGTTTGATTAGGCACAAGGCAATATCAAAAGGACATCTAGAGTAGGACGGATATTTTCTAAGCTATTTTCAGCTCGAGGTGAAATGAGGTTTCATCTGGAATATCGGTAAAATTTATTAGGCTTAATTTGGGAGATATCAAAAGAAATAAGAATACATTTTTACTAATCCGGCAAAAAAATATAAACTTAAATTTTTCAACTCTTCCCAAATCTAACTTAAGAAAATATAAAGTAACATCTGAAGTAAAGTAGGTAATTCCTAAGCACAACTTAATCCGACTCAAAACAACATAAAGGAACATTTGGAGCAAGGTGTGTAATTACTAAGCTCAACTTAATCCGACTCAAAACAACATAAAGGAACATTTGGAGCAAGGTGTGTAGTTACTAAGCTCAACTTAATCCGACTCAAAACAACATAAAGGAACATTTGGAGCAAGGTGTGTAATTACTAAGCTCAACTTAATCCGACTCAAAGTAACATAAAGGAACATTTGGAGCAAGGTGTGTAATTACTAAGCTCAACTTAATCCGACTCAAAGTAACATAAAGGAACATTTGGTGCAAGGTGTGTAATTACTAAGCACAACTTAATCCGATTCAAAGTAACATAAAGGAATATCTGGAGCAAGGTGTGTAATTACTAAGCTCAACTTAATTCTACTCAAAGTAACATAAAGGAACATCTAGAGCAAGGTGTGTAATTACTAAGCACAACTTAATCCGATTCAAAGTAACATAAAGGAACATCTGGAGCAATGTGTGTAATTACTAAGCTCAACTTAATCCGGCTCAAAGTAACATAAAGGAACATCTAGAGCAAGGTGTGTAATTATTAAACACAACTTAATCCGACTCAAAGTAACATAAAGGAACATCTGGAGCAAGGTGTGTAATTACTAAGCTCAACTTAATCCGATTCAAAGTAACATAAAGGAACATCTGGAGCAAGGTGTGTAATTACTAAGCACAACTTAATCCGACTCAAAGTAACATAAAGAAACATCTGGAGCAAGGTGTGTAATTACTAAGCTCAACTTAATCCGACTCAAAGTAACATAAAGGAACATCTAGAGCAAGGTGAGTAATTACTAAGCACAACTTAATCCGACTCAAAGTAACATAAAGGAACATCTGGAGCAAGGTGTGTAATTACTAAGCTCTACTTAAACCGATTCAAAGTAACATAAAGGAACATCTGGAGCAAGGTGTGTAATTACTAAGCTCCACTTAATCCGAATCAAAGTAACATAAAGGAACATCTGGAGCAAGGTGTGTAATTACTAAGCTCAACTTAATTCTACTCAAAGTAACATAAAGGAACATCTAGAGCAAGGTGTGTAATTACTAAGCACAACTTAATCCGATTCAAAGTAACATAAAGGAATATCTGGAGCAAGGTGTGTAATTACTAAGCTCAACTTAATTCTACTCCAAGTAACATAAAGGAACATCTAGAGCAAGGTGTGTAATTACTAAGCACAACTTAATCCGATTCAAAGTAACATAAAGGAACATCTGGAGCAATGTGTGTAATTACTAAGCTCAACTTAATCCGGCTCAAAGTAACATAACGGAACATCTAGAGCAAGGTGTGTAATTACTAAGCACAACTTAATCCGACTCAAAGTAACATAAAGGAACATCTGGAGCAAGGTGTGTAATTACTAAGCTCAACTTAATCCGATTCAAAGTAACATAAAGGAACATTTGGAGCAAGGTGTGTAATTACTAAGCTCAACTTAATCCGACTCAAAGTATCATAAAGGAACATCTGGAGCAAGGTGTGTAATTACTAAGCACAACTTAATCCGACTCAAAGTAACATAAAGGAACATTTGGAGCAAGGTGTGTAATTACTAAGCTCAACTTAATCCGACTCAAAGTAACATAAAGGAACATCTGGAGCAAGGTGTGTAATTACTAATCACAACTTAATTTGACTCAAAGTAACATAAAGGAACATCTAGAGCAAGGTGTGTAATTACTAAGCACAACTTAATCCGATTCAAAGTAACATAAAGGAACATCTGGAGCAAGGTGTGTAATTACTGAGCACAACTTAATCCGACTCAAAACAACATAAAGGAACATCTGGAGCAAGGTGTGTAATTACTAAGCACAACTTAATCCGACTCAAAGTAACATAAAGGAACATCTGGAGCAAGTGTGTAATTACTAAGCACAACTTAATCCGACTCAAATTAACATAAAGGAACATCTGGAGCAAGGTGTGTAATTACTAATCACAACTTAATCCGACTCAAAACAACATAAAGGAACATTTGGAGCAAGGTGTGTAATTAGTAAGCTCAACTTAATCCGACTCAAAGTAACATAAAGGAACATCTGGAGCAAGGTGTGTAATTACTAAGCTCAACTTAATCCGATTCAAAGTAACATAAAGGAACATCTGGAGCAAGGTGTGTAATTACTAAGCACAACTTAATCCGACTAAAAACAACATAAAGGAACATCTGGAGCAAGGTCTGTAATTACTAAGCTCAACTTAATCCGACTCAAAGTAACATAAAGGAACATTTGGAGCAAGGTGTGTAATTACTAAGCACAACTTAATCCGACTCAAAGTAACATAAAGGAACATCTGGAGCAAGGTGTGTAATTACTAAGCTCAACTTAATCCGACTCAAAGTAAGATAAAGGAACATCTGGAGCAAGGTGTGTAATTACTAAGCTCAACTTAATCAGATTCAAAACAACATAAAGAACATTTGGAGCAAGGTGTGTAATTACTAAGCTCAACTTAATCCGACTCAAAGTAACATAAAGGAACATCTAGAGCAAGGTGTGTAATTACTAAGCACAACTTAATCCGACTCAAAGTAACATAAAGGAACATCTGGAGCAATGTGTGTAATTACTAAGCTCTACTTAATCCGATTCAAAGTAACATAAAGGAACATCTGGAGCAAGGTGTGTAATTACTAAGCACAACTTAATCCGACTCAAAGTAACATAAAGGAACATCTGGAGCAAGGTGTGTAATTACTAAGCTCAACTTAATCCGATTCAAAGTAACATAAAAGAACATTTGGAGCAAGGTGTGTAATTACGAAGCTCAACTTAATCCGACTCAAAGTAACATAAAGGAACATCTGGAGCAAGGTGTGTAATTACTAAGCTCAACTTAATCCGATTCAAAGTAACATAAAGGAACATCTGGAGCAAGGTGTGTAATTACTAAGCACAACTTAATCCGACTCAAATTAACATAAAGGAACATCTGGGGCAAGGTGTGTAATTACTAAGCACAACTTAATCCGACTCAAAGTAACATAGAGGAACATCTGGAGCAAAGTGTGTAATTACTAAGCTCAACTTAATCCGACTCAAAGTAACATAAAGGAACATCTAGAGCAAGGTGTGTAATTACTAAGCACAACTTAATCCGACTCAAAGTAACATAAAGGAACATCTGCAGCAAGTGTGTAATTACTAAGCACAACTTAATCCGACTCAAAGTAACATAAAGGAACATCTGGAGCAAGGTGTGTAATTACTAAGCACAACTTAATCCGACTCAAAGTAGCATGAAGGAACATCTGGAGCAGGTGTGTAATTACGAAGCACAACTTTATCCGACTCAAAGTAACATAAAGGAACATCTGGAGCAATGTGTGTAATTACTAAGGACAACTTAATTCGACTCAAAGTAACATAAAGGAACATCTAGAGCAATGTGTTTAATTACTAAGCAGAACTTAATCCGACTCAAAGTAACATAAAGGAACATCTGGAGCAAGGTGTGTAATTACTAAGCACAACTTAATCCGATTCAAAGTAACATAAATGAACATCTGGAGCAAGGTGTGTAATTACTAATCACAACTTAATCCGACTCAAAGTAACATAAAGGAACATCTGGAGCAAGGTGTGTAATTACTAAGCACAACTTAATCCGACTCAAAGTAACATAAACGAACATCTGGAGCAAGGTGTGTAATTACTAAGCTCAACTTAATCCGATTCAAAGTAACATAAAGGAACATCTGCAGCAAGTGTGTAATTACTAAGCACAACTTAATCCGACTCAAAGTAACATAAAGGAACATCTGGAGCAAGGTGTGTAATTACTAAGCTCAACTTAATCCGACTCAAAGTAACATAAAGGAACATCTAGAGCAAGGTGTGTAATTACTAAGCACAACTTAATCCGACTCAAAGTAACATAAAGGAACATCTGGAGCAAGGAGTGTAATTACTAATCACAACTTAATCCGACTCAAAGTAACATAAAGGAACATCTGGAGCAAGGTGTGTAATTACTAAGCACAACTTAATCCGACTCAAAGTAATATAAAGGAACATCTGGAGCAAGGTGTGTAATTACTAAGCACAACTTAATCCGACTCAAAGTAACATAAAGGAACATCTGGAGCAAGGTGTGTAATTACTAAGCTCAACTTAATCCGACTCAAAGTAACATAAAGGAACATCTGGAGCAAGGTGTGTAATTACTAAGCTCAACTTAATCCGACTCAAAGTAACATAAAGGAACATCTAGAGCAAGGTGTGTAATTACTAAGCACAACTTAATCCGACTCAAAGTAACATAAAGGAACATCTGGAGCAAGGTGTGTAATTACTAAGCTCGACTTAAACCGATTCAAAGTAACATAAAGGAACATCTGGAGCAAGGTGTGTAATTACTAAGCTCAACTTAATCCGACTCAAAGTAACATAAAGGAACATCTGCAGCAAGTGTGTAATTACTAAGCTCAACTTAATTCTACTCAAAGTAACATAAAGGAACATCTAGAGCAAGGTGTGTAATTACTAAGCACAACTTAATCCGACTCAAAGTAACATAAAGGAACATCTGGAGCAAGGTGTGTAATTACTAAGCTCAACTTAATCCGATTCAAAGTAACATAAAGGAACATCTGCAGCAAGTGTGTAATTACTAAGCACAACTTAATCCGACTCAAAGTAACATAAAGGAACATCTGGAGCAAGGTGTGTAATTACTAAGCACTACTTAATCCGACTCAAAGTAACATAAAGGAACATCTGGAGCAAGGTGTGTAATTACTAAGCTCAACTTAATCCGACTCAAAGTAACATAAAGGAACATCTAGAGCAAGGTGTGTAATTACTAAGCACAACTTAATCCGAATCAAAGTAACATAAAGGGACATCTGGAGCAAGGTGTGTAATTACTAAGCTCTACTTAAACCGATTCAAAGTAACATAAAGGAACATCTGGAGCAAGGTGTGTAATTACTAAGCTCAACTTAATCCGACTCAAAGTAACATAAAGGAACATCTGGAGCAAGGTGTGTAATTACTAAGCTCAACTTAATTCTACTCAAAGTAACATAAAGGAACATCTAGAGCAAGGTGTGTAATTACTAAGCACAACTTAATCCGATTCAAAGTAAAATGAAGCAACATCTGGAGCAAGGTGTGTAATTACTAAGCTGAACTTAATTCTACTCAAAGTAACATAAAGGAACATCTAGAGCAAGGTGTGTAATTACTAAGCACAACTTAATCCGATTCAAAGTAACATAAAGGAACATCTGGAGCAAGGTCTGTAATTACTAAGCTCAACTTAATCCGGCTCAAAGTAACATAAAGGAACATCTAGAGCAAGGTGTGTAATTACTAAGCACAACTTAATCCGACTCAAAGTAACATAAAGGAACATCTGGAGCAAGGTGTGTAATTACTAATCTCAACTTAATTCGACTCAAAGTAACATAAAGGAACATCTAGAGCAAGGTGTGTAATTACTAAGCACAACTTAATCCGACTCAAAGTAACATAAAGGAACATTTGGAGCAAGGTGTGTAATTACTAAGCACAACTTAATCCGACTCAAAGTAACATAAAGGAACATTTGGTGCAAGGTGTGTAATTACTAAGCTCAACTTAATCCGACTCAAAGTAACATAAAGGAACTTCTGGAGCAAGGTGTGTAATTACTAATCTCAACTTAATTCGACTCAAAACAACATAAAGGAACATTTGGAGCAAGGTGTGTAATTACTAAGCTCAACTTAATCCGACTCAAAGTAACATAAAGGAACATCTGGAGCAAGGTGTGTAATTACTAAGCTGAACTTAATCCGATTCAAAGTAACATAAAGGAACATCTGGAGCAAGGTGTGTAATTACTAAGCACAACTTAATCCGACTAAAAACAACAAAAAGGAACATCTGGAGCAAGGTCTGTAATTACTAAGCTCAACTTAAACAAACTCAAAGTAACATAAAGGAACATCTGGAGCAAGGTGTGTAATTACTAAGCTGAACTTAATCCGATTCAAAGTAACATAAAGGAACATCTGGAGCAAGGTGTGTAATTACTAAGCACAACTTAATCCGACTAAAAACAACATAAAGGAACATCTGGAGCAAGGTCTGTAATTACTAAGCTCAACTTAATCCGACTCAAAGTAACATAAAGGAACATTTGGAGCAAGGTGTGTAATTACTAAGCACAACTTAATCCGACTCAAAGTAACATAAAGGAACATTTGGTGCAAGGTGTGTAATTACCAAGCTCAACTTAATCCGACTCAAAGTAACATAAAGGAACTTCTGGAGCAAGGTGTGTAATTACTAATCTCAACTTAATTCGACTCAAAGTAACATAAAGAACATCTAGAGCAAGGTGTGTAATTACTAAGCACAACTTAATCCGATTCAAAGTAACATAAAGGAACATCTGGAGCAAGGTGTGTAATTACTAAGCACAACTTAATCCGACTCAAAACAACATAAAGGAACATCTGGAGCAAGGTGTGTAATTACTAAGCACAACATAATCCGAATCAAAGTAACATAAAGGAATATCTGGAGCAAGTGTGTAATTACTAAGCACAACTTAATCCGACTCAAAGTAACATAAAGGAACATTTGGGGCAAGGTGTGTAATTACTAAGCACAACTTAATCCGAATCAAAACAACATAAAGGAACATTTGGAGCAAGGTGTGTAATTACTAAGCTCAACTTAATCCGACTCAAAGTAACATAAAGGAACATCTGGAGCAAGGTGTGTAATTACTAAGCTGAACTTAATCCGATTCAAAGTAACATAAAGGAACATCTGGAGCAAGGTGTGTAATTACTAAGCACAACTTAATCCGACTAAAAACAACATAAAGGAACATCTGGAGCAAGGTCTGTAATTACTAAGCTCAACTTAATCCGACTCAAATTAACATAAAGGAACATTTGGAGCAAGGTGTGTAATTACTAAGCACAACTTAATCCGACTCAAAGTAACATAAAGGAACATCTTGAGCAAGGTGTGTAATTACTAAGCTCAACTTAATCCGATTCAAAGTAACATAAAGGAACATTTGGAGCAAGGTGTGTAATTACTAAGCTAAACTTAATCCGACTCAAAGTAACATAAAGGAACATCTGGAGCAAGGTGTGTAATTACTAAGCACAACTTAATCCGATTCAAAGTAACATAAAGGAACATTTGGAGCAAGGTGTGTAATTACTAAGCTCAACTTAATCCGACTCAAAGTAACATAAAGGAACATCTAGAGCAAGGTGTGTAATTACTAAGCACAACTTAATCCGACTCAAAGTAACATAAAGGAACATCTGGAGCAAGGTGTGTAATTACTAAGCTCAACTTAATCCGATTCAAAGTAACATAAAGGAACATTTGGAGCAAGGTGTGTAATTACTAAGCTCAACTTAATCCGACTCAAAGTAACATAAAGGAACATCTGGAGCAAGGTGTGTAATTACTAATCACAACTTAATCCGACTCAAAGTAACATAAAGGAACATCTGGAGCAAGGTGTGTAATTACTAATCACAACTTAATCCGACTCAAAGTAACATAAAGGAACATCTGGAGCAAGGTGTGTAATTACTAAGCACAACTTAATCCGACTCAAAGTAACATAAAGGAACATCTGGAGCAAGGTGTGTAATTACTAAGCACAACTTACTCCGACTCAAAGTAACATAAAGGAACATCTGGAGCAAGGTGTGTAATTACTAAGCTCAACTTAATCCGACTCAAAGTAACATAAAGAAACATCTGGAGCAAGGTGTGTAATTACTAAGCTCAACTTAATCCGACTCAAAGTAACATAAAGGAACATCTAGAGCAAGGTGTGTAATTACTAAGCACAACTTAATCCGACTCAAAGTAACATCAAGGAACATCTGGAGCAAGGTGTGTAATTACTAAGCTCGACTTAAACCGATTCAAAGTAACATAAAGGAACATCTGGAGCAAGGTGTGTAATTACTAAGCTCAACTTAATCCGACTCAAAGTAACATAAAGGAACATCTGCAGCAAGTGTGTAATTACTAAGCTCAACTTAATTCTACTCAAAGTAACATAAAGGAACATCTAGAGCAAGGTGTGTAATTACTAAGCACAACTTAATCCGACTCAAAGTAACATAAAGGAACATCTGGAGCAAGGTGTGTAATTACTAAGCTCAACTTAATCCGATTCAAAGTAACATAAAGTAACATCTGCAGCAAGTGTGTAATTACTAAGCACAACTTAATCCGACTCAAAGTAACATAAAGGAACATCTGGAGCAAGGTGTGTAATTACTAAGCACAACTTAATCCGACTCAAAGTAACATAAAGGAACATCTGGAGCAAGGTGTGTAATTACTAAGCTCCACTTAATCCGACTCAAAGTAACATAAAGGAACATCTAGAGCAAGGTGTGTAATTACTAAGCACAACTTAATCCGACTCAAAGTAACATAAAGGGACATCTGGAGCAAGGTGTGTAATTACTAAGCTCCTCTTAAACCGATTCAAAGTAACATAAAGGAACATCTGGAGCAAGGTGTGTAATTACTAAGCTCAACTTAATCCGACTCAAAGTAACATAAAGGAACATCTGGAGCAAGGTGTGTAATTACTAAGCTCAACTTAATTCTGCTCAAAGTAACATAAACGAACATATAGAGCAAGGTGTGTAATTACTAAGCACAACTTAATCCGATTCAAAGTAACATAAAGCAACATCTGGAGCAAGGTGTTTAATTACTAAGCTCAACTTAATTCTACTCAAAGTAACATAAAGGAACATCTAGAGCAAGGTGTGTAATTACTAAGCACAACTTAATCCGATTCAAAGTAACATAAAGGAACATCTGGAGCAAGGTCTGTAATTACTAAGATCAACTTAATCCGGCTCAAAGTAACATAAAGGAACATCTAGAGCAAGGTGTGTAATTACTAAGCTCAACTTAATCCGACTCAAATTAACATAAAGGAACATTTGGAGCAAGGTGTGTAATTACTAAGCACAACTTAATCCGAATCAAAGTAACATAAAGGAACATCTTGAGCAAGGTGTGTAATTACTAAGCTCAACTTAATCCGATTCAAAGTAACATAAAGGAACATTTGGAGCAAGGTGTGTAATTACTAAGCTAAACTTAATCCGACTCAAAGTAACATAAAGGAACATCTGGAGCAAGGTGTGTAATTACTAAGCTCAACTTAATCCGACTCAAAGTAACATAAAGGAACATCTGGAGCAAGGTGTGTAATTACTAATCACAACTTAATCCGACTCAAAGTAACATAAAGGAACATCTGGAGCAAGGTGTGTAATTACTAATCACAACTTAATCCGACTCAAAGTAACATAAAGGAACATCTGGAGCAAGGTGTGTAATTACTAAGCACAACTTAATCCGACTCAAAGTAACATAAAGGAACATCTGGAGCAAGGTGTGTAATTACTAAGCACAACTTACTCCGACTCAAAGTAACATAAAGGAACATCTGGAGCAAGGTGTGTAATTACTAAGCTCAACTTAATCCGACTCAAAGTAACATAAAGGAACATCTGGAGCAAGGTGTGTAATTACTAAGCTCAACTTAATCCGACTCAAAGTAACATAAAGGAACATCTAGAGCAAGGTGTGTAATTACTAAGCACAACTTAATCCGACTCAAAGTAACATCAAGGAACATCTGGAGCAAGGTGTGTAATTACTAAGCTCGACTTAAACCGATTCAAAGTAACATAAAGGAACATCTGGAGCAAGGTGTGTAATTACTAAGCTCAACTTAATCCGACTCAAAGTAACATAAAGGAACATCTGCAGCAAGTGTGTAATTACTAAGCTCAACTTAATTCTACTCAAAGTAACATAAAGGAACATCTAGAGCAAGGTGTGTAATTACTAAGCACAACTTAATCCGACTCAAAGTAACATAAAGGAACATCTGGAGCAAGGTGTGTAATTACTAAGCTCAACTTAATCCGATTCAAAGTAACATAAAGGAACATCTGCAGCAAGTGTGTAATTACTAAGCACAACTTAATCCGACTCAAAGTAACATAAAGGAACATCTGGAGCAAGGTGTGTAATTACTAAGCACAACTTAATCCGACTCAAAGTAACATAAAGGAACATCTGGAGCAAGGTGTGTAATTACTAAGCTCAACTTAATCCGACTCAAAGTAACATAAAGGAACATCTAGAGCAAGGTGTGTAATTACTAAGCACAACTTAATCCGACTCAAAGTAACATAAAGGGACATCTGGAGCAAGGTGTGTAATTACTAAGCTCTACTTAAACCGATTCAAAGTAACATAAAGGAACATCTGGAGCAAGGTGTGTAATTACTAAGCACAACTTAATCCGACTCAATGTAACATAAAGGAACATTTGGAGCAAGGTGTGTAATTACTAAGCTCAACTTAATCCGACTCAAAGTAACATAAAGGAACATCTGGAGCAAGGTGTGTAATTACTAAGCACAACTTAATCCGACTCAAAGTAACATAAAGGAACATCTGGAGCAAGTGTGTAATTAATAAGCACAACTTAATCCGACTCAAATTAACATAAAGGAACATTTGGGGTAAGGTGTTTAATTACTAAGCACAACTTAATCCGACTCAAAGTAACATAAAGGGACATCTGGAGCAAGGTGTGTAATTACTAAGCTCTACTTAAACCGATTCAAAGTAACATAAAGGAACATCTGGAGCAATGTGTGTAATTACTAAGCTCAACTTAATCCGACTCAAAGTAACATAAAGGAACATCTGGAGCAAGGTGTGTAATTACTAAGCTCAACTTAATTCTACTCAAAGTAACATAAACGAACATATAGAGCAAGGTGTGTAATTACTAAGCTCAACTTAATCCGATTCAAAGTAACATAAAGGAATATTTGCAGCAAGGTGTGTAATTACTAAGCTCAACTTAATCCGACTCAAAGTAACATAAAGGAACATCTGGAGCAATGTGTGTACTTACTAAGCACAACTTAATCCGACTCAAAGTAACATAAAGGAACATTTGGAGCAAGGTGTGTAATTACTAAGCTCAACTTAATCCGACTCAAAGTAACATAAAGGAACATCTAGAGCAAGGTGTGTAATTACTAAGCTGAACTTAATCCGATTCAAAGTAACATAAAGGAACATCTGGAGCAAGGTGTGTAATTACTAAGCACAACTTAATCCGACTAAAAACAACATAAAGGAACATCTGGAGCAAGGTCTGTAATTACTAAGCTCAACTTAATCCGACTCAAATTAACATAAAGGAACATTTGGAGCAAGGTGTGTAATTACTAAGCACAACTTAATCCGACTCAAAGTAACATAAAGGAACATCTGGAGCAAGGTGTGTAATTACTAAGCTCAACTTAATCCGATTCAAAGTAACATAAAGGAACATTTGGAGCAAGGTGTGTAATTACTAAGCTCAACTTAATCCGACTCAAAGTAACATAAAGGAACATCTGGAGCAATGTGTGTAATTACTAAGCACAACTTAATCCGACTCAAAGTAACATAAAGGAACATTTGGAGCAAGGTGTGTAATTACTAAGCTCAACTTAATCCGACTCAAAGTAACATAAAGGAACATCTAGAGCAAGGTGTGTAATTACTAAGCACAACTTAATCCGACTCAAAGTAACATAATGAACATCTGGAGCAAGGTGTGTAATTACTAAGCTCAACTTAATCCGATTCAAAGTAACATAAAGGAACATTTGGAGCAAGGTGTGTAATTACTAAGCTCAACTTAATCCGACTCAAAGTAACATAAAGGAACATCTGGAGCAAGGTGTGTAATTACTAAGCACAACTTAATCCGACTCAATGTAACATAAAGGAACATTTGGAGCAAGGTGTGTAATTACTAAGCTCAACTTAATCCGACTCAAAGTAACATAAAGGAACATCTGGAGCAAGGTGTGTAATTACTAAGCACAACTTAATCCGACTCAAAGTAACATAAAGGAACATCTGGAGCAAGTGTGTAATTAATAAGCACAACTTAATCCGACTCAAATTAACATAAAGGAACATTTGGGGTAAGGTGTTTAATTACTAAGCACAACTTAATCCGACTCAAAGTAACATAAAGGAACATCTGGAGCCAGGTGTGTAATTACTAATCACAACTTAATCCGACTCAAAACAACATAAAGGAACATTTGGAGCAAGGTGTGTAATTACTAAGCTGAACTTAATCCGACTCAAAGTAACATAAAGGAACATCTGGAGCAAGGTGTGTAATTACTAAGCTGAACTTAATCCGATTCAAAGTAACATAAAGGAACATCTGGAGCAAGGTGTGTAATTACTAAGCACAACTTAATCCGACTAAAAACAACATAAAGGAACATCTGGAGCAAGGTCTGTAATTACTAAGCTCAACTTAATCCGACTCAAAGTAACATAAAGGAACATCTGGAGCAAGGTGTGTAATTACTAAGCTGAACTTAATCCGATTCAAAGTAATATAAAGGAACATCTGGAGCAAGGTGTGTAATTACTAAGCACAACTTAATCCGACGAAAAACAACATAAAGGAACATCTGGAGCAAGGTCTGTAATTACTAAGCTCAACTTAATCCGACTCAAAGTAACATAAAGGAACATTTGGAGCAAGGTGTGTAATTACTAAGCACAACTTAATCCGACTCAAAGTAACATAAAGGAACATCTGCAGCAAGGTGTGTAATTACTAAGCACAACTTAATCCGACTCAAAACAACATAAAGGAACATCTAGATCAAGGTGTGTAATTACTAAGCACAACTTAATCCGATTCAAAGTAACATAAAGGAACATCTGGATCAAGGTGTGTAATTACTAAGCACAACTTAATCCGACTCAAAACAACATAAAGGAACATCTGGAGCAAGGTGTGTAATTACTAAGCACAACTTAATCCGACTCAAAGTAACATAAAGGAACATCTGGAGCAAGTGTGTAATTACTAAGCACAACTTAATCCGACTCAAATTAACATAAAGGAACATTTGGGGCAAGGTGTGTAATTACTAAGCACAACTTAATCCGACCCAAAGTAACATAAAGGAACATCTGGAGCAAGGTGTGTAATTACTAATCACAACTTAATCCGACTCAAAACAACATAAAGGAACATTTGGAGCAAGGTGTGTAATTACTAAGCTCAACTTAATCCGACTCAAAGTAACATAAAGGAACATCTGGAGCAAGGTGTGTAATTACTAAGCTCAACATAATCCGACTCAATGTAACATAAAGGAACATTTGGAGCAAGGTGTGTAATTACTAAGCTCAACTTAATCCGACTCAAAGTAACATAAAGGAACATCTGGAGCAAGGTGTGTAATTACTAAGCACAACTTAATCCGACTCAAAGTAACATAAAGGAACATCTGGAGCAAGTGTGTAATTAATAAGCACAACTTAATCCGACTCAAATTAACATAAAGGAACATTTGGGGTAAGGTGTTTAATTACTAAGCACAACTTAATCCGACTCAAAGTAACATAAAGGAACATCTGGAGCCAGGTGTGTAATTACTAATCACAACTTAATCCGACTCAAAACAACATAAAGGAACATTTGGAGCAAGGTGTGTAATTACTAAGCTGAACTTAATCCGACTCAAAGTAACATAAAGGAACATCTGGAGCAAGGTGTGTAATTACTAAGCTGAACTTAATCCGATTCAAAGTAACATAAAGGAACATCTGGAGCAAGGTGTGTAATTACTAAGCACAACTTAATCCGACTAAAAACAACATAAAGGAACATCTGGAGCAAGGTCTGTAATTACTAAGCTCAACTTAATCCGACTCAAAGTAACATAAAGGAACATCTGGAGCAAGGTGTGTAATTACTAAGCTGAACTTAATCCGATTCAAAGTAATATAAAGGAACATCTGGAGCAAGGTGTGTAATTACTAAGCACAACTTAATCCGACGAAAAACAACATAAAGGAACATCTGGAGCAAGGTCTGTAATTACTAAGCTCAACTTAATCCGACTCAAAGTAACATAAAGGAACATTTGGAGCAAGGTGTGTAATTACTAAGCACAACTTAATCCGACTCAAAGTAACATAAAGGAACATCTGCAGCAAGGTGTGTAATTACTAAGCACAACTTAATCCGACTCAAAACAACATAAAGGAACATCTAGATCAAGGTGTGTAATTACTAAGCACAACTTAATCCGATTCAAAGTAACATAAAGGAACATCTGGATCAAGGTGTGTAATTACTAAGCACAACTTAATCCGACTCAAAACAACATAAAGGAACATCTGGAGCAAGGTGTGTAATTACTAAGCACAACTTAATCCGACTCAAAGTAACATAAAGGAACATCTGGAGCAAGTGTGTAATTACTAAGCACAACTTAATCCGACTCAAATTAACATAAAGGAACATTTGGGGCAAGGTGTGTAATTACTAAGCACAACTTAATCCGACCCAAAGTAACATAAAGGAACATCTGGAGCAAGGTGTGTAATTACTAATCACAACTTAATCCGACTCAAAACAACATAAAGGAACATTTGGAGCAAGGTGTGTAATTACTAAGCTCAACTTAATCCGACTCAAAGTAACATAAAGGAACATCTGGAGCCAGGTGTGTAATTACTAAGCTCAACTTAATCCGATTCAAAGTAACATAAAGGAACATCTGGAGCAAGGTGTGTAATTACTAAGCACAACTTAATCCGACTAAAAACAACATAAAGGAACATCTGGAGCAAGGTCTGTAATTACTAAGCTCAACTTAATCCGACTCAAAGTAACATAAAGTAACATTTGGAGCAAGGTGTGTAATTACTAAGCACAACTTAATCTGACTCAAAGTAACATAAAGGAACATCTGGAGCAAGGTGTGTAATTACTAAGCTCAACTTAATCCGACTCAAAGTAAGATAAAGGAACATCTGGAGCAAGGTGTGTAATTACTAAGCTCAACTTAATCCGATTCAAAACAAAATAAAGGAACATTTGGTGCAAGGTGTGTAATTACTAAGCTCAACTTAATCCGACTCAAAGTAACATAAAGGAACATCTGGAGCAAGGTGTGTAATTACTAAGCACAACTTAATCCGACTCAAAGTAACATAAAGGAACATCTGGAGCAAGGTGTGTAATTACTAAGCACAACTTAATCCGACTCAAAACAACATAAAGGAACATCTAGAGCAAGGTGTGTAATTACTAAGCACAACTTAATCCGATTCAAAGTAACATAAAGGAACATCTGGATCAAGGTGTGTAATTACTAAGCACAACTTAATCCGACTCAAAACAACATAAAGGAACATCTGGAGCAAGGTGTGTAATTACTAAGCACAACATAATCCGACTCAAAGTAACATAAAGGAACATCTGGAGCAAGTGTGTAATTACTAAGCACAACTTAATCCGACTCAAATTAACATAAAGGAACATTTGGGGCAAGGTGTGTAATTACTAAGCACAACTTAATCCGACTCAAAACAACATAAAGGAACATCTAGAGCAAGGTGTGTAATTACTAAGCACAACTTAATCCGATTCAAAGTAACATAAAGGAACATCTGGATCAAGGTGTGTAATTACTAAGCACAACTTAATCCGACTCAAAACAACATAAAGGAACATCTGGAGCAAGGTGTGTAATTACTAAGCACAACTTAATCCGACTCAAAGTAACATAAAAGAACATCTGGAGCAAGTGTGTAATTACTAAGCACAACTTAATCCGACTCAAATTAACATAAAGGAACATTTGGGGCAAGGTGTGTAATTACTAAGCACAACTTAATCCGACCCAAAGTAACATAAAGGAACATCTGGAGCAAGGTGTGTAATTACTAATCACAACTTAATCCGACTCAAAACAACATAAAGGAACATTTGGAGCAAGGTGTGTAATTACTAAGCTCAACTTAATCCGACTCAAAGTAACATAAAGGAACATCTGGAGCCAGGTGTGTAATTACTAAGCTCAACTTAATCCGATTCAAAGTAACATAAAGGAACATCTGGAGCAAGGTGTGTAATTACTAAGCACAACTTAATCCGACTAAAAACAACATAAAGGAACATCTGGAGCAAGGTCTGTAATTACTAAGCTCAACTTAATCCGACTCAAAGTAACATAAAGTAACATTTGGAGCAAGGTGTGTAATTACTAAGCACAACTTCATCTGACTCAAAGTAACATAAAGGAACATCTGGAGCAAGGTGTGTAATTACTAAGCTCAACTTAATCCGACTCAAAGTAAGATAAAGGAACATCTGGAGCAAGGTGTGTAATTACTAAGCTCAACTTAATCCGATTCAAAACAAAATAAAGGAACATTTGGTGCAAGGTGTGTAATTACTAAGCTCAACTTAATCCGACTCAAAGTAACATAAAGGAACATCTGGAGCAAGGTGTGTAATTACTAAGCACAACTTAATCCGACTCAAAGTAACATAAAGGAACATCTGGAGCAAGGTGTGTAATTACTAAGCACAACTTAATCCGACTCAAAACAACATAAAGGAACATCTAGAGCAAGGTGTGTAATTACTAAGCACAACTTAATCCGATTCAAAGTAACATAAAGGAACATCTGGATCAAGGTGTGTAATTACTAAGCACAACTTAATCCGACTCAAAACAACATAAAGGAACATCTGGAGCAAGGTGTGTAATTACTAAGCACAACATAATCCGACTCAAAGTAACATAAAGGAACATCTGGAGCAAGTGTGTAATTACTAAGCACAACTTAATCCGACTCAAATTAACATAAAGGAACATTTGGGGCAAGGTGTGTAATTACTAAGCACAACTTAATCCGACTCAAAGTAACATAAAGGAACATCTGGAGCAAGGTGTGTAATTACTAATCACAACTTAATCCAACTCAAAACAACATAAAGGAACATTTGGAGCAAGGTGTGTAATTACTAAGCTCAACTTAATCCGACTCAAAGTAACATAAAGGAACATCTGGAGCCAGGTGTGTAATTACTAAGCTCAACTTAATCCGTTTCAAAGTAACATAAAGGAACATCTGGAGCAAGGTGTGTAATTACTAAGCACAACTTAATCCGACTAAAAACAACATAAAGGAACATCTGGAGCAAGGTCTGTAATTACTAAGCTCAACTTAATCCGACTCAAAGTAACATAAAGTAACATTTGGAGCAAGGTGTGTAATTACTAAGCACAACTTAATCCGACTCAAAGTAACATAAAGGAACATCTGGAGCAAGGTGTGTAATTACTAAGCTCAACTTAATCCGACTCAAAGTAAGATAAAGGAACATCTGGAGCAAGGTGTGTAATTACTAAGCTCAACTTAATCCGATTCAAAACAACATAAAGGAACATTTGGAGCAAGGTGTGTAATTACTAAGCTCAACTTAATCCGACTCAAAGTAACATAAAGGAACATCTGGAGCAAGGTGTGTAATTACTAAGCACAACTTAATCCGACTCAAAGTAACATAAAGGAACATCTGGAGCAAGGTGTGTAATTACTAAGCACAACTTAATCCGACTCAAAAAAACATAAAGGAACATCTAGAGCAAGGTGTGTAATTACTAAGCACAACTTAATCCGATTCAAAGTAACATAAAGAAACATCTGGATCAAGGTGTGTAATTACTAAGCACAACTTAATCCGACTCAAAACAACATAAAGGAACATCTGGAGCAAGGTGTGTAATTACTAAGCTCAACTTAATCCGACTCAAAGTAACATAAAGGAACATCTGGAGCAAGGTGTGTAATTACTAAGCTCAACTTAATTCTACTCAAAGTAACATAAACGAACATATAGAGCAAGGTGTGTAATTACTAAGCACAACTTAATCCGATTCAAAGTAACATAAAGCAACATCTGGAGCAAGGTGTGTAATTACTAAGCTCAACTTAATTCTACTCAAAGTAACATAAAGGAACATCTAGAGCAAGGTGTGTAATTACTAAGCACAACTTAATCCGATTCAAAGTAACATAAAGGAACATCTGGAGCAAGGTCTGTAATTACTAAGATCAACTTAATCCGGCTCAAAGTAACATAAAGGAACATCTAGAGCAAGGTGTGTAATTACTAAGCTCTACTTAATCCGATTCAAAGTAACATAAAGGAATATTTGCAGCAAGGTGTGTAATTACTAAGCTCAACTTAATCCGACTCAAAGTAACATAAAGGAACATCTGGAGCAATGTGTGTACTTACTAAGCACAACTTAATCCGACTCAAAGTAACATAAAGGAACATTTGGAGCAAGGTGTGTAATTACTAAGCTCAACTTAATCCAACTCAAAGTAACATAAAGGAACATCTAGAGCAAGGGGGGTAATTACTAAGCTGAACTTAATCCGATTCAAAGTAACATAAAGGAACATCTGGAGCAAGGTGTGTAATTACTAAGCACAACTTAATCCGACTAAAAACAACATAAAGGAACATCTGGAGCAAGGTCTGTAATTACTAAGCTCAACTTAATCCGACTCAAATTAACATAAAGGAACATTTGGAGCAAGGTGTGTAATTACTAAGCACAACTTAATCCGACTCAAAGTAACATAAAGGAACATCTGGAGCAAGGTGTGTAATTACTAAGCTCAACTTAATCCGATTCAAAGTAACATAAAGGAACATTTGGAGCAAGGTGTGTAATTACTAAGCTCTACTTAATCCGACTCAAAGTAACATAAAGGAACATCTGGAGCAAGGTGTGTAATTACTAAGCACAACTTAATCCGACTCAAAGTAACATAAAGGAACATCTGGAGCAAGGTGTGTAATTACTAAGCACAACTTAATCCGACTCAAAAAAACATAAAGGAACATCTAGAGCAAGGTGTGTAATTACTAAGCACAACTTAATCCGATTCAAAGTAACATAAAGAAACATCTGGATCAAGGTGTGTAATTACTAAGCACAACTTAATCCGACTCAAAACAACATAAAGGAACATCTGGAGCAAGGTGTGTAATTACTAAGCTCAACTTAATCCGACTCAAAGTAACATAAAGGAACATCTGGAGCAAGGTGTGTAATTACTAAGCTCAACTTAATTCTACTCAAAGTAACATAAACGAACATATAGAGCAAGGTGTGTAATTACTAAGCACAACTTAATCCGATTCAAAGTAACATAAAGCAACATCTGGAGCAAGGTGTGTAATTACTAAGCTCAACTTAATTCTACTCAAAGTAACATAAAGGAACATCTAGAGCAAGGTGTGTAATTACTAAGCACAACTTAATCCGATTCAAAGTAACATAAAGGAACATCTGGAGCAAGGTCTGTAATTACTAAGATCAACTTAATCCGGCTCAAAGTAACATAAAGGAACATCTAGAGCAAGGTGTGTAATTACTAAGCTCTACTTAATCCGATTCAAAGTAACATAAAGGAATATTTGCAGCAAGGTGTGTAATTACTAAGCTCAACTTAATCCGACTCAAAGTAACATAAAGGAACATCTGGAGCAATGTGTGTACTTACTAAGCACAACTTAATCCGACTCAAAGTAACATAAAGGAACATTTGGAGCAAGGTGTGTAATTACTAAGCTCAACTTAATCCAACTCAAAGTAACATAAAGGAACATCTAGAGCAAGGGGGGTAATTACTAAGCTGAACTTAATCCGATTCAAAGTAACATAAAGGAACATCTGGAGCAAGGTGTGTAATTACTAAGCACAACTTAATCCGACTAAAAACAACATAAAGGAACATCTGGAGCAAGGTCTGTAATTACTAAGCTCAACTTAATCCGACTCAAATTAACATAAAGGAACATTTGGAGCAAGGTGTGTAATTACTAAGCACAACTTAATCCGACTCAAAGTAACATAAAGGAACATCTGGAGCAAGGTGTGTAATTACTAAGCTCAACTTAATCCGATTCAAAGTAACATAAAGGAACATTTGGAGCAAGGTGTGTAATTACTAAGCTCTACTTAATCCGACTCAAAGTAACATAAAGGAACATCTGGAGCAATGTGTGTAATTACTAAGCACAACTTAATCCGACTCAAAGTAACATAAAGGAACATTTGGAGCAAGGTGTGTAATTACTAAGCTCAACTTAATCCGACTCAAAGTAACATAAAGGAACATCTAGAGCAAGGTGTGTAATTACTAAGCACAACTTAATCCGACTCAAAGTAACATAATGAACATCTGGAGCAAGGTGTGTAATTACTAAGCTCAACTTAATCCGATTCAAAGTAACATAAAGGAACATTTGGAGCAAGGTGTGTAATTACTAAGCTCAACTTAATCCGACTCAAAGTAACATAAAGGAACATCTGGAGCAAGGTGTGTAATTACTAAGCACAACTTAATCCGACTCAATGTAACATAAAGGAACATTTGGAGCAAGGTGTGTAATTACTAAGCTCAACTTAATCCGACTCAAAGTAACATAAAGGAACATCTGGAGCAAGGTGTGTAATTACTAAGCACAACTTAATCCGACTCAAAGTAACATAAAGGAACATCTGGAGCAAGTGTGTAATTAATAAGCACAACTTAATCCGACTCAAATTAACATAAAGGAACATTTGGGGTAAGGTGTTTAATTACTAAGCACAACTTAATCCGACTCAAAGTAACATAAAGGAACATCTGGAGCCAGGTATGTAATTACTAAGCACAACTTAATCCGATTCAAAGTAACATAAAGGAACATCTGGAGCAAGGTCTGTAATTACTAAGATCAACTTAATCCGGCTCAAAGTAACATAAAGGAACATCTAGAGCAAGGTGTGTAATTACTAAGCTCTACTTAATCCGATTCAAAGTAACATAAAGGAATATTTGCAGCAAGGTGTGTAATTACTAAGCTCAACTTAATCCGACTCAAAGTAACATAAAGGAACATCTGGAGCAATGTGTGTACTTACTAAGCACAACTTAATCCGACTCAAAGTAACATAAAGGAACATTTGGAGCAAGGTGTGTAATTACTAAGCTCAACTTAATCCAACTCAAAGTAACATAAAGGAACATCTAGAGCAAGGGGGGTAATTACTAAGCTGAACTTAATCCGATTCAAAGTAACATAAAGGAACATCTGGAGCAAGGTGTGTAATTACTAAGCACAACTTAATCCGACTAAAAACAACATAAAGGAACATCTGGAGCAAGGTCTGTAATTACTAAGCTCAACTTAATCCGACTCAAATTAACATAAAGGAACATTTGGAGCAAGGTGTGTAATTACTAAGCACAACTTAATCCGACTCAAAGTAACATAAAGGAACATCTGGAGCAAGGTGTGTAATTACTAAGCTCAACTTAATCCGATTCAAAGTAACATAAAGGAACATTTGGAGCAAGGTGTGTAATTACTAAGCTCTACTTAATCCGACTCAAAGTAACATAAAGGAACATCTGGAGCAAGGTGTGTAATTACTAAGCACAACTTAATCCGACTCAAAGTAACATAAAGGAACATCTGGAGCAAGGTGTGTAATTACTAAGCACAACTTAATCCGACTCAAAAAAACATAAAGGAACATCTAGAGCAAGGTGTGTAATTACTAAGCACAACTTAATCCGATTCAAAGTAACATAAAGAAACATCTGGATCAAGGTGTGTAATTACTAAGCACAACTTAATCCGACTCAAAACAACATAAAGGAACATCTGGAGCAAGGTGTGTAATTACTAAGCTCAACTTAATCCGACTCAAAGTAACATAAAGGAACATCTGGAGCAAGGTGTGTAATTACTAAGCTCAACTTAATTCTACTCAAAGTAACATAAACGAACATATAGAGCAAGGTGTGTAATTACTAAGCACAACTTAATCCGATTCAAAGTAACATAAAGCAACATCTGGAGCAAGGTGTGTAATTACTAAGCTCAACTTAATTCTACTCAAAGTAACATAAAGGAACATCTAGAGCAACGTGTGTAATTACTAAGCACAACTTAATCCGATTCAAAGTAACATAAAGGAACATCTGGAGCAAGGTCTGTAATTACTAAGATCAACTTAATCCGGCTCAAAGTAACATAAAGGAACATCTAGAGCAAGGTGTGTAATTACTAAGCTCTACTTAATCCGATTCAAAGTAACATAAAGGAATATTTGCAGCAAGGTGTGTAATTACTAAGCTCAACTTAATCCGACTCAAAGTAACATAAAGGAACATCTGGAGCAATGTGTGTACTTACTAAGCACAACTTAATCCGACTCAAAGTAACATAAAGGAACATTTGGAGCAAGGTGTGTAATTACTAAGCTCAACTTAATCCAACTCAAAGTAACATAAAGGAACATCTAGAGCAAGGGGGGTAATTACTAAGCTGAACTTAATCCGATTCAAAGTAACATAAAGGAACATCTGGAGCAAGGTGTGTAATTACTAAGCACAACTTAATCCGACTAAAAACAACATAAAGGAACATCTGGAGCAAGGTCTGTAATTACTAAGCTCAACTTAATCCGACTCAAATTAACATAAAGGAACATTTGGAGCAAGGTGTGTAATTACTAAGCACAACTTAATCCGACTCAAAGTAACATAAAGGAACATCTGGAGCAAGGTGTGTAATTACTAAGCTCAACTTAATCCGATTCAAAGTAACATAAAGGAACATTTGGAGCAAGGTGTGTAATTACTAAGCTCTACTTAATCCGACTCAAAGTAACATAAAGGAACATCTGGAGCAATGTGTGTAATTACTAAGCACAACTTAATCCGACTCAAAGTAACATAAAGGAACATTTGGAGCAAGGTGTGTAATTACTAAGCTCAACTTAATCCGACTCAAAGTAACATAAAGGAACATCTAGAGCAAGGTGTGTAATTACTAAGCACAACTTAATCCGACTCAAAGTAACATAATGAACATCTGGAGCAAGGTGTGTAATTACTAAGCTCAACTTAATCCGATTCAAAGTAACATAAAGGAACATTTGGAGCAAGGTGTGTAATTACTAAGCTCAACTTAATCCGACTCAAAGTAACATAAAGGAACATCTGGAGCAAGGTGTGTAATTACTAAGCACAACTTAATCCGACTCAATGTAACATAAAGGAACATTTGGAGCAAGGTGTGTAATTACTAAGCTCAACTTAATCCGACTCAAAGTAACATAAAGGAACATCTGGAGCAAGGTGTGTAATTACTAAGCACAACTTAATCCGACTCAAAGTAACATAAAGGAACATCTGGAGCAAGTGTGTAATTAATAAGCACAACTTAATCCGACTCAAATTAACATAAAGGAACATTTGGGGTAAGGTGTTTAATTACTAAGCACAACTTAATCCGACTCAAAGTAACATAAAGGAACATCTGGAGCCAGGTATGTAATTACTAATCACAACTTAATCCGACTCAAAACAACATAAAGGAACATTTGGAGCAAGGTGTGTAATTACTAAGCTGAACTTAATCCGACTCAAAGTAACATAAAGGAACATCTGGAGCAAGGTGTGTAATTACTAAGCTGAACTTAATCCGATTCAAAGTAACATAAAGGAACATCTGGAGCAAGGTGTGTAATTACTAAGCACAACTTAATCCGACTAAAAACAACATAAAGGAACATCTGGAGCAAGGTCTGTAATTACTAAGCTCAACTTAATCCGACTCAAAGTAACATAAAGGAACATCTGGAGCAAGGTGTGTAATTACTAAGCTGAACTTAATCCGATTCAAAGTAATATAAAGGAACATCTGGAGCAAGGTGTGTAATTACTAAGCACAACTTAATCCGACGAAAAACAACATAAAGGAACATCTGGAGCAAGGTCTGTAATTACTAAGCTCAACTTAATCCGACTCAAAGTAACATAAAGGAACATTTGGAGCAAGGTGTGTAATTACTAAGCACAACTTAATCCGACTCAAAGTAACATAAAGGAACATCTGCAGCAAGGTGTGTAATTACTAAGCACAACTTAATCCGACTCAAAACAACATAAAGGAACATCTAGAGCAAGGTGTGTAATTACTAAGCACAACTTAATCCGATTCAAAGTAACATAAAGGAACATCTGGATCAAGGTGTGTAATTACTAAGCACAACTTAATCCGACTCAAAACAACATAAAGGAACATCTGGAGCAAGGTGTGTAATTACTAAGCACAACTTAATCCGACTCAAAGTAACATAAAGGAACATCTGGAGCAAGTGTGTAATTACTAAGCACAACTTAATCCGACTCAAATTAACATAAAGGAACATTTGGGGCAAGGTGTGTAATTACTAAGCACAACTTAATCCGACTCAAAGTAACATAAAGGAACATCTGGAGCAAGTGTGTAATTACTAATCACAACTTAATCCGACTCAAAACAACATAAAGGAACATTTGGAGCAAGGTGTGTAATTACTAAGCTCAACTTAATCCGACTCAAAGTAACATAAAGGAACATCTGGAGCCAGGTGTGTAATTACTAAGCTCAACTTAATCCGATTCAAAGTAACATAAAGGAACATCTGGAGCAAGGTGTGTAATTACTAAGCACAACTTAATCCGACTCAAAGTAACATAAAGGAACATCTGGAGCAAGGTCTGTAATTACTAAGCTCAACTTAATCCGACTCAAAGTAACATAAAGTAACATTTGGAGCAAGGTGTGTAATTACTAAGCACAACTTAATCTGACTCAAAGTAACATAAAGGAACATCTGGAGCAAGGTGTGTAATTACTAAGCTCAACTTAATCCGACTCAAAGTAAGATAAAGGAACATCTGGAGCAAGGTGTGTAATTACTAAGCTCAACTTAATCCGATTCAAAACAAAATAAAGGAACATTTGGAGCAAGGTGTGTAATTACTAAGCTCAACTTAATCCGACTCAAAGTAACATAAAGGAACATCTGGAGCAAGGTGTGTAATTACTAAGCACAACTTAATCCGACTGAAAGTAACATAAAGGAACATCTGGAGCAAGGTGTGTAATTACTAAGCACAACTTAATCCGACTCAAAACAACATAAAGGAACATCTAGAGCAAGGTGTGTAATTACTAAGCACAACTTAATCCGATTCAAAGTAACATAAAGGAACATCTGGATCAAGGTGTGTAATTACTAAGCACAACTTAATCCGACTCAAAACAACATAAAGGAACATCTGGAGCAAGGTGTGTAATTACTAAGCACAACTTAATCCGATTCAAAGTAACATAAAGGAACATCTGGAGCAAGTGTGTAATTACTAAGCACAACTTAATCCGACTCAAATTAACATAAAGGAACATTTGGGGCAAGGTGTGTAATTACTAAGCACAACTTAATCCGACTCAAAGTAACATAAAGGAACATCTGGAGCAAGGTGTGTAATTACTAATCACAACTTAATCCAACTCAAAACAACATAAAGGAACATTTGGAGCAAGGTGTGTAATTACTAAGCTCAACTTAATCCGACTCAAAGTAACATAAAGGAACATCTGGAGCCAGGTGTGTAATTACTAAGCTCAACTTAATCCGATTCAAAGTAACATAAAGGAACATCTGGAGCAAGGTGTGTAATTACTAAGCACAACTTAATCCGACTAAAAACAACATAAAGGAACATCTGGAGCAAGGTCTGTAATTACTAAGCTCAACTTAATCCGACTCAAAGTAACATAAAGTAACATTTGGAGCAAGGTGTGTAATTACTAAGCACAACTTAATCCGACTCAAAGTAACATAAAGGAACATCTGGAGCAAGGTGTGTAATTACTAAGCTCAACTTAATCCGACTCAAAGTAAGATAAAGGAACATCTGGAGCAAGGTGTGTAATTACTAAGCTCAACTTAATCCGATTCAAAACAACATAAAGGAACATTTGGAGCAAGGTGTGTAATTACTAAGCTCAACTTAATCCGACTCAAAGTAACATAAAGGAACATCTGGAGCAAGGTGTGTAATTACTAAGCACAACTTAATCCGACTCAAAGTAACATAAAGGAACATCTGGAGCAAGGTGTGTAATTACTAAGCACAACTTAATCCGACTCAAAACAACATAAAGGAACATCTAGAGCAAGGTGTGTAATTACTAAGCACAACTTAATCCGATTCAAAGTAACATAAAGGAACATCTGGATCAAGGTGTGTAATTACTAAGCACAACTTAATCCGACTCAAAACAACATAAAGGAACATCTGGAGCAAGGTGTGTAATTACTAAGCACAACTTAATCCGACTCAAAGTAACATAAAGGAACATCTGGAGCAAGTGTGTAATTACTAAGCACAACTTAATCCGACTCAAATTAACATAAAGGAACATTTGGGGCAAGGTGTGTAATTACTAAGCACAACTTAATCCGACTCAAAGTAACATAAAGGAACATCTGGAGCAAGTGTGTAATTACTAATCACAACTTAATCCGACTCAAAACAACATAAAGGAACATTTAGAGCAAGGTGTGTAATTACTAAGCTCAACTTAATCCGACTCAAAGTAACATAAAGGAACATCTGGAGCCAGGTGTGTAATTACTAAGCTCAACTTAATCCGATTCAAAGTAACATAAAGGAACATCTGGAGCAAGGTGTGTAATTACTAAGCACAACTTAATCCGACTCAAAGTAACATAAAGGAACATCTGGAGCAAGGTCTGTAATTACTAAGCTCAACTTAATCCGACTCAAAGTAACATAAAGTAACATTTGGAGCAAGGTGTGTAATTACTAAGCACAACTTAATCTGACTCAAAGTAACATAAAGGAACATCTGGAGCAAGGTGTGTAATTACTAAGCTCAACTTAATCCGACTCAAAGTAAGATAAAGGAACATCTGGAGCAAGGTGTGTAATTACTAAGCTCAACTTAATCCGATTCAAAACAAAATAAAGGAACATTTGGAGCAAGGTGTGTAATTACTAAGCTCAACTTAATCCGACTCAAAGTAACATAAAGGAACATCTGGAGCAAGGTGTGTAATTACTAAGCACAACTTAATCCGACTGAAAGTAACATAAAGGAACATCTGGAGCAAGGTGTGTAATTACTAAGCACAACTTAATCCGACTCAAAACAACATAAAGGAACATCTAGAGCAAGGTGTGTAATTACTAAGCACAACTTAATCCGATTCAAAGTAACATAAAGGAACATCTGGATCAAGGTGTGTAATTACTAAGCACAACTTAATCCGACTCAAAACAACATAAAGGAACATCTGGAGCAAGGTGTGTAATTACTAAGCACAACTTAATCCGACTCAAAGTAACATAAAGGAACATCTGGAGCAAGTGTGTAATTACTAAGCACAACTTAATCCGACTCAAATTAACATAAAGGAACATTTGGGGCAAGGTGTGTAATTACTAAGCACAACTTAATCCGACTCAAAGTAACATAAAGGAACATCTGGAGCAAGGTGTGTAATTACTAATCACAACTTAATCCAACTCAAAACAACATAAAGGAACATTTGGAGCAAGGTGTGTAATTACTAAGCTCAACTTAATCCGACTCAAAGTAACATAAAGGAACATCTGGAGCCAGGTGTGTAATTACTAAGCTCAACTTAATCCGATTCAAAGTAACATAAAGGAACATCTGGAGCAAGGTGTGTAATTACTAAGCACAACTTAATCCGACTAAAAACAACATAAAGGAACATCTGGAGCAAGGTCTGTAATTACTAAGCTCAACTTAATCCGACTCAAAGTAACATAAAGTAACATTTGGAGCAAGGTGTGTAATTACTAAGCACAACTTAATCCGACTCAAAGTAACATAAAGGAACATCTGGAGCAAGGTGTGTAATTACTAAGCTCAACTTAATCCGACTCAAAGTAAGATAAAGGAACATCTGGAGCAAGGTGTGTAATTACTAAGCTCAACTTAATCCGATTCAAAACAACATAAAGGAACATTTGGAGCAAGGTGTGTAATTACTAAGCTCAACTTAATCCGACTCAAAGTAACATAAAGGAACATCTGGAGCAAGGTGTGTAATTACTAAGCACAACTTAATCCGACTCAAAGTAACATAAAGGAACATCTGGAGCAAGGTGTGTAATTACTAAGCACAACTTAATCCGACTCAAAACAACATAAAGGAACATCTAGAGCAAGGTGTGTAATTACTAAGCACAACTTAATCCGATTCAAAGTAACATAAAGGAACATCTGGATCAAGGTGTGTAATTACTAAGCACAACTTAATCCGACTCAAAACAACATAAAGGAACATCTGGAGCAAGGTGTGTAATTACTAAGCACAACTTAATCCGACTCAAAGTAACATAAAGGAACATCTGGAGCAAGTGTGTAATTACTAAGCACAACTTAATCCGACTCAAATTAACATAAAGGAACATTTGGGGCAAGGTGTGTAATTACTAAGCACAACTTAATCCGACTCAAAGTAACATAAAGGAACATCTGGAGCAAGGTGAGTAATTACTAATCACAACTTAATCCGACTCAAAACAACATAAAGGAACATTTGGAGCAAGATGTGTAATTACTAAGCTCAACTTAATCCGACTCAAAGTAACATAAAGGGACATCTGGAGCCAGGTGTGTAATTACTAAGCTCAACTTAATCCGATTCAAAGTAACATAAAGGAACATCTGGAGCAAGGTGTGTAATTACTAAGCACAACTTAATCCGACTAAAAACAACATAAAGGAACATCTGGAGCAAGGTCTGTAATTACTAAGCTCAACTTAATCCGATTCAAAGTAACATAAAGGAACATCTGGAGCAATGTGTGTAATTACTAAGCACAACTTAATCCGACTCAAAACAACATAAAGGAACATCTGGAGCAAGGTGTGTAATTACTAAGCACAACTTAATCCGACTCAAAGTAACATAAAGGAACATCTAGAGCAAGGTGTGTAATTACTAAGCACAACTTAATCCGATTCAAAGTAACATAAATGAACATCTGGATCAACGTGTGTAATTACTAAGCTCAACTTAATCCGGCTCAAAGTAACATAAAGGAACATTTGGAGCAAGGTGTGTAATTACTAAGCTCAACTTAATCCGATTCAAAGTAACATAAATGAACATTTGGAGCAAGGTGTGTAATTACTAAGCTCAACTTAATCCGACTCAAAGTAACATAAAGGAACATCTGGAGCAAGGTGTGTAATTACTAAGCTCAACTTAATCCGATTCAAAGTAACATAAAGGAACATCTGGAGCAAGGTGTGTAATTACTAAGGACAACTTAATCCGACTCAAAGTAACATAAAAGAACATCTGGAGCAAGGTGTGTAATTACTAAGCTCAACTTAATCCGATTCAAAGTAACATAAAGGAACATCTGGAGCAAGGTGTGTAATTACTAAGCTCAACTTAATCCGACTCAAAGTAACATAAAGGAACATCTAGAGCAAGGTGTGTAATTACTAAGCACAACTTAATCCGACTCAAAGTAACATAAAGAACATCTGCAGCAAGTGTGTAATTACTAAGCACAACGTAATCCGACTCAAATTAACATAAAGGAACGTCTGGGGCAAGGTGTGTAATTACTAAGCACAACTTAATCCGACTCAAAGTAACATAAAGGAACATTTGGGGCAAGGTGTGTAATTACTAAGCACAACTTAATCCGACTCAAAGTAACATAAAGGAACATCTGGAGCAAGGTGAGTAATTACTAATCACAACTTAATCCGACTCAAAACAACATAAAGGAACATTTGGAGCAAGGTGTGTAATTACTAAGCTCAACTTAATCCGACTCAAAGTAACATAAAGGGACATCTGGAGCCAGGTGTGTAATTACTAAGCTCAACTTAATCCGATTCAAAGTAACATAAAGGAACATCTGGAGCAAGGTGTGTAATTACTAAGCACAACTTAATCCGACTAAAAACAACATAAAGGAACATCTGGAGCAAGGAATGTAATTACTAAGCTCAACTTAATCCGACTCAAAGTAACATAAAGTATCATTTGGAGCAAGGTGTGTAATTACTAAGCACAACTTAATCCGACTCAAAGTAACATAAAGGAACATCTGGAGCAAGGTGTGTAATTACTAAGCTCAACTTAATCCGACTCAAAGTAAGATAAAGGAACATCTGGAGCAAGGTGTGTAATTACTAAGCTCAACTTAATCCGATTCAAAACAACATAAAGGAACATTTGGAGCAAGGTGTGTAATTACTAAGCTCAACTTAATCCGACTCAAAGTAACATAAAGGAACATCTGCAGCAAGTGTGTAATTACTAAGCACAACGTAATCCGACTCAAATTAACATAAAGTAACGTCTGGGGCAAGGTGTGTAATTACTAAGCACAACTTAATCCGACTCAAAGTAACATAAAGGAACATTTGGGGCAAGGTGTGTAATTACTAAGCACAACTTAATCCGACTCAAAGTAACATAAAGGAACATCTGGAGCAAGGTGAGTAATTACTAATCACAACTTAATCCGACTCAAAACAACATAAAGGAACATTTGGAGCAAGGTGTGTAATTACTAAGCTCAACTTAATCCGACTCAAAGTAACATAAAGGGACATCTGGAGCCAGGTGTGTAATTACTAAGCTCAACTTAATCCGATTCAAAGTAACATAAAGGAACATCTGGAGCAAGGTGTGTAATTACTAAGCTCAACTTAATCCGGCTCAAAGTAACATAAAGGAACATTTGGAGCAAGGTGTGTAATTACTAAGCTCAACTTAATCCGATTCAAAGTAACATAAAGGAACATCTGGAGCAAGGTGTGTAATTACTAAGCACAACTTAATCCGACTCAAAGTAACATAAAGGAACATCTGGAGCAAGGTGTGTAATTACTAAGCTCAACTTAATCCGATTCAAAGTAACATAAACAAACATCTGCAGCAAGTGTGTAATTACTAAGCACAACGTAATCCGACTCAAATTAACATAAAGGAACGTCTGGGGCAAGGTGTGTAATTACTAAGCACAACTTAATCCGACTCAAAGTAACATAAAGGAACATCTGGAGCAATGTGTGTAATTACTAAGCACAACTTAATCCGACTCAAAGTAACATAAAGGAACATCTGGAGCAATGTGTGTAATTACTAAGCACAACTTAATCCGACTAAAAACAACATAAAGGAACATCTGGAGCAAGGTGTGTAATTACTAAGCTCAACTTAATCCGACTCAAAGTAACATAAAGGAACATCTGGAGCAAGGTGTGTAATTACTAAGCTCAACTTAATCCGACTCACAGTAACATAAAGGAACATCTGGAGCAAGGTGTGTAATTACTAAGCACAACTTAATCCGACTCAAAGTAGCATAAAGGAACCTCCGGAGCAAGGTGTGTAATTACTAAGCACAACTTAATCCGACTCAAAACAACATAAAGGAACATCTAGAGCAAGGTGTGTAATTACTAAGCACAACTTAATCCGATTCAAAGTAACATAAAGGAACATCTGGATCAAGGTGTGTAATTACTAAGCACAACTTAATCCGACTCAAAACAACATAAAGGAACATCTGGAGCAAGGTGTGTAATTACTAAGCACAACTTAATCCGACTCAAAGTAACATAAAGGAACATCTGGAGCAAGTGTGTAATTACTAAGCACAACTTAATCCGACTCAAATTAACATAAAGGAACATTTGGGGCAAGGTGTGTAATTACTAAGCACAACTTAATCCGACTCAAAGTAACATAAAGGAACATCTGGAGCAAGGTGAGTAATTACTAATCACAACTTAATCCGACTCAAAACAACATAAAGGAACATTTGGAGCAAGGTGTGTAATTACTAAGCTCAACTTAATCCGACTCAAAGTAACATAAAGGAACATCTGGAGCCAGGTGTGTAATTACTAAGCTCAACTTAATCCGATTCAAAGTAACATAAAGGAACATCTGGAGCAAGGTGTGTAATTACTAAGCACAACTTAATCCGACTAAAAACAACATAAAGGAACATCTGGAGCAAGGTCTGTAATTACTAAGCTCAACTTAATCCGACTCAAAGTAACATAAAGTAACATTTGGAGCAAGGTGTGTAATTACTAAGCACAACTTAATCCGACTCAAACTAACATAAAGGAACATCTGGAGCAAGGTGTGTAATTACTAAGCTCAACTTAATCCGACTCAAAGTAAGATAAAGGAACATCTGGAGCAAGGTGTGTAATTACTAAGCTCAACTTAATCCGACTCAAAGTAACATAAAGGAACATCTGGAGCAAGGTGTGTAATTACTAACACAACTTAATCCGACTCAAAGTAACATAAAGGAACATCTGGAGCAAGGTGTGTAATTACTAAGCTCAACTTAATCCGATTCAAAGTAACATAAAGGAACATCTGGAGCAAGGTGTGTAATTACTAAGCTCAACTTGATCCGACTCAAAGTAACATAAAGGAACATCTGGAGCAAGGTGTGTAATTACTAAGCACAACTTAATCCGACTCAAAGTAACATAAAGGAACATCTGGAGCCAGGTGTGTAATTACTAAGCTCTACTTAATCCGATTCAAAGTAACATAAAGGAACATCTGGAGCAAGGTATGTAATTACTAAGCACAACTTAATCCGACTAAAAACAACATAAAGGAACATCTGGAGCAAGGTGTGTAATTACTAAGCTCAACTTAATCCGACTCAAAGTAAGATAAAGGAACATCTGGAGCAAGGTGTGTAATTACTAAGCTCAACTTAATCCGATTCAAAACAACATAAAGGAACATTTGGAGCAAGGTGTGTAATTACTAAGCTCAACTTAATCCGACTCAAAGTAACATAAAGGAACATCTGGAGCAAGGTGTGTAATTACTAACACAACTTAATCCGACTCAAAGTAACATAAAGGAACATCTGGAGCAAGGTGTGTAATTACTAAGCTCAACTTAATCCGATTCAAAGTAACATAAAGGAACATCTGGAGCAAGGTGTGTAATTACTAAGCTCAACTTGATCCGACTCAAAGTAACATAAAGGAACATCTGGAGCAAGGTGTGTAATTACTAAGCACAACTTAATCCGACTCAAAGTAACATAAAGGAACATCTGGAGCCAGGTGTGTAATTACTAAGCTCTACTTAATCCGATTCAAAGTAACATAAAGGAACATCTGGAGCTAGGTGTGTAATTACTAAGCACAACTTAATCCGACTAAAAACAACATAAAGGAACATCTGGAGCAAGGTCTGTAATTACTAAGCTCAACTTAATCCGACTCAAAGTAACATAAAGTAACATTTGGAGCAAGGTGTGTAATTACTAAGCACAACTTAATCCGACTCAAAGTAACATAAAGGAACATCTGGAGCAAGGTGTGTAATTACTAAGCTCAACTTAATCCGACTCAAAGTAAGATAAAGGAACATCTGGAGCAAGGTGTGTAATTACTAAGCTCAACTTAATCCGATTCAAAACAACATAAAGGAACATTTGGAGCAAGGTGTGTAATTACTAAGCTCAACTTAATCCGACTCAAAGTAACATAAAGGAACATCTGGAGCAAGGTGTGTAATTACTAAGCACAACTTAATCCGACTCAAAGTAACATAAAGGAACATCTGGAGCAAGGTGTGTAATTACTAAGCACAACTTAATCCGACTCAAAACAACATAAAGGAAGATCTAGATCAAGGTGTTTAATTACTAAGCACAACTTAATCCGATTCAAAGTAACATAAAGGAACATCTGGATCAAGGTGTGTAATTACTAAGCACAACTTAATCCGACTCAAAACAACATAAAGGAACATCTGGAGCAAGGTGTGTAATTACTAAGCACAACTTAATCCGACTCAAAGTAACATAAAGGAACATCTGGAACAAGTGTGTAATTACTAAGCACAACTTAATCCGACTCAAATTAACATAAAGTAACATTTGGGGCAAGGTGTGTAATTACTAAGCACAACTTAATCCGACTCAAAGTAACATAAAGGAACATCTGGAGCAAGGTGTGTAATTACTAATCACAACTTAATCCGACTCAAAACAACATAAAGGAACATTTGGAGCAAGGTGTGTAATTACTAAGCTCAACTTAATCCGACTCAAATTAACATAAAGGAACATCTGGAGCCAGGTGTGTAATTACTAAGCTCAACTTAATCCGATTCAAAGTAACATAAAGGAACATCTGGAGCAAGGTGTGTAATTACTAAGCACAACTTAATCCGACTAAAAACAACATAAAGGAACATCTGGAGCAAGGTCTGTAATTACTAACCTCAACTTAATCCGACTCAAAGTAACATAAAGTAACATTTGGAGCAAGGTGTGTAATTACTAAGCACAACTTAATCCGACTCAAAGTAACATAAAGGAACATCTGGAGCAAGGTGTGTAATTACTAAGCACAACTTAATCCGATTCAAAGTAACATAAAGGAACATCTGGATCAAGGTGTGTAATTACTAAGCACAACTTAATCCGACTCAAAACAACATAAAGGATCATCTGGAGCAAGGTGTGTAATTACTAAGCACAACTTAATCCGACTCAAAGTAACATAAAGGAACATCTGGAGCAAGGTGTGTAATTACTAAGCACAACTTAATCCGACTCAAAACAACATAAAGGAACATCTAGAGCAAGGTGTGTAATTACTAAGCACAACTTAATCCGATTCAAAGTAACATAAAGGAACATCTGGATCAAGGTGTGTAATTACTAAGCACAACTTAATCCGACTAAAAACAACATAAAGGAACATCTGGAGCAAGGTCTGTAATTACTAAGCTCAACTTAATCCGACTCAAAGTAACATAAAGTAACATTTGGAGCAAGGTGTGTAATTACTAAGCACAACTTAATCCGACTCAAAGTAACATAAAGGAACATCTGGAGCAAGGCGTGTAATTACTAAGCTCAACTTAATCCGACTCAATCTAAGATAAAGGAACATCTGGAGCAAGGTGTGTAATTACTAAGCTCAACTTAATCCGATTCAAAACAACATAAAGGAACATTTGGAGCAAGGTGTGTAATTACTAAGCTCAACTTAATCCGACTCAAAGTAACATAAAGGAACATCTGGAGCAATGTGTGTAATTACTAACACAACTTAATCCGACTCAAAGTAACATAAAGGAACATCTGGAGCAAGGTGTGTAATTACTAAGCTCAACTTAATCCGATTCAAAGTAACATAAAGGAACATCTGGAGCAAGGTGTGTAATTACTAAGCTCAACTTAATCCGATTCAAAGTAACATAAAGGAACATCTGGAGCAATGTGTGTAATTACTAAGCACAACTTAATCCGACTCAAAACAACATAAAGGAACATCTGGAGCAAGGTGTGTAATTACTAAGCACAACTTAATCCGACTCAAAGTAACATAAAGGAACATCTAGAGCAAGGTGTGTAATTACTAAGCACAACTTAATCCGATTCAAAGTAACATAAAGGAACATCTGGATCAACGTGTGTAATTACTAAGCTCAACTTAATCCGGCTCAAAGTAACATAAAGGAACATTTGGAGCAAGGTGTGTAATTACTAAGCTCAACTTAATCCGATTCAAAGTAACATAAATGAACATTTGGAGCAAGGTGTGTAATTACTAATCTCAACTTAATCCGACTCAAAGTAACATAAAGGAACATCTGGAGCAAGGTGTGTAATTACTAAGCTCAACTTAATCCGATTCAAAGTAACATAAAGGAACATCTGGAGCAAGGTGTGTAATTACTAAGCTCAACTTAATCCGACTCAAATTAACATAAAGGAACATCTAGAGCAAGGTGTGTAATTACTAAGCACAACTTAATCCGACTCAAAGTAACATAAAGGAACATCTGCAGCAAGTGTGTAATTACTAAGCACAACGTAATCCGACTCAAATTAACATAAAGGAACGTCTGGGGCAAGGTGTGTAATTACTAAGCACAACTTAATCCGACTCAAAGTAACATAAAGGAACATCTGGACCAATGTGTGTAATTACTAAGCACAACTTAATCCGACTCAAAGTAACATAAAGGAACATCTGGAGCAAGGTGTGTAATTACTAAGCTCAACTTAATCCGATTCAAAGTAACATAAACGAACATCTGGAGCAAGGTGTGTAATTACTAAGCACAACTTAATCCGACTAAAAACAACATAAAGGAACATCTGGAGCAAGGTGTGTAATTACTAAGCTCAACTTAATCCGACTCAAAGTAACATAAAGGAACATCTGGAGCAAGGTGTGTAATTACTAAGCTCAACTTAATCCGACTCACAGTAACATAAAGGAACATCTGGAGCAAGGTGTGTAATTACTAAGCACAACTTAATCCGACTCAAAACAACATAAAGGAACATCTAGAGCAAGGTGTGTAATTACTAAGCACAACTTAATCCGATTCAAAGTAACATAAAGGAACATCTGGATCATGGTGTGTAATTACTAAGCACAACTTAATCCGACTCAAAACAACATAAAGGAACATCTGGAGCAAGGTGTGTAATTACTAAGCACAACTTAATCCGACTCAAAGTAACATAAAGGAACATCTGGAGCAAGTGTGTAATTACTAAGCACAACTTAATCCGACTCAAAGTAACATAAAGGAACATCTGGAGCAAGGTGAGTAATTACTAATCACAACTTAATCCGACTCAAAACAACATAAAGGAACATTTGGAGCAAGGTGTGTAATTACTAAGCTCAACTTAATCCGACTCAAAGTAACATAAAGGAACATCTGGAGCCAGGTGTGTAATTACTAAGCTCAACTTAATCCGATTCAAAGTAACATAAAGGAACATCTGGAGCAAGGTGTGTAATTACTAAGCACAACTTAATCCGACTAAAAACAACATAAAGGAACATCTGGAGCAAGGTCTGTAATTACTAAGCTCAACTTAATCCGACTCAAAGTAACATAAAGTAACATTTGGAGCAAGGTGTGTAATTACTAAGCACAACTTAATCCGACTCAAAGTAACATAAAGGAACATCTGGAGCAAGGTGTGTAATTACTAAGCTCAACTTAATCCGACTCAAAGTAAGATAAAGGAACATCTGGAGCAAGGTGTGTAATTACTAAGCTCAACTTAATCCGATTCAAAACAACATAAAGGAACATTTGGAGCAAGGTGTGTAATTACTAAGCTCAACTTAATCCGACTCAAAGTAACATAAAGGAACATCTGGAGCAAGGTGTGTAATTACTAACACAACTTAATCCGACTCAAAGTAACATAAAGGAACATCTGGAGCAAGGTGTGTAATTACTAAGCTCAACTCAATCCGATTCAAAGTAACATATAGGAACATCTGGAGCCAGTGTGTAATTACTAAGCACAACTTAATCCGACTCAAATTAACATAAAGGAACATTTGGGGCATGGTGTGTAATTACTAAGCACAACTTAATCCGACTCAAAGTAACATAAAGGAACATCTGGAGCAAGGTGTGTAATTACTAAGCTCAACTTAATCTGATTCAAAGTAACATAAAGGAACATCTGGAGCAATGTGTGTAATTACTAAGCACAACTTAATCCGACTTAAAACAACATAAAGGAACATCTGGAGCAAGGTGTGTAATTACTAAGCACAACTTAATCCGACTCAAAGTAACATAAAGGAACATCTAGAGCAAGGTGTGTAATTACTAAGCACAACTTAATCCGATTCAAAGTAACATAAAGGAACATCTGGATCAACGTGTGTAATTACTAAGCTCAACTTAATCCGGCTCAAAGTAACATAAAGGAACATTTGGAGCAAGGTGTGTAATTACTAAGCTCAACTTAATCCGATTCAAAGTAACATAAATGAACATTTGGAGCAAGGTGTGTAATTACTAAGCTCAACTTAATCCGACTCAAAGTAACATAAAGGAACATCTGGAGCAAGGTGTGTAATTACTAAGCTCAACTTAATCCGATTCAAAGTAACATAAAGGAACATCTGGAGCAAGGTGTGTAATTACTAAGCACAACTTAATCCGACTCAAAGTAACATAAAAGAACATCTGGAGCAAGGTGTGTAATTACTAAGCTCAACTTAATCCGATTCAAAGTAACATAAAGGAACATCTGGAGCAAGGTGTGTAATTACTAAGCTCAACTTAATCCGACTCAAAGTAACATAAAGGAACATCTAGAGCAAGGTGTGTAATTACTAAGCACAACTTAATCCGACTCAAAGTAACATAAAGGAACATCTGCAGCAAGTGTGTAATTACTAAGCACAACGTAATCCGACTCAAATTAACATAAAGGAACGTCTGGGGCAAGGTGTGTAATTACTAAGCACAACTTAATCCGACTCAAAGTAACATAAAGGAACATCTGGAGCAATGTGTGTAATTACTAAGCACAACTTAATCCGACTCAAAGTAACATAAAGGAACATCTGGAGCAACGTGTGTAATTACTAAGCTCAACTTAATCCGATTCAAAGTAACATAAACGAACATCTGGAGCAAGGTGTGTAATTACTAAGCACAACTTAATCCGACTAAAAACAACATAAAGGAACATCTGGAGCAAGGTGTGTAATTACTAAGCTCAACTTAATCCGACTCAAAGTAACATAAAGGAACATCTGGAGCAAGGTGTGTAATTACTAAGCTCAACTTAATCCGACTCACAGTAACATAAAGGAACATCTGGAGCAAGGTGTGTAATTACTAAGCACAACTTAAACCGACTCAAAGTAGCATAAAGGAACATCTGGAGCAAGGTGTGTAATTACTAAGCACAACTTTATCCGACTCAAAGTAACATAAAGGAACATCTGGAGCAATGTGTGTAATTACTAAGCACAACTTAATTCGACTCAAAGTAACATAAAGGAACATCTGGAGCAAGGTGTGTAATTACTAAGCACAACTTAATCCGACACAAAGTAACATAAAGAAACATCTGGAGCAAGGTGTGTAATTACTAAGCTCAACTTAATCCGACTCAAAGTAACATAAAGGAACCTCTGGAGCAAGGTGTGTAATTACTAAGCTCAACTTAATCCGACTCAAAGTAACATAAAGGAACATCTGGAGCAAGGTGTGTAATTACTAAGCAGAACTTAATCCGACTCAAAGTAACATAAAGGAACATCTGGAGCAAGTGTGTAATTACTAAGCACAACTTAATCCGACTCAAATTAACATAAAGGAACATTTGGGGCAACATGTGTAATTACTAAGCTCAACTTAATCCGACTCAAACCAAGATAAAGGAACATCTCGAGCAAATTCGTTAATTTCAAAGGTCAATTTAATCCGCCACAAAGCAACATAAAGGGTCATCTGGTGCTAGTTAGTTAATAACTAAGTTCAATTTAATCCGACTACAACCAACATATAAAAAACCATCTGGAGCAAGTTCGGGAATTACTCAGCTCCATTTAATCCGACTCAAAGCAACATAAAGGAACATTTCGAGCAAGAGAGGTAATTAATAAGCTCAACTTAAAGCGGCTCAAAGCAACATAAAAGAACATCTAGTGCGAGGTAGGTAATTAATCAGCACAACTTAATCCGGCTCAAAGAAACATAAAGGAACATTTGGAGCAAGGTGTGTAATAACTAAGCACAACTTAATCCGACTCAAAGTAACATAAAGGAACATCTGGAGCAAGGTGTGTAATTACTAAGCACAACTTAATCCGACTCAAAACAACATAAAGGAACATTTGGAGCAAGGTGTGTAATTACTAAGCTCAACTTAATCCGACTCAAAGTAACATAAAGGAACATCTGGATCAAGGTGTGTAATTACTAAGCTCAACTTAATCCGACTCAAAGTAACATAAAGGAACATCTAGAGCAAGGTGTGTAATTACTAAGCACAACTTAATCCGACTCAAAGTAACATAAAGGAACATCTGGAGCAAGGTGTGTAATTACTAAGCTCAACTTAATCCGATTCAAAGTAACATAAAGGAACATCTGGAGCAAGGTGTATAATTACTATGCTCAACTTAATCCGACTCAAAGTAACATAAAGGAACATCTAGAGCAAGGTGTGTAATTACTAAGCACAACTTAATCCGACTCAAAGTAACATAAAGGAACATCTGCAGGAAGTGTGTAATTACTAAGCACAACTTAATCCGACTCAAATTAACATAAAGGAACATCTGGGGCAAGGTGTGTAATTACTAAGCACAACTTAATCCGAGTCAAAGTAACATAAAGGAACATCTGGAGCAAGGTGTGTAATTACTAAGCTCAACTTAATCCGACTCAAAGTAACATAAAGGAACATCTGGAGCAATGTGTGTAATTACTAAGCACAACTTAATCCGACTCAAAGTAACATAAAGGAACATCTGGAGCAAGGTGTGTAATTACTAAGCTCAACTTAATCCGATTCAAAGTAACATAAAGGAACATCTGGAGCAAGGTGTGTAATTACTAAGCACCACTTAATCCGTCTAAAAACAACATAAAGGAACATCTGGAGCAAGGTGTGTAATTACTAAGCTCAACTTAATCCGACTCAAAGTAACATAAAGGAACATCTGGAGCAAGGTGTGTAATTACTAAGCACAACTTAATCCGACTCAAAACAACATAAAGGAACATTTGGAGCCAGGTGTGTAATTACTAAGCTCAACTTAATCCGACTCAAAGTAACATAAAGGAACATCTGGAGCAAGGTGTGTAATTACTATGCTCAACTTAATCCGACTCACAGTAACATAAAGGAACATCTGGAGCAAGGTGTGTAATTACTAAGCACAACTTAATCCGACTCAAAGTAGCATAAAGGAACATCTGGAGCAAGGTGTGTAATTACTAAGCACAACTTAATCCGACTCAAAGTAACATAAAGAAACATCTGGAGCAATGTGTGTAATTACTAAGCTCAACTTAATCCGACTCAAAGTAACATAAAGGAACATCTGGAGCAAGGTGTGTAATTACTAAGCTCAACTTAATCCGACTCAAAGTAACATAAAGGAACATCTGGAGCAAGGTGTGTAATTACTAAGCAGAACTTAATCCGACTCAAAGTAACATAAAGGAACATCTGGAGCAAGTGTGTAATTACTAAGCACAACTTAATCCGACTCAAATTAACATAAAGTAACATTTGGGGCAAGATGTGTAATTACTAAGCTCAACTTAATCCGACTCAAACCAAGATAAAGGAACATCTCGAGCAAATTCGTTAATTTCAAAGGTCAATTTAATCCGCCTCAAAGCAACATAAAGGGTCATCTGGTGCAAGTTAGTTAATAACTAAGTTCAATTTAATCCGACTACAACCAACATATAAAAAACCATCTGGAGCAAGTTCGGGAATTACTCAGCTCCATTTAATCCGACTCAAAGCAACATAAAGGAACATTTCGAGCAAGAGAGGTAATTAATAAGCTCAACTTAAAGCGGCTCAAAGCAACATAAAAGAACATCTAGAGCGAGGTAGGTAATTAATCAGCACAATTTAATCCGGCTCAAAGAAACATAAAGGAACATCTGGAGCAAGTTGCGTAATTACTAAGCTCACTTTAATGCGACTCAAAGCAACATAAACGAACATTCGGAGCAAGGTAGGTAATTAAAACGCTCAACTTAATCCGACTCAAACCAACATAATGGAACATCTGGAGCAAGTTGGGAAATTACTATGCTCAACTTAATCCTGCTCAAAACAACATAATGGAACACCTGGAGCAAGTTGGGGAATTACTATTCTCAACTTAAACCGTCTCAAAACAACATAATGGAACATCTGGAGCAAGTTGGGTAATTACTCAGCTCAACTTAATCCGACTCAAAGCAACATAAAGCAACATTTGGAGCAAGTTGAGTGATTACTAAGCTCAACTTAATCCGGCTCAAAGCAACATAAAAAAACATCTGGGGCAAAATAGGTAATTACTAAGCTCAACTTAATCCGACTCACAGCATCATATAGGAACATCTGGAGCAAGGTAGATAATTACTAAGCTCAAATTAATCTGCCTCAGAGCAACATAAAGGAACACTTGGAGCAAGCCGGGTAATTACTAAGCTCAACTTAATCCGACTCAAACCAAGATAAAGGACCATCTCGAGCAATTTCTTTAATTACAAAGGTCAAGTTAATCCGACTCAAAGCAACATAAAAAAACATCTGGAGCAAGATAGGTAATTACTAAGCTCAACTTAACCTGACTCACAGCATCATAAAGGAATATCTGGAGCAAGGTAAGTAATCCCTGAGCTCAACTTAATCAAACTCAAAACAACATAAAGGAATATCTGGAGCAACGTAGCTAATTACTAATGAATAATGAATAGACTTCATCTCAGAACTTCAGAAGATACGAGTATGAAAAAATGTGCGGAATAATGAATAGACTTCATCTCATAAATTCAGCCAACCGTTATGAAGATACTAGTGTGGATCATGTATGGAATAATGAAAAGACTTCATCTCAGAACTTCAGAGAATACTAAGAAGTCTGAAGAATATACCGCCCTAAACTTTCTGCTAAATCCAGCAAAATCAAAAACGATCAACGTGCTCAGAAGTTCTTGACCAGCTCAATTAGTGGTTCAAAAATATTCTGAAGTTTGGTCCTATTTCTAGGAATGGTTCGCATCGAAAACTTTTCAGCTCCCCCAGGTACTTTATGGAATAAAGTTTTCTACCATTTGAAAAATTGCTGGGTAGTTTAATAACCAAATACAATAATGTTTGCCAGAAAGAAGACACTGCTTCATCCGTTGTAGCTCGTCTAATCTGTGTGACCTCAATTGCCGATCAAGCGTAAGGAATGGCGTCTTTCTAGGTTCTTCAAACATGTGCAGACGAGAATATCAACTAGATGAGCGACAACACATTACCCTTCTTGATAAAACTGTGTATTAGTGACTGATTAGACTGATATATCGCTGCGGCATCTTTGTTTACTGTTGATATTCTGCGGAGAGTCGTTTCTTGTTGCTATGACTGAAACCAGACGACGGTCACTCAAGACGTTCATCGTTGCCATGGCGTCATTACAAAGAACCATTTTTTGTTTTTCAAAGGTATTGCGCTCTTTCACTACTACCCATTCCTCCTCCTCCTTCTTCTCTTCTTCTTCTTCTTATTATTATTATTATATTTTCTTTTATTTCTCTTTCTTTCATCTCTGTTTTCTTCTTTTTACATTTTTGCCTTTTACATACCGCTACTCTTTCTCTTTTTTCTTTTTTTCTTTATTCCTTCCTCCCTGTTATTGTTTCTTTTCTCTGTCTTCCTCTTTTAACCTTGTTTTTTTCTTTCTTCCTCTTTTCCCATTTTTCTTTTTCTTCTCATTTCTTTACTATTACTCTCATTTATTTTCATTTTCACTTTATCTCTTCCTTACTATCGTTCTCTTTCTTCATTTTGTCTTCTCTTTTTCTATTTCATTTTCCTTTTCCCTTTACTTTTTGCTTTTACTCTTTCTTTACATGCTACGAATTTTTTTCACTTTTTTATTTCTTTCCCTATCTCTTTTTCTCTTTCATATCATCGCACTCTTTCAACTCCTTCCACTAATATTATTATATCTTGCGTTCTTTTTCTCTTTATTTGATCCCTACTGTTAATCTCTCTTCTTCTTCTTTTTCTTCTTCTTCTAACTTTTTCTTCTTCTTCTTCTTTTTTTTCTTTTTCTTCTTCTTCTTCTTAGTTTCGTTTGGTTGGGTTTGTTTTACAGCATATCAACCTCAATGTGTTATTTAATGCCGAAAAGATTTTTATTGCTGGTAATATTTCTTTTTCTCCAAAAATGTATTGTTGCTATTTTTTTCTTTTTCCAAAATGTATTGCTGACAATATTTTTTTTCCCCAAAAATGTATTCCTGCTATTTTTTTCCAAAATGTATTGCTGGTGATATTTTTCTTTCAAAAATATATATCTAGTAATGATTTTTTCAAAAAATGTATTGCTGGTATTAAAACCTATTTTTATACTTTCATAGGGTTCTCACATAGCTTGGACCCTAATAGGTGCTACCACCCGGGCCGGGGGTGAACATAGGAATACCAGTAATTAAGAGATGATTCTATATTCCTCAAAACCTCCTGATCAGGGGCCTTAATATCGGATTTAGTTCATCGTCTCTTCTTGTTTATTTTTCTTTACTGCATTTCTTTTTCTCTTTTTCTTCATTCCTTCTCTTTAACATTATTTTCTTTTTTCTCTACTCCTTTGCATTTATTACTACCTTTTTATCTTTTTCCTCTTTTTTTTTCTTCTTCCTTTTTTTTTTCCTTTCTTATATTTCCTTGGTTTTGTATACCACAACATCAAACCTCGACCTCTGGCGGACCAATCAAGCTAAACAAGCAACCCTTTTAATTATTCGTGTTCTTCATTTTTTTCTTCATTTTTTGTTTTTGTTTTTGTTTTTTATTTTGTTTTGTTTTTCTCTTTCCCTCCTCTTTGTCCCACAATTTTCTTTTCTTTTATCGTTCAACTTTTTTTCCTTCTACCTCCTCTCTTATTCATTTTTCTTTTGACTTCTTATCCTCTTCCTCCTCCTTCTTACATCTGACGACCTTTTTATCGCCATTTTGTCATTCTAACAAGTCCTTCAACTGCTCTCATGTGTGAAAGACACACGTTGGCACGAGAACACATTCTAAAGAGACCAACGCAGAGATTTTTTTAGTCTTCCTTAGGAAATGGGCCAAAACCGAAACCCCACAAAAAGAACGGGCAAAGTTCACGGGTGCCCACTCGAAATCAAACCAACCATGCTCAAAAGCCCGTGAACAATGACTTTTGTCCATAAGTATCGATGATTTTTCAAGTAGACAAACAGAAAATATTACATGCTTGTTTTACAAATTCAAAATAAATTCTATTCCATCTTGGTTTGATTGATATTGTTTAGCAGCATATTAACCCCTATGAGCTATTAACCCCTATGGCTTATTAAATGCCGAAATCTAATTATTTTGAACGCAACTGCATGCCTTCAACTACAGATAAAAATGTGTTGTTGGTCATTTAGCTATAAAAATGTATTGCAGATAATTTTGCTATAAATATGAATTGTTATACTTTCATAGTGTTTTGTTTTTGTTTGGGGGTTCACTATTTACTCATAGCTGGGACCCTAACAGGTGCTGCCACCCAGGGTCCGAGTGGACGTGGGAACAACAGCAATTAAGAGGTGGTCCCATACTCCTAAAAACCTTCAATCTTCCGACCAGATGACTTGCTGCTGTATGTAGTTAATCGTCATACCCAGGAAAAAGATTCATAAAACTGCTGCTACATTGTAAAAATGGCATGGTATCTACAATAATTTATGTATATGGCGTGAAGTACCGTATATTGCAAATATTTCTGTAAACATGTCATTAGTTTTGTAAGAAATAGTAATAAATTATATGTTGCTAATAAATTATACGTTGCTTATATGAGACAACATGGGATTTGAATAAATTACAAAATCATGGTAATGAGTAAGTTCGGACGTGAATAAAACTTTCACTTAAGATCATATCAAGGGTATATAATGTTGGGTTTCTTAAAGCACTCACTGTAAGTAATCCACCCGGATTTCTGGTACCAACTAGAGTAGATAAACTTCGGGAGTTAAAGCAAAAGATAAAGCTATAAATTTACTGATCCACTTGTGTTGCAAAAGCCTCCCAGGTTTCTTAATCCACCATAAGATCTGATTTGGATCTCTGCCCAGAAGAATTATCTACGGGTGGATTAAAACCATGCCAGCTACAGCCGGGATACTTTTACTCTATCAATAAAAGGAAATTCGAATTGCCTTTTATCACTAAACGTTATTTCTTATTTCATTTTGGAGGTTAGCCGAGTCTTTTTCCGATAGAAGCAATCATTTTTACCTTCTGCATTAACTTTTAAAAAATATCTTCGCACAGTCTGTCACAATGTTGGGTGTGTGGGGAGCGTTTCGGATATTTGCGAGAAAAATGAAATCGACGAGGCAAATTCAAATATCAGGCTCGTCTGTGACGTTCACTTTCTCACAAAGGCGCTTGAGAAAGGTATGAATCCATCTAGTATCCCCCAAGCTATGGGTTAAATTGCAATGTAGTTTAGTCTCCCTAGACTTGGTCAGCAACCAATCTAAGAAAAGAAAAACTGAATTCCAAAACCCGGAAAAGGGAATGGGAAACCACTCCAATATCCTGCATTTTTACAGATAATAATAAAAAGTAATATGTCTAAAGTCATGAAGCACTCCGCACTGAAGGGTCACGACATTAAAAGAAAGAAAGAAAGAAAGAAAGAAAGAAAGAAAGAAAAACGGTTTGAATCGACTCAACAAACGGAATTCACTTTCCAACTAAGACATTTTGTGTTCACTTTCACACTAATATCCTTGGGGAAGGAACGAATCCTCCTCTTTACCTCCCAACTGTGGGTTAAATAATAGGGTAGACTGGTCTTTCTAGTCTTGGATGGTAACCAATCTAAGAAACGAAAAGCTTTGAATTCCAAACCGACGAGAAAAGACTATACTTCCCAAGAAGTCATGGCAATTCACACATATTAAAGGAAACTGTAAAGATCCGTGTTCTATCCTCATAATCTTCACTTCTTAACGCAATCTATTTCACTCAAATCCCCCCACATTCATAATAACCATTTTAACAGTAACCTTCTACCTTGAGCGTCTCTCGAGCCTGGTATTGTATTAACTTTAGTATAAATACTCAATTTCAGCACCATCTCCTTTAGTGTCAATGCACTTAATCGAACATTTCTGCATGAATCAAATATCTTCGGGCTTATGGCCATATCACGTTGAAACACTGGCTTGAATCTGGTCTGTACCTAAATGGGTGATATTTCTGAAATTGGCAAAAATGCAATTGATCCTAAAAATGGATTACGTACGATCATCGAAGTTAAGCAACGTCGAGGCTGGTCAGTAACTTGATAGTCGACTGCTCGGGAATAAGAGGAGCTGTAAGCTTAAATATACCGGTCGTATAATGTGCTTACGACCATATCACATTGAAATACCGGTCCCGTACGATCTTCGAAGTTAAGCAACGTTGAGTCTGGGAATACCGGCTGCTGTAAGGTTGAATTTGCGGGCGGTGTAATGAATAATGGCTCGAAATTGTTAAGCGGGGAGCCGAGCTCCGATTCCAGTCGGGTTCACCTACGCGCAAATACCTTTGGGAAAGGCATGAATCCACTTCTTCTCCTATCTATGGGTTAATTAGTAAAACTTCTATCGCTAAATAATTATTATCTCCTCCCCCAAAATTATTACAATCTAAAATCATTTCCTGGTTAAATAACTTTCAAAGGGTTGATAAACCGTAAAAAACGGATCCATCAAATCAAATACCTTGAACAGTGAAATTTTCATTAATTAATATCTACTGGTTATATGTCAAATACAGTGAATGTTCATTGAAAATTTCTATAAAGTTTGTATAAAAAGTGAATGTTTGACATTCGCGAGTCAGTGTTAAGTTTTTTGATCGAGCGCTTTCAGCTTTTTGTTTTATTCATTTTCAAGGGCCAAGATTTAAAAAAAGTAAAAGAAATGTAATTATCTGCAATTATTATTATAATCTACTTCTCTTCTCAAAATCTCTTCATCTCAAACTCTCTCCCCTCTCTCTCTCTCTCTCTCTCTCTCTCTCTCTCTCTCTCTCTCTCTCTCTGTCTATGTCTCTTTCACTCAATCTGTTTCTCTATCTCTTAAATTCTCTCACTCAATCTTTACCTAAGTCTCTCTTTCTCTCTCTCTCTCACTCTCAGTTTCTGAATCGGTTTCTTGCAGTCACATTCTCTTTTCTCTCTCAATCTCTCACTCTCACTCTCTCTCTCTCTCTCTCTCTTTCAGTTTCATTCTCTTAATCCCTTTCTCTCAGTTTTTCTCTTTCTCCTTCTCTCAATCTCTTTCAATTTCACTCACTCGATCTGTCATTCAATCCCTTTCAACCTCTCTCGCTCTCTCTTTCTTTCTTTAAATCACGCTCTGTCTCTCTCTCAGTCTTTCTTTAATCTTTCTCAATCTCTCTGTCTGTCAGTCCATCTATCTCTCTATCTATCTATCTATCTATCTATCTATCTATCTATCTATCACATTCTTTCTTTAAATCACTCTATCCCAATCTCTCCAACAATCTCTCTCTGTCTCGCTCTCAATCTTTCTTTCAATCTTTCTGTCTATTTGTCCGTCTCTCATTCTCTCTTTCTCTCTCTTCATTTACACCATTTTCTATTTTCTCGGGATCAACGACCTTACAAAATGATTTCCGACATTGTCTCTTACTGATCTTGGCAGATGTCGTCCTCATATCAAAATACGCAATCACTTCCAGAAGCTGTATGCAAATAAACTTAGAAGAGACAAGCTATCACACCTTTAAAGCAAACAATGATGCGTATGAAATTAGCGAGTCAAAATCAGGTAACGTGACTACTTTCATCTTTCCTTATTCCCTCTACTCTCTCTTTCTTCCTTCTTTCCTTCCTTCCTTCCTTCCATTCATTTCTTCCTTCCTTTTTCTCTTTATCTTTTACACACTCACTCGCTCTCTCCTTTCCCATCATTTTCTCCTTTTTATTCTCTCTCTCGCAGTTTTGTCAACACTCGCATTCTTCTCTCGGCAATACACACTCTCTTCTTTCTTTCTTTCTTTCTTTCTTTCTCTCATTCTTTCTCTTCCTCTTTCTCTCTTTTCCCTTCTCTCTCTATCGTTCTCTCTTTTTCTATCTCTTTCACTCATTCTCCTTCTCCCTCTCTCTATTTTCCTTCATATATACAGGTATATATTTACAACACTAGTGAGAAATATTTTAATACCTTTGAGCCACTCAAAGGTGGAGATTTATTTTAAAATGAATATAGTGTGATGTGAGTGAAAGATTATCTAGTACAACGTGGAGATTAGGAGGTTTAGCGAGGTAGATAACGACTAACTCTTGTTTAGAAGAGCTGAAGTTTGTAATGTTCAGAGAAGCATCCCCGTGGGAGTCAATTCCACAAAGTAGCAATTCTTGTGAAAAAGCGTCCTGAATTTCACGATAAAAATTGATCTTCAGATGCAAGAACAAATAGTAATTGTTCGTTAATTAATTTATAAGTACCGACTTTATAATTACAGACTACGACCACTGACTTCTCCAACCTTTAGGCGCAGTGGGTAATAATCACAAAAATGAAAAAATACCCGCGATTTTTATCTTTCAGTCGGGACCTAATTTGCACAGCAAGTAATTATTCTCCGGTCTATACTTGTTAATAAATTTGGATTTTTATTGAGGAAGATTTCTTGTTCAAGGTAATAATATTCAATTTCTGCCCGAAACACTTGAAACAGGTTTCCCACGCTTGACTTAATTACTTATTCAACAATGAGGAATTAACTGCTATTCTTACGATCCCATATATATTTGTGCTTTTGGCGTAGCATCTTCTATATGAGTATGTTTTATGCTTACAAAAATTTAAGCTAAAATTTTAAACAAACTGCAATTTTGGATACAAAAAAAATAAAAGTTATTCACCTTGAACTATGAAAGCAACGATAATGGCTAGTATAATATATTAATATATACTTTTAACCTCGTATAATCTATCAACCCTGAATCTGAGCTCAATAAAAATAGTTCTCTGCGCCTAACTTTTGTAGGGCTTTTGAATGAGCTAAGAATCATTGAAATCGTGCCAGTGGGAGCGAAAGAGTTGATTGGACACACACACGCACAAACAGAAATACACTGTATTTTATATATATATATATATATATATATATATATATATATATATATATATATATATATATATATTTAAAGCCATTTATTTTACATTCAACATCATCACTTGATAAGACACCGGAGGTGTTGAAACAAAATTGCTATTTTTGTAGTGATTTTATAACATATTTATGTTAGAATTTTTAGATAAATAATTATATATGTATATATATATATATATATATATATATATATATATATATATATATATACATAACTGTGTGTGTGTGTGTGTGTGTGTGTGTGTGTGTGTGTGTGTGTGTGTGTGTGTGACATCCGTCGTTTTCGGGGAACGTTGGATCTGTGCCCAAAGAGTTATGCCTCAGCTGCTGATGGCTGTTATGGCTGTACAGGCCCACATGGGAGTGACTGTCTTGATTGCATCGAATTCATGTGAAAACGCTCTCCCCTGATGTCGCCTTGTTGCTTTGAGGACGCTTCATCCGATCCCACTGGCCTCATGTCCGTTTTGCAGACGTCCTTAAATATTCGGAATCCTCCCATCATATATATATATATATATATATATATATATATATATATATATATATATATGAGGGTTAAATGTGGTATATCTAAAGTATATATATATATATATATATATATATAGTACAGGGCTGGTACACATGGAATAAAATTCCAATAACCGAAAACGCTATTCTTAAAAGAGCGCTCAATACCGTAGTAATCTTATAACATGCATAACTTATAAATTTGTGTGTATATATATATATATATATATATATATATATATATATATAATTTGGTTATACTATATTTATATATAATTTGGATATACCATATTTACCTATCGTCATGTTGCTTGGAACATGTGTCAATGATTTGGGCAAAGATCCGTGAGGCTAAAATTGAAAAAGGAGAATATTCACGTTATCTGGTTAGATCTTGCTAATGGGTATAGTTCAGTTCTGCATATCATGATACAGTTGGCATTGGAGTTCTTCTACGTTCCGCAGAGACTCAGGGATTGTCTGGCTATGTACTGCAATCAGTTCATACTGCGTTTTTCGACGACGAAGTACACTACAAGATATGTGGAGCTGCAAAGGGGAATTGCTATGGGATGTGCCATCTCTGCAGTACTGTTTGTGATGGTGATGGAGGTGATCTTGAGAGGTCTGGCGCCATTGTACCGCTTCCTGCAGAATGAGGTCAAAATCCGAGCATTTATGGATGATTTGACGATAATTATAGGAAAGTAGGACAGTTAGTTCTGGATAGACTTGCAGAGTTGGTAGAATGGAGTCAGATGGCCTTCAAACCAAAGAAAAGCAGGTCACAGTCTATGAAGGGAGATTCTGTCATACGTGAAGTGTTTTCCATCGCAGGTGAAAGGATACCAACAGTGCGGGAGCAAGGTGTGAAGAGTCTTGGGAGGTAGTATAACTTTCCTGTGACAGATCGTCACCGTGGGATTGAAATACAGTAACAAGCGGAGGTGGGCCCGCGAAGAATAGACCAATGTGGGCTTCCCGGAAAGTTTAAGGTGTGGTGTATGCATTTTGGATTGATGCTTAGATTAATGTGGCCGCTGACTATATATGAGGTGGCACTGTCTAGAGTTGAGATAATTGAGAGAAAAATTAGTAAAAGCATACGGAAGTGGCTTGGTGTTGCAAGGATTCTGTCACCGCTTGCTTTGTATGGCAGCTCAGAGGAACTTCAGTTACCACTTACTTCTTGGGTGGAGGAGTACAAGGTGACAAAGGTGAGATTGCAGTCCATGCTGTGTGAGTCTAGGGATGCTGTAATCCGGAGGAACGTACCAGAGGTGAACACAGGAAGAAAGTGGAAAGTGTCAGACGTAATGTCAGCAGTGGGAGTGATGGCAAAGCAAGTCGAAGTTCAAGGTGTTATAAAGAAGGGATGTGCAAGACTGTATCTAGTTGAGAGGGAGAGATTCTGGTCAAAGGCCAGTAGACAGGAGCAATACAAGTTACAGGAACAGGGGGTTCGAAAACTCGAAGAGGAGAGACGTTTAGTTTATCCAGCAGGCTCAGCAGGGTCGATGGCTTAACTGGGAGGGTATTGAGGGTGTTCAGATCAGTTAGTCTGATTGGTGGCGTCTAGGCGCAGAGCATTTGAGGTTCCTCATTCAGGCAGCATTTGACGAGGCAACATCACCGGCAAATTTGAAGAGATGGGGAGTGCAGGAGTCACCCTCCTGCTGGTTGTGTGGTGCTTATGGAACTGCGCCACATGCTGTCAGCCTGTCCGAGAGCGCAACAGAATGGCTGGTACACTTTCAGACATAACTTGGTTCTGGGGGTCGTGACAACAGCTGCAAGAAATGCTAGCATACCCTCGTTGTACCTGCGAAAGGTAGCCTTCCTGAAGCAAGGTGCGACTGTCACAAGGCAGAAGGCCAGGTCGGATGACTCAAGGAAATGGAGAGTGTTGGTTGAAGCTACACTGCCAGTGGAGGTCATTGTGTCTGGTCTGAGACCAGATCTTGTGTTAATTGATATCGAGAAGCAACATACGTTGCTTGGTGAACTGACAGTGGCATTGGAAGAAGGGATTGAAGAGGCGCATGAAAGAAAGTTGCTTCGCTATGAGGAACTGGTGGCTGAAGTCCGTGAGAGAGGATATGGCTGCACCCTGGTGCCATTTGAGGTTGGATGTAGAGGATTTCTTGCTGCCTCTTTAAAGAGATTCCTTAAGTGTGCTGGGATCCAAAAGCCGGATAAGGTGATAAAGGCTTGTGGTGAAAAAGCGATGGAAGGCAGTGTATGGATTACCCAAAAATTCTTATCGATTCACATCCAACATAGACCGGTTCCAACGTAACATCATCCAGCTGTTGCGGACCCACCGTGTGGAGGCGTATTACAACTTTTATAGTGATCTTATAACATGCATATGTTATAAATTTGAATAAATATTATTAGCTCTACTCGTTATTGAGCACTCTTTTAAAAATAGTGTTTTTGCTTATTGGAATTTTATTTCATGTGTACCAACCCTGTACTTGCATATATATATATATATATATATATATATATATATATATTATTTACGTTATTTTTCGTTGATACACGTGTCTGATTACCTGGCTTTGAAAAATTGAAATTAATGTCAACTGACTTAGGGATCAAGATAAACAGTGATTCTTACTCAAACACGTGTACCCAGGAAATATTACGGCCATGGTAATGAAAAACGGATTAAGAAAATCTATCAATTGCTTGCACACACGTACACACATACACACACACACACACATATATATATATATATATATATATACACACACACACATATAAACCCTCCACCTTACGTTCCTTAGCGATCAATAATAGCAAACTAATCATGAAATCTAATTATAGCGAGATCTCCCTCCCCTGTTTTCCCCGTTGATAACGTGACATAACGTGATTTTACGATTTTCACTCGCTGCTATTATCAATGACTCTGTCTTGTGACGACGTTCTCCTTGTAAATGACACTTTACTAATGAGGCAATCTCAGATGTAGGACTTTATTTGGGGGGCCATCCGATCTACCATTTTATCGATATGTTTATTATTTCATCTATAATAAAATATAATTCACCTCCAGAAATCTAGATAACCTCTTCGCAACCTCACTATTATTACAATGGTTCTTCTGCTCTCATTATTTTCCACGCTTTTGTTTTTGCCCTAACGCAGTGGTTCTCAAATTTTCTTTTCTATGGGTCGCATCTTCAGTGATAAAAAGTACATTTAAAAATTAAAAAACAGATAGTGCGTTAAAGGGAGATTTCGAAGTCAGAACATTATCATTGATAACTCTCTCCTCCAATTTGTGGACCCTAGTTACTATATTCTTAATACTTGATATAATGCAAAGAATATCACAATGATAAAACTGTTCAATAATTATTTAGAACTATTTATACTGGGACTCATACATGTAATTACAAGTAATATTTTAAATTTTGAAATCATATTTATTTTTGGCATATGAATTTTTGGAAACAGTTTCTAAATCTTTGATTGTCTTTTAATCATCATGCCTTTTGGGAACCACTACCCTAACGTCTCAGCTATTCTATTCTATAAATTTTCTTCGGGCATACTATCTTTAAGGGGATAGAATGATTATTTTTTTTACAGAATTTTTTAACAAGCGGGTTGTACATCTAAAGAAGGCCATAAGATGGTGCGGCCGAAACTTTGTGATAAAAACAGAAGCAGTAAAAATGGATGAAGTTCAAGGGGCAAAAGTCCGAACTTTTCCTGGGTTGATTGCATCAATGTGTTTCTTTCTACCTCCTTTCTTCGCTCCTACTTCTTTCAATTCATATAAATCGAGGTTAATTTTAGAATTTGCAGGAATGAGTAGCATAAACCATTTCACCCCATGCAAGGTGATAAAGCCACTAAACTGAGAATGAACGAATGGGAGAAAATGATGCTTTAAACTGTACTTTCAAAACAGTTTTCGCTGATATGTAACAAGAAGGATGTTCATCGTCCTTCCATTAACAATATATTTTTCTTACAATGATATTCACCCTATAAAAGGCCCAAGAGCCACTCAAAGTAGATATGTGGAGGAGATAACGGTTAACTCTTTTTTTCTCTTTGACATCAAAGTTATACATGTATAAAAAAAATCTACTACCTCGTTGGCTTTTTTTTTTAAAAAAAATAATGCCTGTAAATTTTAAGGGCCAAAACATTTTAGGTCATTTGGTGATTTATTTGTATTTTTTTTTTTTTTTTCGGCGAAATAACACTAACAGGCTTACTTTTTTCTAATTGTTCACCCAATACAAGACCTAAGAACCTCTCAATATAGAGGTAATGAAAAGATTATTGCAAGGGTGTAAAGGTAAAATGTAAGAAGGATATGTCAGGTAACGGTTAACCATAGACATTAAGAAATTGTAACGATCGGGGAAGCCTCATCTGAGGAGTCTGTTTGACAAAGTAGTGGTTCTTGGGATTCCCTTGTCCGAATGGAACTTCCTCCTTACTAATGAAAGACGAAGTAAATGGGGATGATTAGTGCCGGTGTACCTGGCATGCTGGATCTTGTCTGTAAAGGTCAGAATTGGTGGAACTAATGAATTTAGTTCATCAGAACATTTACCATGGAAATAGCGATAAGCTTTTAGGAATTCTTATGAGGTGACCCACTAAATGTGGCCTTGTACCAGTCTAAGTGAAGATTTTTAATTATTTAGATAAAACAGAGCAACGGTTGGCACACCCATCTCAAAATTCATATCTAATAAGAGACAGAGGTAGAGATGGCAGTGTTCAGATGAATGTTTATATGTTTACATATAATCTGTCAGAAAAATTATCGAGCTATCTAATATTCAAATTTTAGAATAGAGTCGATTATGGCTCTCCAAGGCTTCCCTTTTTTAATTATTTGTCAATTTTCATGAATTTAAATTTTAAACACCTACCGTAGAGCAACGGTTCACAAACCTGTCCCACGGAACAATACAGCTCTATCAATTGGTGACAGACAAATCAGTCATGTGACCAATGAGTCAATAATCTGGACCGCGGTATAACAGGGAAAATGTCTAGTAATCTGACAATCACGTGTTTCCAGGTGATTAAGTATATATTTTTACGAAGGTGTTTATGGGACTGAAAAAAAAATTCCACCTGCAACTGCGAAAGTTTAATACACACACAATACAGATTTATTCGGGTGGTCCATGGAGATTTTTAAGTGTCTTCGCAAACTATATTTGACTGAAATGTGGCAAAGATTTATTTATTATCTGAATCGACCATAAAATATCAAGACACCATGTCCATAATAAATAAAAAAAAATAACATAAAAAAAAATATCTCGCAAGACGTTGTTAGTGAATTCCATCTCGACACGATAAGATGATGAAAAGAAAATAAAAGCCAAATTGCATAAACTATTTCTTTTCAGACGTTTTTTTACTGCAAAATTTGTACAGCGCGTAATTTTACACTACCTGTCCTCTGTCGCATCGCCATGTATTTCCTTTGATAGAGCCAAGTTTGTAGAAAAGAAGGCGTAATTACTCTCTGGTGACAGTTAAACGTCTTGCTCATTAATTTTGGGTCCCCCCCTACTCGAGGATACCCATTTATTTTGGGCCATTCACCGTCAGCATACTTAATAGGTTTCTGGAAAGTTTTGATTTAAAATATGTTGAAAAAGCATTGCACTGCCATTTTTGATCTAGTGAAATATTTTATACGTTTGAATCATTTAAACTATGAACTCTATAAACACAACATTAAAAAGAAAAGGAAGAATATTTTGAACGAGAAACAAACGGAGACTATAGCTTAAATATGAAGCTACATGGGAAAGAAGAACTCGGGCGATTTTGTTGACTACGTTTATTGATACTGCAACGCTGGCAAGATTTCATTGAAATAATTTTGCTTTTATTAAAACATTTTACTTAAAGACACTGATAGAGATTTACTTTTAATTTTGCTTCTATGACGTCTTGTTTGAGTTTGAAAAACATATTTTTAATCATTTCACAGGCCAAGCGATAAAGAATGTCAGTAGGAATATTGAGTTACATCATATCAACTGCTCAACTTTGGCAGGGGTATATATATATATCGATTATTATTATTATTATTATTATTATTATTATTATTATTATTATTATTATTATTATTATTATTTCCTTGAATTTCTGTTCTATAATTTCCTTCCGGGTCCCAACTAAGGTCGGAAATGACTTCATCATATTTTTCACTGATCATTTTCGTAAAAAAACAAAACACAAGATCACACACATACATAGATAAATCTCTTCGTAATGTGTGAGTTCTACTCGTGAGTACAATTTTCTGTATTTCTTTAAGGCATGGGCTACCAGGAATCCCTTCAATGAGTCTCTTGGAACCTTTTCCAATCAATCCGAGTGCTCCAACTACAACTGGGATTATTGATGTTCTCGTGTGCCACATTTTTTAGATTTCCACTTCAACATCTTTGTATTTTGATAGTTTTTTGAAGATCTTCAAAGATACATTATGGAGATTGCTATTTCAATAAGAAATCACATTCTGTTCTTGTGGTCTTTGATCACAATTTCTGGGCGATTAGCTTTGATTGGTCTGTCTGTGTGTATTGTAAAGTCCCATAAAATTGTTACAGGTTCTATCTCTGTAAGCGGGTCTGGGTGATGTTAATACTAGTTTCTTGCAGTTTCCTGTCCGTAAAAGTTGCATATTTTTTCCGTTGCAGATATTGGCCCACTCTATCATGTCGAGTTTTATATTCAGTCGGTGCTAACACTGTGAAACCTGATACAATTTGGTCAGTTGTTTCTGGATATTTATCACAAAATCTACATTTCAGGTGAACACAATTTTTCAGTATGTGTGCTATTATCATTATTATTATTGTTTTATTTCCTTTGATTCTTGGTATGTATTCATTTCTTTCCGGGTCCCGCCCAGAGACCTAAGATCAAAAATGGCATTTTTCCACTGAGCAATTAAATAAAACCAAAAAAATTAAAAAAAAAACAAAAAAAAAACACAGATTTTACATAGATAAAGCTCTTCGTAAGGGAGTTGGGCTTTACTCGTGAGAAGAAATGTTTGTGTTTCTTTAAGGCATGGACTTCCAGGGCTCCATTCAATGAGTCTATTGGAATCTTTTCTTATAAATCTGAGAGCTCCAACTACAATAGGGATTGTTGATGTTCTCATCTTTCATTTTTGATATTTCGATTTCAATGTCATTGTATTTTGATAGCTTTTTTGTATATCTCCAAGGATATATTGCAGACTGCAGGGACTACCATATCAATAAGAAGCAATTTTTGTTGTTGTTGTTTGCGGTCTCTAAAAACAATGGCTGAGTGATTAGCTTTGATTGTTCTTTGTGTATTGTTTAGTCCCATAAAATTGTTACATGTCCTATCTCCGTAACCGGGTCTGAGTGGTCTTCATACTAATTTCTTTCAGTTTCCTTTCCGTAGAAGTTGCAGATTTTCCAGTACAGATATTGGCCCACACTGTCATACCGGGTTTTATATTCAGTGGGTGCCAATACCCTGCAAGATGATCAATTGTTTCTGGATATTTATCACAGAATCTGCATTTTGGCCTAACACAGTTTTCTAGTTTTCCTGTAAAGCAAGAATAAAACCTTCGGTTTCAACTTTTAACCCTGCACTACGTAGCCACTGAGGGGTACGGGGTTTTTCTACATCAGCTTGTTTGGTGCGGGCAGATTATTGGCCATGAAGCGGTTTATCTTGCCATTGTTTCTGTATCTGGTTGGTTGCATTTGCTTTTGCTTTCTTTTTTAAAAGTATTTCGTAGTTTTAGTCGTTGTTTTGTGCTTTACTTGTATTTCTAAACTAATTTGAAACACCGTTTTGAACTTAGCTTCTTTTATTACAGAATAAAGGCGCTTACTACTTCCATGTTCTTTGACACATATCATCATCCAGTCTTCTGTAGTTTCCAGGTATCTTTGAAGGCCAATTGTTGTAGTTTTGTAAGACATTTCTAGTTGAACTAATCCTCTGCCTCCTTCGGATCTGAGTACATATAGCCAATCAACATCAACTTTAAGATGATGCATGTGGTAGCAAGTGAGAAATCTATACCTATGTCGTCACTGAAACATTTTGGAGGCCCTTCAACTCATTGTTGTCTTTGGCAAAGAGTTTGGGGTCATCCATGTAGAGTAGGTGATTGAATATTTTCTTGTTTAGTTTGTAACTATAGCTATTATTCTTTAGTTCATGCGTATGGGATATTAAGGACAGAACAAATAGAAATAATGACAAGGAGA
>OZ010602.1:16659987-16722487 GCA_963932145.1 Acanthosepion lycidas
TTTTACATAACATTTATTAGTATTAAGAATATAGTAACTTGGGTTTGCAAATAGAAGGAGAGAGTTATGATAATGATAATAATGATCTAAATTCGAATCCGCGGTTATCTCCCTTTAACCCACTTTCTCTGTTTTTTTTTTGTTTGTTTGTTTTTTGCTTTTTTTGTTTTTTTAATGTATTTTTGTCACATAAAATTTGGTGAGGCGTAAGTAAATTTTCATTTAAAAAAATGCGGCCAAAAAAAAAGAAAATTTGGAAACCACTTCTCGATATCATTCATTATTTAAGATTTTATAACTGAACAAATTCCAAATTTGATTATTAGCCATTAAACAGAATCATAATACAATCTGCATATCAAAAAATCTATCAAAGTTTGGCGATCCATAAATCTCTTACGACAGATTCATATAAATTAAGGGAATTATTAGGTTGGTGCAAAAATAATGACGTAATAATGTCGTTTTTTGCCGTATTTTTTAACGTCAAAAAAACGACATTATTACGTCATTATTTTTGCACCAACTTAATATTTTGTTCTATTAATAATAATAATCATATATATATATATATATATATACATATATATTATAATAAAAAGAATGAACAATAAGATATATAATCCGGTGTTCTTATTGATATTTTTATTTTTACAAAACAGAGCTCAATGTAAATTTATAGAGTATAAATATGAGAAATTAACTGATTTAAAATATGGTTTCTTCGCTACATAGGAATTACCATGTTTCAAAAACCGAAGCTAAATCTTCAAATTTAATTATATAATAATAAGAAAAAGAACTCAAAATTGATCGCTGCATTTAAGTATTGCGTTAATATTTAAGCTTACCTCCAACGATAATTCCGCCGCCACTTAATTTAAAGACAATTTGATGTACGTAGGTCCTTACTTTTCCTACAAACAATTATTTTTTATCATGGATGACTTTCGATGGATTTCGCAATTAATTTCGATTATTCACAAATTTATTTCCCAGTTATAAAAGTTGTTATACCAAAAAAAAAAAAAATTCAGTGCAAAAACTAACGTAAAAAACTCATCGAAAACAATCGTAATAATGAAAATTTAAATTTCAGGAATGCGGGTCCAAATCCGATCCGGAATGGTTTTAATTTGCTCACAGAATCGGCTCGATTCCAAAATGGTATGATATGTTGGGTTCTGGCCTCTCGGAGTAAAGTTGAAAAGGTGTGACACACTGATACATTGACAATCGATATATGATAGGATAAGGAACAAATAACAAACGATTATAAATGTTTCGCTTTATAAACTTAAAATTTATAAATGTTTCCTATTTGTTCCTATAATTCTGTCGGATTCTGATCCATATTTGATCCTAATTTACATATGTCTATGTCAAAATTCACATATAAATAAATAAAAAATATCTGAAAAATAAAAGGTAATATGAATAAAGTTTTTCTATGTCTTTATTCAGATATAAATTGCCTCCCTGTGTCTTTTCTATAAATACTTTCATCGTAATTGTTTGAATGAACTCTTCGCCGTGGTACATAGATTTTTTTTTTAATTTAAGAGCAATACTGGACTAGTGTCGAGATCTCATCAATTTACAGTTGAGATGGCTAGATGTAGCTGTAAATTCTATGCTAGCAGTGTCTTTTCTCGCACTTCTCGCTTGTGGAACTCCCTTTCGGCTCCTTGCTTTCCAGTGCAAACATTTAAATGCAATGTCAATCGCTATCTACTCACTACCTGATCACTCATTCCTCTTTCTGCTCATTAATATTTCTGTTCTTAATTCTTCCACACCTTGTAATGTCTTGTGTTGCACGGGGTGATAGCGATTAAAAAATATTAAATATATTTATATGGATAAGTCTACAATTCGTCCGTGCTTAGAATATTGCTACCTTATATGCTCTGGTGGTTCTGCTATATGTTTAGAGGTTCTTGATAAAATCCAGAGAAGAACACTCACACACACACACACATACACACACACATATATATTTCTGCCATTATCAAATGACTTTAGGCGATAAAAAAAAACATGCATCAATAGCACTGCTCTCTGAAAACATTTCTGGTAATCAAAGAATGGTGATAATGCACCCAATATTAAGTGGGATATTGTAGCAAAAGCCAAATCTTACAATGAGAAAGGCAATAGCTGTAATTTATCTTAAAACACTTAAATAACCCTAGCTTATTAAACAAGAGAAATGAATTGATGGTTACATGAAGACATAAAAATAAATATCTGCTCGATTACGTTGTTCCAGATTAATTTTTAATGTAAATTAACGTTGCGGTTTTTGTTTTTTGTTTTTTTGGTGTGGGGGGGGGGGGAATAACCAGTATTCTCCATTTATGCTTAATATAAAAAAAAACTAATATTGACAAATTTAAATTTTCTATTTTTACGCACATATATAAATTCCGGTTATTCCAAATGTAATTTTAAAATTAAAAATCTGTAATCCCAGTATAACCTTGCCAACATTGTGTTAACCAGATATTTTTAACAAAATTCAAATTACATAACACCTGAAGATTGCGTTGTATTCCGAATCGTGCTATAGGTGAGGTATAATATATATATATATATATATATATATATATATATATATATATATATATATATATATATATGGGGGAGGGGGGGTAAAATAACGAAAACAATATAAATTCAAACATTCATAGCATTAATTTAAAAAAGGGCTTAATACAAGAGTATAGCAATAAATATTTATTATAAACTGTTACATTGGAATATGCAAGTTACCACGAGAAAAATGCATATTTGTTTCAACGTCTACGGACGTCTCATCAGATAGTTAACGATGGTGTTAATCACCTGATAAGACCTGTGTAGACGTCGAAACAAATATGCATACTTGTCGTGGTAACTTGCATGTTCCAATGTAACAGTTTATAATATATATATATATATATATATATATATATATAGTTAAACCTAGTAAATCCTCTCTGCAACCCAGTACAACTTGTTGCCCATTACTTGGAGAGAAAATGAATCTCTAAGTAAGAATGAATGTTATAAAGAAGAAGATTTTATGATCAAGAGATGCTTAAATTTGATTGTCAATAAATTTCAATAAATATTATGCTAAATATTAGAGAAAAAGAATATATGTTTATATATATAATAATAATACTCTTTGTTCTTAGGAATGTGTTCTGTGTCAACATGACAGATTCACAAGGCGAGGTTGTACAGGGTGCGGCAGAAAGAAAGAAAGAAAAAAGGAAAGAAAGAAAGAAAACGGAAAGAAAGAAAGAAAGAAAGAAAGAAAGAAAGAAAGAAATGACTTAAAGAAAGAAAGAAACAAAGAAAGAAAAGAGATAGAAATGCCTGAAAGGAAGAAAGAATGAAACAAACAAATAAACAAACAAACAAAGACAGACAGATCATAATAGTGACAATGGGGTCTTCATTTTGCTAATGTCTTTATGTGGCTGGTATTTCTGCCGCACCCTATATATGCCTAGAGATTATTACAACATGCAAATTTAATATTTCATATAGAAATACGATTGTGTGTGTGTGTGTGTGTGTGTGTGTGTGTGTGTGTGCGCGCGCGCGCGCGTGCGTTTAACGCATTCGCACGTTTACACAATTTTATGTACGTACGCTCGTTCAAAGATGTGTGAGAATAGGCTGCAAGTCGATCAATGCTTAGATGCCGTCACGTGATTGGTATGCGCTGACCTGATTGGTTGATGGCGTTGCCAAGGGTTTTATCCAGCCCCGACGCGCAATTCTCACATTACTGATTATTACAAATAATTTTTTTTTTTTCTTTTTGTAAAGTCTGTTCACGTTTGTTCTTACAAATTTTCTGTGTGAGCGAGTGAGACGGAGCGGAGGCGGGGTCGTGTGTTGATCGCCATAAAGAAATTACGCACGTCATAAAATAAAGAATAAATTGCGAGGATCTGTGAACATTTGAAGGGAAACAGAAGAATTAAGGAAGAGGATTTTTTTTTAATTGCTTTGTAGAAAGAAAGAAAGAAAGAAAGAATGGGGGCGAGATAAGGGAAGACGGGGAAAAGCGAAGAGAAAAGAATAAACGAAGAAAAAGAAATAAAAGAAATAAGGGTCTTCTTATTAAAGAGAGGGAAATTTAAAAAAATATATATATAAATGATTTAAAAACAATGGAATATATTAAAGTAAAGGAGTAAGAAATGATAGAATGAATGAAAGAAATGTCTTTTAGCGTTACAACATTTAATTATTTCTTCTCGACACACTCATAATTTATGTACATGGCAACAGTTAAGAAATGCGTCACGTGATAATCTGGTGAGCGGTGCGAAATGTAAGTCGCCTGACCAATTGATGCCAGTCTATTCTCAACTTCAGTTTCTCCTATGGCCTCGCCGCATCTCTGCTGAAATACACAACCACTTCAACTATTCTGTACAACCAATTAAATTTTCTTATCTTTTCCATATCTGTTAATGTGTCTCTAGCCAGGCACACATTGGTGTGGGCAAACTATTGTTGCATTAGTTGTGTGAATATATAGATATAGTGGTTTTCTCCCAAGAATATGTGCAGTTCACTGCCTGTTTTCACCAATGAAGAAAGTGTCATGAAAGAAAGAAAGAAAGAAAGAAAGAAAGAAAGAAAGAAAGAAAAAAAGAAAGAAAGAAAGAAAGAAAGAAAAAAAGAAAGAAAGAAAGAAAGGAAGAAAGAAAGAAAGAAAGAAAGAAAAAAAGAAAGAAAGAAAGGAAGAAAGAAAGAAAGAAAGAAAGAAAGAAAGAAAGAAAAAAAGAAAGAAAGAAAGAAAGAAAGAAAAAAAGAAAGAAAGAAAGAAAGAAAGAAATTACCTGATGACAAAAAAGTGAGAGAAATGTGTTAAATAAATAAAGTAAGAAGAAAGAAAAGAAGAAATGACTTAATTGAAGGAAAAAAGAAAACAAAAACAAAAATGCTTTAAGGAAACAAATTATTTAATGGCAGAAGAAAGAAAGAAAGAAAGAAAAAAGAAAGAAAGAAAGAAAGAAAGAAAAAAAGAAAGAAAGAAAGAAAGAAAGAAAGAAAAAAAGAAAGAAAGAAAGAAAGAAAGAAAGAAATTACCTGATGACAAAAAAGTGAGAGAAATGTGTTAAATAAATAAAGTAAGAAGAAAGAAAAGAAGAAATGACTTAATTGAAGGAAAAAAGAAAACAAAAACAAAAATGCTTTAAGGAAACAAATTATTTAATGGCAGAAGAAAGAAAGAAAGAAAGAAAGAAAGAAGGAAAGAAAGAAAGAAAGAAAGAAAGAAAGAAAAAAAGAAAGAAAGAAAGAAAGAAATTACCTGATGACAAAAAAGTGAGAGAAATGTGTTAAATAAATAAAGTAAGAAGAAAGAAAAGAAGAAATGACTTAATTGAAGGAAAAAAGAAAACAAAAACAAAAATGCTTTAAGGAAACAAATTATTTAATGGCAGAAGAAAGAAAGAAAGAAAGAAAGAAAGAAAGAAAGAAAGAAAGAAAGAAAGAAAGAAAGAAAGAAAGAAAAAAAGAAAGAAAGAAAGAAAGAAAGAAATTACCTGATGACAAAAAAGTGAGAGAAATGTGTTAAATAAATAAAGTAAGAAGAAAGAAAAGAAGAAATGACTTAATTGAAGGAAAAAAGAAAACAAAAACAAAAATGCTTTAAGGAAACAAATTATTTAATGGCAGAAGAAAGAAAGAAAGAAAGAAAGAAAGAAAGAAAGAAAGAAAGAAAGAAAAAAGAAAGAAAGAAAGAAAAAAAGAAAGAAAGAAAGAAAGAAAGAAAGAAAGAAAGAAAGAAAAAAAGAAAGAAAGAAAGAAAGAAAGAAATTACCTGATGACAAAAAAGTGAGAGAAATGTGTTAAATAAATAAAGTAAGAAGAAAGAAAAGAAGAAATGACTTAATTGAAGGAAAAAAGAAAACAAAAACAAAAATGCTTTAAGGAAACAAATTATTTAATGGCAGAAGAAAGAAAGAAAGAAAGAAAGAAAGAAAGAAAGAAAGAAAGAAAAAAGAAAGAAAGAAAGAAAGAAAGAAAAAAAGAAAGAAAGAAAGAAAGAAAGAAAAAAGAAAGAAAGAAAGAAAGAAAGAAATTACCTGATGACAAAAAAGTGAGAGAAATGTGTTAAATAAATAAAGTAAGAAGAAAGAAAAGAAGAAATGACTTAATTGAAGGAAAAAAGAAAACAAAAACAAAAATGCTTTAAGGAAACAAATTATTTAATGGCAGAAGAAAGAAAGAAGGAAAGAAAGAAAGAAAGAAAGAAAGAAAGAAAGAAAGAAATGACTTAATGACAGAAAGAAAGAAAAGAGATAGAAATAAATGCTTGAAAGAAAGAATCTAAGAAAAAATGTCTGGAAGTATGACATTTTTCGTCTATAATGGCGGTTCAAGGAGCATGCCAATGTTATTAAAATATATATTTATATAAGGAAATTAATTTTTCTTTTAATTCGAATTAGCGTTAAGCTATTATCTCTATCTATAAAAGGCAGGATGTGTGTGTGTGTGTGTGTGTGTGTGTGTGTGTAACGAATGCACGGCCGCCATTTTCGACGGATTTGCACCAAACTTTACATGCACATGCTCCAAGTTAGCGGAAAGGCCAAGACCGACTTTGCATTTCGCAACTCCCATCGAAATAATCGATTTTTTGATGCTTCTACTATGTAGTTTGCGGCCATTTTCTACTGGCCAGAGTGAGAGCCTATAACTGGCTGCCACGAATAGGCAGGAAGATTCTATTGGCCAGCGTGAGAGCCAACAGCTGACTGACACGAATGTTAACTAGCATGCTAGCATGCTAGCATGCAAAAAAAATCGATAGCTGCATTCGTCACAAGTGGGAAAAATTTAAGTCTGCATGGCACTTTACTCCAATTGGCTCATTCGTTTGCTTAAACTCAACGTTGATTATGATTCCGCAGAACTGGGTTGGGTGTGAAAAAGTATTTAACATTCTTTTTTCATTCGTTTTTTTCAGTTACGAGTCATTTTTTAAAGCTGATCGTTTTGTGTTCATTTTGTTTAGTTCTTTCTTCGTAACAGATTTAATGTTTAGTATAGAGCTTAGAAAAAATTCGCAGTGTGAGATAGGCAAGAAGTAAGGCATGTAGCAACATCAGCACGGCAAAGGGCTCTCCTTTAAAGGCAAGGAAGGGCAAAAATATTTTAAGTCAAGTGATAGCGATTGCTGTATGAGTCGTGCGATTTCTGAATCAAGCACGGACAACGCCGGGCCATGCTGCTAGTCTTTCAAATAAAATGGAAATTTAAGTTCAAAGAAGACATTTATTTAAATTGTTTAAAATGCGTTTTTCGTTTTTTTATGACGTCTGTGACGGAATCTGCAAATGACCATATATGAAAGGTAGTAATGAATAGAATACAACAACACATGCAAATATTAAACTGTGAAATGTTCGTCTCTATTCTAAAGTGTGTTGCCTGAAGAGCATAAAATCTCTAATAACTCAATAACTATTAGGTTGGTGCAAAAATAATGACGTAATAATGTCGTTTTTTGACGTATTTTTAACGTTAAAAAACGACATTATTACGTCATTATTTTTGCACCAACCTAATAGAAATGCCTAAAACTTGAAATGGCATATAAATCATTTCACATATGTTTTCAATTCTGTATATATGAATTTTATTACTCCGCGAAGTTGCTATCCACTGAGTAAGGACATCGTGTCTTCTTAATAATTTTCAATAAAAAGAGGATTTTATTTTGTCTGATTAATTAATCAAATATTTTCTACTAACATGTCCACTATGCTTTTTAAACTTTATCAAATTGATTTCTTACAAAATAAATTAACAAATAAAACATTTCAGTTAAATAAAAATTAGTGCTTTTTTATTACGTTTAACCTTTTTTCTAAATGAATTCTCATTTCGTTAAAAGTCCGGAATGTAAAGAAAAAAGTAAAAGAAAAAAAAAAAAAATAAGGAAAATGAACAATTTTAGAAATGGAACCTGAATTTTAGAATAATTTTAACTAATTTTTGTTTGTTTTGTTTTTTTAACCATCCAAAATCAGTTCATGTTTAAAAATATTTCTTAATAAAAGAAAAACTATTTATAAGGGAGATAATTGAGAAGAGTATTCTCCCTTGTATTACAAATTCTTATTTTATTTTATTTTTTTTTAATCGGCTAAAAAGATGTTTTATTGCTTCTGTTTAATTTTATTTTTCCCGATAACTAATATTATTAACAGTGTTTAGCTTTTAACAAATTTCATTCAAGAATATCTAACTTCTGATTGTAAAGGTTACCTCGGAAAAAAAAGCTTTGTATTTAAGAGATCTACTCTCACCATACGCCCGTATCTTCTCATTCCTTCCCCTAGCCCTTCCAATACAACTAAAAACTTTCCTCTTGATGTTTCCCAATTTCTATAAATATTCTTACATTTTCACATAGTTTTATTTACATTGTAAAATTGGTAATAATATATTTTTACTTTGAAAAGCATTTTATGTTTAAATAATACATTATTTGCAAAAACCATCATGAAATTTGAAAATTATAATTTTGGTTCAAATGCAATATTTCCAGAATATTTACTTCAATTCCTAACTGTGAAGCACCATCGTAAAATTAGAAATATCTAAATGAAACTCGGTCAGAAATATATCATCTGTATATAACTGCTTCCTTAGATCAATGGTAAAAATGACTTCGAGCGAATTATTAAACCCTTTGGGCTTAGGAGAACAATGTGAACTGGTGCTATAGAAAAACACAAACAAAGAACTGCGCCAATTTTAACCGAAACCACTTTCAATAGCAGGACTTTCAATGGCAGAAAATTCTAAAAAGAATATCAGATATAATTGAAAGAGGAAATAATGTCATAATCAATAAGTTGAAAAATTCCACACTTCTTCAAACAAGAAAACGTTACGAAGGAACCCCAGTCCCCACCCATCAATATTGGAAAGAACAATAATAGTTACTGAACTTGAGAAACCTATTTTCCGGAAAATTGTTTTACAAGAAAAATTTTATAAATTTCAATTGAAAGTAGAATTAGCATGCTCGGTTAATGAATACTAAATATTTCTTTGTAAGAGAACATCTTCCCATCACCATACGATAGGCAATATTATCATTTATTGCGACTCATAACTACAAGGGAGACAACTTAAGCGTTATTACGGAGTTAGTTACCTTGGGCTGCTATTTTAAGATGTATTCATTTTCTTTTTGTAGAAATTGAAATCGACGAACTGAAATCAAATTATGGCTTTCTCTGTTGTGCTCACTTTCACTCAAATATCGCCAAAAAAGGCAATTAATCCGTTTCTTCTTCCCTAGCTATGTGTTAAACAGAACGGCAGAGAAGGAAATTACCGAATTCTAAAACGTTAACAAGGCAATGAGAAATGATTCATTATCTTTCCCAAGAATGCATGGTAATTCACAGATAATAAATAAAAGAGACACGATACACACATACACACGCGCGCGCACACACACACACACACACATACATATATATATATATATATATATATATATATATATATATATATATATATATATATATATATATATATATGTTTAACGTTCTTTTTATAGATACAAGTATTTAAGTAAATTTCTCGGACATTCAGGCCGGTAAATGTTATTTAATACTGTTTATTATAAACAGAGCATTTATATATATATATATATATATATATATATATATATATATATATATATATATATATATGTATATATATATATATATATGTATGTATGTATGTTTTTATGAATAAAAATGACAATAGGAAAACTGGTAATTGCTGACGCGTTTCGTCCAATGTGGAAAATAAGAGAATAATTCATTTTATCTAGTAATCTTTTTTATTTTCCTAAACTTTTTTCTTATAGATTGTTAAGTTGACATCTATTCGTTTGATTTTTGTTCATGAATTAAATTCGTGACTGTTTTTAGATACCTAATTATCAAAGGTTATTCCAATTTAAATAATTTTATCATCAATAATGAAAAAGATTACTAGATAAAATGGATTATTAATTAATGGATTAATCAATTATTAATGGCTTAATTAATTATTAATTAATGGATTAATGGATTATTAATTAATTAATGGATTATTAAAGATTACTAGATATAAAATGGATTATTCTTTCAATGTACTTTCTATGAATTTTTTCCAATCGACCATTTCATAGAAGATACCCAAAACTCCAACAAACTTCAAATTAAATTCTTCGTAGATTTTTTAGACATTTAGATTTATATCAAACTTTAACCCCCAAACATACCCTTTAAAGTAATGCGAAATAACAACGTCTAAGAATTTGAGTGAAACCTGCGCTCATGGACATGATTTATTATTTTATTGTTTGCTGTATCTTCTCCCTTTTAAGTCGGTCTTCTCCCTCACCCCTTACCCATCTATATCTAGAGATAAAATACGTTAAGTTAAGCGATATCTAGCCTACACAGTGTGGGGTTAAGGATAAGGAATTGAAATGGTACATCTAACTCACTCACATCTTCTCTCCCACCTCACTTCGTTAATTTTACATATGCTTGGTGCGGTCCGTCAAAAATCTGTAAGTTTCTTTTCATTTTTCATTTCAACTTTTGGAAGTAAAGTCTGATGATCCAGAGCCCTTTAAAAGGGTTGTGGTGAAATAACTTATTGCATGGAACCTTAAAGTGGTCTGTTTTTATTAAATATATATATATATATATATATATATATATATATATATAATGACAAAATGCGTCAGCAATAACTACAGTTTTCCCATTGTCATTCATATTTATAAATATTGGCTTTTCTACAGGTTAACTTTGATAAATTTTCATCATATATATATATATATATATATATGAATGGATATATTATACAGCTTTATTTCTTATTAATAAAGTATAGTTATTTTTAGTGAGCACATGTATTTCAGTTACTACCGCGGTTTTGATTTGTGTTTTTGTTTTTTCTTAAACAGTAAAATTATTAAAAAGAGATTGTACCTCCGAGAGTAATCGAACTCGTAACCCCTTTTTCACTAGGTCCTGTTTTTATAGTCAAATCATGCCTTTTCCAATTTGGCCACGACGACATTGACCGTGCAAATTTGAATTATGTATTTAAGCAAAGCACATTTCTCGAATCTACATCTGCTAGCTTCAGTTTGCTACTTGTTCAGCAACTTCTATACAATTTAACAGTAAATTCGATAATATCTATCTATCTATCTATCTATCTATCTGTTGTGGATTTGAATCAACCCACAAAGAAAAAGGTGAGAAAGGTTTTTAAATATAAAATATTTTTATTTTCGGTTTTTGTTTTGTTTTTTTTTGCAACTAATTTTTTTGAGCGTGTATGAGATTTAAAGTCCTCGTTTTAAAGTTCCTTGTTTGTAGTTTTTTATTAAGAGGAAAAGAAATCTGATTTCTTCCCGTGTATATATGATAAAAACGAGACAAAGAGAAAGTGAGAAAGAAAGTGTAAGTGTCACATAGCATTGCGAGGAAAACTATATGTGCCACGTAGCTTAGTGAGAAAGAATGTACGTGTCACGTAGCTTGGTGAGGTTGAGAGGTGAATGCGTAAGGAAATCTCTTTTAAGGCGCGTTGCCATGAACTGAACTGTTGTCGTATGTAACCGTTTCTATCTCCTTACTTCTTTTTGTCCGTCTGGAGACTTAAATACTCTTCAAAGCGATCACGAATCATTTTTTTTATTTTCAATAAGAAAGCGGCCAGCTGGTTGAAAAACGGAAAATATTTATTTTCAAAGGATTAATTTATTAACAGGAAGGATGCGCGGATCCTCTGACTCAGAACCTTTTTTTTTTTTTTTCTGTCGTCATTTAATGATTGATTGTCTTGGGGTTTATTTCCATCTTCGCTCCACATATCTATTAGTCATATGTCTTTTGTTCAACCTTATTTCGTGTTTTTATCAGTCTTTATCGTCTCTACCAATCTGACTGATAATCCGATTCATCGATTGAAGCATCTTCTTTAAATAACACCCAAAAGAATCGCAAGATCACATAAAAACGTTTTTAAATCTAACACACACACACACACATATATATATATATATATATATATATATTCTAAAATGGAGAATAGAAACGGAATGTTTATGTACACAAGGATCATGAAACAAGGAAAGCAACAAGTGAGGCTCGAACTCACTACTCAGTAGACAAGTTTCCTGACCATTACACTACATCGAAGTGCCTTATTCTTAAATATACACATATTATATATATAAAGAGAGAGAGGGGGGAGAGAGAGAGAGATGCGTGTAGAAGCGAAGAATTAAGTTAATCTTCAAACACGGATCAACTTCATACAAAATGTTTTGCGTATCTTTTTTTTACGGTACAACCGAATGAATTGCGTGAGTGTAATATAAAAGGAAAAAGCGTTTATATATGTGTATATCTATGTGATACAGGCTTACATTGTTTTCACAGTGTGTATGAAATTGTAGTCGTCAACCTCATGAAAAAAGGCAGGGTGTTAGCTGCTAATCATGTAAACAAGTTAGCGAAATGTCGTCTCTAAACATTTTTTGTAATCTAGTATACTCGAATAAATATGTGAAAGATGTGAGTAATTGTGCGACAAACGATCGAACAAGCAAACAAATGCCCGGATTCACTGAAAGACTAGTTGGCAAACAAGAATTGATCATATTTATAATAAAATAGTAGGCTCGAAATGAATCTAAATTTTAGATTTATCAATCTTAAGCTTATTCGCTATATATTTTCCCAATTTTAAAATATTCCTTTTAAAGAGGAAAAATATTGTTGACATATTCTGAAGCTGCGCTTCTAAAATTTAATTTTAAGATATTTAGCTGTCTGCCAATTCAAAGAATGCCGCGCGTCTCGTACAATGTCGCTGATTGGTTAATATGTATGAATAAAAGATTCAAATAATTCGAACTGGTTTTGTACAAAATTTGAGTTACTTTCTGTGAGCCGGTCAATGTACAAAAAATGAGTTTTCAGTGCCAGTATTTAAATCTATTTGCATTTTTCTACAATTCTGAAATGGGGCACCACACACACACACACACACACACACACATATATATATATATATATATATATATATATATATATATATATATATATATATATATATTTGAGCTCTCCGGATATCATCCACCTCGGGTCTACCCATACGGATTACCTAAGTTTGCATAAACTATATATATATATATATATATATATATATATATATATATATATATATATAAAGCGTGAAACCCAGGGCCACAAACTCATATTCATGTAACAGAATATATATATATATATATATATATATATATATATATATATATATATATATATATATGAGGGTGGACTGAAAGGTTCATAATTTTACTATGATGAAGTGATGCGATAACAATGAAATTTTACATAGATTTATTTCAACACTTCTTATTTATAACTGTATTATTTTTCTCTTGGGTAAACTGACATTTGTCTGTTCAAAGAAGACTTCAAATGTAACTAGTAGCAACTTCGCTTGAAAATGGACAAAATCTGGCCTCGGGGTGTAATCAAGTATCTGCAGAAAAAGGGTTTATCCCCTAAGGACATTCATGCTGATATGGTTGCTACATTAAGGGATGATGCTCCAGCTTTATCAACAGTGCAAAAGTGGGCAGCTGAATTTAGTAAAGGAAGGGAGAGACTTGAATATGATCCACGGTCTGGGCGTCCTGCAACGGCCACCACTGAGGAAAACATTGATCGTGTTCACCATATGGTGATAGATGACAGGCGATTGACTATAAATCAAATAGCCAATGCTATTAGCATATCTCGTGAGAGAGTTGAGAATATTCTGCACAATGAACTTGGCATGACAAAGGTTTCTGCTCGGTGGGTACCACGTCTTCTGACACCTGATCAAAAGCGCACCAGGCTAATCACATTACGAGAAAATCTGGCATTGTTTGAGGCAGATCCAGCTGGTTTCCTTGAACGTTTCCTAACCCAGGATGAGTGTTGGGTTCATCACTTTGAACCAGAGACGAAGAGACAATCCGTGCAGTGGAAACACCCCTCTCCACCTGCTCTAACGAACGCTAACCCCGTTTATTCAACAGCTAAGTTATGGCCTGTTTTTTATGCAAAAGGCATTGTGTTTATTCACTGTCTTTAAAAGGGCCACATCATCAATGAAGAGTATTATGCTAACTTGGTGAGGTAGTTACGAAAGGCTTTGAAGACCAAAGACACAGGAAAACTGACGAAAGAGGTCTTGTTTAATCATGACAATGCTCTAGTACACGAGTCTTTGATTTGATGGCTACCGTGCGTGACTGTGGCTTTGAACTGGTTGATCACCCTCCCTATTCTCCTGATTTGACTATCATCTGTTTCCCAACATGAAAAGATACTTGGCTGGATACCAGTTTCACAGTGATGATGACGTCATATCTGCTACTGATAACTTTTTTACCAAAACGAACAGTCAGATGCCCGCTTCATAGTCCGAACGAATTATTTACATTACCCAATAGAGTAAACAACAGCAGCGCAACAAATACAAAGTAGAATAAACTTCAAAAATTTCGCTAACATTGTGTACTCTCGAGAAACCAAATAAAAGATGTAGTCATGATAAATGGTAGTGATTGGGAAAAAAAAATCAGACTATGTAATAAATATGGGAAGGCGTTGCAAAAATATAAATCGGTTAGTTTCATTAAATGGAGTGTAAAATGATACATCTCGAAAATATTTACATCAATTTTTACATTAATTTTTACCAATGTTACAATTTAAATAAATGTCCATCAATGTCTTTCCGTTACATACTTTAACAAAATTGAAAATTTCAATTCATTTTTGCCAACCTTACAATATAAATAAATATCAATGTTGTATCTCTGTTAAAACAACGAATAATTTATTGTTTTTCTCCTGAGTTGGGAGCGTATATGAATATATTTTAACTTCTAAGTTCGAGTCCTTTGTTGTAGTGAGCGATAATTTTAGTCCTTCCTGATCTTGTTCTTTTTGTAATTAAAGAATTCATAGAGTGATTCTTCCAAATATTTCTTAGAGCACGTGACTAATTATAAAGTGACTAGTGGTTGGGGTCTATATGATGTTTGTAAATATTGTATATCACTTTTGCTTGCTCACTGCTTTTTGCTTCTCTATTTGTTCTGTTGTTTCCTCAACAAGATTTCCCCATTACAGGAAAATTGTTTATAATCATTAAATTATTACCACTACAAGAATTACAAGGTACAAGCCGCAGTTTGTGAGGCAACAAGTTGCAAAGCACTGAAGAAGACTAAGAAAAGATAAGGTTGCAATTTTTCCTTCTCTATAGCACCAGTGATCTGTCTTGTAAGACGTGTTTTTGTTTTGTTTTATCAGTCGTATTTTGTGCTGGAACATTTATTTTTGCAGGAAACCTCACAATGAGCTCCTCCACCATTTTATTAATCTCCCTTATTTGATTACTAACAAAAATGATATTATTTTGGTGCTCCCATTTAGCAACCAAGACAAAATTATTTGGGCATCAACAGCAATGTAGACGTTTGAGAACACAGATGGGAAGATATTTAATATGGAGGAAAGCCATCTAACAGAAAGGCTACCAATAATTCCAACCGAGGCAATATTTTGGTCTTCATGGGAGCCAATTTGGCTTTTACAAATATCAATGCTTATCTCCCATCTTGTATTGCATAAACAACAAACCCATATGACGTTTTGGAAGCATCACAAAAAGTTGCCATATCAGCACCCTCCTCCTTCACATTGAGAGCGCATCGAGGAGATCCCCAGATAATGCAACCCAACATTTCACATAAGCACCAGTAATTGGCTTGTTCCATCCCAATTCCCATAGTTCATAAATAAGAACTCTACTCTTAATAGTTAAAGGGACGCACAAAGATAAAGGGGTCAAAATTGCGCGAGACTTCAGAGAGGATGGTCCTCTTTGTGTGTACCCCGGGATTTTATTCTCATAATAAGAGAAAATTGAATAGTATCCATGTCTTCCCTAACGCACCCTATGAACTTTACCAGGTTTGCCATCAGCCTTCATTTAGTTTTTTTTAGTTCACTACAGTTTGTACTACAAGATCTGAGAGCGAAATTTCCCATTTCTTCTTACTGGTTCGGTATATAAACAGGGCACTTCATAAGGACTATTGCTAGTTTTCACAAGATTGTCCACGTAAAAATTGTTCAACAGCATGTGTGTGCATGCATCGTCAGGGAAATGAGCAGGGCTGATGTTTCAAAACGTAATTTAAAATAAATGGTGATGCATTAAATCCAAATATGAGAGAGAGAGGGGTGCAAAGAAAACAGGTTTATCACACACTCCTTCAGGAAAAAGAAAAAACGATTTTTATCTTACCCAGAGGATATTTTTTATCATGAAAAATGCCTTTCTAATGCACCCACCTCCGGCCCTTTCAAAAAATACACTGGTTAGTGCGAAATGACAAATGTAATTTTGTTATGGTCCGGTTCCTTGTACCACGGTGATAGTCCAAGGTAGAACCAATAAAGAAGAACGCGAACACAGGTATGGAATAACACAGATATATTACAAACAGGAATATATACAGAGTAGAAGTGTTAGTACGAACAATCAGGTTTAGTAGAGAGAACAATGTAGTATCGACCAGTATCACTATTCCAATGTCTTGCAGTAATTGTCTGAACGCGACTCTGTTTCGGACTGCCTCTGCCTCGACTCTTGACTCGATTTGAACTACTGACTCGACTTGAACTACTCTTGAGGCGCAGTATTTATTAAGTATAGAATAGTCCATTATTATTATGGGTAAGATCCCATAACAAATTTAAGCATGTCGCCCATTAGGTTAATCTCAGGATATGCTACTTCATTCAAAGAAATAAAGCCATCCATTTTAAATTTGGGTGCCATTAAGGCACCCAAATTTAAAATGCTTTAACAAAATCGAAAATATTTCAATGAAATCTTGCCAACATTACAATATAAATAAATGTCCATCAATCTTTTTACGTAAAATGCATTAACAAAATCAAAAAATTAAAATGAAATTTTACCAACGTTAAAATATAAACATATTTCCATCTATGCCTTTAATCAAAATGCTTTAACAGTATCAAAAATATTTCCATAAAACCTTGTTAACGTTACAATATAATTAAGTGTCCATCAATGGCCAATATATAAATAATTTATATCTAACAACGTCCCAAAATACTATCGTAAAATACGCTAATCAATTTAAAAATATTTCCAGAATATTCATTATCCCCGTCTCGTTGACTCGTACACTTCTCTTCCTCTTCGCTCTTTAATAAGCAAGGTTGGATGTTCTAATGACCTTCTGTTAGTGTTGGAAACATTTAAAAATTAACAAGCGGCCGGACATTTTTTTTTTTTTTTTTTTTTTTGCAATCGGATGTATGTTGTGAAGAAAAATTGGCATTTAAAAAACTATTAATCAACCATAGAGAACATAAAGAACTCAGGATTATTTTACAATTGTATTTCAGGAAAATGAGTTGTTCGTTCAGTCAGCGATATTTAATCTCCTGTTGTGAGGTTTGCACTTTCTTTATAAACTTTTATCAATGTTGACCATGAAAGCAACAGTTTGTTGCTATTTGCTAAGCTTGATTGAAAGGCACACCCAAATGCGCAATTCCTCATTCTTTTCCCCCTACGACACAATAGGTCCCCCTGCTCGATTGGTTCGGACACCTACGTAGTCAAGTGGACTGTAAATGATTTTATCTAGACTGAGGCGTTTTTATGACAACCGACACAGTCAACAGTAAAATCGAGATGCGATAGTTTCAAAGCAATCACTCGTTGTAGGGAAAAATAAATGAATAAAAACTTTTTGGATCAAGTGCTACTGAACCGGAAGGTAGGGAATTCCGGTCATGGGCTTATATAGTCAAGCTGAATTCTAGCTAAGGATAGTAGCAGGGAGAATTACGGTTGGAGTAAGAAGCTAGCGCACTCGGTATAGAGTCGAAGTTGCAGTCGAAGGAAAAGTCACTGTTAGAGAAAGGGGGTGTAGAGAAGGTTTTCTCGCTGACCGAAGGAAAGATCTGATTGGTTAGTCTATCGCAAGAGAAGAAATAAGATGCCCCAAGTGTTTACTATACTTCAGGCAATGCCAGATGGATCCAGGAATAAAGAACCCAATATATTGAATACAAGATTCGTGTTTTCTTTTTTCCCCGTGCAAGAGAACCGCCTTCAGTTTCTTTGTTGAGTGAAGACCTAGTATTTTTTTTTTCACATTGACACAAAAGTGAGAATCAAACCATGACTTCGGGCAGAAACTGATCAGTGAGTGATCAACTCCCTGAGCGACCCGGCCGTGGACGGGTTGGTTGTTGATTGATTTTGTTTAGCGGCATATCAACCTCTATGGGTTATTTAATGCAGAAATCTAAATATTTTTTACTATCAAAATCTATTGTTGGTAATTTTTACTATAAATATTTATTTTTATACTTTCGTCGTGTTTTGTTTTTGTTTGGGGTTCCCTATTTGCCCATAGCTGTGACCCGAACAGGTGCTACCACACCGGGCCAAGGTGCGCCTGGTAGTAACAGCAATTAAGAAGTGGTTACATTTTCATTAAAATCTTCAATCTCCCAATCAGAAGCATTGCTGCCGGTTGTAGTTTATCGTCATACCCAGCATTTACGCGGTATTAGTATTCTCGAGACGAGACATCCATTTCAAGATGGGCGATGCTGAAACCGGGCGCAAGGATAGTTGAACTCATGCCTTTACGAAGGGTATAAGTTCCAAATGAACATAAGTATTTTCTATCTAAAGCTATCTGGATCGATATGTACCTGATGAAGATGGAGGGCACAACGACTGAAACGATGCTATAACAATAACAATGATGAGGACAATAGTGCACATATAAATAATGTTAACGCACATAAGTTCAGTTGAAATTCAAATAGATTCTGTTTTCTATAAGCGCAGGGAGAGGGGGTTCATGCCTGAGCTATTAGCGGCAAGGATTCATTTTCCAAAGGTATTAGTGTTAAACAAGCGGACTCAACAGAGATTCAACTTAATTTTGAATTTCATGAGTTTAGGGAGAAATGGATTCATGCCTTTAATACTAGTATAAGCGCTAAGTGAACATCAACAGCCTCATCTGAAATACAGCATCTCCTTCTCATGAATATAGGGAAAAGGGGATTCATGCCTTTCCGAAGAATATTAATGGTAAGTAAAACTCATCCCAAAATTAAACGTACACCGTTTCCTATGATTGCAGGGATACATGGATTCATGCCTTTCTCAAAAGCATTACACTTAAGTATACAAAGTTTCGTTCGAAATGTAAAATGATTCTTTCCATGAATGTAGGGCGAAGTGGGTTCATGCCTTTCCAAAGACCATTAACGCCAAGTGAACGGAAAAATGCAGGGAGAAGTTGATTCATGCGTTTCCTAAGGACTTTAGTGCTAAATGGACATTATAAACTGTAGGAAAGGAGTCAAATTCAATATGGAGTGTAAGGGACGCAACTCTTTCTGTAGGAAAATGTCTGACACGACGCAACGCAAAGCAATGTATACCGAACACGGGTGTAATGGCTTCCGCCAATTTCTCCAAGCGACCCGCTTTTATGGAGCCCAGACACACCTCATTAGCATGCGTGTAACGCGACCTTGCGAGACTGCACGAGACCGTGAATATTAAAAAGTCACGGACGCCATCTTGGACCCTTTCTTTCTTTTCTCAACCCACAGGCCAGATTGACGCGAGGGCGTTTGGGAGGTAAGCCATTTCTATTTTCCCCACATAAACCTCACGCTATTTTCAAATTATACTGTTTTCCATGATTTTAGGGAGGAGTGAATTCATGCCTTTCCCACAAGCGTTGGTGCAATATGAACATAAGCTACCTCGGCCGACATAAAAATATATTCTGTTCTTCATGAATATAGGGAGTAGCGATTTAATGCCTTTATTAAGAAAACTTGTGATAAATGAACAAAAAGAATGTCAACCGAAATTCAAATTGATTCCGATTTCAATGGATGCAGAGAGAAGTGAATTCCTGCATTTCCCCAAATAAATTAGTACGAACTGCACATAAACAGGATCAGAAGAAATTTGTAAGAAGAAGTGGGTTCATGCCTTCCCAACGAGCATAGTCCCAGTCGATACTGATTCTGTTTTCCATGCTTGTAAGGACAAGTGGATTCATGCCTTTTCTAAGAAGATTTGTGATAAATCGACATAAATAGGCTCATACTAAATTCAAAATGATTTTGTTTTCCATGTTTGTAGGGAGAAGTGGATTTATGCCTTTCCCATGCGTATTAATGATAAATGAAAATAAATAGTACCAGGCGAAATTCAATCAGCTTCTGTTTTCCATGTATGAAGGGATAAGTGGATTCATGCCTTTCTCAAAAAGTATTAGTGAACAGCATACCCCGTTTACCCTACGCTTCATCATTAAGCCATCGGACAGCTGTAGTATGGATGGTCAAATAGGAAGCTATATCATGTTATTTACGTGCATCTCGTGGTTGACCTGTTGTATGGAAGATAAAAAATAACAAAACATATCAAATTATTTTTTAGCTTTCTCCGCCCATATGCGATAAAAGCACGCTTCAATTTACAAGCCAATCTTCGGAGAACTATGGAAGATACTGTTATAACAACATCAATAATAATGATGCTGATTGTAAGCACTTCCGGTCCCAGTAGTGAATGCTGGGATCAAGACGTTGTTGAGTTTACCAGGTGTCATGTCGTCTTTGTGTTGGCCCGACTTTTTAGTGGCCAGTCTCATATATCTTTCCATCGAAATCCCAGTGGGCAGAAGATATCGCCCTACGTATTTATTTAATCATTTATTATTATTATTCCTATTTCCATGCCTCTTATGAGAGAGCTAATGTATAGTGGAATAAAATTACAAGACATGTCATATTATCATCATTATTATTATTAAGTGTAGTATCATTTTGCCAGAGAGCAATTTTAAGTGCCTAATTACCAAGTCCCATCCGGGGTCTGTGAGTAAAAAGGTCACTGCAGGAGAGTTATCTATGCACATTGGGGACGTTTCGTTTAAATGGAAATGGTTTTGTGGATGATATTAGCAGTTTCGCACAAAGTAATCTTTTGTAGCTCTGATATTCTGATGTGTCCAGGAATTTTACTCACTTGATTTTCGGTAGCCATCTTTATTAGACCCAATGTCCCTATCGGAAAAGGCTAATCATAGTTTTCCTTCCCACATTTTTGTTACTTATTATTATTATTTCCTTTGATTTCTGTTGTATACACATTTCCTTGCGGGTCCCAACCAGAGACCTAAGGTCAGAAATGGTTTCATGACATTTTCCTAAAAAACAAAAAATTAAAAGACAACCAAAGATCATACATATTATACATAGATAAAGCTCTTCGTAATCTGTGGGCTGTACTTGTGAGTATATTTTTTTTTGTATTTGTTTAAGGCATAAGCTACCAAACATCCCTTCAATGAATCTACCGGAATTTTTTTCCAAACAATCTGATGGCTCCAACTACAACAGGAATTTTGAGATTTCGATCTCAAGGTCCTTATATTTTGATAGTTTTTTGAAGCGCTTCAAAGATACATTAGTCTGAAGGAACTTATATGTCAATAAGAAATCATCATTATAATTATTATTATTATAATTATTATTATTATTTTACTTTCTTCACCCATTTGTGACGAAAGCCTGCTTAAATTTACGAGCATCTCGTGGGACAGCTGTAGTATGGATGACCAAAAACCACAAAGTATATCAGGTTAATTATTTATTTCTCCACGTATATGTGACGAAATCCCGCTTAAATTGATGAGACAGGACAGTTCTAGTTGGGATAATAAAAAATAATAAAATGTGTCACGTTTTTGTTTTTATTTTACATTTTTATTTTCATTTTTATTTATTCATTTATATATATATATATATATATATATATATATATTAGGTACCTCCACGAAAATGTAAACAAACAGAGATAGCATGATGAAAAAGACGCCGAACTTGACGAAAACAAGAAGTTTTTATCGTCTAATATTCATATTATTATTAAAGAGGAAAGATCAAAGTATTTTGGGTGTATTTTTTTACATTTTTTAATCGTTCCTAGCACGTCCGAAATTTTAGTTAAAAATCTTTTATCAAAAAAAAAGGACAGATAATTAATCACTTTCTATCATTTTCAATCATTTGATAAAAAAGATGAAAATCTGACTTTGATATTATTTTAAAAATCAATTATCATTTTCTCAAAACTGATTTTAATAAAATCAGAAATTATAATGTTTATTTAAAATATTTTGAACCAAGCTTAACTTAGCTTCTGCGCCGAAAAATGTAATTTGAAAATAAAACAACGCAGGTCATAACCTTTCGCGTCGCTTGACAGGGGACGAAAGACACATGCATGACGTTTAGATAACTTACGGGAGGATAATTCTTTCTACGGATGGAAGGAAGTGAAATTATTTAGATTTAAGTGAACAAATTATTTACCTCGTTACTTTTAAGAAAAACTTTCAGCGCTCTAATTTTTCATTTTTTATTTTATTTTATTTTATTTTTTTTTTTTTTGTACTTCTTTACGTTTACGGTGCTTTATGGAAAATATAAAGAAATTAAAAAAGAAGACTGTTAAGAGTGAGATTAAATTTCATAAGAAAAAGGTATCTAATTAATTTATCGGTACCTTTCTTATGAAATTTTATCAGAAGTGTACATAAAATACTATAATTTTATGTGCATTTATTACATTTTAATGTGTTATTTGTATTTCCATTCATTTTATTAATAATTTTGATATTTAATTTATGGAAAAATGTCATAACTGAGATTAATATAAAAATAAGATCATATAAATTAAAGTTTAGCAGTAGTTAAATTTCATAAGATGATACTGATACTTATAGGTACCCTTCTCAGTTGAAATTGAAAAATCAAATTAACTTCTCCATACGTGTTTCGCAAAAGTAAAGGCCTTAACAGCGGTGAACAATGCTGAACTCAAATAATGCAACTAAATTGTATTCTGGTTGGTCTTCCGTACTTTATAATTACCGCCCGATTATAAGCACAAAATTACATTTTTTAATTACCGTGGCTCTTCTGATTGGTCCAAACGATACAATTTTCAAAGCGCTAGACAATGACAATCTCATATGGACACTTTGAAAGGTTGATGGTGCTTTTAACTAATGTTATAATATTTTTAAAAACTTAATGTAAAAATCTGTTATAATTAAAGAAATAACAAATAATTGTATTACAAATTCAATTTTCATTGAAAAAATTTTTTGCTTTCAGAAAATATTGTCCATATTCATAAAAACAACTAAAAACAAATAAAAGCATTTGAAATTAAATAATATATTTGTTTTATTGAGTTTTGTATGTTACAATTCAGAGCTGATTTTCAGGTACGTTGGCTCCAATTAAAAAAAACAAAAACATGTTTTGAATTCTTCAAAGCCTTGTGCTTTTAACTATTGTAATCACTAAGGTTGATGGGCTCGAATTTCTAGAGTTTTTCATAAAATTAGTTATAGGGGTGTTAATAAATATAAAAAAATATTTCTGCCATGACTTTAATAAAAAAAAACATATTTATAATAATTTCGATATTCTGTGAATAGTTTCTGAAAGTTTCATTAACATCTGACAATTATTTTTATTTTTGCAAGATTTTCCAAATTAATGTGTGTAATACAAAAAAAAAACGCGCTAAAAATGATCTATGTTATTTACTACCCCTTGTTGCAACAAAGAGAAACAAGGTTTTTAAATCAAAAGATGGAAAAGATTTTAAAAAATAATTTAAAAAAAAATTTGGTCTATCCTCTTCATAAAAACATAAGCATTTAGACGATAAAATTTTGTTTTCATAAAGTTTGGAGTCTTTTTCATCAGACTATGCTCTATTTTTTAGCGATTTCGTGGAGGTACCTAATATATATATCTGTGAAAGGCCATTTAAATTTACGAGCCTTTCACGGTACAAATACGCGTGCTCGTTGCGTAGCGGCTATCGTCGAGGAAAATGGAATTGGCGTGTCGATTTCTAGTTCCAGATGAAGCTGTTGCGTTCACTTTCGCACAAATACCAAATGGAAAGGCATGTATCCATCTACCCCCTCCCACGTAGGAATTAACAGAAAGGCCCTTTAACCTTGGCTGGCAAGCATGGCTAGAAAGACAAATCTGAATTTAAAACTGGTTGGACATGGAACAAATTTTCGAGCTGATCGAGTCGTTCCTATCAAAACGGGAAATGAAAGTTTTCCTGGACGGCCATGCATCTAGATCCTTTTGTACTAACGCGGTTGTTCCCCCAGGGCTCCGTCATTGGTCCTACACTGTTTTTAATCTTTATTAACGACCTTCCCGATGATACCAGCTCTCAACTTGGTATCTACGCTGACGACACAACCATTTACTCCTGATTCGATAGTAAGGCTTATCAGTCCGACAAAATCAAAATGACAACTGATGCACAAAACGAACTCAAGAGCGTCGTAAACTGCGGCAAAGGATGACTTGTCAATTCTAACTCCTCCAAAATTAAAATTTTCTCCATTAATTATTTGAGTAACTGCCTCGCTACCTTCCATCAGCATGGCTGATGCTATCCTCCAGGAAAATGACTAATTACGCCTCATTGGGCTAACGTTCTCAGCTGACATGAATCCACCGCCAGATCAACTGCTAAGAAAGTCGATCCACTGTGTCGTGCGAGACAATTTTTTTCTTCGGAATCTATCTTGCATATCTATGTCTACCATTCGTCCATGCTTAGAATATTGTTGCCATATATGGTCCGGTGTCCACGCTCTTTTCTTGGAGCTCCTCGATAAAGTCCAAAGAATCGGCAATATTATTGGTCTCACGGATCGGCTTCAGTCACTTGCCCACCACCGTAAGGTTTCCTCTCTGTGCCATTTTATAAATACTTTCATGGTAATTCTTCGGATGTGCTCTTCGTTATTGCACCTAGACTGTATGCGCAATTTAAGTGCAATACTAGACTGGCATCGATATCTCATCAATTCACAGTCGAGCTAGCTAGATGTAAGCCGTAGCTTCTATACTGACAGGTTCTTATCCCGCACTTCTCGCTTGTGGAACTCCCTCCCGGTCCCATACTTTCCAGCCAACTATAATCTGCAAAAATTTAAATGCAATAACAATTGCTATCTACTCTCCTCCTGATTACTCTTTTCTCTTTCTACTCATTACTATTGTTTCTGTTCCTAATTCTTCCACACCGTGTAAACTCCTTGCGTGCTAGTGCTCAGGGTGATACCGATTAAAAAAAAAAAAAAAAACGCCTACGCAAACCAGAGCAATAATGTATAGCGTGGTGAGGCTGTGGCCTTATACTCTACAGGGGAGTTAATAAGGTTAACATAATATGGGACAAGTGAAATATGGATGACCAAAAATGCCAAAATATGATATCACTCACAACAGTAAAAGTTCAGTCCCAACATAAAGATATCGTTATATGATGGCCAATACGTTTGTGCTACAGAATCACTATTTAAAAAAAAAATCGTGTCGCCTGATAACGCGTAGAAACGACATTAATGGTGTTTAATGGTTTCTCGGTTGAGATTTGTCACAGAAACATGTTGGAACATGGCTAGTCACGTGACGCGTTGAGATTGGCAAGTGCGTGAGAGGCCTATGACAGTTAGTGCGTGAGTGAAAAAGAGAGCCGTATAACAAAAGGGAGAGAGCAAAAAAGAAAGAAAGAGAAAAGAAAGAAAGAAAAAAGAAAGAAAGAAAGAGTGTTTGCCATAGAGTGACGGGAATGGGAAGTGTGTGGTTGGGCCAGGAGATATCAGGATATAGAGAGAGGGGATAGGATATAATTTAAACAACAACAAAAAATTCAGGTAGCATCAACTCGGTGTAGAGACAAAACACATGTTAGCGCTAGAGAAGGCCATAAACATATATATACGAGGCTTGGTCAAAAGACAAAGCCACTTGAATTAGAAATTGAATAGCAAAATCACATAAAATGAACGCAAGAATTTCAGGGTTCCAAACCTCCTCCGCAATATAGTTTCCTTCATTTTCAAACGTGGTATTCCACCTTTGAACGTGGTGGGGTAGGGCGGTACACCTGCCTCTTAAGAGCTTCTTGTTTGCGTACCCCAATATCATCAACATTGGAGAAGAGCTCACTTCTGAATGATTTCTGCTTAGAAAAGATCATTTCGTGTCGTTCAATTCCAGAAACTTCTAGACAATAACATCTCTGTTCCTTCATGGAATCTATAAGTATTCTAGAAATACACTTTACACAGACATTTGAGTATCCCGGCGACTGTACACCAGGGCCGGAGTGTACAACCCCCGACCGGCTAATCAACTTTTAATTGAGAATCAACGTAAGTTGAACTTTGGAATGGAAGAACATTATGTTCTGAGCGCTTTTTCCCATGTGGAATTAAAATCATTTACTTTCAACCCATTCTGAAGGATTGGGATGACGATTTGCCTTGGATTCAGTTCAGCAGAAAAGGCGATATAAATTTCTTGCTTTCAAGACATTCTGAAAATGAGATGAGGATTCGATACAAAAATGCTGAGAAAAATATATTAATGTCTTTTGACATGAACTAAGAATTCTAAAGAAAAGATACGGAATAAATATGAACTTTTTATAAAGTCACTAATTTTCTTTCTTCTTCAATCACCAAAAACTCTAGCTTAGAGGAAAATTACTATGATTCATTATTTAAGCATACACAGGAATGCACACACACACAGATTTCTTTCTTTCGTTTTTAGGTCTGATGAAGCCTACAAAGCTGAAACGCGTAGTATGTAGGGTACGATGGATAAACTGTCGTCTAAATTACGCATAATAAAAATATATTTAGCAAAATTACACAAAAATATCTTGAAATAGTAAAGAGGAATATATAGAGAGAGATGTGTGTGTGCGTTTGTGTATAGAAAACAATTCTTAGGTGTCACTGTCGTCCGCGAGTTATACAAATGTTTTTTGTATATATTTTTTATTTTTTAGATATCTGTTGTTTTAACTTTTACTTTATATATATATATATATATATATATATATATATATATATATATATATATATATATATATATACAAATATACAAAATAAAAGTTAAAACACAACAGATACAGTTCTCAATGTGAAAAATAAAAATATATGCAAAACATCATATGTATAACTCGCGGACGTGAGTGGCACCAGAGAATTGTTTATATATATATATATATATGTGTGTGTGTGTGTGTGTGTGTGTGTGTGTGTGTGTGTGTGTGTGTGTGTGTGTGTGTGTGTGTGTGTGTGCTAGGTAAACACTATAAAAAAACTAACACGAAAAAAACTAACACAGGCGAACTGTCATTGACATGGTTACGCAGAGAGCATTTGCAAAGGGAAACGGATTTTTATTTTACTGATGTTAAACCAATAAAAGGCCCAAGAGCCATTCAATGTAGAGGGTTACGGATGAAGTTTTTTAAAGTATAAAATGATTGTCTCGCGACTTGCGGTTAAGATTGTAGCGAGGGCGGAAGCATTCTCTTGAGAATCTGTTCCAAAAGGTAGCCGTTCTTGTGAATGCCCTCTCTGAATGGAACTTCCTTATTACCAATGGAATAGGAAGGGAATGATTATGATTCGACTCTCTATACGTGACATGGTGGGTCTTAGTTGGAAGTCTTCATTCTGATGTCTACATGGTTCCAAAGAATGTAACTCATCAGAATATTTGTTGTGGGAATAGCGATAGAGTGACGATAGGCTTGCGACGATTCGTCTGCGCTAAAGGAGTTCTAAGGTAAAAAATAATTCATCGCCTACAAGGCCACGTAGATGCTTTTGAACTCCATGATACCGCAATTTCGAATTGAGTCCTTTATTTATGGAGGTAGATATTTTTTCACACTGATCTCTTTATTTCCGGGGGTAGATTGTTTTCTAACTGAGCCCTTTATTTACGGGGGTAGATTGTTTTCGTCTATGTCTCGGGATATCTGTTTAGTTCTTTTTAGTACGGCATTATTACTGTTTACCCTGTTTCCACTGAGTCCAAGTACACACAGCCCTACCCAGGGATTGAACTCACAATTACTAGGTCACCAAATTCTCGAACAAACGCTTTAATCCACTAGACCACCACGACGTATGGATCAGTTATAATAAATTTAGTATAGGAGAAAAAGAAATTGAATATAGAATATGCCCGCACCAGGGGTCGTTTAATCAGCCACCAGAAATTACAAGAAGCAAAGCATCAACCGGAAAACTCTAGTCATGTTCTTAAATAGCCACGCCTGAATCGAGATCCTCGTATGAGGATCATACATGGCGCCGAACCTGTTCAAAAATATCTGCCAGCTGTATACAACCGCTTCCTAAGGTCAATGGTAAAAAAGACTTTGAGCGTCTGAAGTCTGTGCGTCCATCCTTCTTTGGACATTGTGAACTGGCGCTACAGGATCACAAACAAAGGACTATACCAAATAATAGAAAACACATCAACAGCAGCAACTAAAATGGAAAGTGCATATAACTCGAAGATGACATAATCAAGATGTTGACGTTCAACGCGACTTCAAACAAAAGGTTAGGAAGGAAACCCATCAATACTGAAAAGAATGATAACATCTACTGGACTTGAGAAACCTATTTTCATGAAAAATTGTTTTAAGAGAAAGATTTTATAATTTTCAACCGAAAACGTACTGTCTATGAATACCAAATGTTTCCTAATATTACCAGATAAGTTACTCATATTACTAATACAATTGTCTTGTGGAATTTCGTGGATTATTGTCCGCTTTAATCCGCTAGGCTGTTAATAAAAGGTTCAGTTCGAAAATCCTTTGTTACCATGACTGACAAACACCTGATGAAGTCCGAAAGGCAAAACGGTCGAAACATTGTGATAAAAACAACAAAGATGAGGATATTAGTCTGATTGTAAATAATGTAAATAATGCTAATTCCTCATCCTAGAAATTCGGACCGAAATTAGTTTAATTATATTATGTGTTCATATGTGATTCTTTCAATATATATTATATTCTTCTTTATTTGCTATACCGCTTCAGGACGTAGGCGATCATGGCTCTCCACAATTTCCTGTCCTTTGTGACTCTTAATAAGTTTTGTCTTTTCGTTATTTCTCCTAAAGCCAATTCTGTCATCCATTTACTCAAGCTGATTAATTATTTTATATATTATATTAATATGTCATAATTCTTGAGAGGGAGCAGTCTGATAACAATCGAAAACTAATCCGATATTATATACACAATAGAATCTCAGGTTAATATTAATTTATTTATCCCATCAAAAGATAAAATAACAACCTAATATGTTTATGATCCATACAATCATGAGAAGCTTTTCATATGTAAACTTGTAGATTTCTTTATCCGTTTATTGTTGTGCATTGTTCTTTTATCCGTATTTTTACGTCTTGGCTTCGTAAAATACTTTGAATAATCCGCTGTTTTCAGGACAAAGACACTGCCACTTGATGTCGACAGTGAAAATAAGATAACTACAAAATGTTACAGACATTATAGTAAAAAAAAAAGTGTGTGTAGGGAGTGTATTTACGTATTTTTAATCATATCAATGCAGGAAAGCCACTAGGACATAACAGGTTACTGAAAGTGAAAAAGTAAGAAAAAACGAAAACATTCAAGAGTAAGAACAATAAAAGAAGAAGAATTAAGAAGACAGAAGATGACGATTGACATTTCATTTAAATTTTCAAAGACCAAAGATGTCCGGAAAAGCAAGAAGCCAGAAGAGAGAAGTACGATAGAAGAAACTGTTAGAATAGAACTTGCGGTTACATCTAGAAATTTCAAATATAACATGGTGAGACCTAGCTGCCAATCTAATTAAATTCATAAAGTTTAGGTACCAAAGAGGAAAGTTCATTATATTTCTTTACTTTTAAATGGATATTATTGCTCTAAACGTTATTTTTACTGGTTACACATGTTTCAGTTGACATCCCTTTTTTGTTTTATTTTCTTAAGCAATGAAATTAATGTCAACCGACCTAGTTCGAGAAATCCTACTAGAGGAAAATGTGTCTCCTGGCACAAGGAAATTTCTTGACGGCAAAAGGGAATACATGTTCGGTGGCACTGAAGAGAGACATTTTTTTTAATAAACAAAACTAACTTCCCTCTTTCTCTCTGCCTCTCTCTCTCTCTCTCACACACACACACACACACATATATATGTATATATATATATGTGTGTGTGTGTGTGTGCTTACAAACATAACCTTTTACAATTAATACCTTAATAGTACTTATGATACCACCAAATCAGATAAGAAAACGAAATAATGGCCAAGCGAAAACATATATAAATATTTACTTTATTATTTGAATATTAAAATTAATTATTTATGTCAAAAAATGAAATACAATCTTCCTAACCCAAGAAAAGACTGGAACTCTCAAAAATAAAAATTGACAGTAAGTTTAGAAAAACTTGAAGCCAAATGGCAACGACTGAAAGAAAAAAGAGCAAAGAAGAAAAAGAAAAAAAATGTTTAAGGTGGAAGTGTAAATTCTTTTTTAAAAAGCGGTGAAAAGGACAAATAATCTACTACATTTCTACTCACATCAGCGCGGAAGGGCGAATGGCCGGCCGGTCGCGAACTCACACACACACTATGAAAAAAGAACAACTTGCACCAATAAAAGGGGGATATAAAAAAGAGAAATCGAGAAGTATAAACAGTCAATTTCTAATACCAACTAACGAGTGGACGGACAAATCTGAAGTTAACATCAATCGGCTAAGTAACAAACCTTTTAATTAAATTAATTATATATATATATATATATATATATATATATATATATTGAACAATAAAAAAAATTAAAAAATTAAAATCTTCAGACACACTGGGTTGTAGATTAATATTCTTTCGTTTTTTTTTATTATTCCATTTAGATTCCTCGACTTTTTCGGCCGAAATGTCCATCATCGGGAGGAGAAATATTTCTGCTTGCTGCTAGCACTAAACTACAGAAATGAATATATATATATATATATATATATATATATATATATATATATATATATATATATATATATATATATATATATATATATATATAACGATTTGAACAATATGCTATATCCTTTTAGTATGTATACAGTTTTGGCTCCTCACATATTTCTTTTATTTAATGTCTGTGAATTATCATGAATTCTTGGTAGAATTGGTGGAGTGGTTTCTCCTTGCCAATCTCTACGATTCCGATTCACAGTTGTCCTTCTTAACTGGCGGTCAGTTACGCGCTTCTAATTCTTCCACTCAATAACTCGGAGAATAATTGGATGATATTTTCTTATCTTAGTAAAAACATTGAAGAAACACACGAACTACAAAAAATCTTTAAAAAAAAATAACTCCGTTCTTCACTTCACATATAAACTTAATATTAATTAGACACTATGTAAAAGTTAACTCCCCCACCAAATAGTTCTTCTACGAGCGATTAGAAATATTAATACAAATCAAAAAGAACATAATACTTCCTCAAATGACCCTAACCATATCAATTACTATAATTACTGTAATTAAATGCATTCTAACTATAACCAAGATGAAAAAGTCCTAAAAAAGCTTTTAAGTACTAATATATTCCCCACTGATCTCAGTAACAAAATAAAACTATTTATATATTATACTAAATTTAACACAACCAACTTAATTATACGCAATAACACTTCTCCATCAAATAGTGTTTTGGTAAAAAAAAAAAAAAATTGTATATTGTTTAAATGTCCTTTGGGAGATTGTATCTGCCAAAAAAGTAAGTACATATATTGACCCACGACATTATCAAAACGTCTTACACTTCATTTTTCGGATACAAGTTTTATTGCGCAACATTTAAAGACATATTCCCCTGCATTTGTTGACAACATTAATATACTACACTATAAAAATAATAAACAAAAACTTTAAATTCAAAAACCAACCAACACTCAACAAAATTTATTACGAGTGTAGCAGCAAAGTATTGAGGTGCATATAACAAACATTTTTAAATGCCATTTTGCATTTCTACCAATTTCCAGCCAGCTCCCTTTATATATGAACGCTTGTTTTGCAAAAGATTCCAAAGCTACAACGGATAAATTTTAAAAATTTTAAAAACTATAACAGCGCATTTACGAGTGTTTTTTTTTTTAAATCATCATTACAATGGAATACAGATTTATTTTTATAAGTTTGTCTGAAGATGATTTTGGAAAAGATCGAAAGAACTTTCAGTAAATCTAATGTTACCTATCAAAAAGTTTTATTAATACCCAAGGATATAATCTGTCCCACTATTTACCAATAGTTGGGGGGGGGAGACGGATGAAGAGTAGGATTAATACATTTACAAAGGCTATTACCACATAAGTGAATGTAAAGAAGTACGACTGGAATTCGAAATCGGCTCCGCTATTTCCCAATCCGAACCGCTATCCATTAGTCCACCGAACCTCCGTAGCAAACTGCACCAGCAGTTAATCATTTGCATCACCGAAAGCAGCTATCTTCATTTCTGCAGTTACACAGTTGGAAATTGAATTTGTATCACGTGTAAACAGTGCTTTTATGTTATGTTTTTAGTTGTCGGATGACGTTGTCCGTGCAACAATAGATGGTTTTCATCAAGTTTCTAGTGAATATTTTATGAAGCTTCCTAATGAGAAACAAGTGTTTTTCAGTTATCTTAAAAAACATTATCTCAAACTGCGTTTTCATAGCATTGATAAATAGTGCAGATGATTAAATTGTACAATCTTTATTTTTCTTCTGTTTCCCTGATTTTTTTCCATTCTTGTAAACCAAATTCCTTGCAGACCCACTCTTTTTATCCCACTTCATACTAAAGCATATAAAGCTTTTCGTGGACAGACGGACATAAAAGGATAGAGTGTAACCTGTCTAAGACTAGTTAGTGGATGGCTTGAAGGTATGCTAATACACACTAATGTATTATGCTTTTTCTTTCTTTCTTCTACGGGTGGTTTACTCCTTTAGTCATTTCAAATATAATATCGAGGAAATCTACCTCTTTCAAATTTGTCTTAACTTTGATGTGAAAAGCAAGTTCCTTAAAACTCTTTATAATTTTATTTGTACTTCTATCACTGCAGCCCGTGAGAACCATTAGTCAATAATCCTGATATGACCTTATATCTCTTTATCCACTAGTTTCATTAATTTATATAGTTGATAGATTACAACCAGTGCTCTCAAACCACTGCTCCATCAAAACTCCCCAAAGTCACACCTAAATACCCATAATTTTCGCAATTCACAGAGCTTCATTATAAAATAATACTGAACTTAGGCAGTGTTTGGTGATTTATATCTGCCCAACTGGTACCTAATCTAATTCTTCAACATTAAAGAGGTATCCACGTCGAAAATTAATGTTTCTTCACTGATGAGTGGGTTGAAATCTGTTCTATTAAACTGTACAAGTGTTCAGTTGCTTATCGGTGATACTATTAAGCAGTTTTTTTTTCCGTTGGATGATTTGTAACAGCTCACATAACACATTGCATACTGTAACTTCTTTTTCTGATTTTCCTCAAAAGATTCTTAGTGGGGGTTAGAGATCTACTTACATGTTTCACTTCCAAATTCTCCTTACAGTTTTTCAGTGTTACAAACACATGAAGTTACCCGAGGCAAATAATACGGTCATTCAGCTTTAGTTATGCAATTATATTATTGACTTCTATATTCATAATATGATTTTAATTTCTTGATGATTTTTTATCAATCGTTGTCCTATCCTCATTAAGAAATATATTGCAGTTACTTGGTCCCATTGTGCACACGCCCCAATATTTCTATTTTCCTGGAATCCTTTCATCGTTTTCAGACCTTTTTTTTTTCTTTTTCAACTTCCGTTGAAAATGGTTCTGTAGAATTCGGATTATTTTTACAGCGAGGTTCACCCTTTACAAGGCCCGGTGGTCACATGAGGTAGAAGGTTACGTTTGGATGCCATTTGTGGGTATAGGAGTGGAAGATAACAGTTAACCCTAAACTTGATCAGGTTAAGATTGTAGTGATCTGGGAAATATTCCGTTGGGAGAAGCTGCTCGAGTGGAACTTACTTTTCACCGAAGATTCGTTCATTATGTTAAGCGTTTTTCTCAGTTGTTTAATTCATTCTTCTATGGTAGGTATTTTTCTTTTTCTATGAACCATGTCCCTTCAGTACGTTGGCGATCATGGCTCTCCACAATTTCCTGTCCTTTGTAGGTTTTAATAAATTTGCTCTTTTTATTATCACTCCTAAATGCTGTTCTGTCATCCATTCCCTCAAGCTCGCTAGGTGGGTTATGCTTTGTTTCTATCTCTCCCTCTTGCCTTCAATCTGTCTTGTGAGTATCAAATTTTCCAAGTTGTTTCCTCATGTGCCCTAGAAATTTTAATTGCCTCTTTCTGAAGTTAAGTATAAGTGTCCTTTCTGTTTGCATTTTCTCTAAAACTTTATCGATGCTCACAGGTTCAGTCCATAGTATTCTCAAAGCGCTTCTGTAGAACTACATTTCTGTTGCTTCAAGTCTCTTCTCCATCTACGTATGAAGAGATTGTCCAGCATTTATTGCCATATAGGACGACTGACATTACGTAACAGTTCAGTGTTTTTTTTTCTTTATTTCTAATCATGTTTCTTAATACTTTGCTTAACATTTGGAAGACATCTTTAGCTATCCCAATGCGCTTCCAGATTTCGATGTCATACTTTCCATGTTCTGTTCAACGCAATTCACCTCCAAAAAAAAGCGTTGTCACTGATGAGGAAATAAAACGACTCCCATCTCATTCGCTTCAGCAAATCAAGTCACTGCAACAAACTGCACCCTAACTAATAAGAGAAATTTTTCAAATGTGAGTTTTTAAATATGTTTTTTTTTTTACAATTATTATATAAATATTCCGTATTTCTCAGGAGGTGCAGTTTAATGGGGGGGTGGAAAAACTGGGAATTGTGGAGAGCCATAATCGTCTACGTCCTGAAGAGACACGGCAAATAAAGACGAAGAAAAAGAAGTAAATGTGCGATTGAAGATTGAATTGAAAATGTTCTTTCTTATTATCGTCTGTCAATTAAATCTGTTTCCTTTGATGTTGAATATTATCAGATTTCTCTGGAGATATGTATTTTATTAATTATTTTTTAAAGTTTTAATTGGCTGAAAAAAAAGATTTTATTTCTTATCAACTTTGGGCCAGTTTTCAATATCAAGTTTTGAGCCGGAAATGGTTCCTCAGACAGACTTTTGGTGTTTTTTTATTTTCAATGTGTAACCAGTTGTCAGAGTGAACACATCTGCTAGGATTTATACTCAAATAAAGCCCGCAACACTGTCAGTTATTCTCCCCTTGGTAATAACATCTTTGTTTTTTTTTATTACTGATCTCTCTAACATTCTCAGATAATTACTTAATGTACATGGAGAGGATAACACATCTTACAGCTGATAATCTCTGCTGTGGCCTAGTAATAACAGCTGAATGAAAGGGGGGAAAATGGTTTGCGACTTTCAAGATCTCAAAAAAAACAAAGCGTCTCTCATTTTACTCTTATCGTTCGGACCCTGAGTTCTCTCCCGTTAAAATGGACGCTGGCACTTTCAATAAGGTTTTACGTTTTGAACGTCACCTATGGAGGGTATGTAGTTTTCCGGGATTTTTTTAATGCTTGATCTTTTTTCTTGCGATGATGTGAGAACTTTCCCGTCGTAGGTCAGGAGTTCCTGCCATCCAGTTGTCTTATATCCTACGTTCCGTTGTGTTAATTTCCTGTTCATTTTGGCGCAGCCATAGTCCTTCTTTGAGGACAAATGATTCTGTTTCGGTCTATGAGGCGAACTACTTGGTAAGCACTCTGAGGCATCTACATGTATTGTTGTGCTGATGGGATCTTCCCAATCAAAAAGTTTAAACAGCGCAATGGAATTGGGGAGCTGGTTTCTGACTTTCAATATCTCTTGGGGTCAAGAATATGCTTACTGCATTCCTGTGCAGAGTGGTAACCGTACCGAAAAGGGACCAACTGTGTGCTCTACTGTATACCTTTTTGACTCTCGGGCTATCCGGACTTCTGTTTACTTTCCAGTGCAATCGGACGTATGGTTATTTCTCTCCAGTAAACAGGATGAATGTCAACGTTGCAGAACTCACCACTTTTATTGAATGGTGTGGACTTTCTTTAGAAAATATTTAACGATTCCTGGTTCATTTGTCCAGCAAACCATATTTGGTGAACTCATGTGAATCCGTGTGAAGTAAGGAATGGTGGGTTTCAAACAAACAATTAATGCATGTATTAACAAAAAGACATTCACGCTAAAGTGTACGCGGTTGAAAAGAAAGGAAAGGACATTAAAAAAACCTAGCTATTAAGAATGTGCTTGCTGGTGTTTGTGTGTGATAAGCGTTAGTGTATGTAAGAATTCAGTGGCTAGTCGACCGGGGAAACGACCGTGTACCAGAGGGGACATTTTAATCTACCACTTGCTACATGTTGGAGCAAGAGGAAGAAAGAGGAAGAGGAGAGAATTATTTGTCTTTTTATAGACTTGCACAGCGCCACCTAAGGGGCGTCTGACGAAGACAAATGGTGTAACTCACACTCTTGTGTAAACCTGATCTATGTTTGCCTTGTTCAGACTCGCAAAAAACCTAGCCTATGTCTAACCTCTCGTGCAACCTATGTCTACGATTTTGACTCTGATTAAACGAACGATTTGTATTGTTTATCTAAACGACAGAATTCGTCATTAAGTAACCTAGAAAAAGTTGATATACCGTAAACTAAAAAAAAAAAAAATAGTTTGGTTGTTGCTATTCTCTTTTATTTATTAGGTTGGTGCAAAAATAATGACGTAATAATGTCGTTTTTTGACGTTACGTCAAAAAACGACATTATTACGTCATTATTATTATTACGTCATTATTTTTGCACCAACCTAATATTAACTTAATCCCGCATAAAGCAGCTCACCTGTTGGTCAGTTTGAGTTTCCTATTAAACTCAGTGTTGCATGTTTCATAATTTCCAGAGAACCTAGCACCGACTCTTATATATATATATATATATATATATATATATATATATATGTGTGTGTATGTATGTATATATATACATATATATATATATATGTATATATATATATATATATATATGTATATATATATATATATATATATATATATAGAGAGAGAGAGAGAGAGAGAGAGAGAGAGAGAGAGAGGATACGATGATGGGTAAATTGAGGCCATATTACATTTTGAATTTCGCGCATGCGCATTGTTTCTTTTTTATTTTGTCGTCTGCACAGTATAGTAAAGTCAATTGGGCACTGTTTGTGAGAAAAAAAAGCACCATGACGCAATTCACTCCGCCAGAAATTTGGAAACGGCATGCTGTGCTGCTAGGTATTTGCAGCGGAAGCCCCAATACGAATATTTCATAGTGTTTGTGCGTTAATCTGAGAACAATGCAGAGAATTCGGATAGAGTTTAATGAGTCTAATGGTGGTTGCGAAGGTGTCTTGAGTGATTCACTTGCGATGGCGACGCGATGCCTCTATTCATCTTCCCACGGACCCTCAGAATCAACACGAGGGACCTACAACAAGTGCCTTGAGGAGGTAGTGCTGCCGTGTGTGTCAAGAGGGTGGTTCCTGACGTCCCTATTTCTGGCAACACGACCCTGAACCATGCCACATGAGTAGGATAACCCAGTCATGTCTGTCAACCAATTCTGCAACCGCATCACTCATTACATCTGGCCACCTAATTCCCCAGATTGCAATCCTCTTGATTATTATGTGTGGGACTCAGTTGAACGAGAAACCAATAAAACTCCTTGTAACACCAAAGATGAACTGAATACACGGATTATAGTAGCATTCACCAACTAAAACAAGGAGGCCACCCAGAAGAGCTGAAGAAGACTCCGAAGCCGTAGTTGAAGTCAATGGCGATTTTGTTGAATAAATTTACTCTTTAGTAATTCAAGATATTTTTTTGTAATTTTGGTAAATACATCTGCTAAAATTAAATGTCAGTGTTACTTTCATTTCTGAGTAATTTAGACAAAAATTTATCCTTCGCACCCGATAAATATATATATATATATATATATATATATATATATATATATATATATATATATATATATATATATGAGATTTTACCTCAATGTATATTGTCTTCAATATATTGTTACGAATTTGCAACAGGTGGGTTTGCTTAGATAGGAACAAACGAACAGGTACAGACGAACAACAAACACAAGATTAACATTTGTAAATAAATTTTAGAGAATAAAATACAAAATATGGGAAAAGTATGGAGTGACAGACGTACAATTAATAAAAGAAGACTTAACTGAAATTTGATGTCAGTTCAAACGTTTGTGTTTCAGGAATTTGGAGTTCGAATGTTTGTAATGACAGACAAAGTTGTAGAATGTTCACAAAAGTTGGTTGTTCTTTCTTCTACAATGTGAAATATAGAATTCCGGAATAGCGTTTGTGTTCCGTTTCCGCTTGGTTAATTGCATTGCATCTGACATGAAAGTAAGATGTTTTCTTTGTATTTGTTTGAGTAAGATAATTTTTTTTTTACCCATTAAACAGTCAAATAGATCCAAAATCTTTTCCTTATTCCCTACACAGCAAATAATGGAACAGGCTTACGATCGCATGATGAGAGCCCATTTTTTTCGCAAACTGTTGTCGTCGGAGGTAATCGGGAAACTAAAGTTACAATACCAAAATCCTACTTCTTGATGTATGTCAAGTAGTTCACCAATTCTTACTCACTTTCTTAGGAGGTCATTCTGTTTGTTGTCAAGCGACGCCAAATTCCTTTTCTGGCCTTTTTCCGCCGAAACAAGATTCATTCCAGATAGGTAGTAAAACAACCAAAAAGAGGAGGAGCAGAAGGAGAAACACAAAGACAGCGCGTCTCTTATTAAATTTATTGTACATCTGATTTAACAGTTAACAGTTATTTTTCATTTATTTTGTTTAAACGTTATTTTTAATGGACACTCATATTCGAATGGAAACTCTGTTTTTTAGTTAAACAGTATTAATTAATCAGTATTTTTTTATCCAACTACATCTACTGGCCTGAATAGTCTCTTTTGAATATACACCTCTGCAGCTTTGTTTGATCGGAAGTCCTACGTGACCGAAATGACCTTTCTCCATATGAGATGCAGTTTCGAATCCTGCCGGAGGATGCATATTTTTCTGACAATATTTCTCGAATGTTCAAGACGGTAGATTTAGTTGGATAAAAAATGCTGTTTAACTAAAAATCAGAGCATCTCCTCAAATATGAGTATCCATAAAAAAAAATAACGCTTAACCAAAAATAAAAATAACATTATGTCGGATTTAATCAATTTCACACACACTCTCTCACACGCACACACACACACACATATATATGTATATATATATATGCAGAAATATAGTTTTGAAGTGTGCTATATGGGATAAAGTGCTCAATATCAGGGACAGAGGGTATGTAAATATAAATATAAAAGTGAACATTGAAGTCAACACTCAGAGGCGACAGGCTGTTTCATGCTAGACGCAATCGTCAGCATGAAACAGCCTTTTAAACAACTTTTATATACACACACACACACACACATATATATATATATATATATATATATATATATATAGTGTGTGTGTGTGTGGATAGATAGATATCTTGAATGAGTATAAAAATGAATCAGGTGGAGAACGAATCGGAAACAGGTTGGAGTATTTTTGCCAACCATTTTAGCTAATTTTATATTGTACAGATCCTATCATAGATAGGATCGGCCGAAGAGGCACATTGTTTTTGTTACTCTATAGGCAAACCTTAAAAATCTTGGACGTTGAGACCCAACAGGTCTGATTCGGTTTTACGCTTCTTAAAAACCGAGAGTAACCAGCTTTGTATTCGCGCTTCTATTTTGTTGGTTTGTATCACAAATACTTGCAGGACCTATCTTCTTAAAATTGGAGGAATCGTGTAAAATGTTTTCCATTTTACTGACATAATACTAACGATCCAAAATAACCACTCCGGAACCTTTATCTTGTTTACTGATATATATATATATATATATATATATATATATATATATATATATATATATATATATATATATATATGTATGAGTGTGTGTGTGTGTGTGTGTGTGTGTGTGTGTCACTTCTGCATTTTAAGGATTTGATAGTCCGGTAGTGGACACCTGCCACGGAAAGAAGTCACGATTAACAGAGGGCGACGAGTACTCACTAGATAAATCGAACAATCTAGTCTTACACAAAAATAACTTTTCAGGGGAGAAAGGTTTATGAAAGTGTAATTGCGAGAATAATAATTCAAACTCAGAAAAAAATACTCTCTTTACTTACTATAGAAGCTAGAATACAAAAGTTCAACCCGCTGGATAGAACTAGACATTCAATGTCAGTAATGGAGATATTGGAGAGATTAAATAAATGCTTATCTAAATCTTCATTCTCAAAACCATATCGACTAGAAACAAGAGAATTAAGATAATTTTGATCTTTCAATTCTGTACGGTTCTCAAATTGTAGCCGAATTGCTACTTGATAGCGAGAAAAGCGAAAAAAAAAAGATAAATTGTTCTTAATATTGGACAAGGACGATCGAAATAGACGTGAACATGAGGAGGAAAACTTATACAATTTATTCAACTCATCTTTTACAAAAGCTCGTTCAACAAGAAGACATGAAGCAATCTTAATTTTAAGCAACCTACGTCTTATAAATGACGGGCCGACACTACATGATAAAGAGGACTGTAGAAAAGAATGCTTTGCTCAAACTGTAATAACCTTACGCCATAAGCTGACTGAACGATTTAACTCGTCGATAATATTTCTGTGGTATTTATTACGGAAATATTTCAATAATGATTTGACACCTCACAATAAATATACTGACTTAGGCATTTTTTCCTTAAGAATTCTTGCGACCAATACTTCTTCTTCAGAAGGATTCGTTGGCATAATTTCGGAGGAGACACAAGACGATATTCGCAAGAACTAAATAGTAGAAGAGGAGGAAAAACTTAATTTCGGAACACGACTAAAAACAGTTTAATAGTAAAAAATAATTACCGAATAAAATATATATATGTGTGTGTGTGTGTCTGTGTGTGTCTGTGTGTGTGTATAAGTGCGCAGGTATGCAGAAAATAGAAAAGAACACATTGGGTGCATAATCCGGAGTTCCTTAGTATTTTTGTTTTTATTTTTATACAGGAGTAGAGCTTATATTATAATATTTTTTGTTTAAAAATATGATTCCTTCGCTACATAAGAGTTCTCATATTTCAAAAACCAGAGCCGAAACCATCCAAATAATTATTAAAATTAAGTTGAATTAAGGTGTTTAGTTCCGTTTCATCTTCAAGCGAAATTTTAGGAATTTAGGTTCTTAAAATTTTTAAATATATATATATACATATATATATATATATATATATTAGGTTGGTGCAAAAAAATAATGACGTAATAATGTCGTTTTTTGACGTTAAAAAATACGTCAAAAAACGACATTATTACGTCATTATTTTTGCACCAACCTAATATACATATATATATATATATATAATTACAACATATAATATATATATATATATAATTACCACACTCTGTTGTTGGGTGCGTTGGTTGTAATGTCAAATTAATATGCATCGTTATTGAAAGTAAAATTAATTTTTATCGAACTTTTAATTCTTAGTCTACTACTTTGCTAATAATAACTTCAACTACGTAAAAAAAAAAACCTTAAAAAGACATTGTATTTTTTTACATTGTTAAAAAAAAGAAAAACGAAGCGTATTTCTGTTAAGGTGACATTTAATTAATGACGCCTCATTAATTAGAATTGAACTAAATGTTAAAAAATTGATAAATTATGAAATAAAAGTACAATTTTTTTTTTCTTTTTAAACAGAATAGAGGTTATATAAACAAAAACAAGCTATCTTTCTTTTAATATCGTAAAAAGTTTTGAAAGTTTTCCCGATTTATAAAAAAAAGAAGTAACGTCTTCTTTTTCTGACATATCCCCAGTTTTATCTCTTTTTTAAATAAATAAATTGTACTTTTATTTCATAATTTATCAGTTGTGGAGATATAAATACCACGTTTACAGAAACACGGAAAAAAAACTGACATTATACGGGCTTTGGATTCTGAGAAATGGATAAAAATATTAAAAATTGATGGGTGTACGAATAATTACGTCGTTAACTATATATATATATATATATATAAATATATATATATATATATATATATATATATATATATATATATATATATATATATATATATATATATATATATATATATGAAGAAAAATATTTGGAAAAAATAAACAAAAATCCTTAAATGCAATTATGTTGTTTTAATATGAATGAAATGTCAACGTCTGACGTTTCGGTTTAATAAACCTTCTTCAGGACAATATTCATTAAAATACAATTAACATAATCAGTTCAACATGACAAAGACGATGGATATAAAAACAAGACTTATCCAAAACAGATAACTGAAAATTTTAAATGATCAGCTTTCCGTTTAAGCGTGCTCACGTTGTCGTCAAATGGGCGACGCTTACATATATATATATATATATATATATATATATATATATATATATATATATATGAATGAACTTTATGGGGTTAATGTCCATTGTAATGTATTCCTTTTGGGAGGGGCAGCAAACTTGATGGCCACCCCTGGCGGGAAAAACACTAGCTACGTCACTGTGTGTCCGGCACCAAACAAAACCAATTTATCAGCATGCCTTAAATAACAATGAAAATACGAATAGACTGATGGGATATTAATTATAGTTTTCCGGTTATTTACCAGCAAGTCCCTAATTTTCTGTAGCCCGTCGTAATTGATTAAGGCTACATTTACCAGAAATATATGTTTTTGCAGCTATCCATCTATACGTCCTCGGTGTGTATTTCGTCGATAATGTACAGCTGATATATACGAACAAGATGATTCAATTCAATTTGCCCCCCCACACACACAAACATACACACACAAACAAACATACACACACACACAAACATATACACACACAGAGATAAAATAAAATCTTCATATTATTCAGTGTTGGCAAGTTTTTCGGTCACCTTACAAAAGCAATGTTTGGGGAAGATGTTATGGCGCCAATTGATCTTTTTAGGATACCCATCATTTGAAATTACCTTTTGATCTTTTCACGAAGAGCGTCTTTGAATGAAGTAAAATTAACATCAACACAAAATTTACTCATCCCCAATGAGGCAAAGTAACCCGGGTATATCAACAGTAGCGGCCATGATTAAATACAGCCATACAACTTTTTATTGAAAGATAATTTTCTTCTAAATGAAATAAAGCAGGATTTTATTGTTTCTAAGCGATAATTACGCAATCAAAGCAGACCTTATCAGACATTATTCATTATTTAGATAGGTATTATTCATATATTCCGTATCATTAAATACTGTTGGTCAAAATATGAATATATAGACGTCTGAAATTCTATACGATTCTATAAAAAAAGAAAAAATTATTTGCACTATTTACATTGTTTGGACTGGGTTTTTTTTGTTTTTTTTGTTTTTTTATTATTATATCTTTGTTGTTCTTGGGGACATAGGAGATGGACCAGCGGATAAAAGCGTCGGTTGAAGAAATCCAGTGGACCCAAAGACTTGGGAGTTCAATACCTGGCTAAAGCAGAGGTGAGCAAAAAAACTTTGAGAGTTGAGTTGCTAAGATATACGGAAGAGTCGTGGAACTAGAGCAATCTATCTCGGTGGACAAAATAAAAGGGTCAGTTCGAAATTTCAGTCACCTGAAGAGGGCCGGGCAGTGCAACGTTCAAAACGTCATGAATATGACAACAATGATGTGGGCAACAGTCCGAACAGTGTAAATATTTATATTAGGTTGGTGCAAAAATAATGACGTAATAATGTCGTTTTTTGACGTTAAAAAATACGTCAAAAAACGACATTATTACGTCATTATTTTTGCACCAACCTAATAATACGTCATCTTACAAATACAGACAGAGAAAAAAAATCTTTCAAATCAATATTTGGTGTGACCGTCTTTATTTTTAGTATTGCATTCGATTCCTCAAAGTTTGTTTGCTTATTTAGCGGCATATCAACCCTCTATGGGTCATTTAATACTGAAATTAATTTTCTTAGAAGTATTAGTAATTTCATTTACAAAAATGTATTCCTGGTGATTTTATTACTATGAAAATGTATTGCTGGTATTTTTACATATAAAAATGTATTTTTATCCTTTCATAGTGTTTTAACACCAATTTGGGGGTAAACTATTTTCCCATATTTGGGACCCTAGCAGGTGCTACCACTCCAGGTCAGGGTAGACCTAGGAACAACATCAATTAAGAGCTAGTTCTACGCTATTCATAAGCTCCCATACAGAGGCCTTGCTATCGGATATAGCTTATCGTCATACCCAGGACGGAATTGAGGTTGAGATGTCGTAAAATCAAACAGACCCAATGTAACGCCAATATCACGCATTCTTTCTAATTAGTCTTGTTGGAGGGCCAACTTTCTTCTACTATTCGTTTCAATAATACCCACAAGCACTCAATTGGGTTTCAATTCGCTGAGATTAGCTAACACGTCACAAAATCAATCTCAACCTGTTTACACTGAATACTATAACTTGAGAACTATTTTTAACACTGGGCTCATTGCTTGCATTAAAATTCACTGTAGGAAAAATAAACAGCAATGCTTTAAAAACATAATTAATTGAATGAAATAACATTTTCTTTATGATATGCGCATTTAATGCAGGACAACATATTCATGTATTTGTCAACGGAGTTTTAATGCTGTGGTTTTTGGTGGTAAATAATACTTGACAAAATCCCTTTTGGTTGTATATTATTCAACTAGAAATAATAAATTTCTACTATGTTTGGTTTAGAAGTGAATTATCATTCTGTTTGTAAATATACGACGCGACCGTTACTCAAGTTTTCCACCGACCGACCAATGATTTAGCGTACGTTGTATTTTGATTCTCGATCTCGCCACTGTACGCCGATAGCTGAGCAAGATGAAAGACAAATGTCCCGTCGGGAAATAAGAATGAGAACCTTGTTTCCAATATTATATGTAGCTGTGTTATTCGAGGCTTCGCCTGCTCGCATTGGTGGATAGTAGGTGACACTGGACAACTTCTGCTATGTGGATCTCATAGGTTAGCTCTTCTCTCTAACATCTCTCCCATCTACACATCCTGACGTGTGTCTGGAAATATGAATGAACGGCACTGGAACAAGTTCGTCTTCCACCAAGGGCAGACCAGAACTTACCCCGATCTCAAGAATGACTGACATAGACCAGCACCTGGATATAGTCTATTTCCGGTTTCACCTCCAAAAACTTCTCAAATTTCTGGCACGGTGAATTGCGTCATGGTGCTCTTTTTCTCACAGACTATCCTGTGCAGTTGACAAAATAAAAAACAAACAACGCGCATGCGCTAAATTAAAAATATAACATGGCGACAATTTTCCCATCGCATCCTGTGTGTTTATTTTAAGAGGTTTTGTTGACGACAACAAACAAGCTAATTCTATTATTTTTATTAATATCTCTTGTTAACAGATTAATTTCAAAATGTTGGTGTTAAATGAAATGTCTATAGATTTGATCAATTCTTGTTAAGGTGTGTGATTTTGTCTGATTTCAGTCATTGTCAAGAATAAGAGAAGGCTTATCTACAGACGTGTGAATTGACCCCCTACACAACAATACAAATGTAAGTATTTTGTTTGTTTGTTTAGCGGCATATCAACTCCTTATGGGTCATTTAATGCCGAATTAAATTTTCTTGGAAGCATTTGAAATTTCTTTGACAAATGTATTGCCGATACATTTTTTTAATACAAAAATATTTTGCTGGTAATATTTTCACTATGAAAATATATTGCTGGTATTTTTACTATAAAACAATTATACTTTCATCGTGTTTTGACCCCAGTTTGGGGGTTAACTATTTGCCCATAGCTGGAACCGTAGCATGTGCTATCATCGCATGTCAGGGTGGCCCTGGGAACAACAGCAACTAAAGAAAAGTCTTTTTCACGCTCCTCAAAACCTCCCGATCAGAACCATTGCTGCCGGATGTAGTTTATCGTCATAACCAGGACGGTAAAAGGTAAGTAAGGTAAATAAGTAAAACTAATAATAAAGCGAAAATAATATGCTTTAATTTCAGTTTGCTGCAGAATGGGAATTATTTGTAATGTTGTCGTAATCACGGTCTTGTTTTTTCTAAGACAAAAAATTGTATCTATTAGGTTGGTGCAAAAATAATATCGTTTTTTGACGTATTTCTTAACGTCAAAAAACGATATTATTTTTGCACCAACCTAATATATATATACGTGTTGGTCATACCACTACTACGTTGTCTCGAAGATTGTGTTTTCATTTGAATGATACATTTAATATCTCTCAACATTTACGACAGCAAGCCTGACCAAATTCGCAATTTAGGAAAATTCTTGTTGATAATACATCTGTACTTTTTCACGAAAATAATAAACATAGACTAAAATCTCTAAAGTTGTCTATATTAAAAAAGTGAAACAAAATCTTAATAAAATTAATTATGAATACTGCACAAATGTTTTAAAATGTTACCAGTAGATAGTTTAAACAAGGCGTTAACTAATAGTTTTGAATAGTTTTTCTTTTTAAAACATATTTAGGCATTTTAATAACTTAGTTACCTCCCTTGACGTTTGTACGTGTCTCTATAAGATGAGATTTAAAAATTATCCTGTACATAACCTTAGCGTTTTTCACTTCACACGTAAAAATTTAATTTTCTGATGAACACATCAATTTTGTATAGAAAGTAATGAACACAGTATTTTTTTGTCCTAGAAAAAACAAGGCCCTGATGACGACATTGTGCTAAAGTCGAAAGTACTCGGAATAAAATGAATTTGCATCAACATAGTAATTTTCTCTCTTCCTTTAATAAGGATACTAAGAAAATTGTTCGTAATTACAAGAGGATCCTATTAAAAATAAGTAAACAGAGCTTGTGTAAGTTATTTAATGAGTCGTGTTTTAATGAAAACATGCTGCCAAAATATACACAATTTATATATATATATATATATATATATATATATATATATATATATATATATAGCGTGGGCTATAGTTATAGAAAAGGTCTTTACTTGGATGAAACTAAAAAAAACTCACGAAACATTCATTTTATCCATCCCCATTTTTACGAATAAAGACATTTTAGATCATACCGAAAGGTTACTTATTTTTAAACATGTTATACTATAAAATGACTTGTGGGTATAAAACTGGGATATAAAAAAATTGTGATTCGTTGTTTATCACATACCTGTGTTAGCATAACTTTCCATGGTCTTCCCTCGTTAGTATCTACCGCGCTTAGTCGGTTATGGGATGCATAACGACCACAGAGTGACACGCTAGTCACTACAGTAAATCTTTTTGCAGTAGACGCCAGAGGAGGATTTCAAGAAAATGATGTACTGGAATTGTACGTAAAGACAAATTTTTATGATATTCGCTAGCTTTTCTTTTCCAGAACTGAGAGAAGGAATGCAATATATTTAAAAACTTTGTTAGCATGTTTTCTGCGTATAAAATGAAATCTTTCAATTACCTACTTCCGACTTTATGTTCGGATAAATGCCTCTACCTATCGTAGGTACTAATACAAATGAGGCCACACATATATATTTGGTAAACTCTAACACTTTGTTTATTATTCATGTTATTTGTTTTTCGAAAGTATTTGCTCTGTATTTCTCGAAAGTTCGAAATAAACGGAATGCTTAATTACTACGAGACACGTTCTTTTCGGGAATATAATTAATGCTCTGCGTGAACGCTTAAGACCAGCTACTAATTTTGTAAAAAGATGAAAACAGATTCAATAGAAACTTGCATTATCATGAATGTTATCACAAAGAGAGGAAGCATCGTACTATAATTGCCCTTTTCTTTCCCTTCGTTTAGTCCACAAAACCGTTATGACCTGCTAATACCAAATAAATAATAGACTATTCCGTTTTGATCGCGTGTAAAGACGGGAACAGACACTACTTGGTTTCAGTGAGAAAATGAATGAATAAAAAGAAAAACGGGATATAGAAGTGTTTCATCTGTACCTCCTTACTTCTTAAAATATTTATGATGCTTATGGCTGAATTTTGTTAAAGTTGTTAAGCTCAAATATTTAACGATGCAATAGAGGAATCTCTACAGATACTTTATTTTCGTGGAACTCGCCATGAGTATCTGTCTATATTTCTGAGATTAGGTATTATGTACACTGTTTACATTATTCGGACTATTGTCCTCATCGTTGTCGCCATATTTATTACGTTTCCGCCCTTCAGTATCTGTCTATATTTCTGAGATGAGGTATTATGTACACTATTTATATTATTCGGACTACTGTCCTCATCGTTGTCGGCATATTTATTAAAACGTTTCGGCCTTTTAGTATCTGTCTATATTTCTGAGATTAGGTATTATGTACACTATTTACATTATTCGGACTATTGTCCTCATCGTTGTCGCCATATTTATTACGTTTCCGCCCTTCAGTATCTGTCTATATTTCTGAGATGAGGTATTTGTACACTATTTATATTATTCGGACTACTGTCCTCATCGTTGTCGGCATATTTATTAAAACGTTTCGGCCTTTTAGTATCTGTCTATATTTCTGAGATTAGGTATTATGTACACTATTTACATTATTCGGACTATTGTCCTCATCGTTGTCGCCATATTTATTACGTTTCCGCCCTTCAGTATCTGTCTATATTTCTGAGATAAGGTATTCACTATTTATATTATTCGGACTATTGTCCTCATCGTTGTCGCCATATTTATTAAAACGTTTCCGCCCTTCAGTATCTGTCTATATTGCTGAGATGAGGTATTATGTACACTATTTACATTATTCGGACTATTAATAATACCTCATCTCAGAAATATAGACATGTACATGTACATTATACTGAACTGCGGAAACTTTGTAATAAATATGGCGACAACGATGAGGACAATACCTCATCTCAGAAATATAGACAGATACTGAAGGGCGGAAACGTTGTAATAAATATGGCGACAACGATGAGGACAACAGTCCGAATAATACATTAACAATATTTTCGAGTATAATATCCTATTACTTCACTGTGACTAGACGTCCGATTGCTTCAAGCCGGGATCGAAACCCGAGCGATTTGCTTTTTGTGAGAGATTCTACACGTAGGCTATCGTCGCACGGCGAAGAGGAAGGGAAAATTTTAACGTTTTCTATGCGAAATACGTCAGTTTCGGTTGAAAAGCAATGCATAAAAGAAAAACATTATTCACCAAAGAAGAAAAAATATATTTACGTATATACAGATATTATTTAACAAAAAAACATTGATTAGATCGGCGAAATGTATGTTTGTCTGTGCCACGTGATTAAGTTGAAATTAAGTAGTCGGCTTCCCAGGGAATGTCTTTTTGGAGGGTGAAGAGACCCGTGTTGTTGCTACTAGATCGCATTGCACAAAAAGGGAAAGAGAATGTGTGTCTCTCACTTTTATACCGTTGATTGTCACGCCATCTATCTGGTGTTGAGCGAAGTTCGTTGTCAGACAAGGTTCGTTAATCACACAAAATGGCCGTTATTTAATACTGATCATTCTCTCGTTGCACATTCCAATTAACGAAATCACTGGTGTGAATAGAAAAAATATTTTAAAACTTAATTACACTGAAACATGCTCAACATTAAAAGCCACTGTGTGCCTATGTACTACTTTAAGATAAACATTACTTAGTCTGGCACAAGGCCACAATTACAGAACACCCCCTGTAGATTATACTACACAGAAAAGATTAGACTAGCTCATCAACAATATGGTAAACAACTTAGTCTGGCACAAGACCAAAATTACCTCTTCTGCATCATACTACACAATAAAAATTAGAATAGTTTATTAATCATTACTCCACAAGGCAGTCAACAATCTGGAACAAGGCCCTAATTACAGAGTACTTCTTTTAGATCATGCTAAACAAAAGAAACTAGAATATATCATTAACCATTACTGCACGGCAACGTAACCAACTTAGTCTGGCACAAGTCTAGAGTTACAGAGCACCGCCTTTTCTTCATAGTACACAATAGAAATTAGAACAGCTCATTAACAATTACTCCATGGCAAGGTAAACAACTTAGTCTGGCATAAGGCCGCAGGTACAGAGCACCTCTTTTGGATAATACTAACTCCTTAACCATCACTCCACTGCACGGCAACTTATTCTAGTTCATGGTAACAATATAGAGAATTTCCTACAGTGGCGTTTCTGGCAATAATAAAGTGTGTGGATGTGACGCAAGATTAACGGGTGTGAGCGCGCGAGCGCGTGTGTGTAGAAGGCAAGGTACAGAAACATCATAATAATTTATTAAATAAAATAAGATACTACAAAAAATAAATAGCTTTCTAAAAGTGTAGTGGTAGTCTCCACATGACATCCAACTAAATCAAAGCTCTATAGACCCATCCCTGATATTTCTACAATATTACGCGGAAGCAGAATACGCTTTGCAGGACACTCCCGAGTGATCTACTGCTCTGGACACCTAGCCATGGGGCAATTAGGGTTGGTCGCCCAACAACCATCTATATTGCCTAGCTGTTATGACATAGAATTGCACCCTAATGACCTTCCACCCTTGATGCACGTTGACATGATAGACTCATGAATGTTAGAGTTATTAGGTTGGTGCAAAAAATAATGACGTAATAATGACGTTTTTTGACGTTACGTCAAAAAACGACATTATTACGTCATTATTTTTACACCAACCTAATAGCTCGCCCGAATAAAAAATTATAAAAAGTGCTGGTATATTACAGTTTATGAAAATGGAGGGGCAACCTAGATGTCAAACAAAAGTCAGGGTATCTCCCCTGATTCCCAAAAAGCCACCAATGACCTCCCGACTTTCGAATTCATTACACAGTAATAATGGTCTGCTAGATTAGGTCTTTGTGCATTAACCAATATTTTCTGCACTGTTTCATTTAAAGCCATTACTTGTCAAGAAATGAATAATATAAATTATTCATTTGATAGAAAACGAACGTTTAAAAAAAAAAACCCAAATGACTTTAACAAGCATTAGGCGATTGGCTATTGTTCGCCATGAACATTATATGCTTTGCTGATTAATTCCTAAATTACCTCCCTCTATATTTTATTCCCACCCCGACAGGCACTCGTTTTAGCCGCTCCTGAGCAGGTGCCTACCTGTTGAGTCTCCTGTCCAGCCAACCTCATATTTATTTACGTTTGCGCTCTCTCTCAAACATTTTTTGTTGCCTTTGGTAAATGTGGCACATAGTGTCTTCCGTATTTCATGTGCGCGTGTGAAACATTAGAACATTATTAGAAAAAAAAAGGAAAAGAAAATCAGGTTGGGTGAGGTTGGGGGTGGGGGGTAAAAACAGATTTGGTTGCTAGACGTTCGCCTGTTGTACGTTGCGACTTGCACAGTAACGGACGACATGTTGTGTCAGTTTTACCCTGGCTGGTCACTCGTTGCTGGAGGTAAACACTTACAAGGGATAGAAGCGGGGCGGGAGAAAGATAGAGAGAAAGAGGCGGAGAATCTAAAAAGGAAGAGTAACTTGTGAGCCATAAGAAAGAAAGAAAGAAAGAAAAAAAGAAAGAAAGAAAGAAAGAAAGAAAGAAAGAATTATATAGGATTAAGAAAGAAAGAAAGAAAGAAAGAAAGAAAGAAAGAAAGAAAGAAAGAAAGAATTATATAGGATTAAGAAAGAAAGAAAGAAAGAAAGAAAGAAAGAAAGAAAGATCAGAATTAAGAACGCAAGAAAAAACAGAAATAAAAAGGAAAGAAAGAAAGAAAGAAGAAATAAGAAAGAAAGCAACTAGGATTAGTAGCAAAATAATAAAATTTACAGAAGAATTATGCGTAAAGAAAAAAGGAAGATGAATTGAAAATCAAAGAAAAATTGAAAAAAAAAACGGAATAAAGAAAAAAATGAACGAAGAAAGAATGAAGGAGAAAACAAAAAAGAGAAAAAGAAAGAAAAAAAGCAGTAAACGGTGAAAGAGATAAAAAGAATGACAGGAAAAGAATAAGAAAAAAAAAAAAAGAGGTAAAAAAGAAAATAACAGAAAAAAGAAAGGACAGAAGGAGAAAATAGAAAAGAAAATAGAGAAAATTCAGAGTGAACGAAAAAGAGAATGATAAAAAGAAAAAGAAAAGTAAAAAAGCAAGCAATTACAAAAAAGAAAGAAAGAATAAAGAGAAAAAATAAAGAAAAACTAAAAGTATATGAAATAAAACAAGTGCGTGGAAAGGTGGGGACGACAGGAATCACATGCGTATCCTCGATGGAATTTGATATACACACAAATCCACCGAGGAATAGATGAATCCCCCGCACATGCGGCCACAGGCATTGGCAAATTAACGCGAGACCAAACAGCAAGCTTCAAGCGTCAGATTGCTTCAACTGGCGTTTCGAGTGTGTAGTCTCATACGAGAAGCAGCCAGCCCTTCGCTCTGTTTATTATTAGTTTTTAAACAGACCACCAGGCGAATAAGTTCATGGATCTCTCTCCAAGCAAAGCTGTTCGACTGACGCGATGAAAACAGTTTTCTGATACGCGACAATTTTTACATCAGGTAGGCAAAATATATTTTGACGAAATCATCTAACAAAATCTTAGCCATTTTTTTTATTTTTTTCTTAGGTTAGAGCTTCCAGCTTGAAGCGAAAAATTTCAAATACAAACGCAGATATTAGGTTGTTGCAAAAATAATGAGGTAATAATGTCGATTTTGACTTTAAAAAATACGTCAAAAAACGACATTATTGTGTCATTATTTTTGCACCAACCTAATAGATAGATAGATAGATAGATAGATAGATAGATAGATAGATAGATAGATATTGTTTCCAATTTGCTAATTTTATAGGGTTAGAGTCGTCAATATTGGGAATTCATATTGGATGGTGACTATCAGCTTCATGCCTTCATATATATATATATGAAGGCATGAAGCTGATAGTCGACACACGCGTAAATAATACCGTCATTTTTCATGGCTAAGTTTATATATATATATATATATATATATATATATATATATATATATATATATATATATATACATACATACATATATATATATATATATATATATATATATATATATATATTGTTATCCACAGAGTGTTTCGCAGTTTCACAGGTCGTGTGCCTAGAGAGTGAGAGAAAGAGAGAGAGAGAGAGAAATACAGAAAGAAAGAGGAGAGAGACACACGCATATAGTTTAACCCTGACGTCCAAAATGACTTTTTGAAATTAAATACTTATTAATATTGAGTTTTCATATACTATTTTATATATATATATATATATATATATATATATATATATATATATATATATATATATATATATATATATATATATATATATAAACTCTTAGCCATGAAAAATGACGGTATTATTTACGCGTGTGTCGACGATTCTGTCTCTATTAATGTAGCACTTGTGTAGTGTCCCTAACTTTTGTAAATTAATGTTATCCTCATGTGCAATCTGAGGAACGCTAACAATACGATTATGCCACTTGTGTGCTGCGCTCCGGGGTCTGATCTTAGTGGGCTCCACTTTGTATTTCATATAGATTTTTACTTTATTACAGCAAAAAGTTACAAACAAAAAATATATAAATACGCTTGGCGTATTATTTATACTACCGACTTCTCAAAATTCTGACAAAATATTAAACTTTGAACAGGACAAGTCTTCTTGGTCGAGTCAATAATTTTTCGCACACTCTTTTGTGTATATATATATATATATATATATATATATATATATATATATATATATATATATATATATATATATATATTTACATGAATCATTCATACAAAAACAAATATAGAGGTTAATGATTTAAATGGCGAGAATACACCTTCGCAAACAATTTCAATAAGTTACACCAACCCCGAATCTGTATATGAATGATATGACCCCTGTTTATAAATTCCAGTTTCATAAGGTCTTTTTTAATTTTTACAAGCTTTCGTCTGTTTCTACAGACACCCTCAGGTATGGAAATAGATTTGTTCTTGTTTTTTTACTTCTTGGTAATAAGAGGACAACGAAAATATAGATGTAATCCGAAAAAATGCTATGAGAAATGTGTTATTGTTTTGGAACGTGCAGTCGCATCGCTACGTTTGAATTTTAAATTTTAAGTTTGTGCGTTTTTGTACAAATCTAGTAATAAGTGAATTCTTTTGTACTGGTAAGTTTTCCGTCAATGTGGCATGAACTATATATATATATATATATATAATGTATGTTGATTGCAAGAAATAATCCAGATATTTATGTTAAATTCAACCGACAAGGACTATCTATTTAATTCTTTATTATATTTTCCCATTTCCGAAAGAGTTGTTGTATATTGCGATATAAAAATATGAATATAGTGTCCAAATTTAATGTTTTTTCTTGTTTTATTCAAATACTTTCGATTATCTCAGTCATTACCAAGCACTGGGTGTTGTCAGTATGTGGGACAGTATCTTCTGATTAAATACTGACGTTTTTCAATCGCTGGAAATGAAATTTGAATCACTTCAAAATGACGTCATATGTTAACGATTAGACATAAAAGCATGCATCGAATACTTATACATAGTGCTATCACTAATGTACTTTTTCGTACGTTTATTAAATATTTTATACACGCTACAATATACCATCTCCTGTTGAGAAAGATCTTTTATTTGAGATGTTTTTTCTCTTTTGTATTATAATTAGTTAAAGAATTTTGAGATTGAGTCTTTCATGCAGTGAGTTGTGTATATATATATATATATATATATATATATATATATATATATATACAGACACACATTTATATTTACACCCACACGCACATACAAAAACATGCACACACACACACAAAAACATGCACACACACACACACACATATATAAGTGGACGCTGAAGTCAACATCTACTGCCCACTGTCTGTTTTATGCTTGAAAGCCATCTTCATGGCCTGAAGCTTTTGCTCAAGCTTGAAACAGATTGTCACCGCAAGATTTTGACATTAGTGTCCATTTTTACATTCTATATTTACATACGCTCTATCCCTCATATTGAGCACTTTTACCCATAATTACAGCATGCCTTAAAACTATATTTTTATCATATATATATATATATATATATATGTGTGTGTGTGTGTGTGTGCCAGACTAATTTGCTCGTGTAGTGAGTTCAATCTTTACTGTATGCCTCCCTTGTTTCAAAGCAAATCTTACCATATACGAAGCGTGCAAAGAAGTGTTTAAAAAAAAAACTAGTCTTGTTTAGATTGTTACTAGAGTCAAGAGTTCGATACTCACTGCATGCTCCATATTTGTATCCTTTTGCCAGACAATTATAAATTTAGTGAATAACTCTCCACGTTTTATTTATTTGCTTTTTGTAACTTTTATTTCTTTTAATTCGTTTATTTCATATTAAAGTGCTCTTATATGCTTTGCTTATCGAAAATGTTTATATACTCACAACTTTTCGACTGTACTACCCTCTAGCCGTCTTCAGTGTTTGACGTATTATAGGGTTTGCTGTTCAAACTAGCATGTTTCATCTTGGTTGATTATACTCATGACGTTCCGATTGATGTACCATCTGACCTTCTGCCTAATGTATTATATGGTTTACTGTCCAAACCAGTATGTTAATGTTGGTTGATTATACTCATGACGTTTCGACTGTTGTAACCTCTGGCCTTCTTCCGATGTTTGATATTATAGGCTTTGCTATTCGAACCAGTATGTTCATCTTGATTGTTTATAATCAAAAAGTTTCGACTGTTGTATTCTCTGGCTTTCTTCAAATGCTTGCCGTTGTATTTGCTAACCGTGAAATTTCGAAGTGAACACTTTATTCAGTTCACATGGGTCGTTCGTTCTCATTTCCGCTATCCATGATTAGGCGATATTTCATATCAGTAAATACAGTTTTATTCAGCTTTGTGCCGCTTGTCTGTTTCTTCCACTAAACCAGAGTATGTGCCTTTTTAATGCTACCAGAGTCAGGGATTGAACTTACAACTGAACCTCTTCTGTCTGAATTTCTTGGATGAAGAGTTATATTCTTCCGCAAAAACTTTTCTTTATCTTTCTCCTTATTATTATTATTAACTGATTTGTTAATAATTGTGATTAATAAGATTAAAATAAATGCGAAAAAAAAAACGAACGAATTTATTTAACAAGTAATATAAATAAACAAATAAATGATCGATAAGATTGGATATTACAAAGATTGATTTATTGACTCATTTTTTACGGCTTATCAACACTTTGCAAGTTATTTAAAGCCAGAAAATAATTTTAGATTGCAAGAATTTTTTAGATTTTAAGAAATATGTTTGAGACAATAATGGTTGAGTGATACAAGTCTTACTAATTAACCCATAGCTGGGGGTAGAAGAGGTGGATACATACCTTTCTCCAAGGGTATTTACATGTAAGTGAGTATATCGAATCCAACTAGAAATGAAACTCGGCTCTCCGGTTAACATTTCCGAGCCATTATCCATTACACCACCCGCACATCCAAGCTTACATCACTTGGTATTCTCAAGTAAATCACCTGTCTAGAATTTCGGCGATCGTACGGGAACTGGTGTTTCAACGTGTTTTAGCCGTAAGCCGAATATTACAAAGGGGAATTTGCAATACTGACTGGATTATATGCACACACGCAAACACACACATACACACACACACATATATATATATATATATAGACTGGGATCGAATATGGGTCAAATATGAATTAGAATCTGACAGAATGATAGGACAAAGAACAAATAGGAAACGTTTATAAATTTAACGTTTCATATTTTCTTCTGGATAATTTAATTTCTGATGATGCTTAAAGTGGAACATGTTAGCTTTATAAATGTTTCCTATTTGTTCCTTATACTCTCATATATATATATATATATAGTCTGCCAAAAACGCGTACACACTTCAGGAAAGGAAAATGTTGTCTTTCATAGTTTTATCAAACTGCAATAATACTTTTTACTGTAGTACAATATTTTCTCAACAGATGGCATTGCATTGGCGGCCATTAGAAAAGAAATTGAAAATGCATATGCAGCAATCCCCCAGGATACTTTGGCTAACGTTGCCCAATCAGCAGTTCGCCGTACTAATAAATGTCTGGAAGCTAAAGGCCACCATTTTGAGCATGTCTTGTAATTGTCGAGTCCAAAGGTAATTTGTATTAATCTCATGATGTCTGAATAAATTTAGTATTACAAGATCTATAGTGTATATATGTTTGCCGAACTCTTTCTCTCTCTCTCTCACTCTCACTCACTCTCTCACACTCACTCTCTCTCTCTCACACTCTCTCTCTCTCACACTCTCTCTCTCACACTCTCTCTCTCTATATATATATAGTTTATGTATAGGTTAGTATGTATACATGTGCATAGAGTGAATGAAATCTAGTGATATAAAAAGTAAAATTAAATTTAAAATTTTTAAATAATGTAATAACATTTTAATTGATTCTACATTTAAATGTTGCTAGGTTTTGAACCAAACTATAACCTTAGAATGTTATTGGTACCACATGTGTACTGGAACCATGACAGTAATGGATGTATCTAAGACAATCTGGTGGAACTCATCCCACTCCAGGCTGATTTTAAATTCAGAATTCACTTCTACTAGTTTAGTTGTCCTACTAAGGCTAAAGATCCTAGTCTACCTTACTAGTTAACCAATTGTTCGCGTATGAGGTATTCATGCCTTTTCCAAGGATGTTAGTGGGAAGTAAATGAATGAGACTCGGTCAGAGATTGAATTTGACACGCTAATTCAACTTTCCGCGCCAATAACCGTTATAATATCAACATAAGGTACGTCAAAGTAGAAATGAATGATTACTGGCTTTCATAATAATCAACTGAAATTATATAATTATCATCATTTGACCTCACTTAAAAAGTTATTTCAGTTAAGATTAATGGATCATTGGATACAATCTTTGTTATTATTTTGTCATTTTTACTGATGACGATGATTGTGGGCTTTTTTTTTTTTTTTTTTTTGCCCTTTTCGGGTGAACCAAACAAATCGAGCTAACCAAACATATGCGTTTGTTTGTAAGCAAATTTAACAATACCGATAATTAAAAATCCCAGATAATTGAATATTTAAATTATCGAAAATAAAAGAAGAAAAACGTCATTTTCTGAAATAAATATAACATTTATATCACTAAATAATATTTTCAAAGGATTTGTCCAAATTTTGTCCAGTTTATTTTTTTAATTAAAATAAAAAAATGAGTCAATTTTTGTCTATTTCCAGTTGGTCTCGCGTTTTTCGGCGGCTGACTTCTGAACTGGATTAAAGCAGATGCATTTATAAAGATGGCTTCTGGTTAAAAGAGCAACCGACTCAAACATATGTCAAATATAACCATTGCTTTAGTGTTTGAAATTGAAAATTTGAATTTCATAAATTGTCAAAATGCTTGTCTGAGATGAAATATTAAAATGGGTTTAGTTGAAAAATATTTGGATGTTTTCAATTTTTTCTTACTTCATTTCCAGCTAATCAATGATGTACGGTAATATATATATATATATATATATATATATATATATATATATATATATATATATATATATATATATATATATGTACACTAAAATTCACACCTGGTAATTTTTTAAATTGGCCCCAAAAGTAGTTTTTGTACTTTAAATAAGCGAAATTTATTATACATGTTTTAAAAAAAGGGATTTTTTCTTTATTAGAAATTTTATTATGGCAAAAAGAAAAAAAAAGCATTTTATGATTAAATTTTACTTTCTTCAAAATATCCTGCTACAAAAAGTCTTTGCTATTTGTTGCAAAAGTCTCAAAAGATACCATTCTTTATTCAATTGCTCGAAGAGCACTTTTTCATTTTTTTTTTTTTTTCGTTCTTCTGTCAAGTTCAACCCATGCTAATTCTGGGAGTGGTTTCAAACTTTTAAACTGTAGCGCATATATATATATGTGTGTGTGTGTGTGTGTGTGTGTGTGTGTGTGTGTGTGTGTGTGTGTGTGTGTGTGTGTGTGTGTGTGTGTGAAAAGTGTGTGTATATAAATATAAATAAATATATATATATATATATATGTGTATAATTATTTATATATTATATGCGCGGTACTTATTAGAAAGCGCTCAATATCGGAGATAGAGCTAACATATATGGTTGGATAGATGTGAGCTTATCCAACCATATATATATAGAGAGAGAGAGAGGTTTGTCTGAAATTTTCAAATTAGGAATTATCATAATTATACATCGATTTCCTTCGAGCAGAGTCATTATCTCAGTTGTTATAGTCACAGTATTTCGACCACTTTATTCTCTTTTCTTCTTCAGGTGACTTTTGTAGTTGGTAAGCTTCTGAGACTTTGATATCCTGTCACTAAAAGGAAGAGACAAAGGAAGGAAAATATAACTTAGAAAAATTAACACATGTAGAAGATCTGATTAAATAAGGAGCGAGTAGAGAAATCATCATAAATTTATGAAGATTTTCTTCTTTGTTCCAATTGTCATTTTGGATGCACTGTACTTCCGCCATTATACAGACAACTTGGACCAGGTGTTGAAAAAATATGTTTGGATAATTGGATATCTAAAGCATGAAAAAAATCTGAAGAAATTTAACATTTTTATCGTCAAATAACATTTTCAAACGCTTCGTTCAAGCTTCTATCAAGTTTATTTTTTATAAAAGAAATGTGGCAATTTTTCTTTCTTTCCGACTGGCTTTACGTTTTCTGCCGTTAATTCCCGAAACTGGATTAAATGTATTTGTACGTGTGGTTTCTGCTTAACCTTGAATATAAGGCACACTATCAACTTTATCGACAATTCCACTTTTCAGGGATTTTGAACATTTCAAGGATAACCCCAGCTAACATTTCATTCGTTTAAAATTATTTAACTTGCTCTCAGTTTACAAAATATTGCAGGCTGCGAATGTCCCTACATAATATTTCGTCATAATCTCAGCCTTTGGAATTTTCTAACACAACATGTCGCATATTTAATTTCTGTTTAAAGTCTACTCATTTTTATTGTTGTTATATCATTTGAATTCGAGGTCATCTGAAAATCATTGATTGTCGCTCTGAACAATAACAGACTGACACTACATCGCAGTAGAAGTGGTGTTTCTTGGCCAAGATAACCTGACGGAGCCCAACCCTCTTTAGGCTGGTTTTGAATTCAGAGTTACCTTATCCTAGACTGGTTGCCACCCAAGGCTATAAAGCCCAGTCTGTCCTATTTAACCATTGCTGGGGGATGAAGAGGATTCATACCTTTCCCAAAGGGTATTAGCACATAAATGAATGTAATGGATCCGATTGGAATTCGAACTTGGCTCTCTTGATTCCCTCCATTACTCCACCGTGACTCCTTTAATCCGACATATAAACGATCAAATGAACCTGGGTTGCTGGTAATCTATTTGAACAATCCTGGTGCAGTAGATCTACCACAGAATCAATAGAAACCTTCAAATCTGGGAGTTTGTCATCCATGTCTGTTCATTGTGATCTCACCATCTCACCGGCTATGCAATGTGCGTATTTGTACATATTTCTTCTTCTTTTGTCGGCGATAAACTGCCTTTTTGTTCTTTATCATTAAATCGTTCCACCTCTTCCAACCCCGAGACCTCTCGAAATACTACCGCTCAGCAACCAGCTATTTGCACGCCGGAAGGGCACCCAAAGATTTCAATTTGTGACAGTAATCTTTTGGTCTACAAGCCGGAACAAGAGCGTGCAGAAGAGCTATAAATGCCACGAACAAGTAGACACTGGTTGGCCAAATGTGTTACTACTGGTGACCCCTTGACTTGTTTTGAGTGTTTTGTTTGGTTTCTTCATTGCAGGGCGAATTATTTGTTTCGCCTGAAAGCCGCCAATAACGCCAATGAATTACTTTCGTATTTCTCTTTTCTTCCTCACATTTTATTCTGTTCTCTTATTCTTCCTTCTTCACTTTTTTATGTTTCTTACTTTCATTACTGTTCCTTTCAAGTCAAAATAAAAAAAAAATAGATCTCATCCGTCAATGAAATATTTAATAAGGTTCGATAAGAAAATATAACAAATAAATGGCCAAAGTAGTTGCATGAGAAATTACATCGTTATTTGAAGTAATAAATACATCTGTAAGTAAATCAATACGCAACCTAATGATAAAAAATATTTATTTTAAATAACAAATATCTATTTTTAACATAATATCTTCCATTCTCTATGCACTTAATTATATTGTCAACATTTCAGTTCAAAATTTAGAATTTAGCTAATAACTTCTCAGGTGGTGAAAGTATTACTACAACTTCAGATAGAGCGAACAGACTGAGATAGATAGATAGATAGATAGATAGATAGATAGATAGATAGATAGATAGATAGATAGATAGATAGATAGATCGGGATAGATAGATAGATAGATAGATAGATAGATAGATAGATATGAACAGATCGGGATAGATAGATAGATAGATAGATAGATAGATAGATAGATAGATAGATAGATAGATAGATAGATATTAGGTTGGTGCAAAAACAATGAAAGTTTTTTATGTATTTTTAACGTCATTATTTTTGCACCAACCTAATAGATAGATAGATATGAACAGATCGGGATAGATAGATAGATAGATAGATAGATAGATAGATATGAACAGATCGGGATAGATAGATAGATAGATAGATTGATAGATAGATAGATAGATAGATAGATAGATAGATAGATAGATAGATAGATATTAGGTTGGTGCAAAAACAATGAAAGTTTTTGATGTATTTTTAACGTCATTATTTTTGCACCAACCTAATAGATAGATAGATATGAACAGATCGGGATAGATAGATAGATAGATAGATAGATAGATAGATAGATAGATAGATAGATATGAACAGATCGGGATAGATAGATAGATAGATAGATAGATAGATAGATAGATAGATAGATAGATAGATAGATAGATAGATAGATATTAGGTTGGTGCAA
>OZ010602.1:16724987-16942487 GCA_963932145.1 Acanthosepion lycidas
TTAACAGAGGTTAAGTTAGGGCGGCTCCCGCAGCGTGAATGTTTCGCTCATTCGTTTCGCACAAAAAGATTCACGGCTAAACGAATTTCGATCCTCACAAGATTCTGGTAATATTAGACGTTTCTTTATAAGGAAACATTCGGCATTCATGATCTGAGCAGCCAGAAACATTCGAGTAATGCTTTGCTTCACTCTCTGGCCATCAGTCTGGGATCAAAGTGTAGTATCTGTTATCATCTCTAATGGTAATTTTAATATTAACAATTTCCTTATAAGGAAACATTCGGCATTCATTACCCGAGACGCTCGTGCAACTCAAGTTACGCTTTTCATCACTTCCTGTATATCAAAGCTGTGATAAAAGTGTAGTAGCTGTTCTCTTCATCTCTAATGGTCCCTGATAATATTAGTCGTTTCCTTATAAGGATATATTCGGTAGTCATTGAGCGGCCAATGCTATTGTCGGTTGAAATTTATAAGATCTTTCTTTTAAAACAATTTTTCAATAACTGTTATCACTCTTTCTAATATTGATTTCTTGATTTTTGTTCGATGAAGTGTGGAACGTCAACATCTGGATTAAGTCACTGTTTTCTCTGCGGGTTAAATTTGATATCCATTTTAGTGGTTACTGTTGAAAGTCTTCAAGCGACGCAGCTCCTGATATTTTGTACAGTTCTTTGTGATTCTGTAGCGCCAGTCCCCAAGGTTCTTCACTTTTATTAAAGGCTGGTCCTCTCTAAGACCTACAGGATTCATTCCCTTGAATCCATTTTTAATCATTGATCTGAGAAAACGATTGTATAAGATTGATAGTGTGGGGGTTGACTCACACCATAGCAGCAGAAAATAGCCTTGTGTTCACGGAGATAAAAACATACTTGACAGGAAATAAAACGTACACAAATAACAGGAAAAGCATGATAAATTGTGTGATAATTTCATACAATTTATTTATATTTTGTGTGTGTATTGGTGTGTGTGTATTTTCTAGGTTACAATCGTTTTATGGCACATGTGATAAAAGGGAGAAATTTACTCCGTAGTATTACAAGCCACATCACACAGAAGCAGCCCATAGTAAGATTTGTGGTGAAGAGATTCAATGTAACGTCTTTTAGCGGGATGTCCGTATTTCCGGCAGGAACTTTTTTTTTCTGGAATGCAGGGAGCATTTTTTATTATTTATTTAATTCATTTTATACAACATTTTTATGTTACTATTTTATTTTAATTTATAATTTTCATTATTATTATTATTATTTTATTTTTATTTATTTATTTATAATAATAATAATATTACTAAAATAGTTTAAACATTTCTGAAGGAGTTTGACGCCATATTTGTCATTCATATGAAGGTTTTGATCTGGGGAAGCTATTTAAGGACATGACTCGACTTCTTAGGTTAATGTTTTTGTTCTGTAGCAACTTGCGGTGTTGGGCGAAACTACTTATCAGTTATGTGCCATGCGTGATACACGCTTAAGTGTTCATGTATCTTTCAATACATGACTGACGAGGCAAATTTTTTCCCCGCTGTAGGTTGCCATTTCTTTCTGCGATAGATCAGTCGCCAGCCAAGGCTATAGAACCTGGTCTGTCCTGCTATTTACCCATAGCTGGGGGAGAAGAGGATGCATACCTTTCCAAAGGGTATTAGCATGTAAGTGAATGCAATGGATTCGAGTGGAAATCGAACTCGGCTCTCCAAGTCGCTATCCATTACTCCACCGTGCCTACTTGTAGTGCATCTTATTCTATATTTAATTTGCGTTTCTCCTATATTACTTTTTTTTATAAATGATCCATTAACTCCCTAACTATCGGGTCGGAATCAAAGTGTAGTATCTGCCTTCAGGCAAACTACATTTTATCTCTCAATGTGTTTCTGTCTTCGAACAACAAATAAGTAAGAGTGGTTCCGGAGATTCCAACCTTGCAGCAGTACCTCCCACATTCAATTTTTGATAAATCCAAAGTATATGCTATTACAGCTTTCATAGAATAAAAGCAGCGATTACTGTTTTGGAAATGTTTATCGTGATTTCGTTCAGTTTATTTTGTTTTATAACATATGGGTTATTTAATGCCGACAAGATTTTTAGGCTAGATTCGTATTACTAGAATATGGATTCTTTGTAAGAAATCAGTTTGTAGATCAGGTTTCATGGACTTATTTTTCTAAAGATGTTGTTGAAAGTTAAATGTATTGCTGGTATTTTTTTTCAAACGTGTGTTGCTGGTATGTTTACTATAGAAATCTATTTTTATACATTCATAGTGTTTTGACGCCAGTTTTGGGATTAACTATTTGCCCATAGCTGGTATCCTAACAGGTGCTACTATCCCGGGTCAGGATGAACCTGGGAACAACAGCAAATAAGAAATTCTACGTCCACGAAAACGTCCCTGAAAACTTCCCGATCAGTGGCCTTGCTGCCGGATGTAGTTTATCGTCGGTTTATCTTGAATTAAACCTATTTTAAGTTTGTCACCATATTTGTTACGATAGCGAAACGGTTACCGCGTTTGCTTTCTTTAAATGGGGGAAGGTAGAAGCTGTTGAACCGGAAGTGATTCCGGATTGGACTATAAAATGGCAAAGGAGTCGCAGTGTGTTAGTGCATTATGAGAAGATTTGTAGCTGAAGGATGGCATACAGGTCGATATCCAATCAGTATCGACTGGTTAACCGTGGATGTTGAAAGGCCCGGAACCCCTAATGATCCTCGGCTAAAAATCTCATTGATGATGTGTGCCGAAGCATCAAACAGATTGTATTTCACAAAACGGAACATGAGAAGTTTTTAAATTTAGCTGATGCTACTAAAACAATGTATTAGGTTGGTGCAAAAATAATATCGTTTTTTGACGTTAAAAAATACGGAAGATGGAGATTGACGTTGCATTTAAATTTTTAAAGATTGTAGTTATGAAAGCATGAAATCGGAAGGTAGTTCTACAGGTAGGGAGTGTGAGAAAAACCTACTAGAGTAGAAATGGCGATTGATGTGAATCTAGTTCGGCAGTAAAACGGTGAGACCTAATTACCAATCTAGTAGGACGCTTAACTTCATAAAGTCGCGGCACCATGGGAACAAAATGCTCATCAGAGCAGCTGCCATGAATATATGTGTAAAACAGACAGAGGGAAGCCACGTCACGTCATTGCAAAAGTTACTGGAGACGAGATGCCTGATTAGTATCGATTATATTGCAGGCCCTTCTTTGGATTTTGTTAAGAATTTCGAGATTTACAAGAGAAGCACCAGAGCAGATATGGTAACAATATTCAATGCACGGACGAATGGTAGATTTATAAATGTGCAAAAGGGATTCTGATAAAAAAATAAAAAATAAAAAAAAACTTTTTGCATGACACAGTGAACCAACTTTCACTATAGTAGACATAGCAATTGACTCGATATAGTCTCTCAATTTCATGCCAGTAGAAAATCTTATGGTCAAGAAGGTGTAGTGTTGGTTTCCTTATGGTAAGTTTATGGTAATATTTAGCCGATTTATCTGTGTGTTAATTCATGTTGATCTTTTTAATATACACGTTTTTTGTTAGCCTAAATCTTCTAAGAATGGGAAGGCTCAATTTAGGTAAAAAATAATCATGTTTTAAGCCTGGAGCCAGGTTCAGAATTTTAAACGCAGTTTTATTAAATATTTAAACCAAACCAAAATTTTAAAAATTACACATGTAACAATTACTGGTTTGTGAAGTTTTATACTGGACTAGCAGCATGGCCCGGCGTTGCCCGTGCTTGATTCAAAAATCGGACGACTCATACAGCAATCGCTATCACTTGACTTTAAATATTTTTGCCCTTACTTGCCTTTAAAGGAGTGCCCTTTGCCGTGCTGATGTTGCTACATGCCTTACTTCTTGCCTATCTCACACTGCGAATTTTTTCTAAGCTCTATACTAAACATTAACTCTGTTACGAAAAAAGAACTAAACAAAATGAACACAAAACGATCAGCTTTAAAAAAGGACTTGTAACTGGAAAAACCGAATGAAAAAAGAATGTTAAATACTTTTTCACACCCAACCCAGTTCTGCGGAATCAGAATCAACGTTGAGTTTAAGCAAACGAATGAGCCAATTGGAGTAAAGTGCCATGCAGATGCTAGCATGCTAGTTAACATTCGTGTCAGTCAGCTGTTGACTCTCACGCTGGCCAATAGAATCTTCCTGCCTATTCGTGGCAGCCAGCTATAGGCTCTCACTCTGGACAGTAGAAAATGGCCTCAAACTACATGAAAACTGCCGTAGAAGCATGAAAAAATCGATTATTTCCACTATCGATGGGAATTGGGAAATGCAAAGTCGGTCTTGGACTTTCCGCTAACTTGGAGCATGTGCATGTAAATTTTGGTGCAAATCCATCGAAAATTGCGGCCGTGCATTCGTTACACACACACACACACACACACACATCGTGCCTTTTATAGATAGAGATATTACTCCACGATCGAGTAGACTAGTTTAGGTTAATAGCGATCAAATCAAGACATTAGTTGTGAATTATCAACATTAGGAGACGCACAAGAGAGAGAGAGAGAAAAACAGTTTCAAGATATCCAAATCAAATCTTAAATACTTTCTGGACCTGCTTGATTATCTTATTGGCGCTATGATAAGTTATTTTTTTTAATCTACTGGAGCGTATCTCCGTGTGAGATTCGCTACTTAACTGTAACGAAAATGCAGCGGCTGTGACGGTCTATAGACATCTGAATTCTGTAGATCTATCGATAAAAAGCTGTCCATGCCAGACAGACTCCGCAGAATAAGAGACGCAAGCCTACTTCTTAAGTCTTATGATTCATGTTGATAACTTAGTGCTCGTAAAATTTACAAAAAATGGCAAGAAATTAGCAAAACAGACGAAAAGAAAACCAGTAAAGAATTAATAACATTAACAACCTTCTCAGAAATTTTGTTTTGACAAAAATAATTATCATTTTTACAGCATCAGGACAATTCGTCCCTCTCATAATGCGATTTACGGATTTATGTGAATTATCACATAAATCCGTAAGGTAATTGTAATATTTAAACTTCGTGTCCACAAAAAAAAACGGTGTGTCAAAATGACGGTTATTCCCTTGACACCGCTATTACTGTATACACCTTTGTCTCCCTTGGCAATATCCACACGTACAAAGAAGAAAAATCAAATGAAAACCAATAAAAAAATGCGCATGAATTATTTTTTAACTTAATATTAAAATAACGAAAACGAGAAAATTGGTTGATATCTCCTGACGAGTGAACCGAACAATTACACAAAGTTTCGTCTATGAAACTCCGGAATAAAGGTGCTAAATATAACATCAGAGCTAAGTGACAAATTTCATATCTGTATTAATCGTATAAAAAAGTAAATAAACTTTTTATAAATAATTCTTATTTACCACTTTATAGAGCAATAAATTTAGAAAGAACTTTCTTTATTCAAAACTTTATAAAAAATTAAAAATTATCAAAATATGTAACACAGCTACAATGGAATATTTATTATTTATCATTTTATAAATATGAATGAAAACAAGTTCTTTTTATATTCAATTTCATAAATAAATTGTGTTTAACATCTTTGTCGTTATTTCTCAAGAATAAAAAAAATGTATAAATCCATTTTGATGTTTTGATTTTATTACAATTGATTAGAATTATTTAAGTTTTATTATTTATTATAATGATTACTTTTTTTTTTCTAATAATCATTGCCGAGGGAACAAAAAGTATAGACAGTCATAGCGGTGTCGAGAGAATAAACGTCCTTTTGACTCAGCGTTTTTGTTTGTTTATTATTATTATTATTTTTTTTTTTTTTTTTTCGGGTACGAAGGTTAAATATTGCTCAGGTAATGCATTACTTATGTGTTAATTATTATAAATGTAGAACAACTACGGTGAATGTTTTAACTATCTTAAGACGCATGACGCATGCGTATGTGATTATTATTATTATTATTATTATTATTATTATTATTATTATTATTTGCATCTTCACCCAACAGTGCTTTGTGGCCATTTCATTTTGCTAAATGTTCACCTAATGCTAGGCCCAAGAACCACTCAAGGTAAAGGGTTGCTTAGCGGTTCTTGTATGGACGTAAGAGGAAGAAGTAAATGCAGATTATGAGGATATGTAGGAAATATAACGGTTGAACCTAGACGAAGAGGTTAAGATTGTAGTGATCAAGGAAGCAACATCTCGGGAGACTGTTCCACAAAGTAGCGGTTCTCGGGAAGAAGCAATCAGAAATGAACTTCAATTTTTACCCATGACATACGATAGAGAGTTGATCCTCTATGTGTAGCATGTTGTGTCCTATTTGTAAAGATCTGAACTAGGGGAACTAAGAAATGTAGCTCGTCTGAACATTTGCCACGGAAATAGCGATAGCGTAGCGAGAGGTTAGCAACTTTTCGTCTGTAAGAAAACGCATTGTAGGGTAGGATTCATCACCCACAATGGGATTAGTCCATCCTAACGTGCTGATCACAATAATGTTGTCCAAATTATCTCACATCTTTAATTCTTACGATATTTTTTCATGGAGTCTTGGAAAAGTTCTCAGTACTCTAATGATTATGGACACAACTTTTTTTTATTATTTCACCCTTAGTAAGGCAATAAATACACCAAGACGCAAGATCCGGATCTGGCATCATGTCTAAAGTCATGTGATGTGGCTTCCCTCTGTCTTTTCTACAAATATTTTCATGGCAACTCCACTGACGAGCTGCTTTCACTGCTACCCCAGCTGCATGAATTTAAGCGTGCTACTTGGTTGGCATCTCGGTCCCACCCTTTCGCTGTCGAAACAGATGTAACCACCTCTTCTACTTTAACAGCTTCTTATCTCGCACTTTCCGACAGTAGAACTCCCTTCCTCAAACTTGCTTCTCTGATAGCTATAATCTTCAAATATTCAAATGTAACTCCTCGCCCTTCTCTTGGACATGAGTAGAGGCTTACGCCTTGTTTCTTGTTTAGGAAGTGGTTCCCGGTACACACTCTCTCTCTCTCTCTCTCTCTCTCTCTCTCTCTCTCTCTCTCTCTCTCTCTCTCTTTGGCCTCTGTATTAGTGCAGCTCTGTTTCTCCCGTGATGTGTGCAGTCTGTGGCATCACCTCTTCATTCTGAGGGTACACGGTTGACAGTACTCTGGTTGCTGTTTCCGACTGGTAGTTAGGAGCCCTAACTCTTGGAAAGGTCTCCCTGCAGTCACCTCCGGTGGGCAACCCTGAGGCCACATTATGATGCAGGTTGTACCAACTCCTCTCTGCCCAAGACAGAAAAAGTAATCCTAAACCAGCCACTCAAAATCACCTAAACCCCTCAACATTTCGTTCTCCAACATCCGTGGCATTAGAACAAACTTCTGCAGTATGGAATCTGATTGCTTCTTCCCGAGAACCGCTACTTTGTGGAATCTTTCCTCACTGCAAACTGCCCTGATATACTGGCTCTCTGTGAGACCAACCTTGTCTCGTCTATCCCCTTCTCTGAGCCTCAGAAAAGACTCTCTAACCCACATGCACGGTCTTGGTGTCTACGTCAAGGAACATCTCCCTCTGGCCAGAGAGTTCTCTCTCGAATCGTCAGACCAGTCGTACACGTGTCTCCGACTATCTCTCCTCAATGCGGTAAGCTATCTCTTCTTCCTTTATCGCTCTCCAATTACTTCGTCCACCGCAAGGAGAGTTGGCTCCCTGTGCCGCGCCAGGAAATTTTTCTCCCTGGAATCGATCCTCCAGATCTACAAATCAACAATTCGCCCATGCATGGAGTATTGCTGCCATATATGGTCTGGAGCCCCTTCTGTTTGCCTCGGTGTTCTTGATAGGCTCCAGAGGCGGATATGCAATATAATTGACCCTGCTCTAGCATCTCATCTACAGTCACTTTCTCACAGACGCGCCGTCGCCTCTCTCTGTCTGTTCTACAAATACTTTCATGGCAATTGCTCCGAGGAGCTGCATTCGCTGGTTCCCAGACTTCATGAGTTCAAGCGCCCTACGAGGCTGGCACCCCGCTCTCACCCCTTCATTGTCGAAACTCCTAAATGTAGCCGTCTCTTCTACTCCAATAGCTTCATGTCTCGCACCTCTCACCTGTGGAACTCCCTTCCCTATTCCAGTTTCCCTGAGAGCTATAATCTCCAGCTATTCAAATGTAATGTCAATCGACATCTCCATTTGCCTTGATCTATCCACTACCCTTCTCCTCATCCTTTCTTCTATCACTCCTATCTGATCTTGCTCTAAATTTTCTGTAACCCCTTGCGTCCTAGTGGCTTCCGGCCTTACTTGGGGTGAAACGCTTAAAAAAAAAATTGACATCTTCTGATGTCTCGATCCTGATCCCGTCCTTCTTTTTATCCTTTCCTCAAACTCCCCCCGCTTTACTCTTGCTCTCATTCTCTGTAACTCTTTGCATGCTAGTGACACTCGCGCGTTGCTTGGGGTGAAATGCTTTAAAAAGAAACCGCTATTAAGAGGAAAGGACAATAAAAGAAAAAGAACAATAATTCGTCGTTTTTACGTTTTCCGCAGATTTCAATATTTTTCTTGCTGTCCTTCTTCAATTTTCCCCTCTGTCAAGCTCAGATATTTTATTTTTCTTTCTTGTCTGCAATAAGTAAATCCAGGCATATTTGGATGGCATAGCAGTCATTGATACGGAAAATGAAATTAAAAAACGAGTTCAAATTCCGGCCATGGCTCTTCTACTCATTTTGTTTTAATATTCTTGAGAAACGGTTCACACTCCTCCTCGGGGTTTAGAAGGAATTAGAATCCCAATCCGTAACAGGAGTTTATGATTACGTTTCCAATTTCTTCTAAAGTCTTGTCATGGACGCGAACACCATTTTAGTTTAGTCCACTATGTACGCTGCCATCGCAATCCAAGGCGAAATTACTGAGGCTTTGAGAATATGACAAAAAAAAAAGGACATTATTAAGGAGAGAGAACAATAAAAGAACAGGACTTAAGAAAACAGAAATTAAATTTTTGAAGATCAAATTTGACTAGGAAGCAAAAAACCGAAAGAGAGTTCCACATGCAAGAAGTACAAAAGAAGAAACTGTTAGCATAGAACTTACGGTTTCATCTAGCCATGTCAACTGTAAAATGATGAGATCTTGCTGTCAATCTAGTACTGCGCTTAAATTGATAAAGTTTCGGTACCATAGTATAAAGTTCATCAGGACAATTACCATGAAAGTATTTATAGAAAAGGCACGGGGGAAACTATGATACGACGGTGGGAAAGTCACTGAAGCCGAGATGCCAGGTCATGACCAATAATATTGCAAATTCTTCTTTGGGTTTTATCAAGAAACTATATATATATATATGTGTGTGTGTGTGTGTGTCTGTGTGTGTGTGTGTAGCAGAAATATTCATAAATATGTCAGATTCTGGTGAGAAAAATTATCTAGCGCGAAACTGTGAAACAACTTTCATAGAAGCAAAACAAGAGCAAAATTGATTCTCTCGAATCTTTCCAGTTCATGTCAGCAAAAAACGTTCTTTCGAATATAAATGAATAAAATGTAAAGGCACTTTATTTTTTCAAGAATAAAGTTGATAAGCAAAAACAGAAATCGTTTCTGATTCAACCCAATATACATAACGCAGAGTGCACGAGAGAGAGAGAGAGAGAGGGCGGAAGAGAGAGGGGGAGGGAAGGGGAAAGATAGAAATACAGACAGGCCTTTCCTTTCTTTTTTTTTTTTTTTTGTCTCTCTCTATTTTTCCAATTTCTGCAGGTGGGCTCATGATCTGACACGATTAAACACGAACAAGGAAATTATAAAAGTTTATCGTCACCTTTGCCACCAGGAATTCTTCTCCCATGTACAAAGCGAGCGTAGAAATGAATATGTATTTTTAATACGAAATTTCTATTTAACCTGTTTCATTGGTGACAACGGGTTTTTATGAATTCGAAATCATTTCACTCACCCCCCCCCATGAGGACCAATTCAAAGCACCACCCCCCACCCCCGGCAACGTTGTTTACAAAACTTAGTCTAACACAAGCTCGCAAGTGACGACTAATCCAGTACGGATCAAATTCATTAGATTAATATTTTCTAAGGGACATGTGAGCGGGGTGTAAGGCTTAACGACTTGGAACGAAAAATCAACGAGCTGATTTCAAACTTCAGTCCACCCCACCTTTTGCGCAAACAATTTTTTTTATATTATTGTTCACCCACGACAATTATCAAGAGCCACTCAAGGCAGAGGGTTACTGAATGACGTTGTTGCCAGAGTGTAAATAGGTAACTACATGCTATGAGGATATCTAGGATAGACAACGGTTGGCCCTAGACTTGAAGAGGTTAAGATTGTATTGGTTTGGGGAAACATTCTTTCAAGAGTATATTCCACAATTGTGGGGAAGGAGCTGCCTGAGTGGAACTTCTTCTTTACTAATGGAATATTAAGGAAATGGGGATAAATCGGCGCTGTGTACATGCCACGGCGGGTCCTAGCTGTGATGGCCGGAAGTTGTAGAACTAAGAAATGTAACTTTTGCCGTGGAAATACTAGTAACGAGAGGCTAGCAACGTTTCGTCCGTGGGTAAAGAGTTGTAGGGTAGAAATTAATTCATCTCCCACAAGGTCGAGTAAACGCTTTTGAACTCTGTCGAGGCTGGAAATTGAAGACTGGTCAGATCCAGTCCAGATATGGTAGAAATTTTCCATCTTTGGTCTTGATCTGTCTCTGACAGTAGGCGTCATATATTTACTGGAGTGATGCAAAGAATCGGCCATTCTACCAGCATCTTTATCAATGGTATGAATATGTGCATTCTACTTGAGGTCTGGAGTAAATTTTAACACCAATAGACCTAAGGTCTGGAGCAAAGTTCATGTCTGCTCGGTGGCGATTAAATATTACTAGCATTGTTTTGGAGATATTGAATGATACAAGCCAGTCTTTCCTCAACTGAGCTGTAAGCGGTAGGTCAGAGAAACAATAAGCTGCCAAGATCTGGTCATCTAGATTTTTGAAGGTACACCCATAAACTGTGGTATCGTCTGCATATATATTTACTAATAATATGAGAATGTTCTTGGGCAGATCGTTAATATAAATCAGGAAGTGGGTAGGACCGACTATGGAGTATTGTGAGACATGACATTGATTTAATGTGCTTCCGAGGACGACAACCTCGATGGGCCTACAAGGACTTGATAATTCGGAAGACGCTTTCAGAGATTCCATAGCTGGAGAATTTTTGTGTAGGCTTTGACGAAGATTTGCATAGTGGGTTATACTATGCCAATCTTTGTCAAAGCCTTGTGCCACTCTTGAAATGGTTTTCATTCCTCGGGAAACTCCTGCATAAAAAATTATTATGTGCCATTATTAATATTTAACTCTTTTATGTTTTTATCGTCGTTCATATAGTAAAGATAACATATGGAGAGCGCGCATGCGTCCTGTACTCGCGTGAGTCACTCAATGATACAGGAATCCGCCACGTACAAGTCCCATCCACTAAACATTAAAAGTGGTTTCACATTGACACCACAGAGACATCGCTAAATACATTACTTATTATTATTATAATTTTAAATATTAGAGGTTGAAGCCTATATTATAATAATCAAGGATTTTCCAATAATATGCCATATGTGCATAGCAAAATTACAGTATATAAAATTATTAGGTTGGTGCAAAAATAATGCCGGTTTTGACGTTAAAAAATACGTCAAAAACCGGCATTATTTTTGCACCAACCTAATACAATATCTAAAATTACTCAAAAATGCATTAGCCTATTTATTACAGTTTCTCACGGAACCGCTAGGGACCTCTTGTGAAAGACTAGGGTTCCGGGCAACACCGGTTGAGAAACCCTGCTCTCGTACCAGTGCCGGTAAAAAAATCATCCCTCCCCTAGCTAGATTGGAAAGCTTCGCTCGTCTGTGCTTCGCACGTTGAAAAAAAAACTACCTGTACGAAACCTCAGACAGTTTGAGAAGTTCTATCCTAGAGGAGGAAAACTGGTTTATAAATCAAATTGTGACCGATAGAAACACAGAAAACTGCAGTGGTTAAACGCAAGCAAAAAAAAAAAATGACCCCTTTTCAATTATTTTAAACCAATTCAAAAGGCATCCAGAAATTAGGTCAACTAATGTGAAAACCAAGGATTCAGAATAAATTAGATTTGGGACACGTAGGAAATGAAGTTGATTCAACTCCGTGGAAGTGGATGACGGAAATCAATAGGCATCCAGAAACTAGGCCTGCAAATCTGCAAAGAAAGGGATTGGAATAAAATTGAGGTCTGTAGAATGCACACCAGAAATGCTTGAGGACGTGTGACACTGCAGAATAACATGCTCCCCCCCCCCGTCGGCATAGAATGTGACAAAAAGTCAAATTTTAAAGTGGGATTTAGTAGCCGTACAAAAATTGCTCCGAGCGCCTCGGTATTTCGCCTTTTAGGAAGGCTTGAAGCGCCGTGTAATAAACCCAGCCTCCACCCGAAGAAGAGGTAATACCTGGGAGGAGGAGGGGTCCGCGGAGGCTGAAGATTACTATGATTCATAATATTCCAGACTATCATTTGTGGGTAAAATAATATATATATATATATATATATATATATATATATATATATATATATATATATATATATATATATATATATATATATATAAGGGAAGCGAGGGAGGCTAAGCTAGAATAAACCGGATATAATCTGGCAGCTAATCTCTTACATAGATGCTCTATGAAATGGCAATGGTATTTACAGATTGTTTTTTAATCATTTCACTCGAAGCAAGGCAATAATGCCACTAGGACGCAGGAGTTGGTACAGAAAGTGAATGAGAATGAGAAGACTTTAGTGAAAAGAAGTGAGGGAAAGGAAAATAAAGGAACAGGATTCAAAAAAGACAGAAAATGACGATTGACATTGCATTTAAATTTTTGAAGATTGTTGGAAACAAGAAATCGGAAGGGAGTCCCCCAGAGGATTGACTGACTTCTTTTCTACCGTTTATCAAACCTTTGCAGGTTATTTAAAAGCAGAAAATATTTTTTTAGATTGTAAGAGTTTGGGGGTGAGATAATAATTCGTTAGTGATAGAAGTCTTAATAATTAACCCATCATATTTCCAATATTAAAATATGGGCGCGCCATATCGAAATCGTGGATATCTTTGAAAAGTGATAATGTGAAAATCTTTTCTTTTTTTTTTCATGAATCAGAAAAAATCGTAATATTTAGCTATCCCAAATAAAGGAGTTCCATAGTTGCTTCTATCAATGGCAACGACGCTGGATAAAGTATGTGGCTTCAGAAGAAGACTAATTCAAACGAGATTAAATGCCGAATTGATAAGTGTTGTAGTTTTATTCTTTTTATGACACGAGTCCCGATACTTTTTGATCAAACCTCGTGTTTCAAAGAATTTTGCAAATGGAGGGGTACAGGTTGTGACCTGCTGTTGACCCCACTCATTTTTAGCGGGTGGTACTGCATGATGATGGGCGCGGTTGTTTAAAAAATGGAACGAAAAGGTTGAGAAGTTTCAGAAAGAATGAATTCAACATTTTCAAAAGAAATTAATTTCAACACGTGGAGGAATTTTACATCTATATTTTCATATAAAGAAATAATAATATAATTCCTAAAGAAAATATACTTCTGTGTACACAGCTGAAAAAGAAAGGAAAATATTTCTAAGCTTTGCTGTTAGAAAATGTGTATGTGTGTGTGCGTGTGTGTGTGCGTGTGTGTGTGCGTCCGGTTTGTAGTTTAGCAGTCGACCGCCCGGGAAAATTAATTTTTTTCCGGGTGCGAGGAGACGCTTCCAGTATTTACTGCATTCTAGAGCGAAAAAAGAAGGAAGGGTGATTATGTCCATTACTTTTATAGTCCTGAAGAGAACGACACCTAGCGGTCTTTCCGACAAACAAGGTGGAGATAATCCCCACACTCCACTTTTTTAGTGGTAAGAAAAATATCCAATAGGACGTATTCGTTGAGTGTACGTATCTAATTGACCTTTTTTTTTTCGGGTGAATTATATCAATATTATTAAAAAAATTATTTTCTTGCTTTCCTAACTATATGTTTCGTCCTAGATATTTTGCTTTTTGTTATACTATGGCTACAGATTTTAATAATATAAAATGCCTACCAGTGAATATGTACAATATATTCCTTATTAATATTCTATACTAAAATGGTGGTTCGCTTATATACCAATAGATTTTATCTATTATCAGATACACTAGAACCCATAGACATAAAAGATTGCCACCGATGAGCGACGAGCGATAGTAACCAATAAACTAACAAAATGGTGGAATGTCTTCGAATTGTCCCTATTTCTGGAGTCGGGTTGATTCGTTCGCTTTTGTTAATGCGATATTAAAGAAGAACCTTTAATTTCTTTGAGGTCATTAATTTGGGGCGGAGTTCAGTAAAAGAGCTTTACCATATATAGGCAACAATAATAACAACAACAACAACAAAACAACTTGATTTCGTTTCGCTTGTTTCCATGTTTACAACTAAAAGTCCGGTCCGGCGCTTAATTCCGAAAAGGCTGGTGGCAGACGTCACCCACACTACACGTTGACCAGCAATAAATTTGATCTTGTTACTAGAAAAAAAATCCTGCCGTTAATAAAAAAAAAAAAAAAAGATTATGATTAAATACCAAATTTTGGCAATTTTGGACTGAAAATTTATTTTAGCAAGTATGATGAACATTAAAATATCAAGAAGGAAACGATTGTCATTACTCAGGAATTAAGACAATCATTACCCACAAGGCATAGATGTTATATGCTTTACGTAAATCTAATGGTAATGAGATTACTATAGAAATAAATTACAAATCAAGAAAAAAATCTTTGTCAGTAGACAGGTTATAGTGGGTCAGCCAATTTATATTGGTTATAAATAAAAATAAAAACTGACCCTCTACAATTTTTACAATATCAAATGTAACACAGACAACAACAAGAGAAATAATCAAGTAGTAGAAATTATGAATTTGTTCAACAATAAATATTTTTTATAAACACAACAAATACATAATATATAGTGCAAAAGTTGATAAACACAATAGAGTTCTTTGGTGTGTGTTACTGAAAGAATTTGAGTTACTGTACAGTGTACTGTATGTGTGAAAATGAGATGGTGTAGTTAGCTATATTTATTTTTATAGGAAAATTAAACAGTTGTTTTTGTTTTTGTATTAAATAGAAAAAAGTATTGTTCTTGACTCACTGATTGTTATAGAGTTATCGCTCATTAACCAGGATTCTTCCTGTGGAATAGAATATTTTGTGGGAGTGAGTGTTAAGCCTGGAAATGGTTGACAAGTTCGTTTAAAGTTCGTCTCCTTTGCTATGTTGATTTCCAATGAAGTCAAGTGAATTGGTTCAATATTTTAAGTGCCCACTGACCAAGTCGCGTCGAAGTTTCGTTTTTATTAGTTCTCTTGGTCATGTGGCGAGGCTCGTGAACATGTTTACATTTTATGACGTCAACTAGAGGTCAAAATTTGGGTCGGTACCTTCGGACGTAGTTGACGACACCTAATTAATATTTTACAACCAATCAAAATACATCAGTTGTTATATTTGGTTGGGAGCCTCTATGTGTTTAACTTGCACAAAATTTAAGATTTTTAAAAAATGTAGGAATCTGATTCTACAAGGTATAACCCAATCCACCTGATCTGACTTTAAACTAACGTATTCTTTATTTCATGTCTAAACAATAATTATAAATTATAATTTTGAAATGTGGAAATTACACTGAAAAATATTGGGAAATTTTCCAGTATTAATTTGAAATCAAGAAATTCAAGCACATTACAGGGTGCGATGGGTAAATTGTCGTCTAAATTACGTAAAATTGAAAATAACACTGTCATCTCATTTTAACTGATATATTATACAAAAATTATACAAAATATCTTGAAATTCTAAGGAGTTAATTCATGCAATAAAATCCCTATTGTCTTCAACCGCAGTCTTCAGACGACTTCGAAATCTCCTGCAACTCTTCTGAATGGTCTCCTTGTTTTTAAGTTGGTCAATTCTGCCATAATCCTTGCCTTCAGTTCATCTTTGGTGTTACAAGGAGTTTTGTTGGTCTCTCGCTCAACTGCGCCTCACACCTAATAATCAACGGGGATTCAGTTTGAGGAGTTATGTAAGGGGTGAATGTGTCTGACAGCCATGACTGCATTCTCCTGATTGTGTGGCATGGTCAGGAGTCCTGTTGCCAGATATAGGTCTTCCAGCAGCCACCCTCTACACCCAGGACAGCACTACCGTCTCAAGCCAATTGATGTAGGTCTCTGTGTTGTCTGATGTCCTGTGGGAAGATGAAAGGCATAACGTCGCCATTGCTAGTGATCCCACCAAACACCATCGTAATCACCATTAGACTTATCCTACTCTTTACAAATTCTTTAGACTGTCCTCAGATTGACACCCAAAAACTCTGAAATGTTTGTATTGGAACTTCCGGTGAGAATCCCAAGCAGTACAGCATGGCGTTTCCAAATTTCTGGTGCAGTGAATTGCGTCATGGTGCTCTGTTTCTTACAGACGCTGCCCAACTAATCCTACTTTACTGTGCAGTTGACAAAATCAAAACAAACAACGCGCATCCGTGAAATTAAAAATATAAAATGACAACAATTTACTCATCGCATCCTCTATATAGAAAAGATGACAGTTGAACCAATATCCTTCTTGCGTCTGTTTAAACTGACGCCATATTTTTTTTCATATAATAATTAGTAGCTTATATGTTGTACTAAGCCGAAAGTATGGGGAACTCAGTGAGGATCTGTTATGGTCCAGGTTAGGACCAAGGAAGAACAACACGAACACAAGAGTAGAAATAACGAAGGTATATTACACGAAATAATAATACAAGATGTGGAAGGTGTTAGTATGACTGTCAGTTTGGTTTGGAGTGAACTACTATCCGCTCGGCTCGATTCGGTATCTAGCCACCCCACACGAGGGTTGCATGTGGCACAAGGCCGAGTATAACATGGGTTTACCGAGCCCGTAGGCTCGGCCAAAAATACCCGTAGAACCCGTATAAACGGGATCAGGTTGGTCAAGCTCTCCGAACGAGACTCTGCCCTTCGGCGGAGCCTCGTCCGGGTTCCTCTCTGCTCAGAGGCAGAGAGTTCGACCGTCAAGCCGAGAAGCTCGACTTGATTCGGTATCTAGCCACACCACCCCCCACGAGGGTTGCATGTGGCACAAGGCCGAGTTTAACGTGGGTTCCTCGAGCCCGTAGGCTCGGCCAAAAAATGCCCGTAGAACCCGTATAAACGGGATCGGGTTGGTCAACCTCCCTGAACGAGACTCTGCCCTTCGGCGGAGCGTCGTCCGGGTTGCTCGGCTTGATTCGACCCTCTCTCTTAAGAGGCGTAGTATACATAATGTTAGAATGAGTTCATTCTGTAGTTATAGGTAAGGACCCATGACTGGATCGAACTCACTATTCAGTCATAACTGTTCTAGCCACTGATGGCCTATACTATTTTATTAAGTGTAGTACAATGCAGAAAGTATGGGACACCCAGTGTAATTGATCTAACGAGAAAAGCTTGCCTTCCATTACATTACGTCGAAGCATCACTTCCGTTTTTGTTTTTGTTTTTTGTTTTCTTTTTCATGTTTCTAAACTATAATTTTGTAAAGTGAAAATTCCAATGAAATATGTTAGAAAGTTTCCTAGTTTTCATTTGAAGTCGAGTAACGAGAAGCATTAAGGAAAATGGTTACAACAGAAGGTGAAAAAGGATAATGCTTATGGTAAGCATTACTCACAGAATGTGTTAATTATATGCATTATGCACAAGTGGTAATTATATGCATTATGCGCAAGTGTTTACTTTAAAATACATTGCAGATAATTATACTATAAAAAAACTAATTGAGCAAGAAAGGGATAGTCAATAACTATTTTTTTGTGTGTGTGTGTGCGATGTAAGCTTCAATTATTTGAGAAGGATATCCAGAAGTTAAACTGGGAGCAAAGCGCCTGCATACAGATAGAAAATGAATTCGATAAATACACAAAAATAGAAGGGGGCGAAAAAATTTGCCTTCTCGCAAGATTCAACATTTACAGTGAAGCCATCTTGAAAGCATTAGAAGTCCAACCAGGACTCATTATTAGTGGCCGCAATCGTTAGGATTAAATATGCAGATAACACAGTGTTGATAGCAGACACAGAAGAAAGATACAAGAAGTCCTTCATTAAAAGAAAGCAAGAAGGATGATCTAAATATTGAGTGTAAGAAGACAGAACGTAGACTTGTCAGCAAAAAGGAAAAAGCCCAACATGCGAATTACAGATTGGAAATTTTAGCAAAATGAAACAAGTAAATGTAAATATCTAGAAAGAGATAAACATAGAACGGAAAATGCGACCCTAAAATCCGAAGGTGAATTGTGATAGGGAAAGATGTCATTGTAGTAATCAAGTGACTTGACCCGAAGAGTTGTGATGTTCAATACCAGCCCACAGCAGAGATGAACAAAACTTGGAGAGTTAAAGAGAAATAACAAACTGAGACATCCCTAATTTGTCCCGGTGGACGAAATAAACGTTTCGGTTTTAAATTCCAATCACCTGAAGAAGGCCAGAGCGTACAACGACCGAAACGTTGTGAATATGACAACAGTCCGAACAATATAAATCGTTTAAAAGAATTGTGTTCAAATTTTCTTTCAAGTGGGGAAAACCTGCCATGAGATTCAGTATTCGAAATCTTGTTGTTTTTTTTGTTTTTTTCCTTGGGCGCGAATACCAACCGCTTTCACAATTAAGAAAAATTTGTCTAAATCACCAAACAGAGGCAAAGTTACTTAACCCTTTAATAAGGAACCAAACCTTAGCTATCATGAGTTCCATCCCAGCATTCTAACCTCTTAACTATCACCTGATCCCATACACTGACTATTAACAGCAGAGTCGACTATAGACCCGCCCCAGGAAAAGACGAGATTCTATTATGTGCATTTGATAATAATGGATCATAAAAATGAGTCGAGTGGCCTCCCTCTTCTTATGATTCACTTCATATCAGTTACCCTCTCCCCCTCGCCAACCCAATCATCCCTTTCGCATTTATTAATTCTTAACACAACGCCGCCGGACGACATTGTGATTTTTTTTTTTTTATGTGTCGTGCCCACTTTGTCGTCATGAATATTAAATTTGAATTTATCAGCTGAGAAGCCACTAAAAACAAGGAGACATTTTCCCACGTGGTCCGCCTCAAAATTTGTTGCCGATTCAGATCTTTATTTCTTGTTGGTCGAGTCAGTAACCTTATCCGTTTCTTTTAAAATGCTTTCTATCAGCGAGGGTGTGTGGAAGTGCGTACGCGTGTAACTCTTTGTAAGAGTGTGTGTGCGCATATGCTTTTATGTGTGTAATTGTATGTAAATGCGTGTGTAAGTGTGTGTGCAATTGTGTTCTTGAATGATATTTTACGGCTTATCAACCTTTTGTTCGTTATTTAAAGCCGAAACATATTCTGGATTGTAAGAAGAATTCTTTTTTTCCGTGTGAATATTACATTAACTATTTTTTTTAGACTATTTTTTTTTTTCAGATACAAGCCCTAATAGTTAACCCATAGCTAGGGGAAATGGATTCATGCCTTTTTAAGTTTATTTGCGCGTAAGTCAATAAAACGAACTCGACTGGAATTCGAACTCCGATTTCTCATTCCGAGCCACGCTCCATCCAACCGCACACACATCCACCGTGTAATTGTGTGCATATAATTGTGGAAGCGTGTGCTTATGAAAGAAAGTGTGTGTGTGTGTGTGTGTGTGTGTGTGTGTGTGTGTGTGTGTGTGTGTGTGTGTGTGTGTGTAAAAATGTATGTGTGTATCCATGTGTACAAACCTGTGGGTGTAAGTGTGTGCATAATTGATATGTGCATGCATGTGTAAATGTCTTTGTAAGTGTATGCGTGTGTGTGTAATTATGTGTCAGTGCGTAATTCTTTGTGTAAATATGTGGGCAAGTATGTGAGTAAGTGTGTGTAATTGTGTGAGTATATGTGCCCAAGTATGTTTGTAACTGCGTGTCAGTGTGTGTACCTAATTGCGTGTATAAATATTTGTGTGTAATTACGTGTTCAGTTGTGGGCGTGTTGGTTAATATGTGTGTAAATGTATATCTCAGTGTTGCTGTCGTATTAATTGTGCCCGCGATCACGATTCTGTGGGTGTGTGTCTGTGTGTGTCGTGTGTGTGTGTGTGTGTGTGTGTGTGGCATGTGTGTTTGTGTGTGTTGTGTGTGTGCGTGTGTGTCTGTGTGTGTCGTGTGTGTTTGTGTGTGTCGTATGTGTTTGTGTGTTTGTGTGTGTCGTGTGTGTTTGTGTGTCTGTGTGTGTCGTGTGTGTTTGTGTGTGTCGTGTGTGTGTGTGTGTGATGACATTAACCGCGTCTTACCGAATCTGAAATTTAATTCAGATTTACGAGAGAGAAATTCTCCTCCCGACCCACTTCACAAATTCTATCCAAATGATCAATCGTTTACTCTTTTTTTTTTTAATCTCTTCTCGGCCGGATCAAGGTACCATGCTCTCACCTTGTATGTCTGATTGGATTTTGTCGTTATAAAAAAAAAAAGAAATAGCAACTTACTACATATACCGGTCTACAAGACGCACATTTTCCAACCGAATGTTTAAATGAACAAAATCTAACCCTAGCCTTAACCCTTAAAAATATTAGTGGTTCTACAGAAGGATGCTGTGCATACCATAGACTGAACATGTGAGCAACGATGAAGTTTTAGAGAAAAAGGAAACAAGGACACTTACTTGACATCAGAAAAAGAGAGTTGAGATTTCTAGGGCACGTCATGAAGAAAGAGGGCTTGGAAAATTTGATACTCACAGGACAGATTGAAGGCAAACGAAACAGAGTTAAACAACGCATAACCTGCCTAATGAGCATGAGTAAATGGATTGTAGAACAAAATAATTAAGAAATTGTGGAGAGCCATTATCGCCAACGTCCAAGGATTAATGCTAGGGTTAGATTTTGACTTTTCAATGACAATCAGAGGACAGTGCTTTGAGGTGAGAAGCAGTTAGATCAGGACTTCTTAACCTGGGGTCCATAAATCTTTAGGGGGTTCATCGATGGGTTTAATGGGGCCATGAGGCTCAGATAAAAATTCACATTTATATTCGCTATACAGCTCTTGTGCCAAATCAATTGTTTCCCATTAAAAGAAATAAAATCCATCTTACCACTGCTTGAAAGAAAATGCACCCAACCACTATTTACAGTGCTGGTCGCTAGGCGTCTCTTGACTTTCACTTAGGTCCATGTATACAATTTAAATGTGCCATCTTTCTTTAAACGACAGCCATTTTTGCCACTCCATAAGTGTAAGTGATAATTTTCATTTTCCCCAGGGCCTGTTTATCTTCTCATATACTGGTGAAGATTAATTGACCAAAATTTCTTTCATGTGCGGCTAACTGGAAAGTGATGTGCATGATCGTGCAGTATGGAGAAATGTACATACAAGTTTTCTATAAAAAAAAAACAACCAGAGTATTTGCTTGTCTATCTGTCTATGAAGGGCAAGTTCTTATAGGCGTCCGTGACTAAAGGGAGCCGTGACTTAAAAAAAGGTTAAGAACTACGGAATTTGATAATGACGAATCCATTAACTAAAAAACTTTCCCAGGTTCATGAAAGAGTTTTTTTATGATTGAAGTGTGACTTGTACTGAACTCTTTTGCTAATTCTTGTAAAATTTGTATCTGATTTTCCTCAATATTGTCAGAACTTGAGCGTCTTCGAGATTTCCCGACCGAAATTGACCAAAATATTGTTGGCCTGTCTGGATACTAAGAGCTTAATTTCCATAGACGGATATTTATCGTTGCTTGAATTGTTGAAGAGACATGTTTGAATTAAACACATTCATGAACTCTGAAAATTGTCTAAATTTGGTCAATGGGTCCTTTATCATCTGATTGCTTCTCAGCTTAGTCAAAGAATTCCCTTGTAGTCATAATTGAAGAGTAGACATGTTATGGAACCTCTCCCGTATAGAATGATGAAAAGTGCCTCTCTATAATCATGCCTAACGTAAACAACAAAGGTTAACAGCCACTGGAAAAGAAGAATTCATTCAAGAAATATTGCATACTCTGTTTCTGTTTGTTTACATCTTTCCCAATGATTTAATTACAAATGATTTAAGCCTCTAATCTCTAACTTACTTTTTGGACATCCATGTTGTTATTGTTTTATTTTTATCTCTCTCTCTCTCTCTCTCTCTTTCTCTCTCTCTCTCTCTCTCCCTCTCTCTCTCTCTCTCTCTCTCTCTCAATTACACTGAGGTGCGAAACTGCCAATTATCATTTTGTACGGATTACTATGTCCACACACACGCACGCACACACACACAAATATAATCTCTATCTCTCTCTATCTGTGTGTGTGCGCGCGCGCGTGTATGTGTGTGCGCGCGCGTGTGTGTGTGTATGCGTGAAACAAATATATATATATATTCCGATGAAATCCTAAGGGAGGAAACGCATCATACGAAAACTTTTTCTACTTTATTATCTACTGTTCTTGATATATATAAAAATTATATATATATATATATATATATATATATATATATATATATATATATATATATATATATATATATATATATATATATATATAATTTTTATATATACCTCTAACCTCTTTTTAAAACTTATTCACCGTTCTCTTGATGGTTCTTGAATGGACTTTGAAGATAAAAGCCAGAGTATAAATGTTCGTACTACTACTGAAGGCCTTGATAATCTTTTCCCTTTCACCATTGCTCAGTTGGGAAAACAGTGAAGCTAACTCAAAACGATTTTAACCTGTTCTCTTTCTATCTGAATAACTCAAAGGGTTTTTCAGTGATTCTTACGACAAATGGTGTCAAGGTGGCTAAACGTCTTATCTGAAAACCTGGAAAAAAGAAACTCAGTTAATTTAGTGTTTTTTGGGTTGTTTTTTTTTTGTTTTTTGTTTTTTACATATTAAACATTTTGTGGGATGAAGAATTATTCCATGCTGTTACAGATATATTTTGATTGATTGGCTGATATGGGATATCTGCTGATTATTGTGATTTGTCTGTGATGTCAGCTATTGTTTCACTCCTGCTGAAATTATATATATATATATATATATATATATATATATATATATATATGTGTGTGTGTGTGTGTGTGTGAGCGCGCGCGTATGTGTGTGCATAAATCATATGTGCGTGTATTAAACTGTTTTGTGAAAATGTATTTACATAAGTTGTTTATGAGAAAATCAATCCACAAAAATGTACTTAACTTTAAAAAAGACATCATTGAAAGTAATAAATATTTAACAAAAGTAGATATTTATATACACGCCCCCACCCATAAGCTATGGAATGTGGCACAAGAGCGAATTTTGAGTGAATGTCGCACTCATACATGAGATGAAGGACAAAATCTGCCCTAATCCACCACGACATTTTTCTCTTTTGGAGACGCCACAGGAGCCACGGATTAACCTCAGCCCCTCCGAAAAGAGAGATATTGCCTGGTACTATGACCCCTGGATTTTGAACACATCATACTAAGTTTTAAGCCAAAAGTGAGTTCTGGATGAGCCAGGTAAATATTTAACAAGTAATGTTCATAGATGACTTTGGTAACAATTCAATGTTTATTGCCTGGTTATAATTTGAATAAACTTCGAAAATCAGCAAAATTAAACAAAACTTCGGAAGGAACGGACAATAATGAACAGATATCCCATATCAGCCAAACAATGGACACCTGATGATGACCGGAGGGTTTCTTGTCGAAACGTTGTGCAACATCCATATCAATCATGACGAGAACAACAATTCGAAATACTACAAGAATTTTGTCAGTTATACATCTCCGAAGTGAAATATTATAATTAAACAAAATTTTATTTTTAAAATGAATAAAATTACATTTTCATCTCATCCATACAGACATATTGTAAAGTTTCAGATAGAATATATCCGTTAAATGAGAATAGGAATAAAGCCGAAAGAAAAAGATTTTCTTTTGTCTTTATACATAATGCTCTCAGATTTTATACTGGGACAAATTCGAACCTGGAAAATTTTACAATTGTGAGATCAAGCTTTGAACCGTTGTATCTTAAAATTACTAAAGATATCTTACTGGAATTCCCCGGGGATTTTATAACACTGTTGCTCTCTACTTTGAACAATAAGAACGTATTTAGCTCTAAGTTGAAATGATGGTCCCTCGTCCCGTTGTGACCACCAAATCCAGTTTTTCTGTTTACTGTTAACCTCTTTTTTAAAACTTATTCACCATTCTCTTGATGCTTCTTGAATGGACTTTGAAGATGAAAACCAGAGTATAAATGTTCGTACTATTACTGAAGGCCTGAATAATCATTTCCCTTTCACCATTGCTCAGTTGGGAAGTCAGTGGAGCTAACTCAAAATGATTTTAACCTGTTCTCTTTCAAGCTCAAAGGGTCCTTCAGCGATTCTTACGACAAATGGTGTCAAGGTGGCTAAACGTTTTATCTGAAAACCTGGAAAAAAGAAACTCAATTATTTTAGTGTTTTTTTTTTTGCGGGGGGTTGTATTTTTTACATATAAACATTTTGTGGGATGAAGAATTATTCCATGCTGCTACACGATTTAGACAATTTTGCTGTTACACCAGATATATACAGAGAGAGACAAATTTTTGAAAATACACATTGGTATTTTTACCTTAAGGAAACCTTTCAGCCTACACTTCGTCTGAAGGAAATTGATGACGTGACTTTTGAGGAGAACAAGGAAAATAATAATTTATACAATGAATAAAAGGAAAAAGGTTGGTGAGGAGAGAAATTTTGGGAATCTGATTAAAATGGATTTCACTATGTAAATTATTCTGTTCTTTGTTCTCCTTAAAAATCACGCCACACTTTTCTCTCTGAGAAATATATATATATATGTATGTATATAAATGAAGCTATAAATAAAATATATCTTTAATATATATATATATATATATATATATATACTAAGAATAATTATACATTTGTTCCGCACCGAACTATGCTACTCGAAGTTTCATGCTTACAGCAATCGTTGAGCCTGACGATTGCTCCAAGAATGGTGTCGAACGAATGTTTAATTATGCTTACTATTAGTTTTAGCTATTTTATTTTACATCGAGAACACATACGCACGCACATACACACACATATATATATATATATATATATGTGTGTGTGTGTGTGTGTGTGTGTGCGCGCACGCGTGTGTGTGTGTCTTAATATTCGAGTGTAATTGATAGTGGCTTAAAATGTAAAATTGGAGTGCCAAGTTCGAATTCCTGTCGAGTTCGTTGCATTCTGTTACGCACTTTACTTTACAGTTAGGATATCTATAAATCCATCAATCTCCTCAGCTATGGGTTAAATATTAAGGAAGGCTGGCCTCTAAACCAAACAGTTTAAGAGAAGAACAAATCTGAATTCGAAACCAGCACCAGTTCCTCTGCATTCAGTTTTTCAAAAAAGTATAGTTATTTCTGCACTATAAACAAAATCATATGTGTATTTTATTCTGGTTATTCAGTTCTGAGAACTCAACTGATTAACACGCATAAGTCGAAGACGAGTGGAGAGAGGGTGCGATAGGTAAATTGTCACCACTTTGTATTTTTAATTTCGCGCATGTGCGTTGTTTGCTTGTTGATTTTGTCAACTGTATAGTATAGTAGGGTCAGTTGGGTACCGTCTGTGAGAAAAAAAAAGCACCATGACACAGTTCACTCCGCCGTAAATTTGGAAACGGCATGCGGTACTGTTTGGCATTCGCGCCGGAATCTCCAATACGAACATTTCAGAGTGCTTGGATGTCAATCTGAGGACAGTGCAGAAGATGCTGTGTACCCAAAAGATATACCAAGAGTGATGAAAATCGAATATCCAGTCAGCATCATTGTGTCTGGAGTGATCACGAGTGATGGCGATGTTATGACTCCATTCATCTTCCCAAAGAGCCTCAGACGCAACACGGAGGCCTACATCAAGTTCCTTGAGGAGTCAGTGCTGCCCTGAATCAAGAGGGTTGTTGCTAGAAGACGCGATATCTGACAACAGGACTCTGAACTACCAAATCATGGTTATCAGACAATTTCTATGACCACATCACCCCTCACCTAACTCTCCAAACTGCAACTCCTTGATTATTATCTGTGATGCACAGTTGAGCGAGAGACCAAGAAAACGCCTAGTAACACCAAAGATGAACTGAAGGTAAGGATTATGGCAGCATTCACCAACTTAAACAAGGAGACCGACTAGAATTGCCGGAGGAGATTCCAAGACGTCTGGCGTCTATGGTTGAAGCCAATGGCGATTTTATTGAATAAAATAACTCTTTAGTATTTCAAAATGTTTTTGTGTAATTTTGGTAAATATATCGGTTAAAAATAAGATGTTAGTGATATTTCCATTTTTGCGTAATTTAGACGACAATTTATCCATTGCACCCTGTATATCACAATGACGAGACGTGGGGGGGCGCAAGTGGTGTGCCTTGAGAAAGATAGCCTGAAGGATCCCAAACCTGGCCAGGCTATATATATATATATATATATATATATATATATATATATATATAATGTCAGACAGACTGTTTCGCTGTATCACAGCTCATCAGTGCGGGTAGACATCCGGTTGCTTCTAGCGAGGATCGAAATCCAACTGAATTGGGCGGATATTCTACCACTAAGCTATCGGCGCACGGTGGGGACGAAGGTGGATTTTTAGCGTATTTATTTTTGGAAACACGCTCAGTGACCAACAGTGACTCAATTCGGCTTGCGAAGAGTCTCGCTATGTAGCTATAATAGTCACTGTTTACAAACCCATACCTCAGCCCTAGAGTGCTCAACTGGAATTAAATTTAATTCAGGAGCTATATATAGATATATAGATATATATATATATGTGTGTGTGTGTGTGTGTGTGTGTGTGTGTGTGTGTGTGCAAATCCTTCGTTTTTTAATTAAGAAAGTTTACGGTAGATGGCGCTGTTTTCCAATGTAGAACAGGTTACATCTGTCATTCGTGTACATTCGTGTACATTTCTGGCCAGACTATCTTCAACGTTTAACGTGTGTAATACTGAGTTAACTGACAAGTGTTCCTTTTAACAATGGCAGGATATTCATATCGTCAACAGACAGATATGATTTTTACCTACGGCCGTATGAATGGTAATGGACGCAAGGCTGCACGGCTGTATCAGATTGCGTTTCCAGAACGAAGGCAGCTGACTCATCCAACCTTTGTTGCTGTGTATCGTCGCGTTGCATAGACAGGATCTGTGGCACCACAAACTATGGATTGTGGAAAACCGAGATTCGCTTATACGCCTGACTACAAAGAACACATTCTTCAGGCTGCTGGAGGCGACCAAGGTATCAGCAGATGTCAAGTGACCCTAGCATGTCGTACATCTCATAGTATCGCATCGAGAGCACTTCAAGAGCAGCTCCTGTCTTCGTATCATTTGCAACGTAAGCAGCATCTTTCGCCCTCTGATCACTCATCACTGGAGAACATTTGCCGATGGTTTATTGCACAAAATGTCGATCCGTTGTTTGCCTCTTCGGTCTTTTTTTACAAATGAGACAACATTTGGAAGAGACTGTATATCAAATTTTCACAACCAACATTTGTGGACTGATGGTAATCCCCATGGTACAATAAAGGCTAGACACCAGCATCAGTTTACGATTAATGCGTGTGCTGGAATTGTAGGTGACTGTCTGGTAGGTCCATATGTTCTCCCAGCATGTCTTACAAGTGCTGTCTACGGAGACTTTATTTCGGACACACATTCAAACCTGTTCTTACGAAGACACCTATGGTTGATGCATAATGGGGCTCTAGCTCATTTTTAGTCACATTTTTCGTGATGCACTGGATGACATCTACCATGAAAGGTGGTTAGGTAGGGAAGGACCAGTTCCATGGCCTGTACACTCCCCCAACTTCAATCCTTTGCATTTTTATCTGTGGGGCCACCTAAAAGAATTGGTTTATGCAAAAGACATTAATAATGGATAAGACAAATTGGTTTAAGAATGACAATTGGAAAAATCTAAGTTTTTGCCGACGCGTTCCGTCTTCCGACTTTATTAAGGCAAACAATGAAAGCGAAATATTTTTGTTGTCATAGTTCCATTAAATCTAAAATTCGCTTTCATTGGTAAAGTCGGAAGACGATACGCGTCTTTTTTCCAAATGTCATTCTTATACCGTATATATATATATATATATATATATATATATATATATATATATATATATATATATATATATATGCATAATGAAGAGACTGAGATATGAACAGACTGAGATAGATAGATAGATAGATAGATAGATAGATAGATAGATAGATAGATAGATAGATATGAACAGACTGAGATAGATAGATATGAACAGACTGAGATAGATAGATAGATAGATAGATAGATAGATAGATAGATAGATAGATAGATAGATATGAACAGACTGAAATAGATAGATAGATAGATAGATATGAACAGACTGAGATAGATAGATAGATAGATAGATAGATAGATAGATAGATATATAGATAGATAGATAGATAGATAGATAGATAGATAGATAGATAGATAGATAGATAGATAGATAGATTTTGAATCCGGATGCCAGGAAGAGCCAACTAACCAATACTTCTGGCTCTGCTATTGCTGAGCATGTAATAAATAGCAGGAATTGTGTGGTTGATTTTAGTGGCGACCGTTTTTCAATTTTACCTAGGTCCCACTCTATATTTCACCTCATGGTTCTAGAGTCCTTGTATATGAGATCCTGTGAGCCTTCCCTTTGTAAACAGAGGGAATGCTTACTGGATCTGAATGTTATTGGACTCTAGTTTCTTGAAATTCATTTTTTTCCATTCCATTCGCTTTTATATTTTTTTATTCCCAGAAAATTAAACTTGATAAATCCTGGGACGAAACCGGTTGTTCTTTTTTTAGCTTTTTTTTAAAAAAATGCTATATAAATTTTGCCTTTTCCTGGCTATTATAGATAAATAATTAATATTAATAATAATTATGCATATTCCTCACCGGTAGCACGACTGAGTTTCATGCACACCGCAATAATCAGGTGCTGAATTGAGATGTTTTAGGAATTAACCAATCATAGTACAGCAGAAGCTATTAACTGGTTTAATAATATAAAAAAGAACGTCTGTATATTTATCCAATTTGACATTAATGATTTTTACCCGCATCATCTACCACCGAAGATTTTCTAATGAATTAAATTAGCCAAATAATATTTTCAGATTAGCGACAATTTAAAAAGCAATCTTCATTCAGCATCTGTTATTCATGAAACTCAGAATTGTGCTATCGGTAGGGAAAAAATCCAAATTTTTTATTAACATCTACTTTATAGCTCTGTTTTATTACATCGAGCACTATTTTATTCATACTAGCACACGATAATTTTTTAATCTTAATCACCACGAGCAAAAGCAGTAGAGCCTGTAAACCCTGCAAGCAAGGGGTTACAGGGTGGGGAGGAATTAAGAACATAAACATTAATGATGAGCAGGAAGAGAAAAGAACAATCAGGACGACAGTAGATAGCGATTGACATTGCATTTAAATTTTTGCAGATTAAACTTGGTTGGAAAGCATGGATCCAAGAGGCAGTTCCACAATCGAGAAGTGCGAGATAAGAAATTGCTAGCATAGAAGTTCCGGCTACATCTATCTATCTCAACTCTAAACTGATTAGATCACAATGACTCACTTACTTGAGGATAGCATCAGCCATACTGATGGAAAGCAGAAAGGGGTATCTCAAATAATTAATGGAGATAAGTTTAGTATTGGAGGTCTTAAAATTGACAAGCCATCTTTTGCTCCGGTTAATGGCGGTTTTGAGGTCGTTTTCGACATCAAGTGCCATTTTGACCTTGTCTGACTGATCAGTCTTACTTATCGGGGCAGAAGTAAATGGTGTTGTTCCCAGGTCCACCCTGACCCGGGGTGGTACCACCTGTTAGGGTCCCAGCTATGGGCAAATAATGTACCCCCAGAGAAAAACAAAACGCTATGAAAGTATACAAATATATTTTTATAGTAAAAATACCAGCAATCCTTTTTTATATCAAAAAAATGACCAATACATATTTGTAGCAAAATGACCAACCATACATTTTTAAAGCAAAATGACCAGCAATATATTTTATCTTCAGTTGAAGGAATATAATTCCGTTCAAAATATATTCAGTTGAAACTAAAAAATTGTGTTGAAAATATTTAGATTTTGGCCTTAAATAATCCATAGATGTGTTGATGTGCCGCTAAACAAAATCAACTAAACCAAGCAAGTTACAAACAGTGATTGGTAATGGGAAAATATCCATACAAAATTTGAAGGTTGCTCATGAAAGTGTTTGTCAATGTATATCAAACAAACTCTCCCAACTGAGTAGGGTTTTTTTTTTTGAGAGAGAGAGAGAGAGAGAGAGAGACTGAGTGATTTGTTTGTTTTTTTTTTTGTTTTGTTTTTTGGCGTTTTTTTGACTGCTTATCAACCTTTTAGACATTATTTAAATCCGAAACATTTTGGGAGTGTAAAAATAATTTTTTTAAAGGACTGAATAGTATATTAACAATTTTTTGAAGATGATAATTATTTTCAGATAAAGTTCTACTATTTAACCCATAAATGAGATAAATGAGTGAGAGAGAAAAGGTGGATTCATGCCTTTTCCAAGATTATTTACGCATAATGCAACGAACCCGACTTGAATTCGAACTCGGTTTTCTAGTTTTCCTTTCCCAGCCGTCGTTCATTACACCATTTGCTCATCCAAGTTTTCAGCCCCTGGTATTCCCAAACCGTCACCCATCTAGGTATTCACCAGGCTCGACGTTGCTTAACTTCGGTGAAAACGGTGTTTCAAAGCCGTGTGAAATTAAGAGCGAGAAACAGAGGATTAATAAAAAAAGATTTACTGGTTTGTCATTTCTTTCCCTTTTCTTTTTTTTTTTTTTTTCTTTTGTTTCTGGTTTTTTATTTTACTTCCATTTTTTATAAGCCTTCGTTTTGACAAGATTCATCCGGGTTCTTGCTTCTTGCAGGTATCACCAGCGTCTCCCCAAGAGTCGACGGAACCAGCAGTCCTATTTGCCCGTCTGGCCTGCTGGCACTTGTTCCACCGGATATCCTGTGACGTCGTCGAGCGAAAGAGAAGAATATTTTCATGAAATGTCAAAGATCAACGCAAAGAAACCAGACAACGGAAAAGACGTTAATGATTTTTCACAATAACAATAATAATAACAGCCGGTCATTCGATCCCCATGGACAACCAAAGGAACATTCAAATGCATTAATAATAATAATAATAATAATAATAATAATAATAATAATAATAAAAAGAAAATTGAAAATACTGAGTAAAAGTTAGACACCTGAAGCCTGATTTGTTTTAAAAAAACAAAATCACACGAACGAACCAATAAAAAAAGAAAGTTTATGAACATAAAAAAAAATATAAATAAATATTTGAAAAAAAAAAAAGCTGAAATAGAGACTAACTATTTGCAGATAAATCATAAAAAATATATATTTATAATTAATAATAATTAACTTTCGAACATATATGTAAATTTATACATGTAAAAGGCAATGGCGTATTTAGAAGCAGGTAGTACCGGAGGTGCTAAACAGGTGAGTCAAGTTCTCCGGGAAAGTGTCATACTGTGAGTTCATGGAAGGGGAACACGTCAGGGCCACCGGCTGAGATAAACGCATGGGGCCCTCATTGTAAGAATGAGGTGGGTGAATAGAGGGCCACATACATCGGAACAGGCACAAATAAGAGTCGACGGGCGGAACAGCCGTACAGGAGGTAGGATGACAAATAAGGAGGAAAGCTGAGGGTGGGGGTAGGGGTGTGAGTAACAAAAGAGGCAGAATTAACGGGCAAGGCTTAATGGTACAGAAACACATCGCAAGCCGCTATATCTTGGGTACAAGCCTCATTACTGGGCCCAGGAAGATGTTGCATCCACTAAATAATAATAATAATAATAATGGATATTATAAATTTGAGTCAAACAAAAGAGTTTCTTATGGCTTGCCTAATAGTATTAATAGTTATTGATTAAAAATAGGGCGAAGCACAAAATGGAAGCATTCGTGAAAAGCTAAGATTACGGGCGATAGATATGAACAGAGATAGATAGATAGATAGATAGATAGATAGATAGATAGATAGATAGATAGATAGATAGATAGATATGAACAGACTGAAATAGATAGATAGATGGATAGATAGATAGATAGATAGATAGATAGATAGATATGAACAGACTGAAATAGATAGATAGATAGATATGAACAGACTGAAATAGATAGATAGATAGATAGATAGATAGATAGATAGATAGATAGATATGAACAGACTGAAATAGATAGATAGATAGATAGATAGATAGATAGATAGATAGATAGATAGATAGATATGAACAGGCTGAAATAGATAGATAGATAGATAGATATGAACAGACTGAGATAGATAGATAGATAGATAGATAGATAGATAGATAGATAGATAGATAGATAGATAGATATGAACAGACTGAAATAGATAGATATGAACAGACTGAGATAGATAGATAGATAGATAGATAGATAGATAGATAGATAGATAGATAGATATGAACAGACTGAGATAGATAGATAGATAGATGGATAGATAGATAGATAGATAGATATGAACAGACTGAAATAGATAGATAGATAGATAGATAGATAGATAGATAGATAGATATGAACAGACTGAAATAGATAGATAGATAGATAGATAGATAGATAGATAGATAGATAGATATGAACAGGCTGAAATAGATAGATAGATAGATAGATAGATAGATAGATAGATAGATAGATAGATAGATAGATATGAACAGACTGAGATAGATAGATAGATAGATAGATAGATAGATAGATAGATAGATAGATAGATAGATATGAACAGACTGAAATAGATAGATAGATAGATAGATAGATAGATAGATAGATAGATAGATAGATATGAACAGACTGAGATAGATAGATAGATAGATAGATAGATAGATAGATAGATAGATAGATAGATAGATAGATAGATAGATAGATATCCGGAAATGCTGATATCTGTTTTATATCAAAGTAGCATAACTAAACCAATGGCGTCCGTCTTAATCCACTTCAAAATAATCAAATAAGATAAAGACTTGAAAATTGCAATAAAAGACAAAAGAAATAGGATGTAAGAAATATGAGTAAATCATTAATAACTGACAATGCATCGATCATTTTAACACGAGTGCAAATCGAACCTTAGCCTACTTTTTGACTCTAGTGTAAACCGGGCCTATATCTACATTTTCGATTGTAAATAAACCGGACCCGTGTTTACCTATCCGTAGTGTTAGATTGGGTTAAATTGTTTAATTTATCGACATATCAATTCTTGATGGGTTATTTAACGCTTATAAACAGAATCTTTTTAAAGTGTTTACCGCAAGCAAGGCAATAAAGCCACTAAGTCGTTAGGGGGTTACTGAGTGTGACAGAATATGAAAAAAAGAAAACATTATTAAGGGGAGAAAACGATAAAAGAACAGGAATTAAGAAGACATAAGAAAACGATTGGTATTACATTTAAATTTTCGAAAATCAAGGCTGACGGGAAATTATTGATATTACACGGCAGTTAAGCACTTATTTCTTAAGTACTAATACTATAATAATAATAATAATATTAGATTGGTGCAAAAATAATGAAGTAATAATGTCGTTTTTTGACGTATTTTTAACGTCAAAAAACGACATTATTACGTCATTATAATATTTGTAATGAACCGGGGTATTGAAAGGACTTGATGTCACTTGATCTCCAGGAAAATCAATCAGACATTACTGTTGTGAAATATGAACGTCTACAATTTGTTTTAATCATTTCACTCCAAGCAAGGCAATAAAGCTACTAAGACGCAAGGTATTGCTTGAGTGTTAGAGATATGAGAAAAAAAAACACTATTAAGGAGAATAGAATAACAAGAATTAAGAAGACAGAAGATAACGATTGACATTGCCTTTAAATTTTTGAAGATCAAAGTTGACTGGCAAGCAAGAAGACGGAACAGAGTTCTACCAGCGAGAAGTGCGAGAAAAGAAACTGTTAGCATAGAACTTACGATCACATCATCTGACCATTTCAACGGTAAAAGGATGAGACCTAGCTGCCAATCTAGTACTGCTCTTAAACTCATAAAGTCTAGGAAACAAAGGTGAAAGTTCGAAACAGTTACCATGAAAATATTTTTAGAAAAGGCACGGGGAATCTACATTACGGCGGTGGGAAAGTGACTGAAGCCGAGATACCAGGTCAGGACCGATAACATTGCAGATTCTTCTTTGTATTTTATCAAGAATTTCTAAATACATGCTAGAAACAAGAGATCAGATGTGACAGCAATAGTCAATGAATGAACGAAATGCGTAAAATGCATTCTGACGATAAAGATTGTCTAACACCACCCAGTAAAGAAATTTTCCTAGCAACAGACTTAGCAATTGATTCAATATAATCTTTCTACTTCATGTCAGTGGAAAACGTTAATTACATTTAAATAGCGATTTCTGTCCTATATGACTTATATTTGACATTAAATAACCTAAGAAGCGTTGACAGGTAGCTAAATTAATCAACCTCGCCTCATCTATCAGGATACATTATATAATCTAATATAAATGGGTCCTTCAGATTTAACTTGACATATATCGTGTGATTTTTCTTTCCTTTTTCTCTCTCTCTCTCTTTCTCTCTCTCTCTCTCTCTCTCTCTCTCTCTATATATATATATATATATATATATATATATATATATTATATATATATATATATATATATATATATATATATATATATATATATTATTATTATTATTATTATTATTATTATTATTTTATCGCTTTTCCAGGTTCGAATTTGTCCCAGTGTAAAATCCGAGAGCACTGATGCCAACACTGATGGCACCGGCAGTTCACTTGTGGGAAAAAGGCGACCGTCAGTCTATCCAAATGCTAACAGGCGACGTTCATCCTTCCAGTTCAAGGCTCTGGCTGTTTCCTCGATGCGACGTCAGAGTATGGCCACCAACAGCGACCTGGACTGCATCCAGAAAGTACGCTACCAGAACACGTACCGGACAGACCCGAACCCCGACACCAAATTCGCCGAGTCAACAGTAAAGAATGCCGTCTATGAATATCTAGCCGAGGAACTGACGAACGTCAAATATGAAGAGAAAGACTGGCGGCTGAAGACGAGAGACCTGGGAGATCAGATCAGAAATCAAGTAAAATCCTTGGGATTTGAGAGATACAAAATTATAGTCGAAGTCCTTATCAATCCACAATGCAAGACAAATGATTTAATATTTGGAAGTCGTCTGCTTAGCGACCCTGAACGGGATCGATCTGTTACTGTTATATTCTCCAATGACTCACTTTCGGCTGTCGTCTGCATCTATGCAATTTATTATGACTGAGCATGCGTGATGGAATATAAGTACGCATGCGTAACAAAATGGCTTTTCTTTTTCGTCTTTTTCATCATTTTCGGTTTTTTTTCTATTTGTTCTTCGAATAAAAGAATGAATGTATGCATACGTGTGAGTTTGTACGCATGCGCTTGCGCATTCGCTCTCCCAAGGATAGTATGCATACATACTGAGCCTTTATATATACAGTACCGTGCAAAAGTCATCGGTCACGATAAACTGTTGCAAATTTCTAATTATTGCCAGCTTATAAGTTTTCGCATACCCGCATCAGGTTTTCTATAGATATACTATTCACCCTACTGGAGTTATTTCCATGCCTAATTATCATAATTCGTAGCAGGGATTCTGAAGGAGGATGGGTAATGCGAGTCGACCCAGAAAAATGTCCAGGTAAATCATCCCGGCCATCTCATATGAACCAAACTCGCTGCAGAGTTTTATAACAGAAAAATATTTTTTTTATTTAATCATTTCACCGTAAGCTAGGTGATAAAGCCAGTAATACGCAAGTGTTTACCAAGAGTAAAAGAAACCGTGAAGAGGGGATACTATAAAATAAGGTTAATGCAGATAAAAGATAGCGACTGACATTTCATTTAAATTTCAGAAGATCGTAGTTGACAAGAAAGAAACCGAACGAGTTTCAAAAACGAAAAATATGAAATATGTGAGAGAATATGAGCAATAGAAATCATTATTAATGAGAGAAAACAATAAAAGGAGAGGAATTAAGGAAACAGATGACGATTGACATTTCGTTTAAATTGTTGGAGATCAAAGTTGACTGGAACGCAAAAAGCCGTAATAAACAACCGAGAAATATGAAAGAAAAAAAAACTATTAGCGTAGAATTTACGGTTACATATAGTCATTCCGACAGTAAAATAATGAGACTTAGCTGTCAATTTAGTACAAGTCGAGGTACCTAATTGGAGGTCATTTTCGAGAGCAGCTGCCAGTTTTACTTTGTGAAACCCATCGGCTTTACAAAAAAAAGAGGTGTAAATAGTTGTGCGATCGGCATATATACTAAGTTGGGAACTGATGGCATCGGAAAGGTCGTTAATGAAAATAAAAAAAGATAGAGCCCTTGGTGTGGGGGCCCCACATTGATGTGATATAATTTAGAAGCGTGACCGTTCAAAACGGCATTCATTTACACACTTTGTTAAGAATGTTTGAATTAAGGGAAATATTCGATGTGAACATGCTACAAACCTGCTTCCTAGACAAAACTTAATCTTGCTTTCAAATGTTATTTTCTTAATGGTGTTTTCTTTTAGCTGAAACGCAGCCCTTTAGCCCATGTTCATAAAAGAGACGCTTAGGGGTATCAACTGGCACCACAAGTCGCACTCATTCATCACTTGTCTTGAAGTCTTTTGACAGGAATTTTGTTGCCCTGATCAGTTTACGTACATCCGATAGCGCAGCTTTCGAGGACGACCACACCTTATTGGTTCAGAAATACTTCCAGAAGTCTTGAAACATTTCTGAAATGCCGCTTCTTGAAATTGCCATTTCTTCTGTTCCTGCATGCTGAGATATTCTTGCTTAACTTAACTATCTTCATCCTGTTTTTATATTGTTTTTTTTTTTTATTTGGTGGGGGGTATTTTTTTGGCGGGGGAATTTTAGCCATGATTTCAAGCAGCGAAAGGTTACAGGTATTCTATGTACGAATTTTCACTATATATAAGAAAAAATGATGCTGTTGTGAATAGAATATTTGTACATATTGACGGTTCCACTGAAAACCACATTGGCACCGAAAGAGAAAAGCTAAAAAATGCCGGTGACCAAAAACGTTTACATACCCATTTTATGAGTCATTTCATGTGGTCTGACTCTCATTCAGCTTCTCTCTGTGTCATAAAATATTCACTTATAAACTGGCAACTACTAGGTTGTCCCAAAAGTTCGTAAACACTTGCGAAAAATTGAATTTTAATGCAATTTTTTATTGTTTTTGGAAGTGCATTGTGACATCGGACGAGAAATGGGTCTATCTGATCCAGCACAATCAAGACAAGCGATGGGTTCAGAAAAGGGAAGAGACCCCGTCGGTTCCAAAACAAGATCGATTCAGCAAGAAAGTCATGTTGTGCGTTTGGTGGAACTTTGAAGAAATCGTGCATTTTGAGTTGGTTCTGAATTGTCGTGCCATCAGTGCCGAACTTTACTATCAGCAACAGGAGCAGGTCTACGAAAAGTTGAAGCAAAAGTACCCGGCTCTGATCAACCGAAAGCGCGCTTTGATACAGCAGGACAATGCCAAGCCACACACCGCCAGGAAGGCCAAAGACAAGTTTGAAAAGCTGGACGGCGTTGAGGTTCTGCCACATCCAGCCTACAGTCTTGACTGTGCTCCATCAGATTACGGCCTTTTTCGCTCAATGCAACACTTTCTGAAAGGCCGCCGATTCGACTCGTTTGATGAAGTCGAGGAAGCGTGTCAAGAATTCTTTGATTCGAAGCCGGCTGAATAGTACTTTCACCAGATCCGAAAGCTTGCAGATCGATGGCAGAAAGTCTTGGAAAATGATGGTCTTTATTTTGAGGAATAATTTTTGTTGTTTTTGTTATTACTTGGCGAGTAAAATTTCAATTTTTTTTTCAATTTTTTGCAAGAGTTTACGAACTTTTGGGACAACCTAATATTAGAAATATTATACAATACTTGAACGTTTTGTCAAACAAGATTGACAAGATTTTTTTTATTACATTCTTCTTTCATGCGAGCAAATGTTTTCTTTTCTTAATGAGTGCAGAAAATGTTCAAATATTGATTCTGAATGCTCTCCATCGATCTATTAGCGATTTTCTACAGACTATCTACAATAACATTTGCACACCATTTATTAGAGTGGCATAACTAATATTCTTATAACTAAAATCTAATGGATTAGACGAAAGTGCTCGTAAGCAAAAATTGAACAATTTCTGCAATCATTAAGTTCAAAAAAGACCTTTACAGTCTTACTTAACAAAACATATATTAAAGACTGCCTGCTGCCCCAGTGTGTGTGTCTGTGTGTCTGTGTGTCTGTGTGCATGTTTCATTAAAAACGACATATAAGGTACTACGATTAAACATTTCATTTAATTTTCTTGTGTTTGAACAAGTGTTTTCCTTTCTGGACAAAGAGTTTGTAGAAACTGTCCAAATGTTCTATAATTCTGAGCGCTTTCGGCTATACTTTTAGCCATTATCAAGGATGATTATATTTTGTTTTTTAATTGGGTGTATGGGTTGTGTGTATGTTTTCTTGAGTTATGGGGATGTTATTTCCGAACACAATTAATATATTGTGGCCGTGTTCGTAGTTAATATTATTAAGTGTTGGCTTTTTCTTTTTTATAATAAAGGCTTCCATTATTTTTAATCTTTTTTATATGTGGGTAAGGTTATTGTGTTTGTATTTTCTACTAGCATGTTTCGGGTGGAGTCTGGTAAGTTTGTGTCTGTTTAAATGGATTCTAATAGAGCTGGGATCAGATGGCTGTAACGCAATACGTCTGGATAGGCCATGTAGCTGTTTTAAAATTTTTTTGTAGTAGATAATTTGATTTTTTTCACTATCATTGTTATTTACTTTGGGAAGAAATCATCTAATTTGGTGGTCTATAAGGTGGTTAGAGAAGCCATTGTTAACTAGTGTCTGTTTTATGCAGAAAACATGATATTTAAACAAGTCTGTAAACCTAAAATATATGTCCGCTACGTAAATGATATTTTTATTTTAGAAAATAACACTAAAGAAATAGATTCATAAATATAAATTCCAGCTGCATAAGGTCTTTTTAATTTTTTACAAGATTTCGTCTGTTCCTACAGACATCATCAGGTATGGAAGTAGATTTTGTTCTTGTTTTTACTTCTCGGTAATAAGAGGACAACGAAAATATAGATGTAATCCGAAAAATTTATAAACAGTGATCATATCATTCATATACAGGTTCGGGGTTGATGTATCTTATTTATATTGTTTGCGATTATGTATTCTCGCCATTTAAATCATTAAACTCTATATTTGTATTTTGTATGAATGATTCATGAATTTATATATATACACATATATATATATTGTGTATGTGTGTATTTAGGCAGCATTTTTTCATTGATGCATGTTTCATTAAATAATATAGACAAGTTTTGTCTATTTATTTTAAGTAAATTCCTTTCATATTGTTTGATAAGCTTCCTAATAACATTATCATTGAAAGATGAAAGAAAATCACCATATTGATACATGTTTTTTAATCCTATCTTAGCTTTCGGCATATATAAGTCATTATCAAAGATGGCAATTACATTACAATATATTAAACAATACACGGACATAGCAACAATGATTTGTTTGCGTGGAAATTTTCCAAGCAGCGACAAACTCGTGAAAATCGCACCGCGGCCCATGACATCACACATGACCACGCGAGAGTGAAAACGAGAAGTTTTAAGTATGGGAGGCCGTTGGTATAAACCAATGGATTCTGTTATAAATTATAGGCATTTAAGAATATTTGTGGAGTTTTCATACTTTATTTTGTTCAGTTTAGGTTTCAAGTGTTTTATGTATATAGCTTCAATAATTTTTAGTTTTTGTTTATTGTTTTCACGTTTAAGTATACTTGTGTTTTCAACAAGGATTTTAAGGAATTGTGTATTCAGCCAGACATGTAGTTTTAAATGCCTAAAAATGTTAGAATTATCATTCAAATGTAGAGTCAAGCGTCGTGAAAGCGAGTTTGTGGTGTGACCAACATATATATATATATATATATATATATATATATATATATATATATATATATATAATGGACTCTCCCGTCGGTTTCGACGTATGAGGATCTGCCAGCTTATTGATTCAGTTATGAAAGTTTATGCGCTAATCTTAAGTGGCATTTAAGACCTGCTAGTGATTTACAAAGGAGGCCACATATGGAGCAAGTTTGAGGATTGTGAGATGAGATCACTGTTAGATTGGTTGACCTTTTAGATTTTGCTCTCGCTTCTTGAAGATGATTCAGACAAGCAGAGTGAAAATTGCTGAGACCACTAAAACACGTTGAGCTCCATTCTAACCGCTCCAAAGCTAAGCGATCAAGGGTGTTATGTGGTATATTAACTGCTGACAAGTTGCTTTTCAGCTTGTCTTTGTATCTTAGCCATGGGAGTCCTACATTCCTGTATCCCTGATCTAACTGGCTGTACATTATATATATATATATATATATATATATATATATATATATATATATATATATATATATATATATATATATATATCATAGGAAATGGATTAAATCCGACAAATATTTAATATATTTTCTGTTTATTCATTATTATTTTTTATGAATACACTTATTTGAGTAAATGCTCTGTTATTTAATTAAACAGGATTAATTATGCTTACCGGCCTGAATGTTCGAGAAATTATTGGTGAGTCCCTATAGGATGCAGGTTCGATTCCTGCAGGAGAACGCTTATTTTCTACGAAATTTCTCGAACATTCAGGCCGGTAAATGTAATTTATACTGTTCAATGAAAGAACATCGTATTTACTCAAATAAGTGTATCCATAAAAATAATGTATAAGCAGAATATATATATATATATATATATATATATATATATATATATATATATGTATATATATATATGTGTGTGTGTGTGTGTGTGTGTGTGTGTGTGTGTGTGTTTAAATAAAAAGAAAGAACAAACAGTAAAATATGTAATCCGGTGTTCTTGTTGATATTTTATTTTTTACAAAATAGTGGAACACGCTACCCCCACCTTTGTCTGGATGATTGGATTTCTCTGTATCCTTGGTAACCGTAAATTATGAATTTCCCTTGCAGTTAAAACTCAGTAAATTTAAATAGAAAAAAAGTCACTCTAAAATTCGCTTGAGGATGAAATGGAACTAATGTTTTTAATTTAATTGCATAATTAAATTTAAAGTTTTTAGCTTCCATTTTTGAAACACGGTTATTACTGTGTAGCGAAAAAAACATATTTTAAATCAATTAATACATATATATATATATATATATATATATATATATATATATATATAGTTGTAAGGTGTGCTATATTTATGGGATAAAGTGTTCAATATCAGAGATAGAGCGTATGTAGATATAAATATAAGAGTGAACATTGAAGTCAACACTCAGAGGCGTCAGGCTGTTTCATGCTCAACGCAATCGATTGCGTCTAGCATGAAACAGCCTGACGCCTCTGAGTGTTGACTTCAATGTTCACTCTTATATATATATATATATATATATATATATATATATATATATATATATATATATATATATATATATATATATATATATAAGTGAACATTTCGCCCGAAGCAAGGCGTTAATGCCACTAAAACGGGTTACCGGATTGGAGGAGAATGAAGAGACTTTACGAGAAGGAGCCGGAAATCTAAAACAAAAGACGGGAGAGGAGTCTGAATCAAGCAATAGCTGAATCTCTCTAATATTGTCCTTGCGCCGGATTAAAATAAGTTTGACATATCAGCTGGTGGCTGTTTTAAGTAGCATTGCTCTGTAGCATTTCCTAATTTTATTGACAAAATGAATGTTTCGTCACTTGCATGTCATAATGACGAGTGAAATGGGTAGGAATTGAATAAACTCTTAACCGGAGCACTCTCCGTAGCTACATTACCACCCAAACAGTAGTAGCAACTGAAAGTAATTAAAGCCTTGTCAACTTTGATAATACCACACACGCACGAACACACATACATATATACAGACAGACAGACGCGCACACATATACGCGCTCACACACAGACACATACATACATACACACACACACACACACACACACACATATATATATATATATATATATATATATATTTATATATATATATATATATATATATATATATAAAACAACTAAAAAGTAGCAAATTAAAAAAAATAATGTTTTTTATGAAAGTAGTTATTTATAATTATATATATATATATATATATATATATATATAATTTGATATATTTATGGAGGAAGGATGATCAGATTTAGAAACAGACCATTTGTGGGTATCGACAATGATTGACATTTTAACGCCACAAGCAATCTTCAGACTATGTGTCACTATTAATTTAGTGTGCGTACGAAGAGAGAACGAGAGAGAGAGAGAGCGAGAGAGAGAGAGAAAGAGAGAATGCCCCCAAGTTATAACGTATGCGAGAGATGATGACCATGTATGTCCCCTAAGGATATTGTATCGGTGAAGAGACTACATGAAAATCGATGTGCAGTTGCTTTATACTCACTCCGTGGATTCCCTCCCTTTATTTCGCCTTACTACACGCAATACTCATTTGATAGAGATATCATATAAATAAGTCAGTAATCACCTTTTAAAACATAACGACTTTGCGTACTTTTAAAAACATGGCGAGTTTTAATTCTTCGTAAATATGCGATGTTCATCACGTGTTAGATCTTGGCTCTCCACGACTTCCTGTCTTTTGTTACTCGAACTCTTAACCCATATCAATCTTGTTTGTTATTGTGCTACTAAAACTCAAGTAAACTGCTCGCTACTTCTTGTTTCTCTTGCATTCACTGTCCTGCAAGTGTTATATTCTCCAAGCATTCTTTCCTCTTTATGTGTCATTTTAGCTATCTCTTTCTAATTGTTAACAGTAGTCTCCTTCGTCAGAACATGCAGAGTCACGTCATTGACCCAGAATTTGACCATCGTGTGTCAATAAAAAAAAAACTAAAACATTTTTTTTATCAAGACGCAGATATTAAATGACACTATTAATACAACCCACAACAGGAGGTATGCAACTTATGTCAGAACTCAGTTAGAATTCGTAGTGTATACATATATATATATATATATATATATATATATATATATATATATATATATATAGGGATGTATCAATAATAATTATACAAACGTTGAGGGCGGGTTCCTCACATCAAAACAAGGACAAAAGTCCATATTAACATATGTCCTCAAATCCTTCGTTTTTCACTTATTAAGTTTAAAGAAAGTTTACGGTAAGTGGCGCTGTGTTGCCACGTAGACTAGGTTACATTTGTTATTCGTGCACATATGAGGACAGTATGTCTTCAAAGTTTAACGTGTGTAGTATTGAGTTAACTGGCAAATATTCCGTTGAACTATGGCAGGATATTCATATCATGAGCAGGCAGATATGGTTTTTACACATGGGCATGGGAATAGTAATGGATGCGAGGCTGCACGACTGTTTAAAACCGAAGGCAGCCGAGTTTGCTGCTGTTTATCGTCGCGTTGCTGAGACAGGATCTGTGGCACCACAAACTATGTACTGGGGAAGACCGAAATCCTCCCATACGCCTGACCACAAAGAACACATTCTACAGGCTGTCGATATGATCCAGATATCAGCACATGTCAAGTGGGCCTAGAATGTCGTACATCTCATAGTACTGCATCGAAAGCACTTCAAGAGCAGCTCCTGTATCCGCATCATTTGCAATGTGCGCCGGGTCTTTCGCCGTCTGATCACTCATCACAGGAGAACTTTTGCCGATGGTTTATTGCCGATTTGTTGTTTGTCTCTACAGTTTACGGATGAGGAAGCATTTGGAAAAGATGGAATAACAAATTAACAAAACAACATTTGTGGGCTGATGGGAATCCCTATGGTAGAATACAGGCTAGACCTGCATCAGTTTACGATTAATGTGAGGGCTGGAATTGTAGGTGACTGTCTGATAGGTCCATATGTTCTCCCAGCACGTCTTACAGGAACTGTCTATAGGGAATATATTTTGGACACACTTCCAGACCTGCTAGGGGATGTACACCTACTAATACGAAGACGCATGTTGTTCATGCATAATGGAATTCCAGCACATTTTTAGGCACATTTTTCGCGATGCACTGGCTAACATCTACCATAAAAGATGGTTAGGTAGAGAAGGAAGAGTTCCATGACCAGAACATTTATCTGTGGGGCCACCTAAAACAATTGGTTTATGCAACAGACATTAATAATGCATTGACGCTTCATCAACGTGTCATGGGTTTCTATGATACCATTGGACATCGTGTTGGACTATTTGAACGGATCCGCCAGTCAATGATCCGACGGGTGTATGAGTATGTAGAAGTAAGCGGAGGCTATTTTGAACATTTCTTATAAGTTGTTGTGATGAGATACATCGAGGGCCTTTTGGACATATGTTTATATGGACATTTTACCTTGTTTTGGTGTGAGGAACCCGCCCTCAAAGTTTGTAAAAGTATTTTTGATACAACCTATATATATATATATATATATATATATATATATACACTACGAATTCTAACTGAGTTCTGACGTAATTTGCATACCTCCTGTTGTGAGCTATATTAAGAGTGTCATTTAATACCTGCGTCTTAAAATTTTAAGCTACCTACAATTTTGGATACAACAAGGAAAGAGTCTGTCTATATTTCTGAGATGAGGTATTAAGGAAATATAAGAGTTACTTCCCTTGAACCATGAAAGCAACGATAATGGCTAGTATAATATTTAATATATATTTTTAACTTCGCATAATCTGGCGACCCTGAATCTGAGCTCAACGAAAATCGTTCGCCTAACTTTTCTAGGGCTTTTGAATGCGCTATGAATCACTGAAATCGGACCATTGGGAGCAAAAGAGTTGCTTGGACACACACACGCATAAACACACACATACATACACTGTACTTTATATATAAGATTAAATAACATCAGTTAGCATTCTTAATTTCAACTGTCGGGTCAGGCTATTTCTGACATCTACGATGAATTTCTGACGTTGCACGGCCAATGTTGCCTTCTATATGATAGGTAGAAATACTCATTTGATTTGGATCAGCATGTTGTCTCAACCTTCAAGGGGGTGTTAAGTCAAAGTTGAATTTCTAATGTCACGTTTATTTATGACTTAAACTTTACTTGATAAAGTTTGAAAGGAAAAAATATTTTGAGAAGCATTGGTTTGAATTGCTTAAATTGTTTTGTAAATATTAGATTTAAATTCTGCAGATTTGTGTTATTTAGTTTCAAACAGATCTGAGTTATGGCCTCTTCAGGAAAGAATCAAACATTATCAGCTCTCTTGGACAAACATCAGAAAAGTCGCCACAAAAACGAGGAACATTTCTGACCCACATTTTGCTTCAAGATACATCTGTCCAGTGTGTAATCGGATTTTTCTTTCCAGAGCAGGCCTTGTCAACCAATTAAGATATCATAGCCAAAATGGACAAGATCGCCTGAAATTAACCAGCAGGTAAAACTAACATGCTCTGTGTGTACCTTTAATCCTAAATCATATGCTGGCTTGAAAAATCATTTTCATTCCCACTGTAGAAATATTCTATGGCAAGGGATAACACAAAGTTTGGCTATTTGTTACCAAAACGATTGCAGATCTAAATTTTCAGAGAGCTAATGAAAGAACCAAGTAAAGGTTAATTGAAGACAGTAATCATGCTCCAGATCAAGTAGACATCCACTATATATATATATATATATATATATATATATATATATATATATATATATATATATATATATATATATACATATACTAGCTTAAAAGAAGAACTCGAAATTGATCGCTGCATTTAAGTATTGCATTAATATTTAAGCTTACCTTTAAAAAGTTCAACGATAATTCTTCTGTCGTCACTAAATTTAAAGACAATTTGATGTACGGAGGTCCTTACTTTCCAAACAAACAATTATTTTTATTCCATCGATGGCTTTCGCTGGATTTCGCAATTAATTTCGATTATTCACATATTCGTCGCAAAAGAATCACGTAAAAAATCGCCTAAAACAATGGCAGTAATGAAAACTTGGGAATTCAAAATTTCAGGATTACGGGTCCGGCCAGAAATATTCTTAATTTGCTCACAGAGTCAGCCTGATTCTAAAATGGTATGATATGTTGGCCTACGGTCTCTAGGAATAAAGTTGAAAACACGGACAATTTTATTTTGAAATACTGTAATTTGAGAACAGTAAGTTTTTCATTTAAAAATGAGGTATTGAAAGTTAGAAAGTTGTGCACCTTTTATTGTTTTTATCAGTAAAAACCACAATGGCGGAATCCCAAAACCATCATATAATGAAAACTTGGGAATCCAAAATATCAGGAATTCGGCTCCGAATCCGACCCGGATTGTTTTTAATTTGCTCACGGAAATGATATGTTGAGATACGGACTAGGAGTAAAGTTGAAAAAGTGTGGCACAGTGGTACACTTGACACTGGCGTTTGTTACACAAAAGAAGATGAGGTCTTCAGAGTTGTGTCCCTTTAACTAAAAAGCGTGACACACTGACATTGGCATATATATATATATATATATATATATATATATATATATATATACATATATATATATATATATATAAAGAAAGCAGAGTCTGATTAATAATGCAGAATTGTTTAGCGTTTATTTTAAAAAACAGTGCTCGATACACAGTGGGGCATAATTTTATAATTATTATTTAAAGATATTTATTCATCGCGACACAGAAATTACCATGTTTCGAAATCAAAACCTAAATCTTAAATTTGACTTAAATTTAAATTTTCGTTTCATTTTCAAGCGATGTTGAATAAATTTCGAAAATGATTTACCCTTTTTATAAGCTAAATAACATAAAATTTCAAGTTGGTCGGGGAAAGAGATTACAAAATTTTTTTATGGGGGTGTGGTATTTTTTGACGAATCATGATACAAGTATAATTTAAGATGGCAAAGTAAATATGAGTTAAAGGTTAGGTGTGGGATTGTAATTTTTGTCTCTTGATACTGGCTTCCATATATGAGAACTTGTCATCACTGTCTGTTTTTTAAGAAAATAAATAAATAAATAAAATGCCAATTGTATTGTAGTGTATCTTTAAAAACAGATAGTGATGACATGTTCTCATATAAGGAAGCCAGTATCAACAGACAGAAATTATATAATGCTATTTAGTTTCGAAGCATGTTAATTTCTGTGTCGCGATGAATACATTTTTTAAATAATTATAATATATATATATATATATATATATATATATATATATATATATATATATATATATGATTTTAAGGGGTGCTATATTTATGGGTTAAAATGCTTAATATTAGAGATAGAGCGTATGTAAATATAAAAGTGTTCATTGAGGTCGACACCCAGCGGTGTGAGTCAGTTTAATGCTTAAACGTAATCGCCAAGTGATATTGGGCAATATATATATATATATATATATATATATATATATATATATATATATATAAACTAAAAATCCTCGAAGCATTATACATCAAACAGTTGAAACCCAACCTAAACAAAATCAACTATGGAATCTCTACAAATATCCTTAAATGTCTATAATTGATAACAGAAGCCATTGGTTTATACCAATGGCTTCCTATACTTCATACTTCTCCAATTCACCCTCGCGTGGTCATGTGTGTAGTTCACTTCAGTCCGTAGTTCACTACCGACTGTTCGGTTGTACTCTCTTCCTACGGACGCGAGGAACCCGAAGGAGGCTACGCCGAAGGGCGGAGTCTCCTTCGGGGAGGTAAACCGGCCCTGAACCCGTTTATGCGGGTTCAATGGGCTATTTTTTGGCCACGTTAAAAAGGCCTAGTGCCACATGACGCTATCGTGGGGGTGGGGGTTGACTGAATATCGTCATGTGTGACGTCATGAGATGCGGTGTGATTTTCGCTTCTAGCGATTTTCGCTTCTAGCGATTTTCGCTTCTATGCACGTGTTTATCGTTGCTTAGAAATCATCTATGTAAACAATGACAGACTATCATCACTGTCTTGTCCGTATATTGCTTAATATGCTGTAATTGACATCTTTGATAATGGCTTAATTAAGCCGAAAGCTTAGACTGTATTAAAAAAATATGGATCAATATTGTGAATTTCTTTCTTCGTTCAATGATAATGTTATTAAACTTATCAGACGTTATGAAAAGAATTTACATAAAATAAATAGACAACACTTGTCTATATTATTTAATGAAACACACACATATATATATATATATATATATATATATATATATATATATATATATATATATATATATATATATATATAAAGGTAAAGGGAGAACTTACTTCAGAGGGATTTTATCAAGACAAATGCAAGGATTTTATTTTGTGACAATCTAACATCTATGTATATGTCTACCATTCGTCCTTGCTTTGAATATTGCTGTCACATCTTGTCTGGTGCTCCTGATATACATAGTGATTCTTGATTGAATCCAAAGAAGAATTTGCAATCTCGGATTCAGTCAATTTCCCATTGTCGTAATGCAGCTTCCCTGTGTCTTTCCTATAAATATTTCCATGGAAATTGTTTTAATGAACTTTCTTCTGTAGTACATATACTTTATTAATTTAAGCGCAATATTATATTGGCAGCAACGTCTCATCATTTTACAATTAAAATGGCTGGATATAACCGTAAGTTCTATGCTAATAGTTTCTTCTAACGCATTTTTCACTGATGGAACTCTCTTCCGGCTGCTTGGTTCCCAGTCAAATATGATCCTTAAAAATTACATGCGTTATCTTTTGTTTTCTTAATTATCGTTCTTTTATTGTTCTCTCTCCTAAATAGTGATTTTTTCATTTTATTGCGTCTTAGTGGCTTTATTGCCTTGCATGTATAGAACTTCTATTCTGAATCGGCTTCATCAGAAAAAATGAGCCTACATTAGGGAGACAAAACGTAAGTTTCATTAAGCGGCTAACTGCATCGCCAGAAAAAAACTTACTAAGAGCGACAACGAATAGGAAGGTGTGGGGATCTACGGTCGTCCATGTTCTTAAGGGACACGAGAAAAAGAAGAAAAAAAAAGATTTAACCTTCACAGACACCTCGAGGATTGTGAAAGTGTTGTAACGATTCCAAATTGAATCGGCACGTATGGGTTAATTTCCGACTGAAACAGCTTGTGCACACTCAGCTTCAATATGTTTTTGAAATACATAAATCCATCTGCCCTCCAGCTATAGATGAAATAGCAGGGAAGACTAGGCTCTCTAGCTTTGGTTAATGAGCAGTCTAGGGAAAAAACGACTTAAAAACCAAGCATAATACAACATAAAACCATTCCACTATCTTTTTTTCAATATAAAATAAACAATATCAAAGCAAAGATCTCTGAAGAGCAATAAAAACTGTTGAAAGTAACGTTAAAGTCGACACAGAAGAAAAGTTAACAAAATCAAGGCGGGAAAGACTAATGAAAATTAAAAACGTCAAGATGTTCATATTATTAGGTTGGTGCAAAAGTAATGTCGTTTTCTCACATAGTAACATATGTGAGAAAACGACATTATTTTTGCACCAACCTAATATTTCTCTTTCTTTTCTAGTTAACTTCTATATTGTGGCATAGCGCAAATCACAAATAGCCTAAAGGTGTGTGTTTATAAGTGTATGTCCATGTGTGCGCACGCGCGTATACGAAGGTCGCTGAAAAGTTCTCAGCCCGACCCGCTTCCCAAAATAAGTATTCCGATGATTACCAAGACATTACAATAATTTATTCATATTATTTACACGTGTAATATAGACTAGGATGTGCTTAAAAGGTCCAGTTCAAATTTCCCGGAAGGTTAACCGATGAAGGTCGTAGGGCATAACAGCCGAGACATTGTGCTACCAACAAGAAAGATGGTCCGCGTGTAAAGAATGTAAATAATAACTCATCACAGAAATTCAAATAGAAATCATCAAAACACCATTTTTTTAAATAATTTCTCCCTCAAGCAAGGCGATAATGCCACTAAGACGCAAATGGTTACTAGGAGTGAAGAGAAGATTATAGTGAGCAGAAAGAACAGTTTCAGGAAGACAGAAAATGACAATCAACGTTGCATTTAAATCTTTGAAGATTGCAGGTGGCAAGAAACTAAGAACCCAGAAGAGAGTTCCACAGGTGAGATGTACGAGAAAAGAAACTATTGGAATAGAACTTATGGTTAAATCTTTTACTATTTCAATAGTAAAACGATGATACTTAGTTTTCATGTGGGTGAGGTATCAAAATTCATTAAAACAATTGCCATGAAAATATTTCTAGAAAAGACAGAGGGAAGACAAGTCACGGCAGTGAGAAAGTGGATGGAGCCAATATGCCAGATTAGCATTGATAAAATTACAGATCATTCTTTAGATTTTTGCGGGAATATCGAAATATGTAGCCGGAACAGTAGACCAGATGTGGCAGCAATATTCAATGCACGGACGAATGGTAAATTCATAAATGTACAAGATTGGCGAGAAAAATTATCTGACGCTATACAGTGAACCAATCTTCTTAACAGCAATCCTATTTTAGAAAAAGTGTCGGGTCGAGATACGCGGGCATGTCCCAGAAGTAAGTTACAAACGTTTACTAATCTTTACGGAATATTGAGGATATATTACCAGCACTACTATGCAATTTTTGCACTTAGTCCTTATCAATATCGATGTATTGTACCATCGATGACAGAGAGCGTAAAAACGATTCATGAAGGACCTGATATAGCGCAAATGGAGATAAACTTGAACCTCGGTAACATGAGCATCATCCGTATGAAACATGGATAAATATCGAGGTATCGAAAGAGATTGATTATTGGAAGGAATCAATCTACGCGTTGGATGCAATAAAACACCGCAAACATATCGATGGAACCACAATTTTCAACCAACAATAAAACTGATGAACACCAAATATAAGATAGATTGGAACAGAATGAGATAGATAGATAGATAGATAGATAGATAGATAGATAGATAGATAGCGTAGGGCAAAGTTTTTAACAAAGTTTTAACTCTGTCCCTGTTCGAACGTTTAATTGCATGAAATTGCAGGATGGTGACTTGTGGGGACTAATAATTAGATAATAATTATTGAAATTCTCAGATTAGGTTGAATGCTTGAGAAAAAATAAAAAAAGAAACGAGTTAAGAATTATAACTATAAAGTGAACAATAAAATTAATTAAAGAACGGTTCCAAGGAGAATCGAACCCAGAATTAACTAGACAAGATTCAGTAAAATCCAGCAAAACTACTGCTTCTACCCTATCCACTTCCCGCCGATAAAAAGAAGACATGCTTACCGTGTTGTCCTACTTTTTTGGTCCTGTGAAATTAAATTTGGGGTTTGTTTATATTCATACTACCTGTCCAAAACTTGTATATTCTTGCAGAAAATAGTAATTCAAATCCTTCTAATCAAAGAAAGGCATCTGTTTCATACCTAAAGTCACAATTTTTGGGATTATGCTATGTGTCCAAAACGCGTATATCCCAACAGAAATGACCCAAATTCTTTTAAACAAAGAAGACATTTGATTTTATCTAATTTCCAAGTTTGTTTATGTTGATACTGTCTGCCCCCAAACCCCATCATTCTTACAGAAAGAAAGGATGGGGGGTATCTGAACAAAGAGGATATCATGTGCTTATTAACAAGTTCTCCTAAATTTAAGACGGTCGGAGTAGAGAATATATATACCAATGTCAAATCTTGGATGTGCGAGGGTCATCTATGTAAACGAGGGCTCACCAGACTCGAGACATGCATTCGGCTTAGACTTGCCCGGGATTGCATCTCAAGACAACTGTCTCTAAAGAACACACCCGCAATTTCCGTGGCATGAGGGAACACACAGATACACTCATTATAAAAAGAATTGTGAGAGTCGACTGGTTGGTCATTGCGTTAGTGGTTACTACTAGATTTCTCAATTCACTATCTGTAGAGAGCTTACTCTTTCGGTAGATAATAGAGACATTTTAATCACCAGTTTTTCCTTCTATTCAATAAAACTGTTGTCATCGTTATCAACACTGTTGTGTATTTTACTGGGTTCTTATTTCTGCCTTGATTACCAACGTTGTCCTTGGACGCAATGAAACATAAGTTGCTGCCATTACAGACAATCTTGTCTGTGGTACACAACGTAGATATTCAGTCTCACACTAGACTTTGCCGTTAATACCAATATCGTAAGATTTTGGGAAACCCAAATCAATCGGTATTGCTCAACAAATCTGGCGAAGGTAGCGACTAAGGAAGAAGAGAAGAAGAAGAGGCTATAGTGAGATGAATGTGAATAGAATGTGCGTTACACAGTGAGCGCTGGAAGTAAAAACAATGCATGATCTTCAAGTCGAGGGTTAACCGTTAACTTACATACATAACCTTATAAACTGCACTTCTCGCCTTTCTTACGCTCATACAACACCATACTGTGGCTCTTGAGCCTTGTATTGGGTGAATGTTAGTATAAGAATGAACAGAGCTAATATATATATATATATATATAGTTAGTTAGTTTATGAAAAATTAGGTAATCCGTATGGGTAAACCCAAGGAGGATAAAATCCAGAGAGCTCAATGTAAATCAAGAGCAAATAATTTAAATAAAAACAGACCACTTTAAGGTTCCATGTAATAAATTATTTCACCACAGACCTTTTAAAGGACTGCGAATCATCAGACTTTACTTCCAAAGGTTGAAAGAAAAATGAAAAGAAATTTACACATTTTTGACGGGCCGTATTAAGCATATGTAAATTAACGAAGTGAGGGAGTGAGAGGGGAGAGAGAATGACATGAGTGAGTTTTATACTTAAAATTACTTGAGGTCCAAACATTGACACATTTAAACGGCTAATATATATATATATATATATATATATATATATATTAAAAATGATACTGTGCGGTAAGGAACAACGTTATGATTTTTTATACATAAGAATAGACTAACACAGATGGAGATATATATGAATGGACTGAGATAGATAGATAGATAGATAGATAGATAGATAGCCAGCCAGCCAGCCATTATTTTACAGAACGGTTGTAACCTGGTATTACAAAATAGGAAAACAGATGTTAAAATGCCTCCCTTTCGTGCGATAACAGCGAGACTTAAAACAATTCCTGGTACGTACAGAATGGTTAATAATACTTATCGAAATCCACTTTTAACACTTTATAAAATGGAAAGTTGCAAAATAAAAAAAAACAAATACTAAAGACCCTTGGCTTGCATCAAATCCATTGTAAAAAAAAACGCTTCAAAAATTAGCGCAAGAGTAGAAAAAAGTTATGAATTAATGTTGCTGCTTTTGGCTCGAATAATTGCCTCAATCTGATGTGGCATTGAATGGAACAAAGTCTGGATTTTTACAATGGGAATTAATGGGAATTAAAATTAATTATTCATTTTTCCGCGATATTATGATCATATATTACTTGTTCTTTCTTAACAGTAAATCTAAAACTCTTGGAGATTACGTGATTTCCGTTGGGGCATCTTTTTCTTCAGTTCCTACCACAATGGTTCAATTATATTGAAATCAGGACTTTTCAAAATAATGAGCATCTACATCCACTACTAACTTTTTTGTTTATGTCATTATTTTCTCTTCGGGTTGCATATAATATCAATTTCAGTTGTTGTTGCTGCTTTTGATTTTTCCTCAATCGATGGGATTTCTATCATTTGGTACAATTCTTTGTTTGTTATTATTCTCTAGTGCCAGTCTACAATGTTCAAAGAAGGAAGACCTTTGCCAAGACTCTCAGGCTTTACTCGCTCAAAGCTATTTTCGCCATTGATCTTAGGAAGTAGTTGTATACAAGTGACAGTTTAGATATTTCTGAACAGTTTTTGAATGTATCGATCTGACGAGATTATTTAAACATATAACTCGAGTTTTCAGATTGGTGTTTTGGTTTTTGGTAGCAATTTAAGATGATGGGTGAAACTTCCTCTGAGGCAGATTATTCTTTGTTCAATTTCTTCTTCTCCAATACTTAATTTGTTATAACTGACCCATACGCCGAGCTATCAGAAGTGTTTGGTATTTACTAATTACAGATCATGAAATTTTTATGATGTAGGTGCTATCACTGATTTCATTCTAATTCTAGAAAATCCCTGTTTTTGAGCTTGGAGGAAAGAGGTTGTAGAATGAAAAATATGCACCCTCCACTCACACACACAATATGGCGTAAACGCTTTTGCTTTCTGTCAAGTCTAGAAAGTTAGGAATGATCAGCTCCAGCCCACTTACGGCAACACTACTCGATTTTTGGTTTAATCTAACTCTTGTAGAGGTAAAGCATAGCAGAAGGAGTCAGGATTCCTCCTGGAGCGGTAGAAGTAACCGACCATTTTCCTTGCATCTTTAGCGATGAATGATTTCAACATGATGCTTCGAGTGAACTTGAGACTACGTGACCTGACAATGACATAAGCACAATATCAGAAATATGAGTTTTATTATATTAGGTTGGTGCAAAAATAATGTCGTTTTCTCACATAGTAACATATGTGAGAAAACGACATTATTTTTGCAACAACCTAATATTAATACATATTACTTGTATCACACTTCAATGATAAAAATCTAATATAATGTCATATAGGACATAAATGAATGGAATTGTACGTTTATATAAATAAACAGAGTTGAGTAGAGTTAGCATTAGGTGAATTGTTAAGTGTACCTTCATGTAATAAACCTTACTATTTCATTACTTACCTACGAGTTCGTCTTCCTTATTTATTTTCCTTTTATCTCGAAAACACGAGATACAACATGTAATAAAACTAATATTCGCTGTGAGAGCAATGCAGTAAACAAATGATGTGCAGACAATATTCTTTCGACTTGTTCAGATACAATACCTTCCCAAGATTCAGCTTCTTTTATTTATTTTGCATATACAGATATGCACACAAATTTCACTAGAAATTTACGATAATTTATTTTAAAATATTATAAATCTGAGAAAAGAAAAATTTCTGCTCTAAGTTCAGATATGAATAAAACGTGTTTCGAAAGCAACCAACCCGAAAATAATGACCGCTTATCCAAAGTGTTTGATATCGACTCCAGTGGATCAATGGCATCCTAGATCGGGCAGAAGTGGGCTGATAAGTGTCTTGGCGTGAAAGGGGATTTGATAAATAAACAGTGGTAACTTATAAGTAAATCTCACTAATTTCCAACCAGATAGCAATGCCCTAGCTGCTACTCGTCAAGCACAGTGCCTTTGTATTAATGACATCAACTAACTCAATAAAAAGATATAGTCATTTATTTTTAAGGGTCCTATATTAATTATTCATTTTTCCGCGATATTATGATCATATATTACTTGTTCTGTAGTTAGCTTGCATGTACGTTACGCCCCGTCAATTCCTAATAAATAATGGACTATTCCATTTTGATCGCGAAGAAAGACAGAAAAGATATATCGGAGACACTGTTTGGGTTCATTGAGAAAAAGAAAGATGTGAAGGAAAGTGAAAGAAAGAAAAAAGAAAAGATAGAGGGGTGATAACACTGTCAATGCGTTTAACGTCTACTTCAGCAAAATGAAAAATCTTATCAAATTTGAATATTTTTTCATTTGTACCCTCTTACTTCTTTATTCATAATTATGATTGTTTTTGCAATATTTTATTAAAGTTGTTTAGCTCAGATATTTTGCCATTCAATAGGAGAAATTCCACGGGTATTTCATAGTTGTAAAACTCGCAAAAACTTATTGAATCAACTTAAGAATTATGACTCATCAGAAAATTCAAACAGGAAACCCATGAAATTTTCACGATTCAGATGAATATAATTTCCTGGCACATGGCGGGTAGGGTTTTATTATCTCTCAGTTGCGTCTCGGGCAGAGTGCGACTCTGTTATAGCTCTGTCCGTCGACAGACACGCAGCTGAGGAAAATAAGTACTGGGAGGTGCCCAAGGCTGCACCCCATCCCCATTACACTACGGGGAGCAGCAGTGTTTGCTAATGGGCAATTTTTATCCTTGGCCCGGGTGTACACACTCGGGTTCCGCACAGTAAAACTGCCCATGTGTCACATCACGCATCAATAGCCTACTATTTAATCAAGCATGCCTCGTATAGGGGGGGGGAGAAACAGAAATTGAAAAATGAATAAGAAAACCTGAAAGTCAAATGAATCTTATCGCGAAAAAGAATATCCACACTTATAATTTTAAAAAAATTTCATATTTGTGTGTGCATGTCTGATGTCGACAAGGAATCAAGTATGCCATAAAGAGGCCGATTGTCTAAAACGCTTTTGTGCTTCTGTTGGATCGAGAGTCGCAGATCAAATTCTTTACGGCTATAAATTCGATTCTCGTCTCTGTCTCCTACAAGCGCCGAATTGTTTTAGATTCTTCGAAGGAGATAATTAGCATAAGTATTAGGTTGGTGCAAAAATAATGACGTAATAATGTCGTTTTTTGACGTCAAAAAATACGTCAAAAAACGACATTATTACGTCATTATTTTTGCACCAACCTAATATGTCGTGCTATGAAGCAGCCGTTAGCCGTTATTCCTGCAGGTCATCAGTACAGGCACGTAGATCCTCACTGGGGACAGCTCAATTTTGGCCTCGTGCAAGACAAAGCGAAGTAAATAGTACATAGTTACATACATGACAACAAAGTGTCCAAGCCCAGATAAAACCCAGAATTTCAATTACGAACGTTATCGTCAGGGAAGTCCTCTTCATTTGAGATATTTGTCTAACAGAATTTTTCTTTCCTCTATTCAACCTCGTGCCATATGTGTGGGTCATATGTGTGGGTCGTATGTGTGGGTCGTATGTGTGGGTCATATGTTCGGGTCATATGTGTGAGTCTTCTAAAAGTTAGCGACAAATTGAGGAAGCCAGTTCGAATTTCTGAAGAGTTCGCTGCGATCACTTTCCCATAAATGCCCTTGGGAAAAGAGTATAAATCCATCATTTCTACCCCCATATATGGGTTAAATATCAGGGTTACCAGGAAGTATTGAATATAAAAACAGCTTGAAGTGGGATGGGTTTCGTTAGACTAGGCACACTACTGCTGTACGTGTGGTGCTCTGACGACACAAATGGATTACCGGATACATGATGTGACATGGCATATTAAACCAAACTCAATAAATATTAAACAACTACAATCAACAAAGGAAACGCGTGTCATAAAAAATGCTTCAAAGATGGAACCAATACATTGAAGAACACTTCCTCGACAAAAGAGGAAAACCAGCATTAAACAAAAATATAGACGGACCAGAAAAATTAAAGTCTGAAATGAAATCTGCACTCGACAAGTTGAACAGGAACAAAGCAGTAGGCCCAGATGGGATTGTAATAGAAATACTGGCAACATTAGATGATTTCGACATTGACAGAATTACGGGCAAAATAAATAAAATATACGACAATGGTGATATACCGGAAGATCTAAGTAGATTAATTTTCATAGCGCTGCCTAAGAAACCACATGCTAACGAATGCAAACTACATCGGACAATGAGCCTAATGAAGCAAATAACTAATCTTATCGTGTGATTTCAAATGAAGAGAACGTGCATCAGAATTAGACCGGAAATACGACAATAACACACCCGGTTTCGTTAAAGACACTGGAAAAAGCAATGCGATATTTATGGTTAGAATAATATCAGAAAATGCAATCTAAATGCACAAGTATGTATAACTATGTTTTATAGATTTTACAAAAGTACGTCACAAAAAAACTGTTTGAACTGCTAGATAAGCTCGATGTAAAAATAAATCAATTTAGTAAATATATAAAAATAGAAAAAGGTCTAAGACAATGGTGTGTCTTCTCACCAGACCTATTGAACTTTTACAGTGAAGCAATCCTAGGAGAATTAGAAATCTTTTGAGGATTAATTATTTATGCTTAGAATAATATCAGAAAATGCAATTTAAATGCACATGTATGCATAACTATGTTTTATGGATTTTGCAAAAGTACGTCACAAAAGGCATTTTGAACTGCTAGATAAGATTGTTATATATAGGAAATGTTAGCGGGGCGTGTAATGTCCTTCTCCTATAAAAGACGATAAGTCAAAATACAATTGAGTTTTTTCCCTTGTCTTTGAAGGTGATCGCGGCACTTATGAAATGAACTTGGCCACAGGAGACACGCCCGTGGAAATCATTTATCGAAAAGATGTAATGCTTGCTGTTCTCAAACAGTCAACGAATAAAGATTGTTTTAATATGTTTTAAAATACACTTGGTTTTTATTATAATTCTTATTTGTTTCAAGAGCCCGGAATATAAAAGGAAATATATAAGAATAATCCAGAATACGAATAAAAAATGAATTCAGTCAGTTAAGCGCCATACACGATACACTCTTGGGCGATCATGTGTCTTTCGAATTCATGACTGAATTGGCAAAAGATGTTCTCGCATTTATCAAGGTTTCCATTTCTTTCTGCGTAGACTGGTTGCCAGCCGAGGCTAAAGAAGCTGTTTAACCAATAGCTGGAGGTCGAAGAGGTGGATTCATACCCTTTTCCCAAAAAGATTTGACTAAACAAAAAAAAATGTTTGGAGCTCGTCAGAGACTAAGGTAAATATTACCGATAAAGCTTCTATGTTGTTCCTAATGTAAATTTATTCATAAATGTTTTCTCTATAGAAATGAATTGAAAATCGCAAAGAATCATTTGAGTTTCTATCAGAGATCAAAGATTTTTTGATAACCGTTTTAATGTTTTTTTTTTCTTTTTTTACATAACAGAAATCACTTTACAAATATTTCGTCTATAGAAATTCATTGAAAATCAGAATGAGTTTTGCGAGGATCAGAAACCGTGTTATTGACAATATGTCTATTATTTGTGTAATGTGAATCCGTTAACAAAGGTTTTCCCGATAGAATCACATAGAGAAACGAAAATAAAACTTTGGCAATGACTAGAAATGAAATCAAGTGTTACCGGTATTATTTATATAATGCAAATCTGACTACAAAAGTTTTTTTTTAGTCATTTTAACCAAAGCAAGGTGATAAATCCACTCAAGTGGGGTTACCGAGAGTGAAAGAATCTGGGAAAAATCATGAAGAAGGAGGGGGACAATAAAAGAACAGAACTCAGGGAGACAGCTGATGACTATTGACATTGCATTTAAATCAAAGTTAACCGGAAAGCATAAAGCCGGAAGAGAGTTCCACAAGAAAGAAGTCTTACAGAAGAACCTTTTATCATAGAACTTACGGTTACACTTAGCAAATTCAACAGTAAAATGATGCGCCCTCGCTACCAATCGAATGCTGCTCTTAAATTTGTAAAGTTGACCAAAGAGAATAATTCATCAGAACAGTTATCATGAAAGCATTTATAGAAAAGGCAGAAGGAAGCTATGTGACGGCGGTGGGAAAGTGATTGAAGCCGAGATGCCAGGTCAAGGGTAATAACATTACAGATTCATCTTTTGATTTTTTAATAGAATCTTTAGATTCATAGCAGAAGCAATAGACCGAATGTAAAAGCAATGTTCAATGAATGGACGAGTGGTAGATTTAAAAAAGGTGAGATATTGACGAGAAAATTGCCAAGAACTACATCGTGAACCAACTTTCCTAGGAGCGTATTGATTCAATGCTATCTTTCCAATTTATCCGGACAAGGTGCAATGAGTCATTCCCCTGGAAATTAATATCAGTTAAAAAAAAGTGCATTCAAAATCGCAGAGTTTGGTGATATCCAGAGATTAAGTAATGTTTTTCTTTTTTTTTTTTTCTTTTTTTACAGTAAGTTTTGCCCTGTACATGGCCCGGGGGTCACTCGAGGTAAAGCGCTATGTTAAGAGCTAGCTTATACAAATAGGAGGGGAAGATAACGGTTAACTCTAGACTTGAAAAGTTTAAGATTGTAGTGATCGGAAAAAATCCTCTTGAGAGTCTCTTCAACAGAGCAGTGGTTCGCGAGAAGAAACTGTTCGAATGGAACTTACCGATCAAATACAGACGGAATGTGGGTGGTTTACTACAAAGTAAGTGACATGTCGTGTCCTAGCCGTGGCAGAACCAAAGAACGTAGCCCGTCCGAGCACTTTCCAGCGAGAAGCACGCCACATCCCTCCTGTGAAAAAGAGGTTCGGAAGGTGGGAATAATTCGTCGTCCACAAGGTGCCAATAGTTTGATTAGTTACATTATGTAAATCCGTTTACAAAAGATTTGGCTCTTGAAATGAAATGAAAAGCTGGAAAAAAGAATTATCAATGGTTTACGCCAAGCGTTACTGTATGAACAGTGAATATTGTATTTCAGTTGTAATTGCACGGCTAATGATTTTAATCTTCGTAGCTATGCCTAAGAAAACAGACGCAAACGAATGCGAACTCCACCGAACCTAATGAGCCACGTGACAAAACTCATCATCCGTATTCTAATGAACAGAACACACAGCAGAATCAGCCCAAAGACACGAACAGTACAATTTCTTTAAAGACAACGGAACAAGGGACACGATATTCATGCTCAGAATGTTATTAGAAAGATCGATACAGATGCAGAAGGACATGTACCTATGTTTCATAGGCTATAAAAAAGCCTTCGACAAAGTACGCCACAAGGATCTGATGGAACTGCTCAGCAACTTTGATATATTCGGGAAAGATATCAGAATAATCAAGAACCTATACTGGCAGAAAACAGCATACATGCGCATAGGGGACGAGTTCAGTGAATATACAAAAATAAAAAGGGGTGTAAGGCAAGGATGCGTTTTCTTACCAGACCTTTTCAATCTATACAGCGAGGCAATCTTGAGAGAATTGGAAACCCTACAGGGATTTAGCATTGGTGGCCATAATCTTAACAACATAAGATACGCAGATGACACAGTATTGATAGCAGACACGGAAAAGAAACTACAAAATCTCGTACAGGAGGTAGCGACGGAGAGTGAGAAGAAGGGACTAAGCATAAACTACAAGAAGATGGAGTTCATGGTCCTCAGTAAGAGGATGAGCCCTAAATGAAATCTGAATGTCGGGAATCAAGCAGGTGAGGAAGTTTAAATATCTGGAAATCTTCTTGACATAGCTGCGACAGTGCGGTAAGTGCGACACTGAGATCCGTAGGCATATTGGGATGGCCAAGGGTGCATTCCAAAAGCTGGACAGAGTTCTGCGAGACAGGAGGATATCTTTAGTAACAAAGAAAAGAATACTAAGCTGTTACGTGATATATGTCCTTCTTTACGGCAGCGAATGGTGGACGATTTCCTCAAGGATAAAGAGGAGACTCGAGACGACAGAGATATCGTTCTACAGAAGAATGCTAAGGATATCATGGACCGAGCGTTTGAGCAACGATGAGATCTTAGAGTGGTTGCAAACAAGGAGGGGGCTTATACTTAATAACAGGAAGAGGCAGCTGAAGTTTCTGGGACTCATAATGAGGAAGGAGGGCCTGGAGAATCTGATACTACCGGGTCCGAATAGGGGGAAAGAGAGACAAGGGAAAGCAGCGCGTGACATATCTGACGGACTTAAGCAGGTGGATGACAGAACCTGGTCTGAGGGAGGAAGCAAAGGGAAGAAACTTGTTGAGAACTGAAAGAGATGGAGAGGGAGGTGGAGAGTTATGATAAACAGAAAGAATGATTTTAATAAGGAAAGTTTTGAAAAATTATTTTACTATAATTATACTTTGAAAATCCTTTCACATTATTTTATACGCAAATGCATTGCTGATCGTGAATGGGTAATCTGAGGGCACTTCGACGTGGTGTAAATTAATGATTGAATAGTGAGTTCGATCCTAACTGGATGCCCTATACTTTCGGCCTTGTGCCACATCTAAGCTACACTTAGGAAATCACAATAATGCGTACTCCTGTAGATAGATAGATAGATAGATAGATAGATAGATAGATAGATAGATATAGACTGACTGACATTGAAAAGATCGTGATAGATAGATAGATAGATAGATAGATAGATAGATAGATAGACTGACATTGAAAAGATCGTGATAGATAGATAGATAGATAGATAGATAGATAGATAGACTGACTGACATTGAAAAGATCGTGATAGATAGATAGATAGATAGATAGATAGATAGATAGATAGATAGATAGATAGACTGACTTACATTGAAAAGATCGTGATAGATAGATAGATAGATAGATAGATAGATAGATAGACATTGAAAAGATCGTGATAGATAGATAGATAGATAGATAGATAGATAGATAGATAGATAGATAGATAGATAGATAGATAGATAGATGATTATCATTTTAAGACATACAAATATACTGAGATAGATATAAATTGGTTTAATTGTATAACTCAATCTATTCCGCCCGCTGGTCTGATCGATCGATCAGATTTCTTCAAAACCTGTTACCAATCACAGAATGACAATCACGACTTTTGGATGACAGATGTTTTAACCGTTTTAATTTTTCGGTCCTTAACCGGTTGATTGTGACTTCATTGTGAAAATCCGGGTAAGTTTTGTTGGGGATGTGGGTTGAACAATCAGGTGAGTGAGAAGACGGGTGTTTAGATTTCAGTTAAAGGTGGATTTAGAAAAAAATAAATGTAGGCGGGGTGGTTGCAACCGTGCAATCCGTTAAGAGATGAAACGTGAAAAGAAATTTGAAGATGGTAAGGGACGACTTAATCATGCTTACCCGAGTGCACATCCAAACGTGACACACTGATGTTGCACGCATACTCACAGAGACGCACGACTCAAAATAATGTTAAAATATTAAAACCTCCTGTTTGACACACTAGTCCCTTGTTGACCCCTGAATTAAATATATATGATTATAAATGATTCAATTATTAAGTTGTCACAAATGAAATGACGCACTTTATAGGAAATGAATAAAACGCTTCTGAAATGTTAAATGACTAATTTATGTTAATGAATGAGTATTCTCCAACGTACCCCTAAATTCTTGAACCCATCTTTAAAAAAATTCTCATCCTTTGATGTTATAAACAGTTCAAAAGCTTCGATTACTTCTTCTTTATATGAGAATGTTTTATTGTGTATGAAAGGCTCAAAATTCTTAAATAAGTGATAATCAGTAGTAGAGATATCAGGTGAATATGGAGGTTGAGGTAAAAATTTCATAATTCAGACTTTGCAGTTTTTTGCCAGTTGATTAAGCGTGTGGCCGTGCATTGTCATGCAGCAAAATTGGACCATCTCTCTCCATAAGTTTAGGATGATTCTCTTTTCAATTTTTCTTGCATACACTCAATTTCTCCACAATACGAGATTGCTGTTATTGTTTTCCCTTGAGGCAAGAATGAATAATGAATAACCCCTTTGAAAGACCACCATACAGTAACCATTAACATTTTACGGTGCAGTGGAGATTAAGGGTATTTCTTTTGGTGATTCACTTGCATCTAACCACCGGTCTACTCTCTTACTGTTGTCATTAGATGCATTTCTCATGGCATCTAGTGATTCGATGCAAAAATGGTTCTTTTTTCCAGTTTGTACTCATGCAGTCAGATTACCCGACATTGTTTCATTGTAATCATTTTCATTGAGTTTATGAGTAACAAAATATTGAAAGAAAAATTATCTGGAAAAAAAAGAGTCATGAATAAGTGATGATTTTATTATATACTAAGGAACTTAGACGAACGGTTCAACAACCAAAAAATGTGTCTGATACGATTACAACTCAAAATAATATTAAAATATTAAAATCTCCTCCTGTTTGACACACTAGTCACCTGATGACCCCAGAATGAAATATATCTGATTATAAATGATTCAATTATGATTTCAAATCAAAATAATATTAAAATCTCCTGTTTGATACACTAGTCCCCTGATGACCCCAGAATGAAATATATCTGATTATAAGTGATTCAATTATAATTACGACTCAAAATAATATTAAAATATTAAAATCTCTTCCTGTTTAACACACTAGTCACCTGATGACCCCAGAATGAAATATATATGATTATAAATGATTAAATGATAATTGCTAATCTGAATAATGTTAAAATTCTGCAATGGAGACAAGATCTTACGCTTCGTCATCTCATCTACTCTTTGCCAATGACATCAATGGCAATAAATATACAAGCATTTACATTTCTTTTTGTTATAATTAGTCCTAATTAATTTTTAGTCCTAATTACGTTAATATATGTCATAGACATTTGTTGTTATGTCCTAGATTATTATTTTACTATCGCGTTAACAAAGACGAGTGATGTAAGTGACTATTCACGGAAAGTCGCTTATACGTTCCGACTTACACGGAAAATCTCGTTACAGCACGTCGCAGGAACTGAACTCTGTCGTAAGTCGAGGTACGTCTGTATCATGAAAACATTATATTGCACAATATAATGTAATATATGTTTGCAGATAGATATTAGGTTGGTGAAAAAATAATGACGTAATAATGTCGTTTTTTGACGTTAAAAAATATGTCATTATTTTTGCACCAACCTAATAGATAGATAGATAGATAGATACCATACCCGATTTTTAAGACGAACAGCTACTTTTCACTTGTATGTTAAGGAAACGCTAATTGACTTGAAGTCGAAACAACTTCATTTCTCTTATATTCCAGAAGAGAAGTTCCAATGAGACAGATTTTCCCCGCGAATTGTCACTTTGTGGAATAGGCTCTCGCATGGATGCTTTCCTGAAGTCCTCCAAGTCCAAGGTGACTCGCTAGCTATCCTCCTTAGCCTCATAATCTTCTTTTCCTACCATTTCCTACGTCTTTCATCTGCATTGCACACCTGTTTCATCATTGCCATTTTGACAGTAAACCTCTACCTTGAGTGGCTTATAGGTTTTGTATTTAGGCGATTTCTAATAATTAAAAAAAATCACAATTTTACTTTCCGCTTTTATTCTTAGTGCCAATCTAACACTAAGTTTATTCATACCTACATACCTACCTATCTATCTGCTTGCGTCTGTCTGTCTGTCTGTCTGTGTGTCTGTCTGTCTGTCTGTCTGTCTGTCTGTCTGTCTCTCTCTCTCTCTCTCTCTCTCTCTCTCCTTCAGTCTGTTCATATCTATCTTTTCCATGCAGTGAATATCTATCATGGGCACGTGGCCGAGTGGTTAGAACGTTCGCCTTCGAATCTCACCACGGTCGATCCCAGCGTGCGGCACCTTTGAAAGTAACTGAAAAACTATACCTTGTGAGTGAAAATTGAGTAGACTGAATCTTTGAGGGGCCGTCGATAGCACGAAGTCACAAGTCATCGTGGTCGAGGTCTTGAGCGTACTGGCCTTGTTCAAATTGTCGATCATTGCACCATAAAATGTGGGTTCTGTGGATGTTTAATAAACACCTGGCTAGTCGTTCTATTAGACGGGTATCCTTGAATATGAGTGGTCATATATGCTAATATCCATTTCATTCATTTCATATTTCGCTATCAATCCCATTTATCATATGCATCTATCTCTCTCTTCTATCACATCGTCTTCTCATCTATGTCTATCAGTCATTTCATATCTATTTTTCTGTTTATATCTATCTACCTCATTTTATTAATATCCATATATCTATCTCATTCTCGTCATATCTATCTATCTAACCTCTATCCTCTACATATATCTCAATCTTATTCTCTTCATATTTCTCAGTCTCATTCTATTCATATGTATCTATCTATCTATCTTTCTATCCCAATCTACGTATCTATCTAGAAATATATACACAAACTCATACACACACACGCATATATTTGTGCGCCCATGTATATGTGGGCATTGAAAAGCACAAACAAAAAACTAAACTTTGTTTTCAATAAACTTTATTGACTGCTCACAGATAGCAGCTGTTGTTACAAGACGTCGGCTTTATTTTTTTCCTTTTTCTACCATGTTTGTCCACCATTTACTGTGACATGGCGTGTTGTCATTCTTTGTTTTGTCTATTGTTAATGCTGATGTTTTTGACGCGTGTTGATGTTCTCTTCGTTTGGCGGGCAACAAGCCAAAAGCAATCGAAGCATACCAATCTTAAAGTGACCTCTTTTATTCGTTACTATCATTATGACATTTAATCTACAAACTTATGTTACCGCTAGTCACTTTCAGGTCATTTTGATTGTACTTTTTTGTACAATCTATCTATCGATATAGTTATATATACATATATATTTACTTAGCTAAATTGAATCATGCATCGACAGAATTATAGGAAGAGCGTGTTGCGTCAAAGTTCCGACTAAAAAGATTCAGCTCTTAAAATGGACATTCAGAATCTTAGGTTTTACCTGGGCTTTTATCAAATAACAAATCAGGTTTATATGTGAAAGGGTTTCTTAGTTGTGTATTGACAGGCAGAAAACGAACCTGTATTCCACTTTTCATCTGAAATACCACGGTATCCTAGAATAAAAAAAAAGAATGCACATCAGGAAACAATTGTTCATTCGATCTCTAGGCCGGTAGACATTAAATCCAATGTTTGCAAAATAGGGATTTATTTCTCACGAAATATAACATTTATAATAGGAAGAAATAAGTAATTGCTCACGAAACTCTGGATATGAGAGGCTGAAGGTTACATCAATGTTGCAAGTCAGGGGAGTTAGGTAGCCAGATCTAAGGGGTGATGTCGTCACAGAAATTGTCTGACAGCAATGACTGGGTTCTCCTGTTTGTGTGTCATGGTGCAGAGTCCTGTTGTGAGATATAGGGTTTTCTAGCAGGCACCCTCTTGACCCAGGCTTTCTTTTAACTTTTAATTATTGAAAAAGCCAAACTCTTTCTTAAATATGACAGACTTAATTGTATAAAATATGAGATTACGCATGCAAAAAATATAAGCCATGCCATTAGAAAATTACTTCGGTATTTTTCGAGGGTACCGATAAACTAAAACTATCATAATTTTCAATAAGCTGCTTGTGTATACTAAAGAGTATTGACAAACATACTTTGACAGCTTTTAGGTTGACACTGACCGTCTGCTTCTCTCTGGGGCTTTTATTTTTTTTTTTTTTTTTTCGTTCCTTTAGCTAAAATTATAAAGTGAAGTTATACAATAGGCATCGCAAGCAGAAATAAACGTTTTTTTTAATATTTTGGGATTTTGAAATTTTTTCATATTACGATAGATTAAGCACTACAAACGACGAAAAAGAATTTTAATTTTATAAAAATTAATTAGTAAAATAAGTAAATTCATTGTAAATTGGTTCCTTCTACAGGAGCCGCTCCCTCATATATACTCATATCACTTTCTTTAAAAGTAAAAGATTAAAAAATTGAAATTCGTAATATGAAGTTTTTTTTTGTTTTTTGTTGTTTTTTTTTTTCTTAGATTACTATCGAATAAGCACACCAGATTATGAATTTTAGTTTTTGTTTTGGCTTCCGTAGGAGAGATGAATTTACAATGAAAACAATAGCAAACTGGACCCCAATTAACTTTTTTAAAATTTAATAAAGACAAAATTTGTTTTCAATATTTGTTCACTGGAGTGTTTAATCTATAGCAATATGAAAAAGACTTTTGGAAAAAACAATTATTTCGGGTCACAGTGCCTATTATACAACTCCAACAATAATAACAACTACAACAACAATAATAATAATAATAATAGTCGTTGTCGTAGTAGTAATAGTAATATTTTTGTTGTTAATGCTTGTGAATGGTGTTATTTATTTGAAACTTCGCAGCAAGCGGATCTTTTTTAATATTATAGAGAAACATGAAGCGCTCTAGAAACAGATCAATTTCTGTTAAGACCTTAGACAGCCGGACATTGTCCCGGCTCCCTGCGACGATGGGGACATTCGAAGAACACGCTTTTTGCATTTGGCTTTGATTCTGGCAGAAGTCGATGAGAGGTGAAGAGGTCCGTTAAAAAAAACAATCAAATGAAACATGTTTCTTGAAAATGACGCAGCGAGGTTCCATTGTGTGAAACTTCGGTCCTTCAAGAGAGAAGAGGAAACAGGCTGCACACCTCCGAACGCTTCACTGAAAGGATTTACTCAACATCCGCCGCCGCCGCCACACACACAAAAGATTCTTCCATTTTCGAAAAATTCGCACATTGGAAAACACGCGTCAAATACACCATTAACAATATACTATCGCTTCTTGATATCATGTTAAACCACGCTGATAAGAGTCTAAAACTAAACGTCGAGAATCCATTAACAAAATGATCTTATAAACATTATACATCCCTAGAATAAAATAAATTTTGTAATGATTTTACGTTTTTATTTAAGAGCGCTTAGAACTTTTAACCTACAATATTTGTATGATGAAAAAATGCACTGAAAATACTTTTAAGCTCTTATGATATCCTAAATATTTATTATTTAATAAAGCTCACAAAATCCATAAAAAATATAATACAAATAATTTTCATAAAATTAGACACGGTCAATCAGTTACGTGCCAAACGTGATACCCGCTTGGGCGATCATGTCTCTTTCGATTCATGGCTGACTAAGCAGAAGATTTTCCCGTAGTAGCCTGCCGTTTCTTTCTGCGGTAGACTAGTTACCAACCAAGTCTAAAGGACCCATTGTGTTCTGCTATTAAACCCATAGCTGGGGGGAGAAGAGATGGATTCATACCTTTCCTAAATTCCTGAATGTATCGATTTCGATTAGAACTTGAATTCGGCTCTCCTAATTAACATTCCTTTACACCACAAGGCACATCCAGACACAGAGTACGACCTATAAAATCAATAACAATTACAACTGAAAAGAATTTATCTACACTTAGTATAAAATTTATCACATTTTTTTTTATAAACAATAAGAAATTTTATCACCAAAAAACAGAATATCAACTTTAAACCTGAAGCACGAATTTACAAAATAGATTACAAAGATATGTCCCATCGGTGAGACATCTAGAAATTTAAATAAAGGATTATAATGATTATACGAGAGATTTTTTAGAAAACAATACACTCATTATATTTATCGTTCATTGTAATAGGCTTCACCAACATTTCAATTTAAAAAATATAGCTATGATTAAAATAAGAAGTAATTTATTAAGGTAAAAAAATGTATTGAAAGTGCAGTAACTTCGGAATCCTCTACAGCAAATTTACGCTCAGAATCATACAACATCTTTCCTTTCTTCAAAAAGAATATATTAATATAATGTTGGATAAATCAAAAACAATAACAATAAAACAAAATAAAAGTGATAAAAATCAGAATGAGATAAGCTAAGTTTAATGTCTAGCTATATCGGTCGTCAAAATTCAAATTTAAATGCTGACTGTCCCTGTATCTTTTAACGTTTCGATGTAAAATGCAATTGACGTTTATATTTATTTCTTCATTCACACCACAACTGTTTTCCTATTGTGTATATAAAACTGATTCCATCAATAAAACTGTCATTACTTTGAAGAAGTGTCAGTTTTTCACCTTATCATTCATTTGTCCACTAATATATATATATATATATATATATATATATATATATATATATATATATATATATTTGTTTTTTGTATGAATGATTCATGAATTTATAAATTATATTTCCACCTTTTAATTGAAATTTAAATAACTGATCCAACGTGCAACTCTCGGATAATAAGTGTGACATTACTTTAATTATTGAACAATATAGTTCATGCCATATTCAAGGAAAATCTACCAGTAAAAAAGAATTCTCTTATTGCTATATTTGTACAAAAATGCAGAACCTTAAAATTTAAAATTCAAACTCAGCGTTGCGACCGCACGTTCCAAAACAATAACACATTTCTCATAGCATTTTTTTCGGATTACATCTCTATTTTCGTTCTCCTCTTATTACCGAGAAGTAAAAACAAGAACAAAATCTATTTCCATACCTGATGATGTCTGTAGAAACAGACGAAAGCATGTAAAAAATTAAAAAGACCTTACGCAACTAGAGTTTATAAACGGGGATCATATCTTTCATATACAGGTTCGGGGTTGATGTATCTTATTTATATTGTTTGCGACGAAGTATTCTCGCCATTTAAATCATTAACCTCTATATTTGTTTTCTGTATGAATGATTCATGAATTTATATATATATATATATATATATATATATATATATATATATATATATATATTTGCTACTTGTAGGAAGAGGTTTATCTTGGATTGTGTTAGATGCTTTTTTAAAGAGATTTCAATATTTTTCAACCAGGACGTTAGTATAAAGTGGCTAGACTGGTCATGAGTTTGTCAGTCATAGTTGTTTCCCTTGGTTTTTCAACTCGGTTGATTCTTTTATATGTGATAAATTTTTGTTCTAAGGAGCGGGGTTAAATTTTGTTATGTCTTTATCCAATTTGTTGGAGCGGGGGCGCTACCTATTCCTGAAATAATAGGGTGCATTGAGAAGCCTGTTTTGTGGGTTTTAGGGAGACCATCAGTTTACATATTCTAAGGTGATATCTCCTTACTTTTTGCTAGGTTCCTTAGTGCCTGGAAGTGTCTTTGTAGTAATGTTTTATCGTTGTTGATTTCTATAGTGGCAGTAATTATTCCTTGAATGGAGATTTTGGTAAAATCTGTATCATCTTGTCTGTAATTTTTTAATATTGTATCGAACTAGATCTCCTTTACGAATCCCGGTAACGAATTTCAAACCAAAGCTGAGGTCTTCCAGTTCAGTATTGGATAGCTTTATATCCAATTTTCTATTAGATCTGGTCTTCCAATATATTTCCACCTCTGCTATTGTAAAATAAGTCTTCGTGATAAGAAGACTTTACATCTCTTGTGTCATAGCTACATTAGTACCCATTTAAATACACACGAACTAGAGCATGTCGATTTTAAAATGATGGCATTGCACTCAGTTTGAAAATTGGAGTTCGCCGTGATAAATAATAACACAAAATACTTCCTTCTAAATCCTTGCCATTTCTTGAGGAAAGGATTCTAAAGATTAGATTAAAAATTGTAACGTTGGAGATGAGGGAAAAGGCTATAAAAAATTTGTCCGTTAGATAAGTAAACATTTATTCATACTTAATTAGTTATGTTCAATTTCCAAGACGAATTTTAAAATTTCATTCTAATTACATTATAAAAATATAACAAGTCTAGGCAAATTTTCCAATAAAAATATTTTTCAGAAGTCGCGAACGACCAGATTAAAAAAAAACAATGACATTCATCAACTCTAAAAGGACACACTGGTCAAATTTGATTAATTCTCGTAAAATTGAGTTTGTAAACCTGTTCCTGCAGAAGGTTTTTCAAATAATGAACTGCAAGAGGTTTTAATGAATGGAACGATGTGGGAGTTGCCGAATTTACCTGCATATTCGCAAGGTGTAAAAAGAGCAGTTAAATTAACTACTGAAGCTTCATAAATTGTAGCAAGACAAGCACATTATTATTAAATCATTGTATCATCAAATATGACCTTCATTTACTTCATAGTGTAATTACAGTGAACAATTTAGCTATATTATGCTTTAATATATTATACTGTACAGTAGTTTTAGTTCAATTTTCAATAAACAATGCAACTTTGAGTACATTTCGTTTTATATTTTGGTGTTATATATACTTTTATCTATTTTTTGTCTTTATTAATTATGTCCTAACAAATGGTTTAAGATCATTGATTCGCCTTTTTGTAATTTTTTACTTATTGAATACAATTAAAAAATATTTTGTTTCTGGTGATTCATAATTAGAATTCCTGGTTTGAATATTTTCAATATAATGTATATAATACAAAAAATATCAACTTTATTTGGATTTATTCTTGAAATAGTAAAATTTTGTCGGCGGAAATTAGGTATATCTGTGCATTTTTCAGCCGATATTTAAAACTAAATGATCCAAAATTGGTAAAAGCTTTGAATGTAATTTTTGGTGTCAGTACTTATCACATCACATCTCAGCCTTCACACTGGGTTTTGATCTTGAATTTCTAAAAGCAATGAAAAATCAACATGTCCTAAAACAGAAACTTACCACCCTCTGTCCGCGAGATACTTGTGGAAAATACGACCATAACAGACTCATCCACATTCAAAAAATAAGTTTAAAATAATGGAAGCATTAATAACAAAAAGAAACTTACTCTCAATAATATCAACCGAATGTCTTGTCATCCCTGCATAATATAATTTTCTATTTCAACGCTTTGTGGGGTATTATGAAGGAGAGAGTTTCATATGAACGATACCAAAGTACGCATTATTTGAAGGAAGCCGTTCAGGGAGACTTTACACCAATCAACAAAGTACAGCTTCTTAAAATATCAACACATGACATGGCGGTGCATCATTTTGTGCCACGAAAATGATGGTGTTCATACAGACCTTCTCGGTGTGCGGCAGCGTCAAGGAAAACGATTCCACTGAATCCAGTAGATGTGCTTTGTATTATACTGTCTTACTTGTTCTACTGTTCTCATTACTTTTTCGTATTTCAAAAGACTTTCGGACCACCCTGTGGATTAATTAAAATTTGTTAATTATCAGGAAAAAAGAGACGAATTTTTTATATATTTTCCAAGTTCACCACTGTTTATATAAATTTGCATAATTAGTTTTAAAAAAACCTTGGCTAATAGATTAGCCTAAAACGCATAGATCAACAGATCATTCGGACATTTTTTTTACATACTTTATATCGAGAAAAGAAATCACTTTTATGAATGCAAGAAAAAATTAATTAAAAAAAAAGTAAATCGCAGGGCCTTGTAAGTCATCTTCAATAAAACTTGTGTAAAAAAAAAGGGATTGCTTTCCAAATTAACAAATATATATATACATATATATATATATATATATATATATATATATATATATATATATATATATATATATATATATACACAAGTTGTATCAGAATTGCTTTTAGACTTTACGGGCGGTTTCCTCACACCAACCTAAGGACAAAAATCCATATAAACATGTCCGCGGATTGGAATTCCCATGATGCAATACAGGCTAAGCACCAGCATCAGTTTACAAGTAATGCGTGTGCTAGAATTGTAGGTGACTGTCTGGTAGGTCCATATGTTCTCCCAGCAAGTCTTACAAGTGCTGTCTACGGAGACTTTATTTCGGACACACATTCAAACCTGCTATATGTAAACCTGTTCTTACGAAGACACATATGGTTGATGCATAATGGGGCTCTAGCTCATTTTTAGTCACATTTTTCGTGATGCACTGGATGACATCTACCATGAAAGGTGGTTAGGCAGGGAAGGACCAGTTCCATGGCCTGCACACCTGCCCCAACTTCAATCCTTTGCATTTTTATCTTTGGGGCCATCTAAAAGAATTGGTTTATGCAACAGACATTAATAATGCAGAGATGCTTCATCAACGCGTCATGAAGGTCTGCAAGACCATTCGACATCGTGTTGGAGCATTTGAAGGGTTCCGCCAATCAATGATCCGACGGATGCATGCGTATGTAGAATCAAGCGGAGGACATTTTGAACATTTGTTATCAGTTGTTGTGTTGATTTACAAGAATGTCCTTTTGGACACATGTTTATGTGGACATTTTACCTTGTTTTGGTGTCAGGAATCCGCCCCCAAATTTTTTAATAGTATTTTTCGATTGTACCTTGTAGATTTAACAGCGTCTACCGTAATCTTTAAACATAATAACTGAAAAATGAAGGATTTGATGACATATGTTTATATGAACTTTTGTCCTTCTTTTGGTGTGAGGAACCCGCCCCAAAGTTTGTAAAAGTATTTTTGATACACCCTGTATATATATATATATATATATATATATATATATATATATATATATATATATATATTATATATATATATATATATATATATATATATATATATACATATATATATATATATATATATTAAAAGTCGATTTGTTATATATATATTGTTATATATATATATATATATAACAAACCGACAGTAAATAGAAAGTCGATTTGTTATACATACATATATATATATATATATATATATATATATATATATATATATATATATATAAATATAACAAATCGACTTTCTGCCACAAATCTATATACTACATGCAAAAGAGCGTCAGTACATAGAGAAATTAACTTTCGCGAGCTATTGTTAATGAAATTCTTTTTTTTTTCTTTTTTTTTTTTTGATTGTCTTAATCAGGAATATTGCCAGACTAAGAATAAAGCACATATTTAGATGCAATAACTGTCAAGTTCGTGTGCGGGTAACATAAAGATCATTTGTTGCGTTTACTTTCTCATAAATGCCCTTTTGAAAGGCATGAATCCATCTCTCCTTGTAGCCCCACTGGCTATCCGTTAAATAACATAATAAACTGGACTCTCCAACCTTGGATTGCAGCCAGTCTAAAAGAAGGACAACTCTGAATTCAAAACCGTGGGAATGTCACGGGAAACTACTCCTCTGTCTTTCCCAAAAAATCATAATATTTAACACATAATAAAGAAAAAGGATTTCTGGAGAACCATGATCTCCTACGTCGTGAAGTGATATGACATTTTAATTTTTGTTTTTTAATTGGCAAGCAAAATTATACTTAATATCAGCAAGAGGCAGTTGACATTTCTGGGGCACATGATAAAGTTGTTTCCATTTTCTCTAAAACGTCGTCGTTGTTCATATGTTTCGTCCATGGTATCCTCATCATCCTTCTGTAGAACCACATTTCTGTTATTTCACGTTTCCATATCTTCTTTGAGGAAATTGTCCAGTATTTACTGCCATGCAGGAGGAGAGATAGTCCAGTTTATTATTTTCAATAAAGCCCCCAAAGCCGAAAGTAATGAAATTTAAAGTCTAGTTGCGCCAAAATTTCAAACGTCGACCAATCTGGCAACCCTGTACCGCAGAGTGATTAAAGAAGACACGATGTCTCCCGATGTATGATAAAAATTAGACTGGGTATAAAAATGAATTGATAAGAACATTTCCGTATGAAATTATTTAAGCGGATTTAACCGTCAAGTTTAAATAAAGAATAAAGTTCTTTATTTTCATAAAGATTACAGTTAAATTTAAATCAGTTTATTCATTTTTAAAACTTTAATACTTCAGCTTTTTTAAAATTTTGTTACAACCTATACTTCATCTATGTGCCGTGTAAGGCAATCATGACTCTCCACAACTTCCTATCCCTTGTGAATCTTAACTTGTGGCTTCCCATTCTGCTATCCATTCACACAAGCTCGACAGATCGGTGGCGCGCTACCTACCCCGATCTCTCTTACCGCCTTGTGTGTTTTAATTTTTCCAAGCTCACCTTCCTGATTATGTACCCAAGAAATTCCAGCTGTCTCTTTCTGTTACCATTTTCTATAAGACTTGTTTCCAACATCCTTCTGTAGAACCACATTTCTGTTGTCTCCAGTTTTCTCTTCATCTGTGGATAGAGTGTCCAATGTTCACTACCATATAAGAGGATGGATATCACATAGCAATTCAGCACTCTTTTCTTTGTTTCTAACAAAATATTTCTGTTTTTATCACTTTGTTTAGCTTTTGAAATGCCTCTTGCGCTAATCGAATTCGCCTTCGGATTTCGGTGTCGCAATTCCAGCCTCTGTTATTTCACTTTCTCACAGACGCGACGTCGCCTCTCTCTGTCTGTTTTACAAATACTTTCATGGCAATTGCTCCGAGGAGCTGCATTCGCTGGTTCCCAGACTTCATGAGTTCAAGCGCCCTAAGAGGCTGGCATCCCGCTCTCACCCCTTCACTGTCGAAACTCCTAAATGTAGCCGTCTCTTCTACTCCAATAGCTTCATGTCCCGCACCTCTCGCCTGTGGAACTCCCTTCCCTATTCCAGTTTCCCTGAGAGCTATAATCTCCAGCTATTCAAATGTAATGTCAGTCGACATCTCCAGTTGCCTTGATCTATCCACTACCCTTCTCCTCATCCTTTCTTCTATCACTCCTATCTGATCTTGCTCCAAATTTTCTGTAACCCCTTGCGTCCTAGTGGCTTCCCGCCTTGCTTGAGGTGAAATGCTTAAAAAAAAATTGACAAATCCAATTCGTAGTTCGTATTTTAGGATTTTTCTCTTGTCGACCATACTTTCTGTCTTCTTGCAGTTGATGGTTAGTCCTTTTATCTTGCTTTCTTCTAACACTGTAGTTTTCATTCCAAGTCAGCTATCAACACATCTGCATGCTTTACATTGTAAAGATTTCGACTACCGATAAATCTTGGTAGGGTCCTCAGCTCCCTTAAGGCAGCCTCACTGTACAGGTTGAATAATTCTTGAGATAAGACACATACTTGTCTTACGCCCCTTCTATTTTTGTGCATACTAAAACGGTTTTTCTAAACGGTTCCGAGACGTTGCGGAAAAATTTAGTCTGGAGTCCTGATACAAGCACACATATTTGTGAACAGGGATAAGATATCATGGACTAAAATTGACAAAGGCATAAAAGTACATCTCCCTGTGCCCTGTCTTATCACCGGATACCTCAGATTTACATTTTATCTCTTGTCATTTGAGACAAAATCCCGTGAAATTGAGGATACTGTTAAACTGATAAGAATAGTACACAGGAAGTCACTGGAATCGATTTCCAATGCGGTTAAACGAGATCAAAAGTAAACGAACCTATCACGACACACATAAACGCACACGCCCTGTGGAGACATGCAAATACAGGCGTGCATATGCAAACAAGAGAAGCAAGCAACATGACTTTATTGATTCATCTGTCGGTGATTTCGAACAACGTGTGTCACGGGTCAATAACGACACTTGGCGGTTTAACGCTATGAGTACGAAGGGGCCAGACAGACGACAGTTTGATTTATTCATTTCACTTTTATATTGTTTCTCAAACTAATAAACTTATTTAAGAAGTTAATACTGAGAATATCGTTATCTTTGTTGTTTGTAGCCTAAAATTTAAGTTGATATGTTCTTCAGCCTTCCACAGTTGAACGTTACATCCAGTGGTCTTTAGATGTCACTCTACATATTATTCAGACCAGTATCTTCATCTCTGTTGTTTCTATCGTAACATTTCAGCTGATATGTTCTTCAGCTATCCTCAGGGGAACGCTAGATCATGTGGTCTTTAGATGTCACTCTACACATTGTTTATACCAGTATCTTCATCTGTGTTGTTTTTATCCCAGCATCTCAGCTGATATGTTCTTCGGCCTTCCTCAGGTAAACGTTCATGTCACATTTATTCAGACCAGAATCTTTATCTTTGTTGTTTTTAACCTAATATTTCAGCCTGTGTGTTCTTCAACTCTTCTCAGGTGTATGTTGCTTCTAGTGATCTTCAGATGTCTCTCAACATATAATGCAGATTATCTTCATCTTTGTTGTTTTTATCCTACAATTCCAGTTGATATGTTCTTCGGTCTTTCTCAGATGTATGCTGCATCAAGTGTTCTTTAAATGTCACTCAATATATCACTTACTGAGAAGCTCACCCTATGCCGTGTTAACTCTCTATAGATATCTCGTTCTATTTTCACAAATAAAACAATTGTAAAATGAAGTAGAGAACATTTTCATAGGCTTATTATGAAGAAATGATGCTAAAGCTGTTAAATCTTGCTTGCGTTAATTTCAACTCTTCTTATTAATAACTCCATTGTTTCTTTCCGTGTAAATGGACATCTGATTTTTCAAAGAAGACTTCAATTGTAACTAGTAGCAACTTCGCTTGAAAATGGACAAAATTTGGCCTCGGGGTGTAATCAAGTATCTGCAGAAAAAGGGTTTATCCCCTAAGGACATTCATGCTGATATGGTTGCTACATTAGGGGATGATGCTCCAGCTTTATCAACAGTGCAAAAGTGGGCAGCTGAATTTAGTAAAGGAAGGGAGAGACTTGAATATGATCCACGGTCTGGGCGTCCTGCAACGGCCACCACTGAGGAAAACATTGATCGTGTTCACCATATGGTGATAGATGACAGGCGATTGACTATAAATCAAATAGCCAATGCTATTAGCATATCTCGTGAGAGAGTTGAGAATATTCTGCACAATGAACTTGGCATGACAAAGGTTTCTGCTCGGTGGGTACCACGTCTTCTGACACCTGATCAAAAGCGCACCAAGCTGATCATATCACAGGAAAATCTGACATTGTTTGAGGCAGATCCAGCTGGTTTCCTTGAACGTTTCCTTACCCAGGACGAGTGTTGGGTTCATCACTTTGAACCAGAGACAAAGAGACAATCTGTGCAGTGGAAACACCCCTCCTCACCTGCTCGAAAAAAGGCCAAGATTGTTTCATCTACGCGGAAGGTGATGGCATCAGTTTTTTGGGATGCAAAAGGCATTGTGTTTGTTGATTATCTTCAAAAAGACAACAACATCAATGGAGAGTACTATGCAAACTTGCTGAGGCAGTTACGAAAGTCTATAGAGACCAAACGCCCAGGAAAATTAACGAAAGGGGTTTTGTTTCATCAGGACAATGCCCCAACGCACAAGACCTTGGTTTCAATCGCAGCTGTGAGTGACTATGGATTTGAACCCTGTTGATTACCTTCCCTATTCTTTTAATTTGAATATCACCTTTCTCAAGTATGAAAAAAATACTGGACTGGGAACCAGTATTGCAGTGATGGCGTCATATCTGCTCTTGATGACTTTTTTAACCAACAGAATAAACAGGTTTCTTTGAACAGAGAGTTCCGATAATAAGTCTGATCAGTTCGATTCCAAGGTGAAATTGACAGTTGATCAAAAAAATGACCTGCAGTTTGTTGTTACCTGGAGCAAGGAATGGCTTGTTAATTTTAACGCCTCCAAAACTTCTCTCTATTAATTACCTGAAAGACGCCTTCCTGTCGCCTATCATCATGGCTGACGCAAACTTCCATGAAAGTGATTCGTTGCGTCTTCTCGGCTGATATAAGAGACTATATTGAATCTATTGCTAGGTTTGCTGCTAAAAAAATGCCGGTTCCCTATGTCGTGTTAGTTTTTTTATCCAGAACCTATCTTGCATATTTATAAGTTTATCATTCGTAAATGCATAGAATATTGCTACGACATCTGGTCCAGTGCTCCTGCTATATATTTAGAGATTCTTCACCAAATCCAAAGAAGAATCAGCATTGTTATTGGTCCTGACCTAGCATCTCGGCTTCAGTCACTTTCCAACCGTCATAATGTAGCTTCCTTGTGCTTTTTCTATAAATACTTCCATAACTGTTCAGATAAACTCTTCGCTATGAATTTACGCGCAGTACTAGATTGGCAGCAAGGTCTCATCAATTCACAGTTAAATTGGGTAGATGTAACCGTAAGTCCCATGTTAACAGTTTCTTTTCTCGTACTTTTCGTTTGTGGAACTTTCTTCCGGCTCCATGCTTTCCAGCCAACTTCAAAAAAAATTTTCAAAGATTTAAATGCAATGTCAATCTTTATCTGTTGTCCTCTTGATTACTCTTCTATTCTTCTCGCTTGCTAATGTTTCTCTTTTCATTTTATTTTATTTTATTTTTTTATGTTCTTTCACACTCAGTAACTCCTTCAGTATTAGTGACTTTACTGCCTTGCGTAGGGTGATATGATTACAAAAAAAAAAAGAAAATAAGTCAGTTTACCTGGAAAGAAACAATGCAGTTATTAATAAAAAAGAGTTTAAATTAACGTATGCTAGATTTCACAGTTCCTTCATTGTCAACCTCATATGATAAAAAGCAAAAATATTAATATGGAGTGAAACTAATAATGAACGCATCGGCAGAGTGTGTTGTATTAAAAGATAACAATTAGAAATTAATGAAAACCGCGTAAAATTAAAACGAGTGAAGCGACCCAGTGTTCTAATGAGAAATAAAACAGCATTAATAATATATAACAAAACTATTAATCAAGAAGCATAGAGAAATGACACGCGGTTCATTGTTGCCCATAATAATGAACACGCGTGCATTTTCTGTCTTTTTTTTTTATTCCTCTATCCGTAAATTCTGTCGCGCCGATAAATAAAATTAACAAATCGGTACAACCCTGATTCGAATGTATGAACTTGAGATAAACAGGTCACTTCACCTGTAATCTGCTGCGTGAACAGCCCAGTAGGCGTAACGCACAGACCCTGCACTGATCCTACACCGAGGGCCTAAGAGTGACACTGTTATCCTCAGTAAGGTGCACAGTTACTAAGCATAGGAATGTGGCACATTGGTCCTTGGTAGACTACACAGATACTATACTGATCTTAAGCAGAAATTAGAACAGTGATACTGTCATCCTCTGCAATGTTCACAGATACTATACTGATTCTAAGCAGAGGGCGGGAATATGAAATACTGATTCATGTCAAGGAACACATATACTATACTGATCCTAGACAGAAAGCAGAGAAGCGAAACTAGCATCGTTGGCAGGATACACAGATACTCTAATGATCATAAGTAGGATCAATGTGTCAAATTGATGCACAGATACTATACTACTTCAAGAGAGAATGGTGAGCAGTGACAATGTCATCCTCAGCCTAAATAATCCTATTTTAGGATTTCTCCGCTACTTAAATTTTAATAGTGAATATATTTTATCTAAAATGTTTAAAATAGTATAAGAACAATCTACACCCGTGGACAAAATAAAGTTCGAAATTCCAATCACCTGAAGAAGGCCAGAGTGTCGTACAACAGCCGAAACTCGTGAATATGACAACAAAGATGAGGACAACATTCCGAACAATGTAAAAAGATATTTTTTAAATTGATTGATTTGTTTTCTACGGTTTATCAACCCTTTGCAGGTTATTTAAAACCAGAAAGTATTTTGAAATTATTTTTTTTTTTAGATACAAATGATTTAGTGATTCAAGTCTTACTTATTAACCCATAGGAGGGACTTGCATTCATGCCTTTCACAAAAGAAACCCAACTGGAATTAGAACTCAACTCTTTGATTAACAATTCTGAGCTATTATCCATTACACCACCCGCACATCCAAGCTTACAGTACCTGGTATTCCCAAGCGGTCACCCATCGAGGTAATAAACCAGGTTCGACGATGCTTAATTTCAGTGATCATACTGGAACCGATGTTTCAACGTGATATGGCCATAAGCCCAGGATGACAATCGATTCAGGAAACTCACGCTGAATTCTTTTATAGTTTGAAACGTCAAAAATGAAACTTGTTTAAGCTTCTTGACTTTGGTATAATGGTATGATGACGGTGAGGAGGAAGCTGCGCAAGTTCTCTCTGCCAAGATTTAATACACAAAAGCGGATTTTTTTTTCAGTCAAAACAATAATTAGGTTTTTGCCAAATTTTTCAGTGTTCTTATTTTTAAATTTTTTTTGACTGTATATACAATGTTTATTCTCCAAAAATCAAGGTACAGTGAACATTTTATACAAACCTAATATTTTTTATAAAGTCTTTAACATCAGAAATCTCCAGTGAAACGGTAAGTAAAAATCTGTCATTTTAGAGTAAATAAATAAAAATCTATTTATTCTTCCTACGGATCATATGACATGCAATAAAATCTGATTTTTTCATAACATTTATTGATACTCAGTTTTATGTGTCTATTTTGTTTTCTTTTTATCAACACTCAGTATATTTAATGTCAGCTGCAGAAAAATGTTTAATGTACTGAAATCATTTACTAGGCGCGAAGTGCACTTTCTACACGTACATAAAAATGCCTGAAACTGCTGATTTCATTCAATCGCTGAAATTGCGAACTTGAGATCGTAGCTTCGTTACCCACTTATAGGAACCGCCTGATGAGTCTTCTTAAGGGAGGATACAGGTTCGAAACCTGTTCGGGAGCAAATCTTCTTTAATAAGTTTTCTCGGGAGCGCAGGCGAGTAGACGAAAAAAAAACACTGTTGAAAAAAAAACAGAACTTCTACACAAGAAAGGCATAAAACAAACCTCTTCTCCCCCAGTTATGGGTTAATTAGTAAGACTTGTATCACTAAAGCAATATTATCTAAAAATATTTTCTGGCTTTAAATAACCTGCAAAAGGTTGATAAACCGTAGAAAACGAATTAATAAAAAATTACTGCTGTCAGTATGACAGACAAGATTTTATTTTATACATATAATTATTGCTCAATACGCATATTATATATTTTATACACACATTAAAATATATAACTGAAATAATGCCAGCCGTTTCTTTTCTATAATAATAGCGTTGAATATTTTGCTCCTTTCCTTGCAATGACTGATTTAGTATTTTGATATTATCTGCTAATATTTATTTTATGGTGATAGTTGTATTTTGATTTTTTTAATCATTTCACCCCCAAGCAAGGCAACAAAGCCACTAAGACGTAGGGGTGTTACTGGATGTGAAATATAACATCAGGAAATCATTTTCCTGTTAAATCCACCATGATGAGATTCGAACCCGGGTTTCGCGCCCATATTAATTTTATATATATATATATATATATATATATATATATATATAGAGAGAGAGAGAGAGAGAGAGAGAGAGATTGCTAATGTTCACTCAATACAAGTGCCAAGGTAGAGGGTTACTATGTGGAGTTGTATGAGTGTCAGAAAAGGGCAAGAAATGATGTTCTTGGGGGCTTATACAGGAAAGATAACGGCGAACTCGAGACTTGAAGAAGTCAAGATTTAATGAGTGAATGAAAGTATAGTTAGAAGTATAGAATTGAAGAAGACCTTTAGAAGGAACCGGAAACCCAATCCTAAACAAGAAACAAGTGATAATCCTCTACTCCTGTTCAAAAGACTGAGTAGAATTGTGAACCAGACAGTAGGCAAACCTATCGACTCTGATTATATATATATATATAATATTTTTTTTTAAATATGATTCCTTCACTACATAAGAGTTCTCATGTTTCAAAAACGAGAGCCGAAACCATCAATATAATTATTAAAATTAAGTTGAATCAAGGTGTTGGGTCCCGTTTCATCCTCAAGCGAAAATTTAGGAATAAGCTATCTTGTGGTTTGCGCGTGTTTATAAGTATGGTCCATTGCAACATTAATTACTATGGAAACGGCTGGGCCGGCCGTCTTGGTTAGGTGGTCAGACAGTTAATTCTTATCTACAGATTCGTCACCTTCGGAAAGGTTATGCCAATGTAGAGTGGGGTATCTATTTCAAAGCTAATGGTGGCTGTCATCGTCTAGTTAGTTTAGAGCGAAGGAATATTTCATGGTGCGACGTCAAATCGTTAAGTGTCGAGAGGATTTTGTTTTATTATTATTATTATTATTATTATTATTATTATTATTATTATATATATATATATATATATATATACCACAGTTCAAAAGTTTGAGGCTACCCCTGATAATTTTAAATTGGCCCAAAAAGGAGTTGTTTTGTACTTTAAAGAAGAGAAAATTATTATACATGCTTAAAAAATGAGACATCACTTTTTTTATTTGAAATTTTATTATGACAAAAAGAGAAAAAAAAACACTTTTCTCAAAGTGGATGTTTGACAATTAATTCCATTATATTTCTTTTTTCACTTTTCTCTTAAGTTCATCCCATACTGATTCTGGGGATGACTTCAAACCTTTTTAACTGTCGTGTATATATGTATATATATATATATATATATATATATATATATATATATATATATATATATATATATATATATGAGCTTACAATGACCGTTCATTTTCTTTATCATTCTAGTAATAATAATTAAGGATTTATAAAATAACTTTATGCTTAACGAAATAGAAAAGCCACTTTTCTTTCTCTTATTCTGAATAGCAAAGGCTAAACTGTTTGAGTAAAAAGCATGAAATCAAATACATCTCTTCTATTAACCCACATTTGATAAATGAAACTAATTTCAAAAGGAAATATGCTGATTAATCAAAGTTCAGTTTTGTAAAATCTAAAGAAAAAAAAGATCTCTACTTTCTGACGTGAAATATTCGAGGAAAAATAAGAAAGAAGAAAGGGCGGGAATATTAGCCTGTATAAATTCATGAATACTGACAGGGCTGCATCTCATAAAACGAAGCCACAAGGACAATATCTGTTTCTTTTTATTCCCCGAAAATAAGCTTCGTGTTCGCAAGAAACCTCAATTGTAATAAGGTTGGGAAAATTGCCAGAATATGAGGATCTTTTTCAATGAGTTAGGAAGTCGTGATCCGATTTACCATGTGAACGTAACAGCTGACCAGCCATTACTGGTCACCGACGACTAATGTAGATCCCGGATGCTCTGTTTGGGCCGGAAGGAGGTGACCAGCAAATTATCCCAATTAAAGTTATTGCCGTTTAAAGCCTTTGATTGAGTAAACGAGAAATCCGCCCCCCGTAATGGGGGCTCGCAGAAGATGAATCTCAAACAGCCCAATACTTTCTACCCTCCCTATTTTCTACCGCCTCTCTATGTTTAAAAAAAAAGGGTAGACCCAAAAGTGAAAAAACAATGTCGGCTGCTCGTTCGCCGGCAAAGTAGGGTGTCACAGACAGTCCGTTTCGAGTAGGTGGAGCAGGAATATGACCAGGGGAAGAATGAGCCAGAATGGAGAGTAAGGAAACGGGAGGAGAGCAAGGTGAATTGAAAGGAGAGTAGTGAAGGAAGCGTACGGTTTGAATTAATGTCTGATGCTAATTCATCAGCTCCGTACGTTTAAGACGTACTGCTGCTGCCACCACCTCCATAACCAACCACCATGATTAACATTCATTCTTTTTGTAATGTAGTCTATGCTTTTTTTTCTTTCTTTCCTTTATTTGTGTTTTTCGCTTTCTGTTCTTGTTTCATTCTTCCTGTTAACTTCCTACTCAGTCTCTTGATACAGGCAGCATTGAACTGCAATTCAAAATCTCCCTATATTCTCTTTGTCACTTTCTCTTGCTCTCTCTCTCTCTCTTGCTCTCACTCTCTCTCTCTCTCTCTTTCTCTCTAACAATTTCTCTTTCACTCCGAATGCTATATGTATGTGTTCTTTCTTTCTTTTATTATCTCTCACACTGTCTCACTTCCTCTTCCATATTCACGAGCATTATGGTTTAATATTTTTTCTTTGATTTCTCTATCAATACTTTATTGATTTTCTTTCTTAGCTCCTTAAATGTCTTTCACTTTCACTTTCACTTTCACTTTCACTCTCTCTTTCTCACTCCAAGTATTTATATAAAGAGATATTTCTCTCTCTCTCTCTCTCTCAATATATATATATATATATATATATATATATATATATATATATATATATATATATATATATATATATATATATATATATAAAAGGCAGGATTTGTGTGTGTTTGTGGAACGAATGCACGGCGGCAATTTTCGACCGATTCGCACCAAAATTTACATGCACATGCTCCAAGTTACCGGGAAGGTCAAGACCGACTTTGCATTTCCCAACTCCCATCGATAGTGGAAATAAGCGATTTTTTCATGGCAGTTTTCATGTAGTTTGCGGCCATTTTCTACTGGCCAGAGTGAGAGCCTATAGCTGGCTGCCACGAATAGGCAGGAACATTCTATTGGCCAGCGTGAGAGCCAACAGCTGACTGACACGAATGTTAACTAGCATGCTAGCATGCAAAAAAATCAATAGCTGCATTCGTCACAAGTGGGAAAAATTTAAATCTGCATGGTACTTTACTCCAATTGGCTCATTCGTTTGCTTAAACTCAATGTGAATTCTGATTCCGCAGAACTTGGTCCGGTGTGAAAAAGTATTTGTTGTTAACATTCTTTTTTCATTCGGTTTTTCCAGTTACGAGTCCATTTTTAAAGCTGATCGTTTTGTGTTCATTTTGTTTATTTCTTTTTTCTTAAAAGATTTAATGTTTATTATAGAGCTTAGAAAAAATTCGCAGTGTGAGATAGGCAAGAAGTAAGGCATGTAGTAACATCAGCACGGCAAAGGGCACTCCTTTAAAAGCAAGGAAGGGCAAAAATATTTTAAGTCAAGTGATAGCGATTGCTGTATGAGTCGTAAGATTTTTGAATCAAGCACGGGCATCGACGGACCATGCTACTAATATATATATATATATATATATATATATATATATATATATATATATATATATATATATACATAATATCATAAATTAAATTTACCATCAAGTCGCATGAATAGTAAATGTGCTTCTGCGAAACTCAGACTAAACATACATAAGAGACCAAATTTAATTTACCTTCTTTATTAATATTAATGCTCTACTTTTTAATATCGAGTACTGTCATTGAAAAGACGGCTTATCTTAAAAACGTTATCTTCTAGAATTACCCTGACCAGCATGTTTTTTTTTTTTGTTTTTGTTTTTTTTTCACATTTTCCTTGTTGTGTCTAATTGACCCGTTGACATCAATTACAACCTTTTAAAAAATGATGCTTACTCAAACACATGTACTCAGTAAAATAACGTTTATAGCAATAACAAATAGCATCATATTAAAATAGTTCCCATATATATATATATATATATTATAAATTCATGAATCATTCATACAAAAAACAAATATAGAGGTTAATGATTTAAATGGCGAGAATACATCGTCGCAAACAATATAAATAAGATACATCAACCCCGAACCTGTATATGAATTATATGATCCCCGTTTATAAATTCCACTTGCATAAGGTCTTTTTAATTTTTTACAAGCTTTCCCTGATGCCCCATGCTACTCGATTGACATCAATGTTCCACCCTTTTACTGTTGAAATAATTAAATGTAACTTAATAACTTCTAATAATTAAATGTAACTCCTACTCCAACAGTTTCTTTTCTCGCATTTCCCGCTTGTGGCACACCCTCTCTCATTTACTGATAACTACAATCTTCAAAAATTTTAAATGCAACGTCAATCGCCATCTATCTTCTTTTAGTCAGTCTTTTCACTCACTTTCACAGCCTGCAATCCCCCGCGTACTATTAGTTTGGTGCAAAAATAATGACGTAATAATGTCGTTTTTTGACGTTACAAAATACGTCAAAAAACGACATTATTACGTCATTATTTTTGCACCAACCTAATAGTATGTATATACATATGTGTGTGTGCGTGCGCGCGAGCGTGTGCGTGTGTGTGTGAAAAGTGTGTGTGTGTGAAAAGTGTGTGTGTGTAGCATGTGTATGTGTGTCTGCGTACCTCAATGCGTGTACGGGCATGCATGTATTTTTGCGTTAGCATGAGTGACATCACGACGATGATTCCCCCCACACTTCCATAATAACACCAATACACGCAATATACATAAATCCAATTTTTTTAAAAATTAATCAGTTTGTCTGACGATCGCAAGAGCATGAAACCCAGGGTCGCAAACTCACACCAATACAGCCAAATAATATATATATATATATATATATATATATATATATATATATATATACATATATATAATTGATTTTCTATCCCAACATTCCTTCTTTTTCTACAAACGTTATTTCTAGTGAATACACGTGTTTGATCGTCCGGTTCAAAAATACAAGTACATCCTTTGATTCCTGTTTAGATTGGGTTTCCGATCTCTTCTAGAGTTTACTTATAACTTTATTCTCCTAATGTCTCTGCCTGAGATTTTATTCGTTAATTAAATCAAGTCTAGAAATCTTTCATGTTACTTTTTGCCTTTTCTCACGCTAATACAACTCCACACAATAACCCTCTACCTTGAGTTGCCCTTGGGCCTTGTAATCCGTGAATATTAGTAATTTTTTTACTTTAACATGGATGTATGTGGTAGGGTATCAGTTATCAGCAAGATAAGAGAATCAACAGACTGAGTTGAAATTTAGCCTGAAGCAACTTATATTTGTTTAACGCGAAATGAGGTTAGGATAAAATGGAATCTACCTCTCTCTGCTTTATTCCAAAAGTTATTTAACTATACAATTTTGGTAAAACTTTTGGCATTTATATAAAATAGAATATATATATATATATATATATATATATATATATATATATATATATATATATATATAGTCCACCAATACAAACAACACCCAGTGTTTGATAATGACTCAGATAATCGAAAGTATTTAAATAAAACAAGAAAAAAATCATGAAATTTGGCCAGTTTATTCATATTTTAATATACGACATCTCTTTCGGAAATTGGAAAACATAATAAATAAATTTTCCAGCATCTGGTATTCCCAAGCGGTGACCCATTTTAGTACTAACCAGGCTTGACGTTGCTTAACTTTGTTAATTGTATTCGAGCTAGTGCTTCAACTTGCTACGACCTTCATATTACACATAGAATTACGATGTGCATTTATAGGAAGACATGATAATTTTTTGAAATAATAATAATTATAAAATGATTTATTTTACAGATGATGATGAGGGCTACACAATCTTACCTAAATAAATAAGAATTTATTTTATTTTTTACATCAAGTTAATATAGAAGATAGTCCATTGATTTCTCACGTGTCATATCTGCATGCAAACCACTGAAATATTGTCCCACTTGTCTTCCATGTAAAATGCTTTTTCTGATTGTTACGATACTTAAGTTGTATATAAGAGAGTCTACAATCTCCAGTAAGCACCCCAGGCTATACCCCTCCCTTGGGTGGGGGGCTGGTTTTATTGCCTGGCGTCTAAGGCGTCCTCAAAAAGGGAAGAGCAATTTTTCCACGATATTGTCGTCAAACCAACTCTAAATCTCGACCTTGTGTCACATTCGCTAGCGACGGGGGCGCGCTGAAAAATAGCTGTATATATGGCAGTCTTTCTCAAACTTTTTTTTTTTTACTTTAGAGTCGCGCACTTGTAGAATAACTAAAACTCTGTAGCGCCCTTTAAATCTTAATAAAGAAATATTATAGATACGGAATTTGAAAATATAAAATTTTGGTTTAGCATTCCCAAAGAAGATTAACGGTACAGTTTACATCTAATTGTATTTATGATTGATCTGTTTTTTAAATAGAGGCTGATAATGACTGATTTATATCCCTTGAGGAAGGTTAAAGGGAAAGGATTATCCACTACTTCTTAAAGAATAAGGAATTTAGCATCCAGCTTAAAATATCACAAAACCTTAATTTAAACATGGAAACCATATGTTTAGTGTCATGAGCCTTTTAAAAACATTTTTTTTTTTTTTAATATAAAAATAATTCATAAATTACTCTGTTCTGTTAACTTGGCGCGTACCTGGCTACATTTCAGGGGGTGTTATTGCGACAGAAGACTCTAGTTGGTTTTGTTTAGCGTCATATTAACCGATGTGGGTTATTTTTGCTATAAAAGGTATTGTTGGTAATTTTACTATAAAAATGTATTTTTATGCTTCCATAGTGTTTTGATTTTGTTTGAGGGCTCATTATTTGCTGGGACCCTAACAAATGCTACCACCCTGGGTGGTACTGGGAACAACAGCAATGAAGATATGGTTGTACGCTCCTCTAAACCTCCAACCTCCCGCCTTATTGCTGGATACAGTTTATCGTTATACCCAGGACTACACCGACTAAGTAACACTGGTATAAGCTATAAGATTTTTTTTCTGTTTTGAAAATGAAATAGTTTTTATTTTTTTGTTCACCGTGAATTGTTTATTTCTTTAAATAACATCATTTTTTACCAAAAATATTTTATTACATGAAACCAAAAAATAGTAAACATATTTGCGATTTTTCTGAATTTTCTTATAAAATAACTTACATGTGACAGAAGAGGTGTTCTAAAAGTAACATTTTAAAAGGAATGATTGTTCTTTGAAAAAAATCTTAATGATCAACAAGAAAAAAATAATTAGTGTACAAAAAATAAGTTTTATTACGTGACAACCATATTTACAAACGGAAGCAATTCAGTTTAGAGCTGTCAACATGAATTTCTGTGACTCACATCAACCGATAAGACAAATATGATCTCACCCACCTAAATTGGAGCACATCGGCGTGGTGTAATGGTTAACAAGTTTGTCCCGCTAGATCAATTTACGACTCAATAGTGAGTTCGATCTTTATTGGGTTCCCCCATACATTCGCCCTTATATCACACCTCCGCTACGCTTACAAAAACTACCTTCCATCCAAATTGATCTTTGATTCGTACTGACTGATGCGAACCTCTCAGTTTATAAAAATACATTTTCTAATGTTTTTGAAATAAAATTTGGGAATTTTTTGGTGTATTTGAAACAAGTAAAGATTAAATTTCGTTCCGATAAAATTATCTCGAAATTACAATTCTTTATATTTTTAATAGATTTTTACTTTTATTTGTTTAAAAATAGCAAGTTTACTGTCAATCAAATAACGGCTGTTGGTTTTCGTTTTCAGATTAAAAGAAAAAATTCACTTCATAGCCGTTTAATTGAACCTTAATTAAATGTGTTGCTTTTTTTTTTTTTTTTTTTTTTGCTAGACACAAATGTGCGCTACTATGTATGTCGTGAAAGCAGGAAACATAAGAACAGATGTTTTAAAGTTTTAATTAATAATTTAATTTAATTAATAATTTAATTAATATTTTGCGTTAGTGATATCGGAATTTGATTGTGTCGCTTATGTTAACATTTATCGTTCATTTTTATGTTTTCTATCATTATTTTAATTTGTTTTTGTGTAGTTAAGCAATTGTTAGATAATGTTTGTTTTATGTTTTTAAGTTCCTTATAGAAAATTGTGTGAGTAAAGGATATTCATTGTACACTAGTGTTAAATTATTTATGATAGCGATGTTCTATATGTGTGTACATTCCGTGATACAGTCGACTAGATATGGGTTGTTTTCTTATCAACGGAGGTTTGAAATTTATTCGAATTAATCATTATGTCTAAAAAGGTGATTCTGTTCTGTTTGTGTGCTAAGTTAGTGACTCGGTTATTTTCTCAGGTTTTTGACTTCGTCAGTATTTTTAATTAATATATATATATGTAATATATCTATATATATAATATATATATCGTCAGTATTTTTAATTAATATATATATAATATATATATAATGTAATATATATATATATATGTGTGTGTGTGTGCGCGTGTGTGTGCGCGTGTGTGTGTGCGTGTGTGTGTGTGTATATAATATATATATATATATCGTCAGTATTTTTAATTAATACATATATATAATATATGAAGAAAAATATACGGAAAAAATAAACAAAAATCCTAATATGCAATTATGCTGTTTTAATGTTAATATAATGTCAACGTCAGAGGTTTCGGTCTAGTAGACCATCTTCAGGACATATTCATAAAACATAATTAACATTAGACTATATTCAATTCAACATGAAAAAGACGATGGACATAAGAGTAAGACTAATCCAAACAGATAACTGAAAATTTTCAAGATCAGCATTCCGTTTCAATATGATCACGTCGGCGTCACGTGGGTGTTGTTGTGAAAATGTATTCCTAGAATATAGTATTTTGAATGAAAAATGAAAAGAATTTTATTTTAATCTAAAACTTATATGTACGTTTGTCGAGCATTAATCTTGCTAGAAAAGGGGAAATATTAAAGAAGCCGGGTCTAGTATTCACTGTGCGTGAGATAGATATTATGCCTGCCTCATAAATCCGTCTAAGATTTTCATGTTGAATTAAATATAGTCTAATGTTAATTATGTTTTATGAATATGTCCTGAAGATGGCCTACTAGACCGAAACGTCCGACATTGACATTATATTAACATTAAAACAGCATAATTGCATATTAGGATTTTTGTTTGTTTTTTCCGTATATTTTTCTTCATACTGTCGGATCTATATCCATATATTTGCTTACATATATAATATATATATAAGATTTTCATTTTTTTTTTCTTTATAAAAATGTGTGTTTTGTGTATATAGTCTCGCCGATTTCATTTAGTTTTTTTTTTTTTTTTTTTTCCTTTTTATTTATGTTTTTATCACATATGTTATTAAATATCCCGTATACAAAGCCGACCCAAGGGTCTCGTGGACTCTCACTGAATCTATAATATGCCCCCACAAAGAATCTATGACACGATCCATCCTCTTCCTAAACCCCACTCTACTGCATCTCAATTTTCATAAGGTATTATTCTTATAAAATACAAATTTTATTGTAACCTAATTATGTACAATAATGGATCATATGCAATATAGGTGAACAATTCAACTAGAAGAATTTAAAATAAATCCAATGTATCTAAATACAAATTAGAGACATGTCATAATATTAGGTTGGTGCAAAAATAATATTAAAAAATACGTCAAAAAACGATATTATTTTTGCACCAACCTAATAGATCATTTCATCTTAAATAAATCAAAAATGTTTCGTGGCAATTTTTAACATCAACTTGAGATTTTCCTTGTTAAAAAGTCGAATAACATATTCAACATCATGGATACAAAATGGTGAATTCTATATTGTGTTTTTTCGAGACTTTGCATAAGCAAAAGAAATTCACGGATTTGTACGGAAAAAAAAGAAACCCTAAAATGGCATCAAAATCTGCAAAAAAAATCTCATCCTTTAATTATTGTGCTTAGTTTAATTTGCAACGTATATAAATGTAGGTAAAAAAAAAAGGAAATGTTGATAGCATAGCGAGGACTACAAAGCACTGCCAGGGGCCCCAATCGGTCGGAATGTTCGGGGCGTAGAACGCACCGGCTCTCTGAAACATATATATATATCCAAAACACATATTTAAAAAAAAGAAATAAATTTAAATTTAAAATTTCAGAGTTGTCTCTCCTTCATGCGCATGTATGACCACTTTAAAGTAAATATCATTTTAGTCCGGTGAAAACTTAAAGGATGAAACGCGTCACACGAAATTTTTCCCACTTTGTCATAGATTTTCCTAAAATTTGTTCTTCATATATGAAAAGAGTTTTTCTTTAATCAGAATTAAGACTGTGTAGAAACTGTCCGTAATATTTATTGGCACAGACGCTTTCGGCTAATTCAAGTGTTTTGTTGTTAGTCTATATTTGCATTTGTATTCTCTGCTGTATTGTAAAGGATTGGAAATAATTCCATATTGGGGGGGAAATATGTAAATATATATATATATATATATATATATATATATATATATATATATATAATTGTTGCTATATATTTATGTTGTTTTGTCCGGTCGACTTTCCAAAATCTGACTACATGACCAAACAAATTTGTCGGATGCAAAAAGATTATTGTACGGGCCGCATATATATATATATATATATATATATATATATATATATATATATGAAAACGCAGGAAAGCATTCTTCCTTAAGGATCCTTTTCAACCAACATTTCGTCAGAAGAAGACGTTGGTAAATTTTAAATTGACAGAATAACAAATCGCTCTGCGAGAAAAGAAAATATAATGTATTTTTAGTCGTGGTTCCAAGTTTTTCCGCTCTTTATATTTTTTTCTTGCAGTGCGAATACACACACACACATACACACACACACCCACACACACACACACACACACACACACATATATATATATATATATATATATATATATATATATATATATATATATGATATAACGATATATATTTTTATATAACAAGAAGAGTATTGTCATTTGTTCTGAAATATTTTATGGACCTTTTGTTTCGCATTGAATATATAACGGTTCCTCCTGAGAAACCCGATGAATCAAAAAAATATATTAACCTGCCTGCCTACTAGCTCTATCAGATCTACAATCGAAAAGAATCTATCTAAATTCAACGTAACATTTATTACTACTACATCCTAAACAATACTCCAAAAAAGGAGTTTACTCTATCGACTGTAATAATTGTCACAAAAATACAAAGGAGAAACCTCAAGGAATCTAAATACAAGATTATATAAACACAAAAGGAACATTTTACATAATAATACGTCAAATGCGTTGGCTGCCTAATTCACTACGACATAAATGTTTAAAGAGTGCTTTGATCGCATGTCCATCTACAGTCAATTTGCACCCTGGCTCTTATAACATTTTACTATTCCTGGCAGATCTTCTAATATTCCAGTGTGGAATACCTACTTACAAAAATGATAGAAAGAAAAAGGAAAAGATTCTGAAGGACTAAACGCGTCACAAGTAAACTTTTTCCAATTTGTCATATAAATTCTCTCTCTCTCTCTCTCTCTCTCACACACACACACACACACACACACACATATATATATATATATATATATATATATATATATATATATATATATATATATATATATATAGTTACTCGCACACCCGACTTTTAGAACTGCGAGTAAATCCCTATTGCAAGCGTCTGTTCAGACATATTTGTGCTTGTTCAACACACACTGAACCTACCTGTGATTTATACTACAATTATACCGAGCAGTTTCTATGAGAGTGTATCATATGTGTTGATCAGAAGCCTGAACAAGGCCAGCACGCTCAAAAGCCTCGGCCGCGACGACTTGTGACTTCATGCTAGCACAACTATCGACGGATACCGAACAGTTTCGTCTACCCAATTTCACTCACGGGGCTTGGGTCAACAACTGGTATTGCTTTTAGGCATTTCTAATGATGCTGGTATCGTCTCCCCCAAGCCAATAACATCAAGAAGTCACCACCCTGACAAATCGAAAATTGTGAGTCGAAAAGCAAACATTCTATTCACTTGTCATATATATATATATATATATATATATATATTTAGTTTATGAAAAACTATGTAATCCGTATGGGTAAACGTAAGGAGGATATAATCCAGAGAGCTCAATGTAAATCCAGAGCAAATAATTTAAATAAAAACAGACCACTTCAAAACAAGGTTCAATGTAATAAATTATTACACCACAGCCCTTTTAAAAGGACTGCGGATCATCAGACTTTACTTCGAAACAAAAAATGAAAAGAAAATTTATCTCTCTTTATATATTTATATATATATATATATATATATATATATATATATATATATATATATATATATATATATATAAAGAGAGAGAAAGAAAATTTGCTCTGTGTACTCTTAATCACGCACTTCGTGCTTACTCTCCATAACTTGCTCTCCCCTTTCTTCAGCACACACACACACACAGTAATAACGTATTTGGCGTCTTAGCCGCATCCCTTTTATTACTGCCACCAGGGTGGGACCCTACTGCACTTCCGTCTCCTTAACTTTGCTTTCTCTTCATCACTTTTAACTCTTTTGAAGCATTTTTCTCGCGGCTGTTGTGGGATGTGAACGCTCTCACGTTCACCCAATGCGACAGGCTTTTTAATTTCTGTTTATTTTCACCTTCTTTCTTTCTTTCTTTCTTTCTTTCTTTCTTTCTTTCTTTCTTTCTTTCTTTCTTTCCTTCCTTCCTTCCTTCTTTTCTTTCATTCACTTTCTATCTATTAGGTTGGTGCAAAAATAATGACGTAATGATGTCGTTTTTTGACGTTAAAAAATACGTCAAAAAACGACATTATTACGTCATTATTTTTGCACCAACCTAATATATATTTTGTGCTTTCGCTAAAAGACGAAAAGAAAAAGAATAACGGGAAGGAAAAAAAATAAAAAGAAAGAATATCGTGGAAAAGAAAGAAAAAAGGAAATGGAAGAATATGGAAGAATATGGCATTAAAGAAGTTGTGAGGAAAACAAAAGAAACTAAGTAAATATTATGACAAGAAAAAAAGAACGAACGAAAAGTAGAAAAAGCATTAGAAAAAATGAAAAGAAAACTAGAAAGAAATGAAAGAAAGTTTTAAAAAAACAAAATAAGAAATATGAAAAAGAAAAGGAACATAAAAGAAAGGACTAAAATAAAAGTTAAGAATACGAGATAGAAAAAAGTAAAAGATAAAAACAAATAAGAAACGAAAAGGAAGGAGGAAAGAGAGAGAGAAAGAAAAGAAAAGAAAAACGTTATACGAAAGAAAGGTAGTAAAGAAATAGAGAAGAAAAGAAAAGATTAATATGAAATAATATAAAAGAAAAAATATAGAAAGAAAAGAAAGTAAATAAAAAAAAAAAAAGTAAGTAAAAAAAAGTATAAATAAAAGGAAAATGAAAAAAAAAGGAACGGAAACGAAAAGGAAAAATTAAGACTACAAAATAGAAAAACGAAGAAAGAAAGAAAGAAAGAAAGAAAGAAAGAAAGAAAGAAAGAAAGAAAAAGAAAGAAGGAAATAAAGAAAGAAAAAAAAGAAAAAGGAAGCAGAAACATAGAAAAGAACTTACGAAGAAAGAAAGAAAGAAAGAAAAAGAAAGAAGGAAAGAAAGAAGGAAAGAAAGAAGGAAAGAAAGACTACTTTTTTTCCATTACATTATTACATTTACATACTTTATTTTTTGATTATTAAAGTTTGTATATCCAAGTTTAAATTTGACAATATTTTAATCGACATGTCTTAAATCAAAGATAAGCAAGAACTTTTAATGTTCAAAATTACATCTGATGTTTTTATACATTGTAACAAATACGGAAATTTAAGAACTTCTATGCCAGACTTTGGGGTATCGCGACATGGTTTAATGGTTGACAACCTTGTCTCGTTAGTTTAATTACGATTGAGTAATGAATTTGGTCCCATACCTACAGACTTGTGATACATTTGAGATAAGTTTTGTAAGGCAAAATCCCGAAGAATTGCTACAAAATTAGGTATATGTCAAGTAAAAGTCGGTTAGCAAACATTAAAAATGTAAAGCGGGCGCTGTTAAGTGCCAAAAAGATATACCGACGAAATATAAAGTCAAATTCTTTAACGGTTTTTCAAAATTATCGATTCCAAGTTCGTAACTAAAAAAATAACTTTCATTTTCTTTATCTTTTTTTATTATTCACAAATGATTGAATAGGACAGATCGATTTTGGAACCGTCGTATTGCACTCAATTTGAACATTGAAGTTCGTTATGCTAGATAATAACACAAAATACCTTTTTTTCCAAATCGTCACCGGTTTTTAAGGAAATGAATTTAAAGATTAATTTTAGGTTCATAATTAGAAGGTTGGAATTTCATTCCGGTGATCAGAAAAAAAAAACCTTATATTAAAGTCTTATAAAAATTATAATTGAAATATATGCAATTACTTGGTTTGAAATTGAAAGTGAAAATAAATTCAATAAACACCTGTAATATCTTCAGCAAGGTGCAGAGAATGAAGCAAGTCAACTGAAATATAGAAAGTTGCATTAAAACATTTACCGCACAATATTTTCGCCTTTTTTCCATAAAATATTCTTTTCTCAATATTGAAGTTACATAAAGTGGAAATGAGGAAAGAGGCTATAAAAATTTAATCCGTTAGATAAGTAAACATTTATTCATACTTAATTAGTTATGTTCATTTACAAGGCGAATAATTAAAATTTCAGTCTAATTACATCACAAGAGTGTAACTAAGTCTTGGTAAATATTTCAATAAAAATATTTTTATTGTTTTAGAAGTAGCCAGTCACAAAAGCGACACACTAGTCAAATTTGATTAATTCTCGTAAAATTGAGTTTGTAAACCTGTTCCTGCAGAAGGTTTTTCAAATAATGAACTGCAAGAGGTTTTAATGAATGGAACGATGTGGGAGTTGCCGAATTTACCTGTACATTCGCAAGGTATAAAAAGAGCAGTTAAATTAACTACTGAAGCTTCATAAATTGTAGCAAGACAAGCACATTATTATTAAATCATTGTACCATCAAATATGACCTTCATTTACTTCATAGTGTAATTACAGTGAACAATTTAGCTATATTATGCTTTAATATATTATACTGTACAGTAGTTTTAGTTCAATTTTCAATAAACAATGCAACTTTGAGTACATTTTGTTTCATATTTTGATGTTATATATACTTCTATCTATTTTTTGTCTTTATTAATTATGTCCTAACAAATGGTTTAAGATCATTGATTCGCCTTTTTGTAATCTTTTACATTTTTACAAAGTTTTCACTTATCGAATACAGTAAGAAATTGCTTGTGATGATTAAGAATTAGATTCTGGTTTGAATCTATTTTCCATTCAATGTATCGAATACAAAAATACATAGTCAAATTTTGAAGTCAGCCTGTAAGCAAAAGCCTGCGGAAGTTATTTATTTCTGTACATTTTTTCAGACAATCTTTAAACTTGAATGCTCAGAATTTCGTAAAAGTTATGAATTTTTGATGTCAGTACTTATCACATCAAACCGCAGTTTTTTCACCGATTGTATGTTGATTTTCTAAAAGAAATGTGAAAAAATCAACCTGGCCTAGTGTTGGAATGTTAGTCCGTTCGTAAAAAATATAGATTCTTTTGTGACTAATTTTTGTTGATTAGTGTTCATTAGACTTTCTTAACCCGTGTCAAAATTTAAAATATTGATTTTTATCATTTTAGAATGAACTGCCATTGTCATAATATAAATAGAGTATCAAATGGATCCAAGAATTTTTTTAAAGGGTAATCATTACCTTGATTTTATTTATAAATGTAAGATTTGAAACTATACAGACATCATTGACGAACAGAAACCCTTCTTCTAAAATGATTTTTAAAGAATCGATTTTTCCATTCTTCTGCTTAGACGTAATAAATACTAATGAACAAAAATTACCCCGCCCCCCTCCGTCAATATTTTCCCTCAGTAATACTACAAATTTAACAACTACTTATTTTGGGATAATTTCATTCACTAAATTTAACAGCTATTATGTGAATCCTTTTTTTTTTCTTTCAAATGCCGTGTCATTTCAATACGTGGGGGGTGACTTTCCACAATTTCTGCCTGTAACGCTTACTCCTTTACTAATCTACTTTATTTTTGTTCCTCTTTTCAAATACTTTAAGTAGGTTACTGTTCTCCCTTACTTCTCACGCCTTCGATATGCTCTGTGAGTGTTATATTTGCCAAATCTTATTTCCTCATTAATCGTATCAGAAATGTCGGCTCTTTCTAACCATTAGTATTATTTTCCTTGTAATTTCCTCTTATCATTAAAACTTCCTTGTCATTAACATGCTCTGTCCATGTTATTCTCAGCATTAATATCTGTCCTACTAAAGTTCACCCAATACAAGACTCGAGAGCCACTCAATATAGAGAATTACTGGTAAAATTGTTTTAATGAATGAATGAATGGTGTGATATGAATGAAAGAAGAGATAGTAAGTGATGATTATGAAGATAAGGAGAATAGATAATGTTTGACTTGAAGAGTTTAAAATTTTAGGGTTTAAGAAAGCATCCTCGCAGAGGCGGGTGTTATCCAAAGAAGCAGTTCTTGTGAAAACCTGCTTGAGTGGAACTTTTTCTTAAATTTGGAAAACGGGGGAAATAAGAGTGATTCGACTCCGTGAAAGTTTTTATATTTGCATGCATAATTTAAGTGCCCTTGAAGGCACTACATAAATAAACTGGTCCACTCATAAAATATAAGGAAAAGATTTATGGGGAAAATATCTTTTGCACATGAATATTCGTTAGACATTCCTTAAGCTAAGACAATTGTCAGGATAAAGAAAAATATTGATTTTTTTTTTTTATCAATTTAGAACGGCGTTCCTGTTTATCGATCTAGTTGACACTTTATCGATATGTAGACCTTGTACAGACGCAACATTCCAAAATATTTTTTTCTTTTAAATCAATATTTTTCGATTGTGACAAGAATACTAATATACGAAAAATATTTCCAAAATGTGTTTATTTTTTTATGAGTGAGGAAGCTTCGATGAGGTGAAATTGTTAGCAAGCTTGTCTCGTTCGATCAATTACGACTGAATAGTGAGTTCGATCATCACTGGGTGCTCCATACTTGCGGCCTTGTGCCACACTTAAACTACGCTTAGTAAATTACTAGTTTTTTTTGTTTTTGTTTTTTTATAAGGCGACTAGTCTATTTAACTAGTACCCACTTGCATATATGAAGTAAGTACAAAATCGAATTATGAGACTTAAATAATGCAAGCCAAAGAAAAAAAATGAAGGTAAAATTGAGAATAAGAAAAAATAATACAAGACGAAGCAAGAAAGGAGAAATGAAAGGCAAAAATATGTAAAGTGTGCGGGGGGGGGACGACTGACAGGAAAAGTAAACAACGAGATGACAGAGAGAGAAGACAAAAGCGATTGGAAAGAGGGAAAATGAAAGAGAAAAATAACGCGAATGCGGAAGTGAAAAACACACACGCACGCACAAGAGAGAGCAAAAGATAAAACTGTGCAGAACACTCGTTGGTTGAGAGACTTTTTCGTTAGAGTCTTTAAGAAGTGCTTTCCTAAGCACTGCTTCCCCCCCCACACACACACACACCTTATCAGCGGCGATTGAACATCAAATCAAAGTGATACATGCGAAAGGGGATAAACGGGCCGTTTTTTTTTTTTCAAGTGTTACCTCTCGTGGATTGTTCACTAAATTCAAGAGGCAAAAAAAGATGCATACAAAGAGGGCGCAACCACTCAAAGACGCACAAACACATGGGTGTGTCCTTTCTAAGACACACAGAGTACACTAGCATGTGGTCGGCTTCATTATGACTCCCACAGTAGTCCCTTAATCATTTCAATTTTTAGGCAAAGGCCAAGTGGACTCCATGGTAGATAGATAGATAGATATTTATGAATACACTGAAGATAGATAGATAGATAGATAGATAGATAGATAGATAGATAGATAGATAGATATTTATGAATACACTGAAGATAGATATATATAAATATATATATATATATATATATATATATATATATATATATATATATATATATAGATAGATAGATAGATAGATAGATAGATAAGCGCATACACGCACAGACATATGTGTGTTTGTATTAGGTGTTTTTCTTTTTTGTTTCGGGTTCATATTTAAATATAAATTGCTAAATCTCTAGATACATTCGGCTTTTTGGCTTTTGGTTTTAGTGTCGGAGATTAAGACAAAGAAAACCACAAAGAATCCAACAAATCCTTATTAATAATAAAAAAAAGTGCTAAACTACAAATATCCGGAGCATTAATTATAAAAATGAAAAAAAAAAATCAATAAAATGATATCAAATTTAGGAATAAACAATAAATATATTTCAATAATGATATTTATTAAATCAGAGACAACTCAAAAATATCTGATAATGGTTAATGATAACTGAAAGTCATTAGAAACTGGATAATTTATATTTAAGTAAGGAATGGAAAATCCAAAATTGATCGAAAATGTAGAAAAAAAATAAACGAATAACGAATCATTATTTTTCGATTCTGACAAGTGTCGCCGCTTAAGAAAAGTCTAAAGAATATTATTCGACAAAAAATCGGAGGAGACAAGAACAACGACTATACCTTGTCTCGTAACCCACAATTTGGTACTCAATGGAGTCTTCTCTGTGAGCCTCTTGCCATATTCGATATAAATATATATCAACTAACCTAGAAGCTGCTGGGCACTCAGGTTGAAATTGACATGCATGTCCATTTCTATTATTTCCTTGCATTTCTGTTGTATACACATTTCCTTCCGGGTCCCAACCAGAGACCTAAGCTCAGAAATGCCTTCATGACAATTTCTACAGATCATATTTGTGAAAAAAAAAACTAAGGTCACACACAGTATTATTATTATATTATTTCCTTTGATTTCTGGCGTTTACACATTTCTTTCCGGGTCCCGCCCAGGGACCTAAGGTTAGAAATGGCATCATGACATTTTCTACTGGAAAAAAATATTTTATATAGACAAAGCCCTTCGTAAGGTGTGGACAGTACTCTTGAGAACATTTTTTTTGTATCTCTTTGAGGCATGGACTTCCAGGAATCCTTTCAATTAGTCTACTGGAATCTTTTCAAACCAATCCGAGGGCTCCAACTACAACGTATTGTTGATGTTCCCATGTGCCACATTTTTTAGATTTCGCTTTCAAGGTCTTTGTATTTTCATAGCTTTTTAAAGATCTTCAAAGATACATTGCAGTCTGCAGGGACTGCCATATCAATAAGGAGGCACTTTTTTCTGTGCGATCTCTAATAACAATGTCTGGGCGGTTAGATTTGATTCTTCTGTCTGTGTGTATTGTGTAGTCCCATAAAATTATAATAGGTCTTATCTCCGTAACCGGGTCTGAGTGGTGTCCATACCACTTTCTTTCAGCTTCCTTCCCGAAACTCGTGTAATACTTGAAAATGAAGAAACCAACGTTGTATCACAAAAAAACCCAAAAAAAACAATGGTTTTTGATTATAACTAACAACAACCGAAAGTACTTTGACATTGGACAATCCATATTTAAATATGTACCTGAAACCAAGAAAATGATCCAAAAAGTTGAAAAATAATTGAATAAACCCTGAACAAAGAACATTCGTTGATCTTTTACACCCCCAAGGGACATAGCATTAGATATTTCGAAGGCCTTTGACAAAGTGTGGTCCAAAAGATTGCTGTTTAAGCTCTCTGTCTATGGAATCACTAGAGGAGTCTTCTCAATAATAAAGTCCTTCCTAACGAGTAGGTCTCTGAAGGTCCTTATTAATGGCCGATCCTCCAGGTCCCTAGCAATCAACAGGTTTCACTTCTCTGGCCAACCTTCTTTTTACTTGACATAAATGATCTGCCTAAGAGTATACTCAAATCACTTGTGAATATCTATGCCGATGATAAAATGATATATGGGTGCACCTCCAAAACTCGAGATGACCAGAGATGGGTATCTGATCTCTCATCCGTTCTTGCTCTAACATCTCAATGGAGGAAAAACCAAAACTGTCTCGAAAATCAAACTAATTACATTCCATCATTGCCGATTGAACCACGAACTACCACCAGTCATGATGAATAAATGTCCTGTTCAGAGTTCATTTCTAAATGCAGACACAAAAACAGTTTCCCACTACGCTGTCTACAACGGCATTATGGAAAAAAAACTAAATAAAATTCTGTCTGAATTTCTGGGATGTGGAGTTATCATTATTTAAGCTATTTACATTCGAACTTCACTGGAGAAAGTATCCAGTTTTAAATACTTGGGAGTAATCTTGTCTAAAAATGTTACCTGCAATTCGAAAATCTGCATACGGATTGCCGAAGCAAAGGCAGCGATAGCCAAAGTGACAAGAATATGGAGGAGCAAAATAAGCTTTCAAACAAAGAACAGACTGTACAAATCGCTTGTAGTCTCAATTCTCCTACATGAATGTGAAACGTAGACACTGTCGGCAGAAACAAAGAAAAGGATTCGAAGCGTTTGAAGAGAAAATGCGTGAGAAAACTCCTTGCTATCCTCTATTGCGAACATAAAACCAAAGAGTTTGTACGAAAAAAGACTGAAATTTTTGTGGGCCACAATGAACTTCTCGCCACTGTCAAACGGAAAAAAATGGCGTGGTTTGGACACGTTACAAGGCATGACAGACTGTGCAAGACCACCATGCAAGGCAGCGTTGAAGGTGGACTTTGGAGAGGATGCCAACGCCAAAACTGGTTATGCAATGTTAAACAATGGATAGGTATGACTATAACAGAATTGTTGATGACCAACATTGATAGACCGTTGTGGAGAAGATTCAGTGTTGCTTCTGCATTCGAATCCCCATTACGATTACAAATGTCAAGGGGATGATGACGATGATGACGATGATGATGATGATGATTATGATGACGACGATGATGATGACGATGATGATGATGACGTCGATGATGATGATGATGATGATGATGTGCCATTGTCCTCATCTCATCTCGGTCGTGTTTACTGAACTCAGTGGAAACAGGGCAAGCAATAACTGAACGGTACTAAGAATAAGAATTTGATGACATATCACTAGATGCAGGCAGTGGAACGAGAACAGTCTATCCTCGTAGATTAAATAAATGATTCAGTTCGGAATTCCTTGTAGGCTACCCGGATCGACATGCACCTGATGAAGGCCAAAGGGCACAACAGCCGAAACGTTGTGATAACGATAAATATGAAAATGATAGACCGTGTGTAAATAATGAAAAGACCTCGTTACAGAAATTCAGACAGAAAATAGATTCATTAATCGAGAGAGAAAGGACAGATTAATCGAGTGAGAAAGGATAGATTAATCGAGTGAGAAGGGATAGATTAATCGAGAAAGAAAGGACAGATTAATCGAGAGAGAAAGGACAGATTAATCGAGTGAGAAAGGACAGATTAAGCGAAAAAATGAATAAAAGTTAATATTGAAAATTCAATCAAATTTCTTTTTTATCCTAACTAAATAAAATGTCTATGCTACTCAATGTATTCCTAGATTTTTTATGTAACCTTTCATATCATGAGTAAGATTTATTAAACACATACGTCAAAATATCTATTTATTCTAATGGTTGTGTATCTCCTAATGCATCAAATATTAAATATATATAAAGTTGTAGCCTCTGTCTGTCTCTTTGTTATCAAACTCCTCCTAGGGTTTTCGAGTTAGACTCCCATAACCATATATATTCTGAAACTGAAAGGTACTTGGATAAGTATATTTCATTTTGATCCATGAGTATCCGGGGAGAGTATAAAACCCCCACTGGAAATTTTTTTCCCTTTGATTTAAATTAAATCTAAATTTGAACACGGGAATAACTACTATCCAAAATACAGAAGGAGAAAACCAGAAGATGGAGGTCATATCGGCAAGATCATTGAGTAATAATTGAGTAATATTGAAATGCATCATTTTTCTTCACAAATTATAACAATGACTTTCTTACAAAAAAAAATTGACACGAAGCAAGGCGCGGGTAATTTGGTTTGTACCGAGATAAGTAAGCATATACTAAAATTTACATAGTATAAATATACTATATACTATAGCATACATTTTTTTTGTGTGAAATTTGCGGATGAGAAGTTATCTTTATATATACACTATTTTTATTTAGACGATTGTCCGCAACTCTGTTGTTATCACATTTCGACCGTTGTACCCTCCAGTGTATATCAATCTGGTTAACCAACAAAGAATTCAGAACTAAACGCTTTATTTCATCTGAGACTGAGCAGTAAAACGAGAACAGTCTACCCCCGGAGATTATATAAAGGATTCAATTCGGAATTTCCTGTAGGTTACCTAGATTACACCTGAGGAAGGCCAAAGAACACAACAGCCGAAACATTGTGATAACAACAACAAAGATGAGAACAACAGTCCGAATATAAATCGTGTAAATAATTACAGTGTAAATTTTCATAGTGTAAATATACTCTATAAAGTGCAATGGATGAATTGTCGTCTAAACCACGCAAAAATGAAAATAACAATGTCGTCTTATATTAACAGATATATTTACCAAAATTATACAAAAATATCTTGAAATACTAAACAGTAAATTTATTCAATAAAATCGTCATTGGCTTCAATCACGGCCTCCGGACAACTTTGGAATCTCCTGCAACTCTTTTGAACGGTCTCTTTATTTAAGTTGATGAATGCTTCCATAATCCTTGCCTTTAGTGTTACATGGATTTTTGTTGGTCTCTCGCTCAACTGTGCCCCACATATAATAATCAAGGGGGTTGCAGTTTGAGGATTTAGGTAGCCAGATGTAAGGGGTTATGTGGTCGCAGAAATTGTCTGACAGCCATGATTGGGTTCTCATTTAAGTGGCATGGCACAGAGTCCTATTGCCAGACAAAGGGTCTTCCAGTAGCTACCCTCTTGACCCAGGACAGCACTACCTCCTCAAGGCACTTGATGTAGGCCTCTGTGTTGAGTTTGAGGACCCGTGGGCAGATGAATGGAGGCATAACGTCGCCGTCACTAGGGATCACTGTAAACACTTTCGTACTCACCGTATGACTCATCCAACTCTTCCGAATCCTCTGCACTCTTCTCAGATTGACACACAAACATTCTGAAATGTTCCTATTCGAGCACCCGGCGCGAATGCCAAGCAGTACAGCATGCCCTTTCCAAATTTCTGTCGGAGGGAATTGCGTCATGGCACTCTTTTTTCTCAAAGACGGTACCCAACTGACCCTACTATACTGTGTAGTCGACAAAATCAAAAACAGACAACGGGCATGGGCGAAATTAATAATATAAAATGGCGGCAATTTACCCATCGCACCCTGTATACTATAGTAAAAAATTTTATCTGAATTTCTGGGAGTTATTATTTACACTATTTACATTCAGACTATTACTCCATCTTTGTTGCTGTTATCCCAACGTTTCGGTCGTTGTGTCCTCCGGCCTTCCTGGGGTGTTTAGCTGAGTAATCTGCAAGAATTCTAAACTAAACTCTTTATTTAATACTGGGTGTAGACTGAGCAGTGGAACTGGAACAGTCTATCGTGTAAATGACTATAATATAAATACCCATAGTATAAATATACTATCGTATAAATTTTATAGTGTAAATATACTATATAATATAGTATAAATATATTGTGGAATATATTTACTATAACTGTTCACACACTATTTAGAGTATGAAGAGTTATAGTAAATAAATTATGGCTATATTATTGAAAAAGAAATAAGATGTGTTGATAATGTAAGAATTTCCTGGTAGTACAACGTTTATTGAAGCAGAAAGTGAAATCAACGAGCCGAGTTCAAGTTCTAGTCTAGACAGTTGCGTTCAATTCGAATCCGTTTTGGGAAGGCATGAATCGATTACTTCTCCCTTTCCCAGCTGTGAGTTAAATATTAAGGTAGATTATGCACTCTAGACAGTGGAGGAGAAAAAAATAGAGAAGACAAAGGGAGAACTACTCCACTCTATCTCCAAATAAATTCACAGATAAAAAAGAAAAAAGAATATGTGGAGAGCCGTGTCTGCAAACTGTAAGGCATTGAGCTTACATACGTATCAAGTATTTTATAACATTTACGTAATCCACAAACTTTTAAAGATCGTAATTTAACACTTTTTAAATGTATTTACGTACTTGATTCTGAAATCTCCAAGTCGTAGCTTGCATCTTAGTCTATTCTTCTTGCTAACGACCCTGCATTTTGTCTTCTTGCAATTGAGGATCGATCTTTTCATCTCGCTTTCATTTACTGCTTTGTCTTGAATTTCCTGCTGTTCACGGAGAGCCGAGTTCGAAGTTACATTCACTTACGGAAAAAAACCGTTAGCAAAGATATGAATCCATATTCTCTCTACAGCTATGGGTTAAAAAGCAGGACTTGTATCTAGAAAAAATAATTGTTGTTCTCAAAAAGTTGTAAATGCAATTTTTCACTCGCCAAAATACATTCTTACAATCAAAAAATACGTTCAGGCTTTAAATAACTCAGAAAGGGTTGATGAATCGTAAAAAAAATTAATTAATCAATCCTGCACTTCAGCACTCTTTTCTTTGTTTCTAACGATACTAAAGATTGGATTAATACTAAATCCTTCATAGAAAACTAAACAAAATTTCTTGGAAATAAAAGGTTGGGACCTCATCAGATCCAGCTGAGGTGGAGAGACAGCCCGCATTATCTAAACGAATAAGTCCGGTGAAGAGTCAAGATTTAAAAGCCTTTTCGGACTAACGTTTTCTGTGACATGAAGTGCAAAGATTATATTGAATCAATTGCTAGGTCTGCTGCTAGGAAAGTTGGTTCCCTGTGTCGTGGTAGACAATTTTTCTCGACAGAATCTATTTTACATATTTATAAGTTTACCATTCATCTATGCTTTGAATATTGCTGCCAGATCTGGTCTGCTGCTCCCGAAATATATACACGGGTGGACTGAAAGGTTCATCGGCTGACTATGAAGAAGTGGTGCTAGAACTGTGAAATCTTGCATGCATTAATGTCAACACTTTATTAATAACTAGCTGGTTTCTTTCCAGATAAACTAACACCTGACTGTTCAAAGGCTTCAAAAGTAACTAGTAGCGACTTCTGTAGAAAATGGACAAAATTTGACATCGCGGTATTATCAAGTCCCTGAGGGAAAAGAGTTTAGTCCCAAAGGACATTCATGCTGACACGGTTGCTAAATTAGGGGATGAGGCTCCAGATTTATCAACAGTGCAAAAGTGGGCAGCTGAATTTAGGAGGTGGGGAGAGTTTTGAAGATGACCCAAGGTCTAGATTTCTTGCGACTACCACCAGAGTTGAGAATATTATGCACAATGAGACAGCGAAGGTTCCTGCTCAGTGAGTGCCAAGGTCAAAGAAAAATCACGATAATTAGAAAGACTTGCTGTCACTAAATCCCCAACGAAGACCACATGAGATTCTTTTTAAACACTGACACCTGACCAAAAGCACACCAGGCTGATTAAATCACGAGAAAATCTGACATTGTTTGAGGCAGATCCAGTTGGTTGCTTTGGACGTTTCATAAGCCATGGTGAGTGTTGGGTTCGTTACTTTGAGCCAGAGGCAAAGAAACAATCCAAGCAGTGTAAACACCCCTCCTCACCTGCTCCAAAGAAGGCAAAGTTCGCTTCACCTGCAGGGAAAGCGATGGCCTGTTTTGGGGATGCAGAGGAATTGTTTTTATTGACTATCTTCAAAAGGGCCACACCATCAACGGAGAGTATTATGCTAGCTTGCTGAGACAGTTATGAAAGACTATCAAGACCAAACGCACAGACAAAACTGACGAAAGGAGTCTTGTTTCATCAGGACACAAGTCCTTAGTTTAAATGGCTGCTGTGCGTGACCGTAGCTTCGAAACGTTTGATCACCTTCCCTATTCACCTGATTTGATTATCATTTGTTCCCCAATATAAAAAAAAACACTTAGCTGGGAAACAGTATCACGATGACGATGACTTTATATCTGCTGTTGATGACTTTTTGACCAACTGGATAAACATTCCTCTTTGAATAGTCAGATGTCAGTTTATCTGGAAATGCAGTTATTGATAAGACGAGTTGAAAATAATGCATGCAAGATTTCACAGTTCTAGCATCATTCTTTCAGTCCACATTCGTATTTAAAGATTCTTAATAAAAATCCAAAGAGGAATTTTATTGGTTCTCACCTGGTTTCCCGCCTTTGTTTACTTTCCCATCTCCGTAATGAGAATTCGCTGTACCTTTTCTATAAATATTTTCATGGCAATTGTCCTGATGAACTTTCCTCTACGGTATCTAGAATTTATGAATTTAAGCACAGTACCAGAGAGACTGCATGGTCTCATATTTTGCACCATTAAAATGGGTAGATATAACCGTAAGTTCTATGCTAAGATTTTCTTCTCTCGCTATTCTCGCTAGTGGAACTCTCTTTCGGCTTCTTGCTTTCCAGTCAAATTTCATCTTCAAAAATTTGAATTCATTGTCAATCGTCACCTTCTGTCTTCTTAATTCTTGTTTTTTTATTGTTCGCTCTCCTTAATAGTATTTTCTCATATTCTCTATTAGTAGTGGATTTATTGCCTTGCTTGGGGTGAAATGATAAATATATATTTTTTCTTTTTTAACCATAACGTGACAATTTCAGCAGAAATAGCGAAGAACCAAAAAAAAAAGTTGGGTGGATTTCAGAACTTCGCCTTAAAACCGAAGAAATTGTAGAATACAAATGCAGGTTCTAAGCTATTTTAATTGGATAACTAGGAAAAATTCCAAAAAGTTTAGAAGCGAAATTCGAGGAAATGCTATTTCAAGGGGAGGAATTAAACTTATCCAGGCCATAGCAGAAAAGAATCACAAAGAAAGGTCAAGATAATTAGAAAGACTTGCTGTCACTAAATTCCCAATGAACACCACATGAGATTCTTTTTAAACACTGACAATTGACTTGCGCAACTTACGAAACTCAATAAACGAGGATCAATGTTATTTTAACTTCTAAGGTTCGGAAAACCAAACAGCATTTAAAAGTATACAAAAGTTCGCAGCTTTCTTTCTTTTGAAAACTAATGACCAAATATATAGTTGAAGACAGGCTTTTCGCTGGAAACATTTGCACACAGCTTTTTTTCGTTCTTTTTTTTTTTTTTTTGCGATAGAGATTTGAAGAAATACGTCAATGTACGTATTTCAGTATATAAATCTTTGTGTGTAAATCGATATGCAGACTATATATATATATATATATATATATATATATATATATATATATATATATATATATATATGTTTGTGTAACTATGTGCATATACGCGTTTTAAATCGATATAAAGGTAAATACAATATATATCTATAATGTGACGTGCATGATTAGTTAGCCACTGACACGTGCTGTTTATATAAAGACACAGCTGAACGCCGAATAAATCGAATTTAATATCATAACTATATATATATATAGAGAGAGAGAGAGAGACAGAGACAGAGACAGAGAGAGAGAGAGAGACAGAGAGAGAGAGAGACGGGGAGAGAGAAAAAGAGACAGAGACGGAGAGAGAGATTCTTTTTAAAGACCGAAGTGGACTGTGCTTACACGAGCCAAAGACTGAATGCCTTGAATCGAAGTCACAAAAACTAAGAGCGAAGACACCCCGCCATTGTTCGTAACGCGTTCCTTGTGTTTACCTACTCTGTCGGAGTGTTCGTACGCACCAGATGGAGAACACTGACGCCGTTCAACGGCCAGGTGGAAATGGCGGTGGACGAATGAGGCGGCTGATCTTAGGATAGCACTGGAAGAAGATAAAATGAGTTGTTACTGGAAGAAGATGTAACATGGATGGAGGAAAATTACTCCAAATAATTAGAGTTACAGATAAAAAAACAAAACAAAAAACAATCTAATAAATGCTAACAATGACGATAGATAGATAGATAGATAGATAGATAGATAGATAGATTGATTGCATAAATTCTCGGAGAATTTTAGGATGAACAATTACTTACATTAATTTAATTTACTCATCCGCAGATGAATTGAAAATGAAATTACCTTTTTTATTATTTATTTGGTCGATCGAGGCTCGGACATTCATGACTCTATCTCGCCAACAGCGTGGCATCCTGTGTCATAACATAGCTGGTCAATGTTGGTGATTACTGGGCGACCAACCCGTCTTGCTCCATGGCTAGGTGTCCAGAACAAGCAAGTTCTTGTTATGCTCGCCAGCAGTGTCCTGCAAAGCCCATATTGCGTTCGCGTAAGTTTATAGAAATATCAGCTGTGATTTAGTTAGATGTTGTTTCCAAGATATGTATAGCTCTCAGCGCTTCAATCGATACATAGACGGGCTACTACCTTTTATCTTACCCAATTCTAACCGACATAATGTGGTGTACGTAAACCTTGAGAATAAATAAATAAAAAATCGACTTGAAATTAACTTAAATTGAATAATTAAACGAGAAACAAAAGGGGAAAATATTTATAAATTTTACATGTAGTCACTAGAAGAATTACAACTCTGAATTCACAACCTCAGCAGGGATGTTTGGGAACATCTTGGGGCTACAATCAAATCATTTGTGCAGAGTAATCTGGCTTTTTTGTTCCTGGAATTCTTGGATTCTGATACGTCGAAGACGATACAAAAATTCATTATATACGTATAAAAATACATACACGCACACAAAAACACACATATATGTATGTATGTGTGTGTGTGTGCCCGTAATACATGGGTGTATGCAGTAATGTATCCGTTATCAGCAAAGATAAGAAAATCGGCAAATATCAAAATTTTGAATTCGGTCTCATTTCGCGCAAAGGTTCATGGGAAGGGAATAAGTATATACATGAATGTATGTGGTAGTGTATAAGTTATCAGCAAAGATAAGAGAATCAGCAAAGATAAGAGAATCAGCAAACTGGGTTGAAATTTCTCAGCTCATATTTGCTTAGTGCGAAATGGGGTTAGGTTAAAATGGAATCTACGTCATTCTGCTTTATTCAAAAATGATCTAACTATTGAATTTTAATAAAGCTTTTGCGGTTTATATAAAAGAGAATATATATAAATATATGTATGTGTGTTTAATCATTTCACCCCAAGCAAGGCGGAAATGCTACTAGAGGGTTACAGAGGGTGAAGGTGAGAGGAAAAAGACTGAGTATAGGGAGGATTGAGGAAAGGATAAAAGCTGAACGGGATTCAAGAAGATAGAAGATGGCAATTTACGTTGCATTTAAATTTTTAAAGATTGTAGGGAACACGAAATCAAAGAAACAGACCGGAAATTCGAGAAAATAAACTGTTGGAGTAGAAGTCGCCGTTGAATTTAGCTATTTTAATAGTAAACGGGTGGAACCTACATGCCAATCAAGTATCACGCTTATCGCTATATATATATATATATATATATATATATATATATATATATAAGGATATTACACCTAAAACATCTCAAAATCGCTACACAATTGTAGTCGTGTTTCGATGAGTATCAATGCATCTCATCAGGTGATTGTAAATTACTGTCGAGTGAACGATTTATTTAGATTTTAAAGCAAAATACAACCTCTTTTTATGAAAAAAATGAAAAAAAAGTGGTGGTATAAGGTTTGTGGGCTTTAGTCTGATCAACCAATAAAATATAGCCCCCGTTAAATTTAAAAAAGAAAATAAAAGAAGCAAAAATTAAAAAGAATTATTTTTCTAAATGGGTCATGACCCGTAGATTGACAGCTAATCGCAGCACAAACATTAAACAGGAGAGGATGTTAATGGGTACATATATTATACACATTAGATAATGCCATTTTCTAAAAAAAATGAGGTGGAGTGGTAATTTAACAAAATGCTAAACCTGTTATATGCTTTGTGAGTTTCCCACAATTTTTTTTATAGTTGATAAATAAATAGCTTCTTTAAGAAACCAGTAAATAATAATTTAAATGTATAGAATTACTTGGTAAATTAATATGTAACAGTTGACTAAAGTTTCTTTATATAAGATGTTAATAAAAATAACCAATCAATGCAAAATGTCAAAAATACCAACCAAATACCAATACATCCATGCAAGATGTTATTAAAACTACCAGGAGATTAATACAAAATTATATTAAATCCAAATTAATCTTAGAAATAGAATATATGATGCAACACAGTTCAACTAAAATCTAAGAAGAAGCATTGTCAAATTCCAAATCTAACTAAATTGTAAGGTAAACGGTAGACTGTGTTTACAATTTACCATTGACTCGGATCTTTGGTTTAATAAAGCATTTTTATCAAAGAACCTGATAATTTCCAATTTTTCACGTAAACACAGAAAACAGGGTTCAAATAAGGATCTATATGCCCTTCTCATCTTTAAAATTTTCTGTATATGGCTTATTTTTCTTTATGTTTCTTCGCTTAGTTTAAATTTAATGTATGTCATATTTGACTGGTTTATCTGAGTAAAGCCCAAAAACCTTATAATCCCCACTTTTTTCTTTTTTTCTTAAAAAGAGTTTGTATTTTGCTTTTAAATCTAAATAAATCGTTCACTCACCAGTAATTTATAATCACCTGATGAGATGCATTGATATGCACCGAAACACGACTACAAATGTGTAGCAATTTTGGTGTTTTCGGTTTAATATCCTAGAATAAATAATATTGTTCTACTTTGTATTGAGCCCTCTTTTAAATTAAATATTACGAACGTTGGAGTTGATCTCTATTCGTTCTCATCTTACCTGGACATGTGTGTGTGTGTGTGTGTGTGTGTGTGTGTGTGTGTGTGTGTGTGTGTGTGCAACGTGTGAAACGTGTTTGAGTCAATGGTTGGCAGAACAGAGGCAAAGACGGTAATGAGACAATGGAACATGACGACGTTGTAGGCGAAGGGTTGATTGAGAGTGAAGACTCAGCAAATAATCTTGGTATTACATTACATAAGTCATTGCAGTCGAAATAACACGTTGCTAAGCGTGTTGAAAATGTCAACAAAATATTGGGGATGATAAGAAGAAATTATGTGGACAAAAGTAAGAACAATTTATTGCCACTCCATAACTCTCCAGTTCGATCCGATCCCTGCAAGCATGACAACCGTACCAGCACAGGACATAGAGGTGTTTGAAGGGACCCAAATATTTCTGAAAATGATTAAAGGGTTCAGTAACCTGAAAATGAAATATTGGTTCAATCTGATCTAAAGACACGAGAAATGCGAAGACTTAGAGTTGCTTAAGTTTAGAAGACTTTAAAATGATCCGTGTTTTGGTAGATATTCACTTTAGGAAGTACTTCTTATTGGATCAATGCAACCGTTTCTCCAGAAATCACTCTTTCAAGCTGTAAGTTATATTAGGTTGGTGCAAAAATAATGACGTAATAATGTCGTTTTTTGACGTTAAAAAAATACGTCAAGAAACGACATTATTACGTCATTATTTTTGCACCAACCTAATACGTGCAAGGCTTGATATGAGGAAGTATTTCTTTACAAACCGGGTGATTAAACAATGAAATTCTCTCCCTCGTAACGTGCTGAATGAGTTTAATATCAAATTGACAAAGTACTAATGAAAGGGAAATTTTATAAGCTTCAAGGGGTTTACTTTCCCAGGTACAATCCTCTTTATCTACAATTCGATGCATTGGTATTATTATTGTTGTTGTTGTTGCTTCTTAGTTAGTCAGCACGTACTTTACGCCCAGCCAGCATCTCGCAAAAAATGGACTATTCCGTTTTGATCGGGAGGAAAGACTCAAAAGATAACACAAACTCAGTTTTTTGTTTGCAGTGAGAAAAAAAGCAAGAAAGAATGAGAGGTGATAACACACTCATGTGTGTAACACCCCCTTCAGTGGAATTAAAAACTTGACAATTTCAATCTTTTTTCATTTTAGCATTTTATTTTTTAAATAGTGACCGGCATTCCCTGTTGTAGTTCATATTTATGATTGTTATTGCAATATTTTGTTAAAATTGTTAAGCTCAAATATTTAACAATGCAATTGGGAATCTTCCATAACCGTACAACTCGTAAGGAGTTTATTCAATCATTAACTTAAGAATTAAGATTCATCTGAAAATTCAAATAGCATAACCGAGAAATTTTCACAGGTAATTTTGTTGTTGTTGTTGTCATTATTATTATTATTATTATTATTATTATTATTATTATTATTATTTTCTTTGATTTCTGGCGTTTACACATTTCTTTCTGGGTCCCGCCCAGGGACCTATGGTTACAAATGGCGCCATAACATTTTCCACTGACAAAAAAAAAAAAAAAATTACATAGATAAAGCCCTTCGTAAAGTGTGGGCTGTACTTGTCAGAACAATTTTCTGTATCTCTTTGAGGCATGGATTTTCAGTTAGTCTACTGCAATCTTTTCCAACCATTCCTAGGGCTCCAACTACAACAGTAATTGTTGATGTTCCTATGTGCCACGTTTTTGAGATTTCTATTTCAAGGTCCTTGTATTTTGACAGCTTTTTGAATATCTTCAAAGATACATTGCAGTCAGCAGTGACTGCCATATCAATAAGGAGGTACCGTTTTTGTTTGTGGTCTTTAATAACAATATCTGGGCGGTTGGCTTTGATTGTTCTGTCAGTGTGAATTGTGTAGTCCCATAGAATTGTAACAGGTCCTATCTCCGTAACCGGGTCTGGGTGGTGTTCATACCAGTTTCTTTCAGTTTCCTTCCTGTAGAAGTTGCAGATTTTCCAGTGCAGATATTTGCCCACTCTGTCATGTCGGGTTTTATATTCAGTGGGTGCCAACATCGTGCAACCTGATACAAGATGATCAATCGTTTCTGGATATTTATCACAGAATCTGCATTTTGGGCTGACACAATATTTTAGTATATGTGCTTGATAATTCCTAGTTAACAAGCATTGGTCCCGTGCAGCAAGGATAAAACTTTCAGTTTCAGCTTTCAACCCTGCACTACGTAGACACTGATGGGTACGGGTTTTGTCTACGTCAGCTTGTTTGGTACGGGCAGAGTATTGGCCATGAGGCGGTTTATCTTGCCATTGTTTCTGTATCTAGCCGGTTGCATTTGTCTTTGCTGTCTTTTTTAAGTATTTTGCAGTTTCAGCCGGTGTATTGTGTTGTACTTGCATTTCTGCGCCCATTTGAAACTCAATTTTGAATTTGTTGGCTTCTTTTATTACGGAGTAAAGACACTTACTACTTTCATGTTCCTTGACGCATACCATCATCCAGTCTTCTGTAGTTTCCAAGTATCTATGGAGGCCAATTGTTGTAGTTTTGTAGGACAGTTCTAGTTGAACTAATCCTCTGCCTCCTTCGGATCTGGGCACATACAGACGATCAACATCAGCTTTAGGATTATGTATGCGGTAGCAAGTGAGAAGCTTTCTCGTTTTGGCGTCCATTCGCTTAATTTCAGCTATGGTCCAGTTAAGCACATTAAAGCTGTATTGCACCACAGGGACAGCCAATGTGTTTATGGCTGATATTCTGTTTTTTTAGTTTAGTTCGGTATTTAGTACCAGACGTACACGCCTGTAGTAGTACTTTCTTATTTTTTCCTTCATTTGGGGGTGTTGTATGCCATCTCCTTCGCTAATTCCTAGGTACTTATAAGTTTTATCATGCTCCAGTTCCCTAATCTTTGTGACAAAATCTAAATCTATTAAGGGTGTTTCTGTAATTCTACCTTACTTGAATGTTACTTTTGCACATTTATCTGATCCGAAGTCCATACCTATGTCGTCACTGAAGTATTTTACAATATTGTGGAGGCCCTTCAACTCATTGTCGTCTTTGACAAAGAGTTTTTATTATTATTATTATTATTATTATTATTATTATTATTATTATTTATAATAATAGCAATAGTAGAGTAGTATCTTCGTTTTTTCTTTTATTCTTTATATTTATTCAAATTTTTTTCTTTTCCATTATTTTATTCAATTTTTTTCTTTTTTTCTCTCGTCGGAATTTTTCATTAATGACGCTTCTTGCGATTGTCGTCCGCAACAAAACGCAGCGGGTCGTCTTCTTGTAACTATTTTATTCACTCCATCTGGTGCCAACCGTACAATCAACCAAAATGCTACAATTTTTTTTTTTTTTTTTCCTATTTTACTCTTAACCTTTCAGTGATTCTTTTTCTGTTTAATCGCAATTTTTCATAATTTTGTTCTTCAACATTTGCCGCTCTTCAATCCTTTACATCAGGCTGACAGTAACAACAACAACAACAAAAATATTCAATGATGAATTCTGTCAGGTGTTGGATTGGTCTTGATGGCAAAATACTTCAAGTTTTTAACAGAGGCTAGTACATGCGTGCGCATGCGCTGATTCTCCCAATGCCATTCCAATGAAAATGTTTCTGTATTCCGTCTCAGCTTTCACACACACACACACAAACATATATATATATATATATATATATATATATATATATATATATATATATATAGATAGATAGATAGATAGATAGATAGATACACATGTATGTATGTATATGGTGGGGTTACCATTGAACTCTTCCTGCATTCTCTATCTCTGTCTATCTATCGCTAACTCACCCTGAACCTATTATTCTCTCTCATTTTTCTCGTATTTTCTTCAATTTCTTTTGAATTCACACTCGATTCTATTGCTTCCCTTGCATTTTTTAATTAAATTTCTTTAAAATACTCGCTCTCTCCTCCCCATCTCTCTCCCCTCTCTCTCATGTTTTCGAAATTTCGCGCTTTTCTCTACTGAATCGTTGCATATTACGATCTGTATTTTTTCTTTAATATTGACCCGTCTGTCTTTCCAGTGCATCTTTTTTTTCTCACGTCTAGCTCCCTCTCTCACACTTCCCCTCTTCTTGAACGTTTGCAGAGTTTTATCCATATCTACCTATCTAATGTCAATCCCTCACCTCTTCCTCTCACTCTTTAAATTTTTACCTTTTCTTCAACAGTCTCTCTCTCTCTCTCTCTCTCTCTCTAAATTTACATTTTTTTTTCCTTATACTTTTTCTCTCACTCTCTTCATCTCTCCCATTCTTGTCACCGCCCATACTGACTCTTTTTTTTCCTGCTTTCTCATTTACTTGCTTTTACATACTAAATCTCTATCTTTTACTTTTTTATCTTTTTGTCTTTTTCATTCTGTCTGCTTTAATTACAAACGATGATTTCTTATTAATCCAGACCCCGCCCCTTCTCAAATCAAGTGACATTTTTATTCCTCTTTTTAATTCAAAAGAAATAATCCATAGCATAAGATATGAAGCAAAATTACCGCTTCTCATTGCTTCGTGTCATAAGCGGTCTCTTGATAGAATACAGCGAACATGTGACGGGCTTTCGCCGAGAAAAACCAATCAGACGCGAGGCGAACCGACCGCTTCTTTCTTTTCCATCGATTATCGACTAATCGATCAAGCGTGGTTTTTAATGGAAGACTGTTTCTTTAAGAATGTTGAATGATGATTTGGTTAGCAGGGGGTCGACCATTTTTAGGAACGTGGCGTGCAATTGACAAGGAAAGGTTTTGCAACCGAACGAACTTAAGGAGGAAGCCACCCACGGAGGTGACAACACTTCCTGATGTCTCCACACACAATGTCGATGGTCAACATTTACACCACTCACTATCATATATCTTCATCTTCTTATCCTCTCTTTCTCATTCACTAACTATAAGTACCTTTATCAACCCCCAGTATCTTTATCTTTATCAGCCCTCTCATATACATATATATATATATATATCTTATAGATACATACATATTTACATACATACGTATATGTTCATATTAGATATGAATAGGCTTAGATAGATAGATAGATAGATAGATAGATAGATAGATAGATAGATATGAATAGCCACATTAGGTTTTCAAAAAAAATAGTATCAACCAACCAAGCTTAGTAGCATATTCAGCATAGATTTATATAATAAATCAAAAACATAGATAGATAGATATGAATACACTGAAGATAGATAGATAGATAGATAGATAGATAGATAGATAGATAGATAGATAGATAAGGAAAATAACAGATAGATGAAAATAATAGATAGATAGATAGATAGATAGATAGATAGATAGATAGATAGATAAGGAAAATAACAGATAGATGAAAATAATAGATAATAGATAGATAGATAGATAGATAGATAGATAGATAGATAGATAGATAGATAGATAAGGAAAATAACAGATAGATAGATAGATAGATAGATAGATAGATAGATAGATAGATAGATAGATAGATAGAGTAAAGGTTTTCAAAATAAATTAATATTGCCCAACCAAATTTAGCAATATTTTCTGTGTATATTTATATAATACATACACTTAATTTGAAGACTTTCAACAACAGTAATAACAAAAATGGATAGCACATGTAATTAGAATGGAAAATAATCATATAATCAAGATGTTGAAAATCCCGCTAAAATAAAATATACATTCCTGAAACGTTACTTTCGTAAAATTAGCAAATTTAAAGTTAAATTAATCTGTTCTGAAACAAATATCACTTACTTATAGCATAAAATTTTCTAGACAAACATTTTCGACCTTGGGGTCTTGTTATTTTCACCTCTTCATCGATAATTTGATGGCTGAATGTGTTCACAGGTTTAGTATGGTGCACCAGAATTCAAATAATTTTATGAATTCTAAGTAAGAATAGTTTTTTTTTGTTTGTTTTGTTTCTCATAATAAATTAAAATATTATAAAAATTTCTTACATTATTGAGTTACCTCTATAATAGTATTTCATGATTTAATATCTAAGATAATGATAATTAATTTTGTTAATTATTAATATTATATTAAGTTATTACATTTTTAATTTAATAACTGAGATAATAATAAAATTATTAATACATTAATAATTCAATTATCTCACTCAGTTATTAATTGTTTAAATTGATAAATAAGATTTTATTATCTCAATTTAATTTTTAATTTAGTAACTGAGAGTGTGATAATTTAATAACTATCTCACTCTCAATTATTAAATTTTTAAATTGATAACCGGGATAACATAATAAATTTAATTATATTATTTTAGTCATTAAATTAAAAATTAAATAATTAACTCACTCTCGGTTATTAAATTTTTAACTGAGATAATACATTTATATTCTTTATTATTTATTGCTATATTTTGATGGTTATGAATTGTTAAAGTTATTTTATTTAACTCGCAAAAAAGAAAAGAAACTAAAAATAAACTAAAAACAAATTAAATTATTTTTCTTAACTAAGTAAAAAACTAATAAATAAAACAAATTTTGCATGACACTATGAAAAGTATACTCACTATATAAAGCAAAATGAAATAGGAAAAAAACTTTAGAAATCATAGCTTCAAGATTTAAAAAGAAGCCTGTTGAAACGTAGGGGCGATGAAACACAGAAGTGAAATGAAAGTATTGCTCGCAGCCGAAAACTTTTATGTCAAAGAGTTTTCTCTAAGGGGGACAAGCCCTGAAACACGTGACCTTTTAGCCATAATATCACTTACTATGCACCATACTAAAAAATATGATATTTTGACTCACAAAAAATATTTTTAATTATGGTAAAAAGTTTTGGGAGTATGATTTGTATTAAGATTTTAGTTTTAGCTTAGTAAATATAGTCTTCAGTTTATAACTTAATAACCTACCTCGTTCTCTGTTTGGAAGAATTTTAAAACATTTTTTTTAAAACTTAAATAAAAATGAAAACAATTAATGATAATTTTATTTAAAAAATGCAAACAATTCTTGTAAACAATAATTATTCTTCGAATTTTTTTTTCTTCAGACAATAATGTCCTTAATATATATTATTTATAATAGCAAATAAAAGCCTATCTAATTAGATAGTTTTATTCTCGTTTTTATTTTACAATTTTGAGCAGATTTTTAAGAAGTTTGGAGTAGTTGCGAAAAAAAAATTGATGATTTACTTTCTCCAAGTCCTGCTTATAAGTAATATAAAACAATTTGCGAACTCTTTGAAATTCTACAAAATTTCATAAAATTAATTTGTGGGGTGGGGTAACAGATGTAAAAAAAAATATTTTCACCAAGATTTTCTAAAAAGGAAAATTTCAACAACAAATTCATTCATTCTTTGAAGAAGTTCTGAAAGTTTCATTAAAATCAGACTATTATTTGATTTTTGCAAGAATTTCCAAATTAATGTGTTTTACACAGGAAACTGCTACACTAAAAATGTCCATTACCACAGTTCTTACAAAGTTGACAAAAAAAAACGAGATATTTTAACCAAATTTAGAACAAGTTAGAAAGGAGGAAAAAATTTTAAAATACAATTTAAAAATACTTTGTTCTTTTCTCTTAATAATAACATAAACATTTTGAGGTTAAAACTTTGTTTTTATTAAGTTTGGGGCCTTTTATCATCATGCTATTCTGATTTTTTAGCGAATTATTGGAGGTATTAGGTTGGTGCAAAAATAATGACGTAATAATGTCGTTTTTTGACGTATTTTTTAACGTCAAAAAACGACGATATTACGTCGTTATTTTTGCACCAACCTAATACCTAATTTAAACTGATATTAATGCTAACAGTTCAGTTAAATTTTGAATGCTTCCTGTATGGAAATGACTATTCTTATCATTATTATATCAGTTCAATTTCAGCCCCAAATAAATGTTTTTATTAGAGATATTTACAATAACTTATTTGAGTGTGAAATTTAACAACGCTAGGATTGTTCGTCACATTCTTCATAAGTATACATGTGATAGCATAGTTTGTTATTTACTTTAATTTGTGTGTGTGTGTGTTTGTGTGTGTGCGCACGCGCGTGCGTGTGTAATAAGCCCTAATAAAGCGCTCAGAGTCTCCGCTCTAAAATCGTGACTCTTAGTTTCACGCTAAAGCGATCTTCAAACGATATAGATGTTTTTGTTCTGAAGATCGCTTTAGCGTGAAACTCGCAATCACAATTTTAAATCAGAGTCCCTGGGCACACTCTTGGGGTTTGTTATAATTACAGCCCTGTCTTTGTTGTTTTCTAGAGTCTTTAAGCACAAAAGATTTTTCTTTAGCTACGTGCTTTCTCCTTTGGTAGACTTGGTGTTGGCAGGGTTATTTTTTGAACTCTTCCTTTGCCAATTACTTGTTAATATATACGTATATAAAGAAGTATACACCTCCAGTCGAGAAAAACAAAAAAATGAAATTATTAATCTGCCATAAAAAATGTAAAACTGTTAAACTCATTGTCAGCAATAATAATTCACTTGCAAGATCCAAATTACAGAGAACCAGTGTAATTTACGAATTTTCATGTCCCTTAAGGAACTGTATTCATGATCAATAAAAATTCATAAATAATTATATTAGATATACTACAACATTCCTAACAAGAAGACTCACGTTATGTCTTTCTGACAATAGCTCAATCAGGTTTCATTTAAATACAAATGGAGACCTACCAAACTCCATCCGCAACATATTCATTGATAATATAAATATAATAGCCTCATCCAAATTTGAAAAGGTTAAAAAATAATGGAAGCATTATTAATGAAAACGAAAAGGCCAACATTCAATAACATCAACTATGAACACAAGCACAATATGCTAAACGTGTTTGGAAAATAACACATTCTTATAATTCTAGATACATACATAAAAATATCCATACATCCAGTTAAAAGTAAAAATAAAATCATCCTTGATAATGGGTAAAAGTATAGCCGAAAACACTCGGACATACAAAACATTCGGACAATTTCTAGATAATTTACGTTCAAGAAAAGAAGAAAATTATAAGAACACATGAAAAATGAAATAAAAAAACTTAAATAAAAAAAATCGTTTTTAATGAAACTTTTATAAAAGAGGGATTTCTGTCCAAATACACAATTTCTGCTCTTCCACACCCTTGTTACCCCCATGTGTTTTAGTGGATTTGCTGCTTTGCCTGGGGTGATATCGATTAAAAAATAAAATAAAATAGATAGATAGATAGCGTGTGTAAAAGCGAAATTGTTCAAATGTGTAACAGCGAAATTGTCCAAGAGTTAGAGTAGGCTCTGAACCGTTGTATCTTAGAAATGATTAAAGATATCTTACTGGAATTCTCCAAGTTTTTTATAACACTATTGAACTCTACGTTGAGCAATAAGAATTTATAATTACTCACTAATCTTAACAAAAGTATCGTGATGAAATCGATCATAAACGAAAATGACATGTTTATCAATAATTAATCATAGCTATGAATCGGAAGCTCATGAAGTATTGAAATAAGCTTTATATATATATATATATATATATATATATATATATATATATATATATATATATATATATATATATTTAAAAGAAAAAAGACCACTTTAAGGTACCATTATAATAATTTATTTCACCATATATATATATTATTCCAGGATCATTTTCCAATTTATTGAACATAATCTTCGCCCTCTCTAACCTTCTAATTTTCTATCCTGGAGTAACAAGGTGCCTCACAGTTTTCATATTCTTTTTCAAGTCTTTTCTTTGGACTGTCATAGCTGAAACTCTTCTCTCACATGCCAAACGTCTTATGGATTGAGGTGGATTTTTCTAATTGATCTCTTTAGCTCCAAGTTGAAATGATGAACGCTTTTCCTGATCCAGTTTTCTTCTTTACTGTTCCCTCTTTCTTAAAATTATCCGTCGTTCTTGGACTTTGAATATGGAAGTCTGAGTATAAATGTCGATACTTTTACTGAAGGCCTGAATAGTCTTTTTCCTCTCACCATTGCTCAGTTAGAAAGACAGTGCTACTGACAGAAAACGATTTTAACCAGATCTTTTTTAGCTGAATAACTCAAAGTGTTTTCGGTTATTCTTACGACAAATTATGTCAAGATGGCTAAACGATTCTCTGAAAAGCTAGAAAAAATGAGCATTCGCAACGAGGCAACGTAGGAATTAGTCAAACACAGACTAAAAATGCAATTCTTGATAACATCTGTAGTGACAGTCAACAGTACTTGATTTTCCAAAAAACAAAATAACAAAAATGAATTCTGAAAAAGGTTACCGATTGTATTTATGAAATAAAACAATTTAGAAGTTGGAATATATATATATATATATATTTTCCAGTTGCATAAGGTCTTTTTATTTTAACAAGCTTTCGTCTGTTCCTGCAGACATCATCAGGTATGGAAGTAGATTTTGTTCTTGTTTTTACTTCTCGGTAATAAGAGGACAACGAAAATAGAGATGTAATCCGAAAAAATGCTATGAGAAATATGTTATTGTTTTGGAACGTGCGGTCGCAACGCTGAGTTTGAATTTAAATTTTAAGGTTCTGCGTTTTTGTACAAATATAGCAATAAGAGAATTCTTTTTTACTGGTAGATTTTCCGTGAATATGGCAAGAACTATATTGTTCAATAATTACAGTAATGTCACACTTATTATCCGAGAGTTGCACGTTGGATCAGTTATTTAAATTTCAATTAAAAGGTGGAAATATAATTTATAAATTCATGAATCATTGATACAAAATTTTCGGAGTAGGAGGGTTAAAATTATTCAGGAACGGACGACGTCTCAAATGGTTAATATTTGACAGTTTTCAGAAGGTAGGGTTGAACCATATAGTTTTTTTTTCTGTGTCTACATTTCACTTTAGATATTTCTGTGTTATTATTTTATATATATTATAGGGTTTAGGATTGAGAATTCATTTATATATATATATATATATATATATATATATATATATATATATATATATATATATATATATATATATATATAACAAAAAGAAACTACAAAGTCAGACTATTTTTTATTATATTTTTACATTTTTTGAAAAAGCTAGTCTTGAGTCCTGTTCTCGAAGTTGTGGATAAACTGACCGAAGTTCACATTATGTTATTTTTATTTGAATACTTTCGACTATCGCAGTCAATAACCAATATGGTGTCTGTGTGGTAATTAGAATTTCCTTTTTCTGCGTCCTGGCATTCTTTTATAAGCTGTAAGTTTGAAATAGTATAGCGTGACGTTGTGTGCTACGGCTATTGGGAACGAGGCCGCAAAAATAATTCGATTTATATATTTTGTTTTATATATATATATATATATATGTGTGTGTGTGTGTGTGTGTTGTTTATATTCAAACATGTTTCATTGAATAATATAGACATATTATGTCTATTTTTATAATAACCCTTTCTATTTCTCTAATCATTTCTTGATGTTAATGTTTCGATCTCCTCCAAGATCATCCTCAGAGGTGAATTAAAAAGACAAACTCATTGTAACTGTGATCGTTGTGATTGTGATTTTTAAAAAAAATTAATTACTGTCCACTTTCATAATAGAGGAATACTTGTTGACAACACCAATATACTACACCACGAAAATAATAAACAAAAACCATCAAATTCTCGAGGCACTCTATAGCAGCAACGCGTTGAAGTGCATATAACGAACATTTAATGCCATTTTGCATTTCTACCAATTTCTTGTCAATTACAAAAATTCCATGGATACAACGGATAATTTTAATTTTTTTTTAAAATAATTGTAACAGAGCGCGTTCACGCATGTTTTTTAAAAATCACAACGATCACAGAATAAGTTTGTCTTTGTCTGAGTATGATCTTCCTCTCTCTTTCTCTTTCTCACTCTCTTTCTCTTTCTCTCTGCCACTCTATCTATCTGCCAATAAGGTTCTCTTCCCTCTCTCTATCTGTCTGTCTGTCTGTCTGTCTCTGTCTGTCTCTCTCTCTCTCTCTCTCTCTCTCTCTCTCTCTCTCTCTCTCTCTCTCTGTGTATATATATATATATATATATATATTAGGTTGGTACAAAAATAATATCGTTTTTTGACGTTAAAAAATACGTCAAAAAACGATATTATTTTTGCACCAACCTAATATAAGTATATATATATATATATATATATATATATATATATATATATATATATATATATATATAATGAAAATGCTTAAACACTAATATTCCATGGTCATAATTTATTCCATTGGAATCGTAAATACGATCCAATTCATCAGACCTACAAATTCAAAAAACAACTCCGGAAATAAAAATTAAAATTTAGAGAGAGTGTAAGTATGAGAGTGTGGGACGAATGTTAGAGCTAAAGAGAGGGGTAACAGACGAGAGAAGGTGGGGGATTAAAATTTAACAGAGAGAAGTTTTAGAGAGGGGAGTCAAAGACGGTTTAAGTGAGAGAAATATAAATGTTGTCGGATGTCTAATGCATTAAAGATGTAACCGGAAAGGATACATTTTGTGCTCACATACACACACAGTAGACGATCTAATCTTCAAGATCAGAAGAAGAGGGAGGGAGAAGAAAAGAAAAAGGGGGTGGGGGAGAGAGATGGGGTGAGGGTAACTAAAACTGAAGGGCATTTACTGAAAGGGCCGCTGTGTAATTAAGAAAATTTGATAAAATTAATATCGATTACAGGTTACAACTCAAATATAAACATTTTAAAAAAAATCAAATATAACGATTATCTAATCTAGCAAGGACCTATATTTCTATGTTCAAAAACACATGCGTACACACATACACAACAACATATTTATATTTACACGTACATACATATATATAGGCCTGTACACACATACCCATACATATACACATACATACATATATATATATATATATATATATATATATATATATATATATATATATATATTGAATAAAAACAGACCACGTTAAGGTTCCATTTAATTCGAAATTCAAATTAATTTCTTCGTAGATTATTAATTTGAAATTCAAATTAATTTCTTCGTAGATTATTTAAACATTTAGTTACAGAAAAACTTTAACCTCCCAAACATGCCCGTTAAAGTAACGCGAATTAACAGCATCTAAAAAATTTGAAAGAAAAACTGTCCTCGTGAAAGTAGTGTAGCTTCTTCCGTTAAAGTCGGTCTCCACCCCTCCACTCCTTAGCCATCTATATCTTGACTAGACACAATAAATTCGAACAACATCTAGCCGACACATTGGAGTTAAAAATTAAAAATAAGAATTTGAAATGCTACATATGACACATTCATATCCTCTTTCCCACCTCACTTCCTCACTTCGTTAATTTTACGTATACTTGATGAGGTCCGTCAAAAATGTGTAAATTTCTTTTCATTTTTCATTTCAATTTTTGGAAGTAAAGTCTGATGATCCAGAGCCCTGTTAAAGGGGTTATGGTGAAATAATTTATTACATGGAACCTTAACGTGGTCTGTTTTTATTCAAACATATCCGCTCTGAATATTACATTCAGCTCTCCGGATATCATCCTCCTCGGGTCTACCCATACGGATTACCTAAGTTTGCATAAACTATATATATATATATATACTAGTGTTTATGCCTTTTTATTATATCCTTACTCTGTCCCGGACATTGAGTTCTAACTGGATTCTATCCTCTTGGATTTATTTTTTATACAAATATATATGTATGTGTATGTATGAATGTATATATATTCATATATATTTTAGATATATGATTGCATATGTATGTGTATATTTACAACTAATATTATAAATATATATATGTGTGTGTGTGTGTGTGTGTGTATATAAATATAAATAAATACATATATATATATATGTGTACTTCCACAATAACACCAATACGCGCAATCTACATAAAACCAAAATTTTTTTAAAAATTAATCAGTTTGTCTGACGATCGCTAAAGCGTGAAACCCAGGGTCACAAGCTCACATCTATCCAACCATATATATATATATATATATATATATATATATATATATATATATATATATATATATTCTCATGTTTTTTTTATTTTTTACCCTTTTTCATTTTTTTACTATTGCTCACCCCAAAGCTCAAGAGCCACTCAAGGTAGAGGTTTATTAAATGCAGATATTGTAAAGGCGTATATCGGGGTAAAAGATGTGTCTATTATGAGGATATGTAGGGTAGTTAGCAGTTAACTCTAGACTTGAAGAGGTTAAGAATTTATTAGTCGGGGAAGTATCTTCTCGGGAGTCTGTTCCATACAGTGACAGTTCTGGGAAAGAAGCTGTCTGAGTGGAACTTCCTCCTTACCAGTGGAATATGAAGGGAATAACAATGAGTCAACTCAGTGGCCTGACGAGTCCTAGCTTTGAAGGTCTGAACTGGCGGAATCAAGGAATGTAGTTCACCCGAACGTATGCCATGAATATTGTAATAAGGTAGCTATCAATGCTCCATCTGTGGGTAAGGAGTTGTAGGGTAGAAAATAATTCATCACCCACATGTCCATGTAAACGCTTTTGAACTCTGTAGAGACTGGAATGTGAGAAAAGGTCAAATCCCTTCATCCGTTTCTCTTTTCTTTATTTTTCTTTTTTCACATACTCTCTCCATCCCCTTTCTTTACTTCTCCCTCATATTTCTTCTCTCTCGCTCTCTTCTCTATCTCTCCTTTGTCCACTCTTACTCATTTTCTCTTTCACTCACACCTTCTCTATTTCTCTCCCCCCTACTCTCCATGAGCCTCTCCTTTCCTATTCTCTCTATCGCTCTCTCTATCTATTTATCTATCTCTCTATCACTCTCTCTCTCTCTCTCTCTCTCTTCCTCACCCTAATCTAATTAGATATACGAGACTATTCGGAACCCGTCGATGGTTGCTGTAACTCGAAATCACGAGTCATCGGGACCGAGGGTTTGTGTGGTGTACCTGGTCCATTTTAAACTGGTGAACTCGCCAGATTAAGAGCTCTCTCGCAGAAAATGTAAATAACGCTCGCTCAGCATAGTTGCAAAATAAAGCACATGTTGGCTCTGTGAGAGTTGGACAAACGCCTGAGTAGGCATCAACCCTAGCCGACATATATACTCGAATACACAATCATACCCTATTTATATATCCATCCATAAAGACATGTATGCGTGTCATTTTCACGTCTCTATTAAAGAGTCACGTGTTTCGTAAGTGTCATCTGGAAGAGTTACGTCTCGAGCAAATGATATTGGAGTTGAGAAACTTGACAAGAGTTGTTTATTCTCACGAATCCTTGCCATTGGCTAGGGAAGAACGGTCAGCAACAGCAATTTTTATATCACCGATTATCAAAGGTTTGAGGTGGGGCATTTGTTAAAAATTAGTTTTTATGATTTATATATATATATATATATATATATATATATATATATATATATATATATATATATATATATACATATATATATATATATATATATATATGTGTGTGTGTGTTTTGCTCGTTAAAATACGAAAAAGAAAACATCACACTTTAAAGCACAAAGTTGATAAGTAAATACGTAAGTAAATTGAAAAGTATCTAAACATTTAAACGACTGGAAGAAAGAGAGATAAAATATTAAAAAAAAAAAAGAAACGTTGATGAAAACGAATGATTGTACAATGTTAGGAAGATCACGTGACCGGACAATGGCCGTTCGTCTGTCTTTACAGGCTGATGTTTGACGAAGAGAAAACTAAGAGCAGTGGCACGTGACCACAAAGGCGGGCTTTTCTATTCCCATCCACGTCTGTCAGTTTTATTTGCTGTCTCTTCACGTGTTCGTCTGCAATCAGGTTTTTCGATTTGAAGAGTTAGAGAACGTTCGCATGTCAGTGTTTCAACAGTTTGTTTCTGGCAGTTTTCGTCGTAGGGAGAGAGAGAGGGAGAGAGAGGGAGAGAGAGAATGGGGTAAACACTGATTAGAAAGGAAAGACGAGAGTGATAGATAGATAGATAGATAGATAGATAGATAGATAGATAGATAGATAGATAGATAGATAGATTTGAGCAGACAGACAGATAGATAGATAGATAGATAGATAGATAGATAGATAGATATGAACAGACATATAGATAGATAGATAGATACGAACAGACATATAGATAGATAGAAAGACAGACAGACAGACAAATATGAACAGTGACATAGATACATAGTTATCTATTGAATGTTTTTGTCAGAATTTCTACTGGACTGAAAATACGTTACATTCTCACGTCTTTTTTAGTTGTATTATTATTATTATTATTATTATTATTATTATTATTATTTATGTATGTTAAGTTTCGTGCTATGTATCCTGTAGAGCCGGGTTCAAACTATGGTACTTAGGCCCTATAGGAGAATTGTCATTTAGTATATGGCATGTTCCTAGCAGGTCGATCTTCTGGGCAACTTGTATGTTGATGTTACCTGGGACACTGTTAGTAAAATTAACCATTCTTTTTCTCCTGGGGCCTGGAACCCCGATTACTTTTTGTACAGTTTCAGTCTTCATTCCCATATCCTGTTAATCTCGATTTCCAGCTCCTCGTATTTGGACAATTTCTCAATAATTTTTATGGAGGTGTTTCTCTCAAATTGTACTGCTGTGTCAATAAGCATACACTTCTTGAATTTCATGTCTTTTATGATAATATCGGGTCTTTTGGTTTTTATTTCCCTGTCACTTTGAATTGGCATGTCCCAGAGGATAGTTACATCGTTATTTTGGGTAACTGTATCTGGTTGGTGCTCATATAATCTCTCAGTGGTTTCGATTTTGTGCTTCTTGCATATCTTCCAGTGCACATATGTCATTACCTTGTTATGTCTCTGGGTATATTCATCTTTTGTCAGTTCCGGACATCCTGAGATAATATGGTCGACAGTTTCATCATATTTTCCGCAGACCCTGTATTTCGGGTGAGTTTCATCCTTGATTGCGTGACAGTGATAGGATCTTGTTGCGAGGCTTTGGTCCTGAACTGCAATAATTAGGACCTTCTGAAGTGTTTTCTGTAGGTCCACATCTGCTTCTTTTTTTTATGTATTTTCCTGGTGATTTTTTCTTTTTTTTTTTTTGTAATTTTCATTTAGCCAAGTTTGCTTTCTGATTTACTCGTTTGACGTAGATGGTATTTGCTTCGTTCTTTTGTTAATACGATTTCAGGTATATTAAATTGTTTCTTGAAGAGTGCCGCTTTGTTGATGGAGTGAATCTGGTGCTTTACTAATTGTAGGAAAGGGTCATTGGTTTTTGTGAGGTACGCTTCCAATGTGATATTTGTAGTTTTTAAAGCTAGTTTAAGTTGGGTTAAGCCTCGGCCTTCTAAAGCTCTTGGTACGCAAAGCCTATCAAAATCTGACTTCGTGTGGTGCATCTTCATTTGGCTAAGCTTTTTTCTGGTTTTGGTGTCTAATCTTTTAATGTTATTGAACTTCAATTTGATAATGTTTAAAATGTATGTTACTTCGCGTATAGCTAAGGTGTTGATAACCTTCATTTTATGGGCCCCGTTTAGTTCGCTCTCTATATCAAACGCATTCTCCTATAAAAATCTTTTCGGATCTTTTTCTTTATAATTGAATATTATATTACGTCTCCTTCATTAATTCCTAAGTATTTGTATCTACCATCTTGATTTAGTTCCTTAATCTTGTTGTTGATATCAACGTCTAAATCCGTAGTTTTCGTTAGTTTAGCGCATTTGAAGGTGGCTTTGGCACATTTATCTCTATATTATTTTTTCCAAGTTCTCCATATAGTTTCTTGGCATCTACTTTAAAGATTAATGACAATCTTTCTTTGAATTTAGTAATGTGGTAAATCCACAATTTTTATTTTATTTTTTTTTTTTTTTATGTGTGTGTGTTTTTCAGTTAAAGTGACATGAACTAAAAGTATAGTCCAAATAATAGAGTAAAATGTCTTAGTAGATTTTTCCTGCGGGTCGATTTACTTAAATATATTAAATTCTACAGTATATATATTAAATCATAAAAATATAATTCTCCCTTCAAATATATAAATAATAACTCTAGCGTTGCGACACCGCACGTTGTAAAATTCTATAACTGCCAATAAATAACATATTTAAAAAAAAAAATGATCTTTTGGTATACACTGTATTTATTTCGTCTTGGAGTTTAACTGGAATGGAAAAATTACGCCCTGAAGATGAAAATGTGAAATTTTGGAAAATATTCGGCCTAGCAACATTAAATGTATCTGACAACTATTTAAACATAATGATCGCGTTATTCAATGAATTATTAGTAAGTTAATGCCTTATTAAGTCTTATTAGCGAAGAGATTTCATCATTAATTACATTAACATTGCCAATTAATTCTTTGTATAATTACCTCTTTATGATATATATATATATATATATATATATATATATATATATATATGTGTGTGTGTGTGTGTGTGTGTGTGTGTGTGTGTGTGGCCAAAGGTTTGGCAATTCAACGATGACAAAAACCACCACCCTAGATGAAAGAAAGAAAGAAAGAAGGGAGAGTTAGTGGATGTGTAGATACCTTAATCGTAATTGCCAAATTCAAATCCTGATCAAATCTGTTTCATTCACTTAGCACTAATACCCTTGGAAAAGGAATGAACCCATTTTCCTCCAGCCATGTGTTCTCTTTGCCTTTGGTGATAGTCAACTGGGAGAACGAAATAGTTTGACCGACTACTTTGTCGACCTGTTCGGATCACGAAAAGGCTAAGGAGTAAGATCTGCACCAATCCCGATTAGGGCCTCGAAGGTGAATGGATGGCATAATGCCTGCCCTTCCGCCAACACCTACTCCCGCGTCAGTTGCAGCCCAGGCAGATGGTGCGCTGCGTACTGCACTATCGTCTCCCGGAACTTATGAATACTAAGTGTACCAACTCATAAAAAAGATTTTATATTTAATTATGAGTGATGTAGAATTCATAATTATTCAATGATGAATAAAATTTCATTCTGTCTATATTCATGAGGTGATATATTGCGACTATTTACATTGCTGTTGTCCTAATTTTTAGTGTCACATTCATGGGTTCTCGACCGTTGTACTCTCCGGCCTTCTTCAGTATCTGTCTCTATTTCTGAAATGAGGTATTGTAACTATTTACACTGTTTACATTGATCAGACTGTTATCTTCATCTTTATTGCCATATTCACGATGTTTCGGCCGTCGTACGCTCTGACCCCTCTTCAGGTGATATACGTTGGAATTTCGAAACTAACCCTTTATTTAGTCCAGGAGTAGATTGTTCTACATGCCATGCCTTCTTTGGTTATCTCAATTTCAGTTAATTCCCTTAAGTAAATCAACTCTCCGAGTTTTTGTCGTCCTGGGTATGACGATAAACTACATCCGCGTCCTGGGTATGACGATAAACTACATCCGCGTCCTGGGTATGACGATAAACTACGTCCAACAACAAGGCCCCAGATAATGTTTTCGAAAAAATAATGTTGCCAGCTGTGTTTTTGAAACAATAATGTTGCCAGCTATGCGTTTTTTGGAAAAAATAATGTTACCAGCTATACGTTTTTTGGAAAAAATAATGTTGCCAGCTGTGTTTTTGAAACAATAATGTTGTCAGCTATGCGTTTTTGAAAAAATAATGTTACCAGCTATATGTTTAATAGTACTGTATATTTAATATATGTATAGGTATATGTGTATGTATGTATATGTGTATATGTATTTATGTGTGTGTATATATATATATCTTAATTTGGCATTAAATGACCAACAGTAGTTGATATGCCATAAAACCCAACCAACTAACCAACCAACCGAGTTTTTGTACACAATTCTTTGGGCCAAGTCACTTTTTGGATTAGTTCAACCAAAGCTTTTATTCACTGGAACATTCGTTTTGTTTAATATTCAAACAGCATTGAATATAATTAAGAAAATGTAGAACTTATACTTATATACCGTTTTCTGTATATAAGTATAATGTAATTGCAAACTTACGTAAATGTAGACGTCATTTTTTTTTACAGCCCCGCTAATCGAGTATAGCTTAACAGGGTTAGGGTTAGAAAGTGGCTGAGTTCAAAGTCTACCATGCTTGCGTCTTAACATCGTTAATGTGTGATGATTTTCTAAGCGTATTAAAGGAATACTAGATTGGTGGCAAGGTCTTCATCTTCATTGTTAATTTTGATCTTCAAATATTTAAATGCAATGTCAACAGTTATATTCTTGGTTGATTTTGTTTAGCGACGAAATCAACAACTCCATGAGTTATTTAATGCCGAAATCTAAATATTTTTAACACAATATTATGGCTTCAACTACAGATAAAATTGTATTGTTGTTTATTTTTATATAAAATGTATTCCTTGTATTTTTACTATAAAAATGTATTTTTATACTTTCATGTTTTGTCTTTGCTCGGTACTCACTATTTGCCCCTAGCTGGAACCCTAACTGGTGCTACCATCCCGGATAAGCATGGACCTGAGAATAGCAGCAATTAAGAGGTGGTTCCACACTCCTGAAAACCTCTAATTTATTGATCAGAGACCTTACTGCCGGATTTAGTTCATTATCTTCTGTCTTCTTAATTGTTATTCTTTTATTTTCTCTCCTTAATAATATATTTTTCTCGGATTCTCTAACACTCAGTAACCCCTTGCGTCTTAGTGCCTTGCTTGGGGTGAAATAATTTTAAAAACCGTAGCTTAGATGTGGCACAAGGCCAAAAGTATGGGGCACTGAGTGAAGATCAAACTTACTAATCAGTCGTAACTGATCTAGTGAGACAAGCTTGCTAACCATTACACCACATCGAGGTGCCCAAATGATTTTCTAAGCGTAGCTTAGATGTGACACAAAGTCGAAAGTATGGGGCGCCCAGTGAGGATCAAATTCACTATTTAGTTGTAATGTTCTAGCGAGACAAAATTGCTAACCATTACACCACGTCAAGGTTTCTCCGGTGGTTTTCAAAGCGTAACTTAGATGTGGCACAAAACCGAATGTATGAGACACCCGGTGAAGATCGAACTCACTATTTGGTCGTAGCTGATCTAGCAAGATAAGCTTGCTAAACATTACACTACGTCGAAGTGATCAACATCGTTATTGCAATCATGTGAAACGTGGGTTGGCCACAGTGATCACCGAAGCTGCTTGAGCGCTTTCATCAACGATGCTTGTGTCAAATCCTGGGAGTCAAGTGGAGAATGCATGTCAGTGATGTAGAAGTGCTTGAGAGGAGGCACTATGACAGCATTAAAGCAACAATTCTGATTTGTTTGTTTGTTTGGGTTTTATGGCATATCCGTGGGTTATTTAATGCCAAATCCAGTTTATATGAATTTTAAATGCCTATTTTGTATGGAATAAAAAACGTATAGCTGGCAACATTATTGTTTCAAAAACGTACAGCTGGCAACATTATTGTTTCAAAAACGCATAGCTGGCAACATTATGGTTTCAAAAACGTATAGCTGGCAACATTATTGTTTCAAAAACGTATAGCGGGCAACATTATTTTTTACAAAAAAACTTATAGCTGGCAACATTATTTCAAAAATGGATAGCTGGCAACATTATGGTTTCAAAAAAGTATAGCTGGCAACATTATTGTTTCAAAAAAGTACAGCTGGCAACATTATGGTTTCAAAAACGTATAGCTGGCAACATTATTTTTCCGAAAACATTATCTGAGGCCTTGCTGTTGGATGTAGTTTATCGCCATACCCAGGACGCGGATGTAATTTACCGTCATACCCAGGACGAACAATTGTGAAATATAAGAGTGTTTTTACTAACGGAAAGCGGCCAGCCTATTAAGCCGAATAAGGATAGCGTGAAAGAATCGTCGAACCTTGCAAACATCAGAGTACATAAGAAGAGTCGGAGATCCATGCAAATGATCGTAGCACCTGACAGGAGAAGGTTTATGATGGGAAGTTTGCTTTCGAGAGTTCCTCAAAAACTGGAAAGAAATGTCTTGATGTAGAAGTACCACAGATCAAATGGGTGACACGAATAAACTCACTTGTGAGGTTCGTGGCAGGATTTGTCTGAGTAAAGCAAAGGGCAATTAAAGTCAGATGCAAAGTCAGCGTACCAGAGATCTAACCAACTAGAAAATGGCATTTAGTACAGAGAATTCATGTCCCTTTTGCAGAAAAGTTTGCAAGTCAACGGGTAGACTGAAAGAACATGTAAACACCCACAAAGGTAGAGCAAATGACAACCAAACGCGTTAGTCCCATGTCTGTTAGCTTCGTACCAGAGATTTTAAAGGTGTGTCTGGGTTAAAGAGCCATATCAAGTCAAAACACAACTAAGTCATACAATGATACCTCGTAATGGTCATACTCGACAATGAGTTGGCAGCCTTCATGTATGTATTGTCCAAATATAGCAATACAAATATCCATTATACGACAATAGATAGATAGATAGATAGATAGATAGATAGATAGATAGATAGATAGATATGAATAAACTTAGGCGGATATGAATTGACTGAGATAGATAGATAGATAGACAGATAGATAGATAGATAGATAGATAGATATGAATAAACTTAGACGGATATGAATTGATTGAGATAGATAGATAGATAGATAGATAGATAGATAGATAGATAGATAGATAGATAGATAGATATGAATAAACTTAGGCGGATATGAATTGACTGAGATAGATAGATAGATAGATAGATAGATAGATAGATAGATAGATAGATAGATAGATAGATAGATAGATAGATAGATATGAATAAACTTAGGCGGATATGAATTGACTGAGATAGATAGATAGATAGATAGATAGATAGATAGATAGATAGATATGAATAAACTTAGGCGGATATGAATTGACTGAGATAGATAGATAGATAGATAGATAGATAGATAGATAGATAGATAGATAGATAGATAGATAGATATGAATAAACTTAGGCGGATATGAATTGACTGAGATAGATAGATAGATAGATAGATAGATAGATAGATAGATAGATATTCTATCCATCACGAAATCTTTATTAAGGTATAGTGTTTAAATTGTTCTATTTTATTATTAGTTATTGTTGTTAATCTCTTATTCTACATAATTTATAAATTGAACTTTTTCATATGTATGCTATATCTTTTAGTGATGTTCAAATTATGATTATTTCATGGTAAATAGAATATTATATATTTCGTTTAATATTTAGGAAGTATTCAACATAAACAGGAAAATGGAGCACAACATAGATTTTTTGTATTATATAAATACAATAAAATTTTAAAATGACCTACAGTCTGTTATTAACTGGAGCGAAGAACGCCCCCAAAAACATAACTTCTCTCCATTAATCATCCGAGAGACCTCTTCCTGCCTTCCATCAGGATGGCTGATGCTAACCTCCGGAAAATTGACTCGTTGCTGGTTAACATTGTCGGCTTACATGAAGTGGAAAGATTATATTGAATCCATTGCGCTGTCTATTGCTAAAGTTGTTGGTTCACTGTGTCGTGCAAGACAGTTTTTCTCTCCAGAATCTATCTTACATATCTATAAGTCTATCATTCGCCCACACTTAGAATATTCCCGACATATATGGTCCGGTGTTCCTGATATTTAGAGATTCTTGATAAAATCCAAAAGAAGAATCAGCAATATTATTGGTCCTGACCTGGTATCTCGGCTTCAGACACTTTCTCATCGTTGTAAAATTGCTTCCCAGTGTATTTTCTATAAATACTTCCACGATAATTGTTCTGATGAGCTCTTTGCTATGGTGCTTAGACTTTATGTATTTAAGCGCAGTACTAGATTGGCAATAAGGTCTCATCATTTTACAGTTGAGTTGATTAGATGTAACCGTACGTTCTATGCTAACAGTTTCTTTTCTCGCAGATCTCGTTTATGAAACTCCCTCCCAGCTCCATGCTTTCCACCCAAATTTGATCTTCAAAAACTTAAATTCAATGTCAATCGTTATCTACTGTCTTCCTGATTCCTCTTCTTTTCTTCTCTCTCCCCTTTATAATCTTTCTCTTTTTAATTATTATTTCACACTCAGTAACCCCTTGTGTCTTAGTGACTTTACTGTCTTGCATGGAGTGAATTTGATTAAATTTAATTTTTTTTTTTTAAATACAGTTGTCATCTTTTTTGCTATACAGGTAAACAGGTATAAGTAATGAAATGTTCCAAATTAAAACTGTCACAATTGCAACAGTCATCAAATTTTTTCTAGTCATATTGTCACTACTTAAGTACATTTGTCTAGTCGTAAAAAAATAAAGCAAAATGATTTTGTTGGGAGGCTAAATAATTTTCCTACTTGTTGTGGATTCCGAGATGAAAAATCTGTCTCCAATAAATGACAAACGCAAGTATTTAAGATAAGAAATTAAATGTATTTACGCAAAATACAAAAGGTAAGGCTGTTAGTAAATCCAGGAACGCCGATTAGTATTAATCAAAGATCGCTATATACAGTCTCGAAGTAAACTTCCTTAGAGTCGGTCGTGCTTGTAACTGTGACTTCTACCTCCAACTCAATCACAATGTCTATGTCCTTTCCACTCCGTTCCTCTTCTCTATATTCTGACTGACTGAGGGTATTTAACGGCAGCAGGTCGAGTCCACTTATATCAAAAAGGGGTGGACCGCATAATACTACTAATAATAATTTTCCTACTAATAATAATTTTACTAATAATAATAATTTTGCTACTATTAGGTTGGTGCAAAAATAATGACGTAATAATGTCGTTTTTTGACGTATTTTTTAACGTCAAAAAACGACATTATTACGTCATTATTTTTGCACCAACCTAATACTAATAATTTTACTAGATTATTAGAAATTCTTCACGGCGCGGTATTTCTCTGAATCGTAAGATACTGATTTTTATCATTTTACAAGTAAGGTGTCCTATTCATAATATTGACACAGTGTAAAATCGATCCCAAATTTTTTACAGAGTTACCTATACTTAACTGTGTTGACTACGAAAGTAAACTTTAAAAAATGTTATTTTAAATAAAGAATAATCGAATATATAGATTTCTATTTAAAGAACAAAAGTTTATATAAGTTAATAAAAGTACATATCCGTTTACTCTTCATTTACGATAAATAAATTATTACCCCAATATTTGTACATATGATTCCGAAAGAAATTCCACAAAAATAAGTTTTAAAATTCAGAAATTAAAAAAGAACGACCATATCAATGATGCAAGCAGTTTCAAACTCGACAATTGTAAACAATAGTTAAGTTCAATAAATCGATTTTAAATTGTATCGGTATTATCAAGAGGACTCGAATAATAAAATCAATATTTTTCGATTCTAACAAATTCTAATCAATAAAAATAATTCACCGAAAAAATTTTCCCTATTTTTTTTTTACAAGTGGACCGTTTTGTTTAAGTTGCTAAATCATATTTACAGTAATTGCGTCCATTTTTAAGATGTAAAATCCTAATTTAAAGCAATAAAGTGTTCATATTTTTCGTTTAATTTAAATGTGATTGTTGATTGATTGATTCGTTTTCTACGGGTTATCAACCCTTTGCAGGTTATTTAAAGCCAGGAAATATTTTAGATTGTAAGAATTTTTCTTTTGAGATAATAATGATTTAGTGATACAAGTTTTACTAATCAACCCATAGCTTTTTTTTTTAATCAAACAAGGCGGAAATATCACGTGGGAGTACGTGGGGGGAGGGTTTTTATTATTATTATTATTATTATTATTATTATTATTATTATTATTTCTTTCCTCCTTGTATATACATTTCCTCCCGGGTCCCAAAACAATCACACACATTTTACATAGATAAAGCCCTTTGTAATGTGAGCTGTACTTTTGAGTACAATTTTTTGTATTTCTTTAAGGCATGGACGGCCAGGAATGCTTTCAATGAATCTGTCGGAGCTTTTTCCAATCAATTATTATTATTATTATTATTATTATTATTATTATTATTATTATTATTGTGTTGCTGGTTATATGACGTTATTTTAATGTGGGGAATATTCTTTTGTCATTGTATGTCATTTTCGTCGTCCATACTTCAGATGTCCCATGAAACATTTTTATCACATAATGGGTAAAGAAACCTGACTCAATACATTTGAACTGAGTTGACAAATAGAGAAATACATTACAAACGATTGTAATTTTCACACTAAATTTTTGGTAAAAACTACTTTGCTTTTTGTTTTGTTTTTTTCTCCATTTAAATAATCATTAAATTATTATTCGTTAGATCTTATATTTAAGTCGGAACTTTATTTTTTGGTAAAATTTTAATACTTCTTCACTTCTTCTACGTACAGTGTCCCTTCAGGGCGTTGACGGTCATGTCTCTCCACAACATCCTATCCTTTGTAGCTGTTAGCAATATTTTTGTTATCACGCCTACTGCGTGTTCTACCAAAAGCTTGTTAGTTAGGTACGCAGTGTTTTTTGCTTCATCCCGCTTAGCATCAATATTTCCTGTGAGTGTCAAATTCTCCAAGACCTCTTTCCTCATTATGTGTCGCAGAAATTTAAATTGTTCTAAGTATTTCGTTTTCAAACAGGTTTGATTAAATTCAACCAACAAGGTCTGTCAGACTCATGTATATATATATATATATATATATATATATATATATGTGTGTGTGTGTGTATGTATGTGTATGCATGTATGTATATATATTTATATATTTTGCATATGGATGTGTATATTTAGCACTATATATATATATATATATATATATATATATATATGCAGGTAAAAATCTGTGGGTAAGTAATCCAAGTGAATCCTAATAATATAAAATATTAAAACTGATCCACAAAGAGATCTCAATGTATTTATTACAGAGCATATATAAATTAGAAGATCAATTTTCTTGCGGGGAGAAATGGTCATATAGATGGGTATTAAATTTCCTTTATATATATATATATATATATATATATATATATATATATATATATATATATATATATATTAGTGGCTATACGTATGAAATATGAAATATGCTGTATAATATGAAGAAAAACAGTGTGACGTTTTGTGACTTACAAAGAGATTAATCACTTGGCTTTTATACACACACACACATATATATATATATATATATATATGTGTGTGTGTGTGTGTGTGTGTGTGTAGATAGATACTCAATAAATAGGATAACTTCAAGTGACTTCACTTATTCATTGAGTAAATTTGTTATCTATTGAGCGATTGTAGGCAGAAGTTCAGCTAGTCTGAAAAATTCATATTTTCGTAATTTTCATGTATTTTCTCAGCTGTATTTACTATTTAGATAGATAGATAGATAGATAGATAGATAGATAGATAGATTGATAGATAGATAGATAGATAGATAGATAGATAGATAGATAGATAGATAGATAGATTACTGTTCTTGTAAATTAAAGCTCAAGTGACAGCAAGTCTCTTCGTTACTCCAGCATTCTTTTCACTTGTATTCGTGATTATTTTATTAATGTTAACGACTGGATGGTTCCAATTCTTTCTCTGGATTTCCTAATATTATTATTATTATTATTATTATTATTATTATTATTGGTGGTGGTGGTGGCGGCGGCGGCGGTGGTGTTCTGCTGATGTTGTTGTTTTGTCGTTGTTGTTATCATTATTATTATAGGTGAAGTATTCAGGTCGTCAATAAGATCGGGCGCAGTCTTAAAAAAAGAACGGGGTGGTGGTTAAGGAGCAGTCCAAAACAGTGCGCGCAGTTCTGTAGCACACGCTAACTTAGGCAGTGTTTCTTTTCTTCCTTTCCTCGCCTTTTTCTCTCATTTGTGTGTACACTGAAACATGTTCACACTCAAACACATTGTCCTGCCTCACTCCCACCTCAGTCAGTAGCACATGCTTACACTAACACAGTGACATGTGCTCATTTTTCACAGTGGGGCTTTTGTCAGAGGGATGCCCGCCTGCTTGCACTAACATCTGTGTCACCATCAATTTCTCTCACACATTTCGATAGCGACTCCGTCCAGGAAACTATAGCGGACGTCCCAGCCTAGAAAAGCACCAAGCAAACACGCCATGAACATCAGTTGTAGAAAATCTTGCATCCCACCCACACGGTACCTCCGTCGGTCCGACTGGTTCGGACTTGGTACCTGCCCTTCACAGACGCAACGAAAGCAAACTCTAATACCAGTAACACCAACACACCACATCCGAAAACTATGTCCACCAGGGCTACAGCCAGTAGCGGGAACATTCACCCGATTGCTGACCAACTTAGCCAAAGGGTGACAACAACAAGTGACAGGGTGTCACCAAGGCGGTTTTTGACCGGACTTTCTTCGCAATCGCCGTCACCCGTTTTCCACCCGAATCTCTTACCGCAGGGTAGCGAACGTACCCCTCCAAATTCGCCGATTATCAAAGTAAACACACCAAGTAGTATCGCAAGTGATTTAATAGGGACACGTTTTGACCCCAGCAATAATGTTGTTACGAACAGTGGTATTAATGCTGACAACAATACTATTACTAGCAATAAGGACTCGAACCTTTCCGCCTCTATTAACAGTACAGTTAAAGTGTCTTCCTCTCTGACAGTGTCCACTGGAAGCGGTACAGTTTTGGCCGGCGGTGAAATCCCGGCCTATGTAATTGCCGGTGTCTATAACGCTGATTTCCACGTGGGTTCGAACACAACAGACAATCCAAACATTACTAAAATTCTTGAGGTAAGTCAATCACTTTTATTTTACTTATTTTATCATATTTTTATTGTTGTTTTTGTTTTGTCTTGTTTTTTGTTGTTTTTTCTTATATATCTGGTTGGTGTATCAATTTGTCTTCATTAGAGATCAAGTGACAACTAGTTTCGTCAAAACGAAAGTGTTTTACTTTGTTCAGTATTCTAATTAATAGTTCAATATCCTTGGGAAAGGTATGAAACCACCTCTTCTACCCCCAGCTATGGGTTAATCAGTAATTCATTATTATCTAAAAAAAATTCTTACTATCTAAATATATTTTCTGGCTTTAAATAACCTGCAAAGGGTTGATAAATCATAAAAAAACAAATCAATCACTCCTTCATATTCTATCCCTCTCTTCGTTATTGTAACTGTTTTTCTGTTATGCTGCCATCTCTCAGTGTTTCGGTTCGAATTCTTCGTTGGAGGTTCTAACAACGGAAATTAAAAGCGAAACTTCTACGTCTAAATTTTAATTTTAGAGTATTTTGTTTTGTTTTTTGTTTTGTTTTTTGTTTTTTTGTCGTCTTCTTATTGCTCGTTACCGTAACACTTTGATTCGAAAAATGCCCGCTTGAACTTCATAACTTTCGCGGAATTTGTTTACATCTTAGACGTCGTTTACGCTATATACGGAAGCACATACATAACAACTTTCAATTTGTAGCCGGATTTTTAAAATAAAAGGACAGAAAAAGAAATTTACGTCTTTTAAACCCTCCATACTTAAATTGTTTTTCTTATGTCATTGAGACGATTCTAAAATTGTTGCTGAAGAAACTGGTTTCATTTTATTTTCCTTTTTCTAAATGAAGCTCACTAATTGATCAGCTTGAAATCAATCTCAACTTCTTTTCAACTCTTAAAATCTGGTTTCTGTTAATGATCGATCGTTACGCTAATTTCTACTTGAATTTATTATTTACACTATTTACATTCAGACTACAAACCTCATCTTTGTTGTTGTTACAACATTTCGGCCGTTGCGCTCTAACGGCCTTCATCAGGTGTATGTGGATCTGGGTAACCTACAGTGAATTCAGAAATGAACCGTTTATTTAATTCACAGGAGTAGACCATTCTCGTTCCACTGTCCACGTCTAGGGATATCTCGTCTTGTTCTAATTTTTTAGTGCTGTTCAATTACATGACCTGTTTCCAATGAGTCCAAGTACACGCTGCCCAGCCCAGGAATCTTGAGTTCAATCCTTAAGCTAGGCAGTGGAGCTATCAACAACATGTACAGCGGCTAAAATGTTACACGTAAACATAGAGAAAATTTTTAATTTATTGAAATGTTTAAAAAATTTCTACTAATAACATTCTAGTGATAAACGTCGGCTAAAAATGCTAAAAATACAAGTCATGAACTTCTTTTCTCATCATCCGCCAACAGAATTAGTCTATATGTGCGATTCCTGACACGTAGATCACAAACTAAAGCAGCACCAATTTGCCGAGGCACGTGATCGTATAGATTCTGATATGACGTTATTATTTTTTTTTTTTTTTTTTAATTCGCTATATGAGGTATTGTAAATAAATCACACTTTGAGCGGCATTTTCAACACTAACAACTTTAAACACGTGTTCACATTATCTCCCTTTTTATCAACACATTGTTGAGATTATAGCAGCAGCCACCACCCGGCATCCACGGTGACTTTTTCTTCTGTCGGGTGCAGTGCTTATGTTTTTAGTCTCATTTGCCAATCGTTTGATCCAGCACCAACCACGAACCTCACAAATGCCTCTGATGCTTCAATTCATCACACGGGTATAGAAATGATGTGTGCCACTCGAAGAAGAATATAGTTTCTCTAATGGGTCTCGCATGTCATTGGCGACGTTTAGAGAATTCTCTCGTCACTAGGTGTCATAAAATTTGGCTTAGTAGTGATTTAATAAGCGTAGCTTAGATGTGGCACAAGGACGAAAGAAGGCAGCATCCACTTACCACTCAAGTGTAACTCAACGAGACAAACTTACTAACCATTATACCACGACGAAGTGCTGAAACTTGGTTTAGTAAATAAATGTTTCGAAATGTGTCGTTAAGCATTTGTAAGCAGATTAGACTCACTATTCGTTGGTAATGAGTTTGCTTCGCACTGTGTACCTTTCTTTTGTAGTGCTACGCTTAAAAGAAATTTAAACTGCTTGAGCTTGCATCGTCTGCATTTTGTGATTTTGACAAGGAACATATAGAACAATTCAAAGAATCATAATTTTAAAAATGATACTTCCTATTTAGAGCTTCCGTAGAATAAGAATAAATTACAATTAGTTTCTTCTAATTATGCTGTTATTTTGAAGGTTTTAGATAGGGTTGTCAAAAGTTTAAAAAAAGAAAGACACACTTCCCGATTATTTCACTGTTTTTCATGAAAAGGAGGGAATCGTGGAACGTATATCTGTTTTCCCTAAAAATTATGGGAAATATATTTGGATACCTCATTGGTCTGTAATTAAAAGTAATGAGGTGTCCACCACAATAATTAGACCAGTATTTAATTGTTCACTTAAAAATGGCGGTGCACCATCGTTAAACGAAGCTGTTTATTCTGGAGTCAATTTGATGAACAACATACAGTGTAACCCGGATATAAGAGAAACCCGGATATAAGAGATATTTTATCTGGTCCCAAATTAGAGCCATACTTACCTAAACAAAATAGACCAAACCCGGATATAAGAGAAACCCGGATATAAGATACTTCTTCTCCGGTCCCGACAACTCTCTTATATCCGGGTTACACTGTATTAGATTTGATAATATCATTTCAAAGTAAGAAATATACTCTTTTAGCCTATATTACAAAGGCCTTCCTTATGAAAAAGTTAAAGAATGAAAATGATAGAAATAAATTTTGTTTTCTTCTTGAAAGAAAGTGAAAATTTAGTTTGCTATAGATATACAACTTTGTTCTTTGTGCTTATAGCAAGCCCCTTTTATATTGAATGTTTGTTATCCAACACACCATGTTAACAAATATCTTAAGGATTTAGGCAGTGTTATGGTAAGAGATAATTTTTATGTAGATAATTTGATTAAGACAAGTAATTCTCCCGAAGAATTGTTCTATTTATATAAAGAATCTGTGAAAAGAATGGTATGGAAGTTTAGAGTTACGTTCGTGTAACTCAAATTGCAAGGAATTAAATAATTGTCTAGAAAACGGTAAAAATTGGAGAACATGGTATTGACTTAGAAAAAATATCATCCTGTCAAAGATACTTTAGAAATTTCAATGGGAGTTTTAGATTCCTCTGCCAACACCAAAAGGATGATATTGATACTGGCACAAAATTTTAGTGTGACTTTGTTTGCCTCTGACAATTAAGGGGAGGATACTTTTGACGGATTTATGGAAGTTAAAATTACCTTGGGATCAGATTATCCCTGAAGAACATAAAAAATTTGGTTTGCTTTAGCTAAAGATTTATTGCAATTAAATAAGATTAATTTTCCGAGATATACCTATAACGATTCCCTACCTGCCAGCTTATATATATATATATATATATATATATATATATATATATATATATATATATATATATATATATATATATATATATAATGCGAGCGTCAAAGAGCGCATATTCTTTTGTCGCTTATATTGTTCAAGAAGGTATTAGAAAATTAATTGAGAAAATCCAAATAAAATCTAATTTACGCGTAAATTTTATATGTGTTTTCACTTCAGAAAACCCTGCAGATTTATTAAATAGAGGGTTATCATTTGAACAATTCGTACAAAAATTAGATTTTTTGAATGCACGTCTTATATGGGTACATAAAAATGACGGTGGATGGCCTTGTTCTCACAACAAATCCCTTGAAACTGAGACCATATTGGTCTTTGGGTAGAATACAAGGGAATGACCATAATGTTGCCATGGTGTCAGATTTAGTTAAATTTAACAAAGACCAATTTTTAACGAATGTTCATTTTGAAACCTGTTTTTAAAAAAGCCAAGATACTGATTTCCGCGCTTCAAATCAAGTCTGGTTTGATTTGGATGATTGACGCTACATAATCTCTAGGCTTAGTGATCAAGATTAATAAATATTAAAAACAAAAAGAAAAAAATTGCCAGTGGAAGGTATTCAAGCCAAAGTAAAACCCAGCAATTTGAATCGTGATTTTCAAGGCCGGTGGACGTGTCCCACGTTTTTCCCCACCTGGCCTTTTGCCGTGAGAAGTTTTAAAGCTCAGGTAAAGGATTTCCCTAACTTTATGGTAGTAATCCTTCCTTATCCGTAACGATTCTAGAAGGAATAAATACAAATTAAAAATCTTGTTAGATTATTATATTACATTTAAAGAGAAGGATATATAGAGAGAGAGAGATTTACCAAACGTAGCTTGGATGAGACACAAGGCCGAAAGAAAGGGGCACCCAGTGAGGATCGAACTCACTACTCATTCGTAATTGTTCTAGAGTGACAAGCTTGCTAAACATTACACTACCTCGAGGTGCATATATATATATATATATATATATATATATATATATATATATATATATATATATATATATATATATATATATATATATATATATATATATATATATATATATATATATATATATATATATAAAGCAGTGGTCAGAACTCAAAAGATTAACATCGGACAGTATTTTCTAAAGTTAATAAATAAACACTAAAAATATGAGTAATATAAGTCAGATCTTCAATAGGAAAACGATTAAGATCAGCTACACCTGTACCAAAAACACATATAAAATTATTAAAAATAATTTATATATATATATATATATCCGTATAATTGTATATGTCGATATGCCATGCTATTTTTGTGTCTACATTTGTATTAAAATTGTAATTGCTTAGATGCACATATTTGTATTTGAATTATTTTTGTACTTGGATCTATATAATGTATGTGTATAATTTATAATGTATGTGTATAATGTGTGTTTTTGTACATATGTTTATGTATCTATAATGTAGTGATTCGAATGAAGCCGAGCTTCTCGGTTTGACGGTCGAACTCTCTGCCTCTAAGCAGAGAGGAACCCGGACGAGGCTCCGCCGAAGGGCAGAGTCTCGTTCGGCGAGATTGACCAACCCGATCCCGTTTATACGGGTTCTACGGGCATTTTTTGGCCGAGCCTGCGGGCTCGGGAAACCCACGTTAAACTCGGCCTTGTGCCACATGCAGCCCTCGTGGGGGTGGCTAGATACCGTATCTATAATGTATTATTTATTAATTTTTTTTGCATATATTTTTTGTTTATTTACACTTAATTAAATATCCAGGTACGATGTGAGCGAATATAGTACACTTCAACCCTTCGTAACATTTAATTTAAACGAGAGCTCAATACAAAGTAGAGCGATATATATATATATATATATATATATATATATATATATATATATATATATATATTCAATTTAAATAGAAAACAGACAACCTTAAGGGTCCAGTGGTTATAATTTATTTCCCCAGGTATAGGATTTTCACCTGGTTCATCAAGCTGCACTTCCAAGCGTGAAAAACTGTTTTAAATTTACATATAGTTCTTACACACTTTTGAGGGGTAGTTTTAAGTTGATGTAAGGCGATATAGAGAGACGGAGGAGTATGAAAGACATGGTCGAAATTAGAGAGGGAAGGGAGATATAGGAATAATTTTAAATCTATTTTTATTAAGATATTTAAGAGCAAGGGGGTAAGGACCAGACATTGACCTATGTGCGTGTGTTGCCACCGTTGCCATCGTTATCTTTATGTAAAATGAAGATCTATCTGCTGGCAAGAGTAACTTACCAAGAAGAATTTCAGTCTAAAATTTATATAAAATCTGCGCAACGTTGTACCGGCCATTTGCAGGTTCCATAGGCAGAACTGAAATAGTGAACTTTCGCCACAAATGTCTAAAAGGATTGAGTGTCGATGTCGTCAAGTTTCAGAGCTTGAGTGGTTAAACATTAATCAAATTTCTCAAACAAATTTAATGAAAATGCTGATGTTCCACAAGACTTCAAACAAAAGGTTAAAGAGGAAACGCCCATTATTACTGGAAAGGCCGATAACAGTTACTGAACTTGAGAAATCTATTTTCCTTAATAATTATTTTAATATAAAGGTTTTATAAATTTCAACCGACAGTAGCACTAGCTGTTTGGTCGATGAAGACCGAAAGTTTCTTTATAAGGAAACGGCTTACCATATTAATTTTTTTTATTTTTGCTTTTTGTTTTCTTCAGGTGAAATTTACAAACGGAAAGATTGTTCCTCCCGAGGGTGTACAAGATTGGCTCGAGTATATACAGCCGGCAAGGGACCGTCATGAACAAAATCTAGAAGCGTTTTCTGACTCGAGCAGAGATGGTGAAGTGGCCGTCCGAACGCTGCGCACGCTGCAAAAGGGAGAACAGCTCTTTGTCTGGTACAGTGACCAACTGGCCAGGGAGACTGGCATTCCAGTACTCACACCTGAAAACATTAAAGGTAATCAATCATTAATTCTAAAAGATTCCCTACTAAAAACGCATCCAATAAGAGACTTTATAGCCACTCAAGGTAGCGGGTTACTATTAAAATGGTAACGATGAACGATGTAATGTTGAATGAAATAGATGTCGGTAAAAAGGGAAAATTATAACGATAAGAAGGATGCATAAAGATTAACCCTTGACTTAAAGAGGCTAAGATTGTAGCGTTTAGGAAAGCATCCACGCGGGAGTCTGTTCCACAAATTGGTAGATTTTGGAAAAAAGAAGTCTGAGTTGAACCTTCTTACAATTGGAATATGGAGGAAATAATGATGATTTGAATCCCCGGAAGTAGTATGGTGTGTCCCCACTGAAAAGGTCTTAAGTGGTGGGACTAAAGAAGGAGCCTAATAATCTCCATAACTAAGGAGCCCCACTCGTTGCGTTTGTGAGAAAGTAGCTGCAAAATAGTAAAGAACGACTTCTCTCACAAGACCACTTGCCCTTCTACGATGACCTTATGTCAGACTAAAGCAAACTTAATAAAAAATATAATAATGGTTTACTAATCTTAAATCCCGACAATTTTACAATTTAGAAACCTTTTTTTCTGACTTTCTATTGTTTTCTTTTCTTTTTATTTACTCGTTGACATATTCACTAAGCAACTGATATTTTTCTCCCAGGTAAACAGCATTACACCTGTACGAAATGCGGAAAATCTTATCTCTACCCGAACACCCTAAAAGCCCACATGCGCTTCCGCTGTGCCCTGAGCCGAGCCGAAATCCTACACAGTCTCAACACATCTATACCTTTTACTGTTTTCCCTTCCTCGTCAACCCGTCACTTTGCAACGGCACCGTTGGACAAGTGCAGTGTTAGTAACACAAGCGCTTCCGATGAGATGGGGACTGTATCTTCCACTGGCTGGAGTGCTCAGTTTGAGCGTCGACACAGTCCAGCAATAGATAGCAACCGCCTAGACGAAAGCCGATTTTTGGACAAGGGTCGACAAGTGAGCACGAGTTTCCCAGCACCGGGTTTTTTGCTGCGAGGTTCGAATGGAGCAAGTTCCACAACGACCTGTGCGCCTTCAACTTCAACCGCTGAGCCAGGCCGTCCATCAGAAATCGCTCTGAATCTGTCAACAAAAACCACCTCGGATCGAAACCCCAACGGCACGTCCGACAGACTGCCCCCATCGACTACCACCCAACCGATTCAGATCTTCAACCATATCCACCCGCCGGCGATCCCGTTCACCTTTGAACATTCGGCGTTTCAGTGTTATTGTCCTTTCTACACTAAGTTTCACGACCCTACGCGTTTCTGTTGTGCCAACATACCCCCGACTAACCCGAGTACAACAACCAGGAATTCTCACGAAAACGTCTATTTTTCCCATCCGTGCTCGATGCCTTTCCCTCTTGTGCAAGTTAGGAACTTACCAGGCGCTAACGCTGTAGTACCCGAACCGCAACAACCCAGCGTCGACGAAAACCTTCGTATGCGCGAACTGCCGTTAAAATTTCCACTACCATCGGACAAAGCTGGCGAACCGCTCGATCTTCTCCCACGTTCGCTCTACACAAGCAAATCGCGCAAGGGACATCTATGCATCTACTGCGGAAAACTGTACTCCAGGAAGTACGGACTAAAAATCCACCTGCGCACACACACCGGGTACAAACCCCTGAAATGCAAGGTATGTCTGCGTCCTTTTGGTGACCCTAGCAATTTGAACAAACACATTCGCCTGCACGCGGAAGGCGACACGCCATACAGGTGTGAGTTTTGTGGTAAGGTCCTCGTGCGCCGGCGGGATCTCGAGAGACACATCAAGTCACGGCATCCATCTGAGGCCGACAAATCCGAGGCAAGAGAAGTAGTCGACGAAGAGGAGCCAATGCCGGCTCTTAAAGTCGAAGCTGACGGTGATACAACAGAAGAAGAAACGAACTCTTGATTCTTAATGGTTAATAATATGAGAGCATGACAATTCTAACAATTCATGCTCTACTGGGTTCGATCACTAGAAGACGCCCCACTATGACGACCTTGTGCCAGACTAAACTAAACTGAAGGCACTTACTGTCACGTGAAGGTTTGCAAGCTCATCTCAGAGAACAATATTCTAGTCAAGTGAGTTCGAGGCTTACTGAATGCGTTCTTTTACAATTCCTTGTGTGCACATGCGCATCTGGTTCCCTCTTTAAATCTTCGAACGCACAATTCTTGAGCGTCTGCTTTGTTATTGACGACGAATTTGAATTTGCAAAGGTTCTAGTTCTTCTTGAGTTATTATGGATATCCTTCTCACAGGATCTCTACTAAAATTATGAATATTTGTTTTTTTGTTTTTTTTTCTTTTTAATGAAACCATGTTTCGAAGACCTAGATGGCTATCAAAAATAGCGTAAGAAAAATTTAAATCAACATGTGATGAAAACGATTTTAGTTTGTAAATATCAAATGCTCAAAATAGGCAATTATAGTAAATTCTCGATTTAACAGACTAAAACAGATGGAAATGAAAGTCTGTTGAATCTGAACAATTTCTAAGGCCAGTTTATTTTAATATAAAAATATGCTTTAATGCATATACAATATTGTAGAGCATAAAATGTTTAAAGTTTAATATGATAATATTATTAATAAGTTTAATTTTTATGAAAAATTTAAATAAATCATTTTTGTTGTTTAGAAAAACAGCACCGAATTTTTTATAACTAACAATAGCTCCAAGGTGGGCTTTTTATATCGTAAACAAAATGACTGACGAATAAATAAACTACGCAAATACGAGTATCCACTAACGTTTAAGTAATAAAAATCTGCCTGATTAATAAATAAAAAAAAACATTCCCTTTCTTTACACACACATATATATATATATTCAAAATTGGGTCCGACTAAAATACAACTCGAGCCCAAACTTAGTCCTGTGATAAAATAAGGTCTGTTACATCTGTTTTACTTTGAGTCCGTTAAGTCGAGAGAGCTTATTCTATTTTTTCATAAAAGCTATTCGACAGAGATTATACAAAAAAAAAACACTGACTGACTAAATCCGAAGAATCAAATAAAAACAAAACAACCATGAGATTAATTGTAAATAAAACTTTGTGTATATAAAAGTTATTTAAACTACGTGATTATTGCAAGTTTCACAGACTGCTTGAAAGAGGTCTCTGGTTCTGGAAATGTCTCGCAAGTCCTTAGAATAGAAAACAATATTTGAGGACTGAACACAGCAATTTATTTCTGTATATGACATTTATTACACACATATTTTTTCGGATAAAAATATCTTCATCTTGGTTGTAATTTCTAACATTATTTGCGCCGATACATCATTCGGTCTCTCCCTCACATTTGTAATTTTTTTTTTTTTTTGTATCACTCTCGACTACTCCAGATTTCGATACTTCAAATTTTTTTTTTTAATTTAAACTAAAGTAATAACGTTCTATGCGCATATTTTATTTTCGCTAACGTTGGTGAATCAATTTACAATTACATTTACAAACTGAAACCCTCTATTAACATTTTTTTAATATTTAATCAATTTTTTTTTTTAATTAATTTAATATTTTCATATATATATATTCATTCGTGGTCTGGAGTGCTTAATTTATAGTAATATGAGAAAAAGAAATTGAGAAAAGAAAAAATAATTATTTCAGGTCACAACGCCATCGTTCTTATTATTTATTCCGTATCGTACAGAATTGTGGCACAAGGCCAACGCCATCGCTCTTACATGTAATGCCAAAAACGTTTATGCTCCGAGGGGAAACTTTCAGACGAAAATTTTTAAATTCAAACAGATTTTTCAAGACTTTTCTGCAAATTTTTTATCAGACATGGAAATTTGCCGCCCGTTTCCTTGAAATTAATAAACTTTACAATACATATTCCTACAAATTCCTTGTGAAGCATAGGGCCGCTCCCAGTCCAAATGATAATGCTGCATATTCAGCACCAATGGAATTGCAATCCATGATCGAGACTTCAATGAACTGCCATGCCGTACTAAATCCGGAAGAAACAACTTACCACCTCCGACTGAAAGCCAGGACAACTCATGATCAAGACAAATAAATCTTAAATTATTAAATTATTTTTTATAAAAATATTTTAGAATGTCGATTTACTTTGTTAAAACATAAATTGCATTAAGATTTACTTTATTAAAAATAATTAAAAACAAAAAAACTGGTTCATATTTTATCATAATGCCTTTCCAAATGCCTGATTTTAAGAAAAATATTCAGTAATTAATGTTTTAATATTTAAGAAATTATTTTTATTCAGTTATAAAAAAAAAAAAAAAAAAAAAAAAGTTATGTTTTTTTGGTGCTGAGTTGTCCCAGCATTCATTCGGCGATGTTGAATTGTACTCTGCTCCCATACTAAATGGCTTCAACTGTTTTACTAATAACCTAGAAGAGAAAGGGACTGAAAAGAGTAGATTACTCCCTATCACGACGACATTAGTACGAAATGAATGCAAATATACTGGTCCACTCGTAAAAAATAGAGAAAAATCTTTTGGGGGAATATTTTTTATAGATTAGCATTCGTTGGACTTTCCTAAAGGCGCGACATTTGTCAGAATCGAAAAAAAATATTTTTATCATTTTAGAAATGGGGACATGTTCATAATATCGATACAATATAAAATTGATCACTGACTGTTGACAGAGTTATCTGGACTTAAAACTGTTCTGCGTATATAAAAACAGCTAAGTCCAATAACAAAAAATCATGAATATATTTAAGATTGTATCAATATTATAAACATCCGCTTCTAGAATGATGGAGAAATCAATATTTTTCGATTCTGATAAATGTCGCAGCCTGAGGAAAGGAAGGACAATATACAAAAATTAAAAATTCCCTATTTTTGTTTACGAGTCTAATTAAATAGTGTTGCAAACTGTCCCTACTGGAGTTTTATCTCGTTTCAGCGATTTCATTCGTTAAGTGTTAGGTCTCCCAAAAAACCTTGGTAAACTGGAGCTGAAGAAAAGGAATCAAATTAGTAGGCGATTTCAAAATACCGCCAGATGACACATATTCCTGAGGAAGACCGAGATATAAATTAATCGAAACATTGTAATAAAAAAGAAAATCAAAAATGAAGATAGCTGCCGGAAGGATGTGTGGAAACATTATCTGTATATATATTCTATACCTATGTACAAAACTTTTTTTATTTATTTATTTATTTATTTATTTATTCGTGCCTCTGAAGTCGGCACAGTTTCAACAAAATAAAATATTGAAAAGATTTATCAAGGATTTTGTCTTCTTTTTTTCGTCATAGATATTTCCCTAAAAAATAACATTTTAAAATCTTTGATAGCAACTTATCTTTTTTATTAGATAAAATAGAAATACATTTGATTACGCACACGCACACACACACACACACACACACACACACACATATATATATATATATATATATATATATATATATATATATATATATATATATATATATATATGTATATATATGTATGTATGTATGTATATATATACACGAACATTACTGTTCATTTTTATTCTTTCAAGGTTATTTTATAAACAATATAATGATCTTAAAGACAGAAAACAAAGATTAATTAACAATAATTTTCCGAACCAGATTGATAGAAAAATTAACTTTTAAAGAAAAGATAAATGAACAATACAAATAATCTAACGAACTTAAAACATAAAACAATAATTTCTCTAACCACATACACCCACAATCGCACATATATATATATATATATATATATATATATATATATATATATATATATATGGTGCGATGGATAAATCGTTGTTTAAATTACGCTAAAATGAAAATAACACTGACATCTCATCTTAACAGATATATTTACCAAAAATTACACAAAAGTATCTTGAAATGCTAAAAAGTAGATTTATTCAATAAAATCGTCATTGGCTTCAACCACGTCCTACAGACGACTTCGGGTTCTCTTGCAAATCTTCTGGGCGGTCTCTTGATTAAGTTGATGAATGCTGCCATAATCCTTGCTTGTGTTACAAGGAGTTTTGTTGGTCTCTCGCTCAAGTGCGCTCCACAGAAAATTATCGAGGGAGTTGAAATGTGGGGAGTTAGGTGGCCAGATGTAAGGGGTGATGTGGTCGCAGAAATTGTCTGACAGCCATGACTGGGTTCTCCTGCTTGTATAGTATGGTACAGAGTCATGTTGCTAGACATAGGGTCTTCCAGCAGACACCCTCTTGACCCAGAGCAGCATTATCTACTCAATGCAGTCAATGTAGGCCTTTGTGTTGAGTGAGCCCCTCACCGACAAATTGGGAGGTCTTTTCTCATCTGAACGATCCGAGCTGCCGTTCCTTCGAATTCACTGTTAGACTCATCCAAGAAATCCAATGTATTTTCCTCAGACTGACACCCAAACATTCTGAAATGTTTATATTGGACCTTCCGGCACGAATGCCAAGCAGTGGAGTATGCCGTTTCCAAATTTCTGGCGGAATAAATTGCATCCTGATGCTCTTTTTCTCACAGACGGTGCCTATCTGACACTAATATACTGTGCAGTCGACAAAATCTAAAACAAACAACACGCATGCGCAAAATTAAAAATATAAAATGACAATTTTCCCATCGCATCTGTGTGTGTGTGTGTGTGTGTGTGTGTGTGTGTGTGTGTGTGTGTGTGTGTGTGTGTGTGTGTTGGGTTGGCCAGAAAGTCTTGAGTCACTTAGGAAGCGGAAACAAAACAACAAAATTTTATTGAACAACACCAATATTTATTCTTCAAAATAAAGTCCATCATTCCCGATGATCTACCAACGATCAGTCAGCATCAGAATCTGTTCCACGTGCCAGTCCGCTGGCTTTGAATCAAAAAAATATAAACAAGTTTCCTTGACGTCCTTAAAAGTGTTGAATCGCTGGTCGCGGAGGAAGTGTGCCATTGTGCGGAATAGGCCATAGTCACTCGGAGCAACATTGGGACTGAATAGTGGTTGTGGAAGAATTTCAACACCGTCCATCTGTTTGAACTTCTTCTTAGTCAACCTGGCAGTGTGTGGCCTCGCATTGTTTTGCTGAAACAAAGCCAACCTCGATTGACTAAAGCAGGATACTCCTACTTTAGTTTGTCGTACACGCGGTCTAGTTGATGGCGCGGCCATGTGGAACAAGCTCGAAATGCAGTCCTCCTTGGAAATTACACCTGACAGAGATAAAGATTTGTTGTTTTCTTTCCGCTTCGTAAATGAGTTATGACTTTCTAGCCAACCTAATATATATATATATATATATATATATATATATATATATAAAGAAAGTGGTTATAGTGGTTCCAACGAGAGAAAAGTATGTATATTAAAAAGAAGAGAAGAGAGATGCCGCAAACGTTTTTGGTTGTAATGTGGATTTTTTTTTTTTAAATATTATGTTTTATTTTCCATAATTTTACTACACGTATTTCTGGTCTCGCGACCGTCTTCAGGTAAAAGGCGGAGATTTCCACATATTATTAAAAATAATTAATTTTTTCCTTATGTTCTTCAATGTTAAATATTCTCGATATGAGACATTCTCTATTTTTGTGTTAGTAATCCGAATGTCTTTCTTGAATTGGCAGTGAAGAGTTCTGCGCGAAGTGTCATAAAACAATTAAGGTTGGTCCAAGAGAAATGATGAATTACCTATCGGCATTTTATCTTTTAATGTTTTAATGACCCCTATGTGTTCTTGGATCTGTTTCCATTTTCGTATATATATATATATATATATATATATATATATATATATATATATATATATATATATACAGGTAAGATAATGACAAATGGAGTATAATTCCATTAACCATAACATTTAATTTAAAAGAGGGCTTAATACAAAGTTGAGCTAAACATTATTTATTATCGGAAATTAATATAAAAACATGTTAAATATCGCTACAGAATAGCAAACGTGTTTCAACACTACAAATATGTCTCCTCTGGTGATGGTAAATTACTGGTGAATGAACGATTAATTTCAAAAGCAGAATACTTCCTCTTTTGTGAAAGCGAAAAAGAAGAACAAAAAAAAAAACAGAATTAAAATGAGGCTCGTAGGTTTACCGTGATTGACCAATCAAATAATAGGCCTACGCTAAAATCTAAACCAATTGAAAAAATTATATAGTTCATAATATGAAGTTGTCTACATAGAATCCAAGACAATTTCGTTTGCGACTGATAGAAATGATTACGTTATTTCGTAAATTATAGAGAAGAATGACTTTCAACTTTCACAGGAAATTAAGGGGAAAGGGGTAGGGGAGATAATTTAGCATAATGTTAATGAGCTATATGATCGGTCAACTTCCTTCATAGAATTTTGTAGTTGATAATTAAAATGCTTCTTTAAGAAACCAGTAAAAACAACGAATTATAAATTCAAAACTACTTTGGTAAATTAATATGCAACCGTTAAGTAAAGACCATCCATATAAGTAGTTAATAATATAAATTAGTCAATATAAGATGTTAATAATACTAACTAGACATCAATACAGAGCTATATTAAATCTAAATGAATTTTACACAATAGAATAGTAAACCATATAAGGTACACCGCAGTACATCTACCAATTATTACTATAAAAAGTATTATCAAATTCGAAGTTTAACTATATTGTAAGATAAAAGGTAAATATGCCTACAATTTTCAGTTAGGGAAAATACGAATGCAAATTCGCGTATAATGCCATATTGTTATACAGTGTAACCCTGATATAAGAGACCCGGATATAAGAGAAACTCGGATATAAGAGAGATTTTCTCTGGTCCCAAATGAGAGCCTGTGTTAATGTATATAAAATAGACTAAACCCGGATATAAGAGAAACCCGGATATAAGAGACTTCTTATCCGGTCCCGACAACTCTTATATCCGGGTTACACTGTATATCGTTAAACGTCTCGTTACTGGTATTCGAGTCTGGTTATTGTTACCATTCATTTTCATGTGCCGTTTAAGATGTACTTACAGACTTGCAAGTCTTATGGTAAGCCTGGCAAATAGCTTTTAAGACAGCACCTATGTAATAATCAAATTTTGGGACGTAGTGTTTGTAATTGCTTATGACTTTTGCAACCTGCTTCACACGGATGTATCCTAGCACAAATCTCATATACGAAGTGAGAATATTCCAGTTCAACATATTCATGTTTTCGAACAGCTCTCTTAACTGCGTAAGATTCCAGACTCTCCGGTGGGTTTAATGACAGAGAGCGTTTTTGTTTATTTTTTTCATTCGATCTTAGCGAAAGATTCCCAGTTAGGAAGACTAATATTGCATTCAATCAGTGATGACAAACTCCTTAAATCTTAGGACTTATGGCCACATCACGTTGAAGCAAAATCGATCCTGGTCAGTAGCAGTGGTGTAATATATAACGGCTCAGAATTTGTTAATCGGATAGCCGACTTCCAATTCCCGTTAGGTTCGTTATATTCACTTACGCACAAATACCCTTGGGAATGGTAGGAATCCAACAGCCAGCTATTGGTTAAGTAGTAAGACTTGTATCACTAAACAATTATTACCTAAAAAATTGTTACAATCTAAAAATATTTTCCTGTCTTAAATAACATGCAAAGGGTTCATAAACCGTAGAAAATGAATCAATCATTTAATTAAATCTCTGTTTGGGCCTACCAAAGTCTTTATAATACACTGCGTGCCAAATTATTACTTTTTTTCTAATATTTCAAAAACCCTCCAATCAATTCACACAAAATTTTCACACAATGTTGGTAACACAGACCTGCGCAATCACTGAAATTTTCGTACTGATCTGCGCAATATAAACAAACTGGCGCCGTATTTTTATCATCACGGTGATTTGAGAGTGCCAAATTATTAGAAAAGTGTAAGAATTTAGTGAAAAGATGGGCCGTAAAAGCAGTTTAAGTGATGCTGAAAAGAAAACTATCACCTCAGAACTCTCAAAAGATAAATCTACCCAAGAAATTTCTAAAATGATAGGGAGGTGGCATCAAAAAAAAAGTTCACCGCCGACCCTACGCAAAAGGGCAAATAAAGGCAAGCCGAAGGTTATTTCACGTCGTCTCATGTCACGACTTAAACGAGAGGCCACGAAGGACCGTAGACTTACCAGTCAAGTGCTTTTTCAGTCGCATTGGGGATCCTACTGTGTCTAAAAGTACTCGATGTCGGTATCTGAGGGAAATAGCAACAACAGTCAAACCTGTATCGAAGCCTCCATTGACGAGAAATCACATTCAAAATCGATTGAAATGGGCCGAGAACAATATGAAGATTGACTTCTCTAAAGTTTTGTCCACAGACGAAACTCGAGCAACACTTGATGGGCCAGATAGATGGTGCAAAGGCTGGCTAATGAACGGACAGAATCGCCATCAGCGTTTGAGACGCCAACAAGGTGGTGGAGGCATAATGATATGGGGTGGTATTATTGGAAATGCATTAGTGGGTCCATGGTGAGTACCAGATGGCGTCGAAATGACTGCTGATGCACACATAGCGTTTATGAAGGAGCATCTTGAACCGTGAACGAAAAAGCAAAGACTTGCCTTCAGAAGGGCAATTGTTTTTATGCAAGATAATGCTCCTTCACATGCTGCTCACAAGACTACTGAATATTTGAAACAGTTAGGCTTCGATGGACCTCGAAAAATGAAGTGGTCAGCAAATTCTCCGGATTTGAACCCAATCGAAAACCTTTGGAGCATCATGAAGCGAAGACTGTACACCAACGGACCACAATTCAGGAGCAACGCTGAGTTGTGGGAAGCAATTCTTGACATATCTCGCGGCATTACAGCAAATGACATCCTACAATTAACAAATTCTATGGATTGTCGACTTCTTCAAGTAATTTCAAAACTGGGAAAGCACATTCCCTATTAATTTGTTTATAACTGTGCCTTTGTTTGTATCTGTTATTATTTGCCTGATTATCTTATTTATTAGGTTCTTTTGATCATAAACATTCACGTGCAACATTAATAAACGTTTTATTTGCTCAATTCTGGGAATTTTACTAAACCTTTCTAATAATTTGGCGCTCTCAAATCACCGTGCTGATAACAAATATGGCCCCCGTTTGTTTACATTGCGCAGATCAGTACGAAAAGTTCAGTGATTGCGCAGGTCAGTATTGCCAACGATGTGTGAAAATGTTGTGTGAATTGATTGGACTGTTTTTGAAATATTAGAAAAAAAGTTATCTCGATAATAATTTGGCACGCAGTGTATACACAACCTGAAGATTGTGTTTAAGCATGAAACGGGCTGTCGCTGCTAGGTGTTGCAATGTCCACTTTTTTATTAATATTTACATATTCTCTATACTTGATAATGAGCACTTTAACTCATAAATATAACATACCTAAAAATACATTTCTCTCTTTCTCTCTCTCTCTCTCTCTCTCTCTCTCTCTCTCTCTCTATATATATATATATATATATATATATATATATATATATATATATATATATATGTTCCAGTGACTGAGTACAGGCATTAGGTTTAAGGTTCCAAAATGATACCACTAAATTGTAATCTATATTACAATTTAGTGGTGTCATTTTGGAACCTGAAACCTAATGCCTGTACTCAGTCACTGGAATCTTTCTTGATAATATGCTCCTTTATGCCAGCTCTATCGAGTAAGTTTCTAACACCCATGATATAGTTTTATCCTGCATTGTTGCTTTCTATTATCCTGACTTCATTCGACGTAAGTTGATCACTACCCTTTTCCCTCCATACATGATCCGCCCTACCTGATTTTCACGTCTTTTCCCAGACTTGCGATGATTTCAAAATCTCTTACAAACTTGCGATGATCCTCCAGCCTTACCTTTAGCTTCGTTCTTAATGGATTGTCCAAAAGATATGTGACCTAGTTGATTAAAGCTTTGATTAAAAGATATCTGGATCCTGACGGTGGTATAAAAAAAAAAGACACAAAAAGAAATAAAAAAAGAGAAAATTAAAAAAAATAATAACATTTTCAAACAACTTAGTTGCGTATTTTCCATTGGTGCTAGACAGCAATGTTTGAACCGAGGTAAAATTCGGGATAGCAAACTTATATTTTCAAGGCAGGCTGGCACATAGGCTGCCTGGCTCTCTCCAAATAGAAAACACGCAACTCATTCGTTCTACCTCAATCTTCTTACAATATGGTTTTGGACGACAAGAGAATTAAAAAATGTACAATAATTATTCAATTTATTATTTTAAAGTGACGACATGATAATAACTTTGAGCGAATGGTATTGTGAATGCATTCTTTCTGTATATGTTTATTCGATTATACAAGGTTCCCAGTAAGAAGCGGTAAATTGAGAAAGGAATTTATTTAGCTATCATATTTCATGCACAAACTGAACAATCATCGTACATATTCGAAATGTTTGCCTGAATGTTCAACACAAAGTTGTAAGAGTTGTAACCAGGAGGAGGCAGTGGCTTTGCAGATAGTGTCAAGAGGAACTTCATTCCAACTTCAATTAAGTCTCACTTCAAAGAAACAATATCGACGAGGTCACGACGACGGTTTTGCAATTGAGTTAGGAGTATACTCTCTTTATAGCAATCCATAACATTCAGATCTAGGCTTTTAGAGGGCTACTCAGGTGGACCAATTAGAGTTGGTGTATCTCGAAGAATAAATTTACGGTTTTCTTTACTGGGTACCCTGTAGAATTTTATTGGGTTAGATCATTCTTGACACAAGATCACATTTCTAAAGCACTCACTGACAATGAAATTCACTAAGACTAGCAAACAAGATTTACCAACGACTTCCACCGATGGCAGTTTATTTATTTGTGACAATATATTTGCATGTATGTCTGTATATAAAATTGCTCGTGAATACGATAATTTATTGGTGCTCTGAGACTTACTTTAACTTGGTAAATTTCAATAAATGTTCGCAAATGCGGAGATAAATTTTCATGGTGTTTTTAAGCTCGTGAATACATTATGAAGTGGGAAGGTTAATGAAGGAACTTATTGCTCAGAAGATTTAACATCAGAAGAGATTCATCTCTCTCGGGCTTTAAATAATTCTTATAGAAAATAAAAATATAATCTTTATAGTCGCCGATCAAATAGCAAAATCGATAATCTTGTAATGATAAGGGGTGTAAATACAGTTGTAAAAAGGTACACTCTAGAAGTGTTGAGGAATTTTCAAGAGAGACATTTACTTATTTAAAAAAAATACGAGACTCGAAGCTTCTTTAGTGTCTTAGCACTCCGACTTCCAACTTGTAGCAAGTCCCCCCCCACACACACACACCTCGTAACCTTCCAAAATGGACTTGTCCGGAGTGCTCGACGCCCCACCCACCAAATCCTTAAAATATTAATTCATAAGCACTCATCATTTCATAGGTTTCTGGGTCACTTTTGCCGAGATTAAACCTGCAAAATGATCAAGAATGTTTATGAATTAACATTTTGAGAACGTGGAGGAGATTCTTTTTTTGAGTTCCCCTCATGCAAGACAATAAAGCCACTAAGATGCAAGGTGTGGAAGAATTAGAAAGCACAAACATTACTAGTGAGTGAGAACAAAAACATTAATCAGGCGGACAGTCGATAGCGATTGACATTGTATTTCATTTTTTGACGATTAAAATTAATCCGCACTTGTGCTTGAATGTTTAGCGTTCACACGCGGTTTGTTTTCATAAACTTTTATCATTAACGACATTTGCTGGCTATAGATTGTTTATTTTTTTTTCTAATTTCCGGCAATACAATTAGCTGCTAATTGAAATACGTTTTATTTTCTTGTTCTTCTTTTATGTCGAAGTCGCTTGTTTATAATAAGAACGCTGATACGTTTTTATAGTTACAGCTAATAACCAAAAAAGGTAAACCCCTGTATGAAGGTGTTGATCAAAAAGGCATCTGTGGAAGGTTATTTTTAGAGACTATAGGATATTATAGCGAAACAAGCAAAACATTAATCGTATCTACAAACATTATCAATAGTAATATTAATGGCCACAGTGCCTAAAACAAAATCCCAATCAGATGATGACTCTGAGGTCAGGCATAGTTTCAGGACCAATGTATCGTCACCACTACCATAAAGAAATACATAAATTAAAAATTAATTATACTATAACGGTGTCGTGTCCATCAAAAAATAAATAGATAGGATAAATCTTATCCTTCTATCAGATTCTGATCTATATTTGATCTACATTTGACTCCGAACTCACAATTTTACTCAGTATTACTGTCTCTTGTTTCTTCAACACCACATAACAATCAGATAATAAATGATACTCGTTTTGTTGTTGCCATGTCTTGCTGTTTTTTATTTTTACGAGTATTTTTGTATATATAAATGTTAGGGAGTTTATAATTATTTATCCAAAGTTATAACTCCCCTATACCACAAACCCAGTGAGCTCAAGTAGTGCTTCACGATATTACCAAAGATAGGTTTTCTTGACATGCGTATATAACACAATAGGACGTGGCCGTGATGAAAACACACGAAATCAAGTGGGTCCTAAATTAATTTATCTGAGTTTGAAATGTTTGCTGTTTTATGACCAACAATAAAGACTAAAAATAAGATTTTCAATGCGAACACCCATTGATCAGTAGGAAAAATAGGAGAAAATAAACAAATTAAAATTTTCGAGACCAAGTGCCACTTATTCAGAATTTGTTTTTTTTTTTTTGTTTTTTTTTTAATCAGTATCACGTCGTACAAGAAAGTACAGCCACTGAGACACAAGGGGTTACAGGGTGTGGAAGAATTAGGGACTGAAACATTAATAAGTGGGAAGAGAAAAGTGTAATCAGGAAAACAATAGATAACGATTGACATTTAATTTTAGTTGGGAAGGGGGTAATCTGTATCACCCCGTGAAAGACAGTAAAGCCACTAAAACACAAGGGGTTAAAGGGTGTGGAAGAATTAGGGACTGAAACATTAATAATGAGCGGGAAGAGGAAAAAGTAATCAGAAGGAGAGTAGATAGTGATTGACATTGCATTTAATCTTTTGTAGATTAAAGTTGGCTGGAAAACATGGAATCGAAGGAGGTTCCACAAGCGAGAAGTGCGAAAAAAGAAACTGTCAGCATAGAACTTACGGCTACAACTAACCAACTTAACTGTAAATTGCTGAGATCTCGACGCCAGTTTAATAATGCACTTAAATTCAAAAAGGTTAGGTACCACTTTGGAGGACTACAATTGAGGAGCCTACAAGAAGTGTGTGAAGTGCTACAAGTTCATTAAGTTGGAGATTCTATTTTGAAAAAAGATTAGAGTTTTGTATTGTTTTCAAATAAATGTACCTCCTGAAATTTTCTCGAAACTTCGAGAGTGAACGTTATATATCAAATTTATTAAAAAAAATTTTTATTTTGTTCGTAAATAGAACGAAAGAATAAGAGAAAAGATGGGAAAACTGAAGAAGGGAAAAGGATTCTTTACTAGGCAAACATCGAATGGACCAATTAATTGTGTTTTATTTATTTTATCTGTGAATCGTTTCAAAACCGCAAAATGGATTTTCTTTCAGTAAGATAAGTGAAGAACTCAAAGCTTCCAGCCTAGGCAGCCTCCTCATGATCTACTTCATCTTCTTTCTGCTCAAACTGCAAATCGGCATCTGCGGGTGTTTCGCCTTCAGTTTTCTACAAAGAAAAGTAAAAATAATAATAAAAAAAAAAAAAACACATTGAGATATACATGTATGTATATGAAGAAAAACTAACAACACCGAAAACAAAAGCCCATAACTATGTTTACGTTGATGCGACTACACATGCGCCCGAACGAGAGACGCTGGGAATTTTAAATTTCAAGATGATTTTGATTTTATGGCTAAAGTGATGGAAGCACAAAGAAAAAGAAAAAAGAATTTAAGTTTCAGGTCGGCTGAATTATGTACCAAAAATAGTAAAATATTTAGAAGGAGATGGTGGAAAGTGAATATTAGAATTGTAATTCACGCTAGGAAACACCAGAATGTTTAAATCAAATTTTAGGTCAGTAACGAATTTTTGTTCGAAGATTTGAAGTGACCCCAATACGTATTGGGCGCTAAATGATACCAAACCAGATTTTTCACTCAGTGTTGCACAAGAGCATCAGAGAAGCCAGGTACATGAGAATGTTGACCCGGTGAGTAATCTCATATCTTCCAAGTGCAGATTCATGCCCCACAGAATCTCAGTGGCTGCTTCTAACATGTAAACGGATGGTCGACCATGCTGCGCTTAGACTGTGAAGACGGGAGACAACCAGAAAAGACAGAGAGGCTCCGACATCCTCGGGAGGACAAGATGCACGATGGGAAAAAATCCCAAAGCCACATACTCCTACGTCCAGAAGTAAATAGACAATAATTTTACGGGTGAGAGATTTAGCTGCGTGTTGTTATTAGTCTTTGCAACGCCATCGTGACGGAATAAGTCATTTTTTTTACACGGTCAAATTTTCCGAACTTTTAGGACGTAGCATATTTTTGTCTCAGGTTAATGACAATCTGTAAGACTAAACGAGACTCTCGGACAAAAAACTTAAGGAGAAAATAAACAAAAGAAATGACAAAAGAGAACATATTTTAAAAGTATTTTTTTAAAAATGAAAGCAAAAATCTGTTTAAAATAAAGTAAAAACGATTTAAAAAAATATCTTACGATTAAGACCAGGGCTTGTCAATGTGGGCGGTGATTATAGGTTGGGGGGTGGCAGTCCGATAATGATTAAAAAATAACCCTAGATAGCATAGAAAATCATCGAGGTCTTTCCTTCTTTTCTTCCAAGTATTTATAGAAAACTGTGCGTTGCTATCCATTATAATGCTTAGCAACAGCTTTGAACGGATTTTGTTAAAAATTAGCAGACATAATGTCTGCTAATTTATTCAGACATGCCTAAAATAGCATTTGCTGCCTAAACATGCGCACACACACACACACACACACACACACACACACACATATATATATATATATATATATATATATATATAAGTTGTATTTAGGCGGCAGTAATTATCTGAACAGGGTTTTTTTTTAATTCAGAATTGTAATTGTGACCAGAATTTTCTAGATGCTGACAAACTACATAAAATATAATTATTCATTAATTTTCGAATTCATTTCCCATTGGTGCTTTTCGGCGTAAAATAATAGGGTGACATGATTTACGTAATTTTCCTAAACTATGTGAATTTGATAAACCATAAATAGTAAATGATGTTGAATTAAGCGTTTTTTTTGGGGGGGGGGGCGGTTATTTGTTTGTTTTTTGGTTTTTTATTATTATTTTTTTTTTTTTTTTGCAATCATTTAGATTTGTCTCATAACGATATGTTGAATAGTTTCCTCTTTGGTTAATGAACTTATTTTTCAAGATCGATGATATCATTGACACAGCAATTGAAGAACTTATTGAATTGCAGATGTTAACGAATTAAAACTTATCTCATCAGACTTTATAGGATTCATTATTAGCGGCCACGATCTTAACAACATTGGATATGCAGATGACACTGTGTTGATAGCAGATACAGAAAATAAACTACAGAAACTCTTACAAAAAGTAGTAAAGGAAATCGAGAAGAAGGAATTAAACATCAATTGTAAGAAGGCGGAATGTAATGATGTTAGCAAAAAGGAACCAGCCCAACAAGTGAATTACAAATTGGTGATGCCAAAATCTAGTACAAAAGCAATGTTAACAGAAAACAGAAAATGTGACACAGAAATTCAAAGGCGCATTGGAATTTGAAATATGCCTTCCAAAAGCTGAGCAAAGAAAGAAACAAGAAAATTTCGTTAGCAACAAAGAAAAGAGTGCTGAACTGTTATCTAATATCAGTACTCCTCTGTTAGTGAATGCTAGACAATATACTCAGATAAAGAAGAGACTTGAGACAACAGACATAGGATTCTACAGAATAATATAATGACCGATTACTATCGTTTTCCGAAGACACCCATCTACTAAGGCGGCTATAATATGTCGTGATCACCATTTTAAAGAAGACAAATACGCTTAGACCCTCGCTCACGATGACGTGTTACTTCGTACCAGCACAATCATCGACGGCTTTCGAAAAGTTATCCACGACCCAATTTCACTTTCAATGCTCGTCTTAATCCAGGACGTATGGTTTTCAGACACTTCCCAAAGATGCCGCACGATGGGATCAGCCTCTTCATCCTTATAAGATCAAGATGTTCTCTTCCTGACAAATCAATCGTGGTAAGAATCGAACCCGTGTCTCCTGGTTGGAAAACGAACGTTTTAACTACTCGGTCACTCTTTTATTAAATTTATATAACATTATGCAATATGTTTAAATGATTATTAGTTTTCATTGCCTTGTTTGTCAGTTTAAAAAAAAAAACATGGAAGAGGGCCTTTAATATTATGTAAACGGTCCCCAAAAAGAGAACAGGGTGAACCCTCAGTTTGTTACGTCAACAACTAGTCTAAGCAAACAAAGGCATTTCGATAAAGATAATAAATAATTGATTTCTCTATGACCTTTGACATCGCATGGATATTTTCGGTGACAAATAGCCTTCTTTGTTGACGTCCAAAAGCACACATGTGAAATTCCCAACCGAATTCATCTACAGCTTTTTTCTTTAGTTCAACTTCTTGTTACCCCTTTTGACGCATGCGTCGCACAACAGGACAACTGAAATCATTAAAATCCGTTGTCTGTTGCTGCGTGCACCCATCCCACTGCACAGAGTGCAAGCCTTTGCTGCCACGATTGAAATAAAATACAATAGAAAAATAATGTCTCACTCGTACAAAAGTATCCATAATGGCGAACATGCTAATATATATATATATATATATATATATATATATATATATATATATATATATATATATATATATGAACGATTTTATAGGGTGACGCATACATAGAAATATTGACCACGTGTCTCCTTCAAAATCCACTACACATGAATGAAATACACACATTTGCACGTGTCCAGCCGCAAGCGCACATGCACGACTCAATGTTTCAATATCTGGAGACAGGCGTGGAGATCGTCGCGCACGAGGACCATGAGCGCGCACGTATGTAACAAGATTTGGCCCAGTAGTACGAGCAGCGGGTAAGGGCGAAAAGAAAGTCGAATTTGCTGCCACAAAATTTTTTCGCGTAAATTTCCCTTGACGGAAGAAAAAAATCAAACAAAAATGGGTTGTTTTTTACTTCTTCTTCTTCTTCTTCTTCTTAAGCCACCAGTTTTGTTGATTTCTTTCCAATTCCTGAAACCTGGACGACATAAGCATTGATACAGTGGCAGGAATCATACCAAAGGACGGATTTGCTATTGCGAGGTGAACACACTAATAACAGTAAACATATATATATATATATATATATATATAATTATTTATTTAAAAATATGATTCCAACACGCAAAATAAATAAATAATTATATTTATGCTCTACTTTTGTATCGAGCACTATTTTTTAAAAATAATAACAAAAATAGTAAAGAACTTTGGATTATTTACCTAACGAGTTGTTTCCTATTTTCTATATATTTGCACACACACACACACCACGCACACACACACACACACACAAACACAGACACACATATATATATATATACATACATATATATATATATATATATATATATATATATATATATATATATATATATACATACATACATATATATATATATATATATATATATATATATATATATATATATATATATGGAGAGAGAGAGAGAGAGAGAGAGGAGAGAGAGAGACAAGAACAAATTTAATAAATAGAGCGTCTACTCAAATACACATATATATAGAGAGAGAAAGAGAGTGAGAGGGAGAGAGACAAGAGATAAATTTAGTAAATAAAACAGACCGTCAAATATGGATATTCACTAAAAATAACGTCTTGGTGATCAAATAAAAAATCCATGACTTCTTTAGAAACTGTTTTGTTTACGTTAAATGAGCAGATATGAATATTTCGAGAAACAATGAAGAAATGTACGCTTATAAGGAACTATTCAGCTTTGTATATGTTTTCATATATATATATACATATATATATATGAAAAATCATATGGAAAATATATAATGCGTAAATAATTTTATTTATACAAAAACATTAAAAAAAATCTATTCGAAAGTATTTATTTAACAACAAATATACATTTTCATTCCTTAAAGTGTGAAAATAAATATAAGATGTCAATGTGTGGGGATAAATTGTGATTTATATTTTTCTATGATGTACTGTGATTTCCGCCAGCTTCTTCGAGTACAAGACCGAAAGGTGGTGAATTCTCAAAGAATAAAAAAATCTTCACCTGTATTATAAAATATTATACAAAAGTATTATATAACTGCTTGGTTTAAAAACGGTATCTTCTAGAATTTTCCTGGGCGACCGTTTTTGACGAAATACAATCTTTGTTATTGTTATATATATATATATATATATATATATATATATATATATATATATATATATAATGTATCTGCGTATACTATTAAACGTTATGCATTAATGTTGCAAAACAAAATTGTGTATGCTAGATGAGCAATATCATATTGAGCAATATCATATTGAACGAAAAGCATGTTTTTCTGTATGAACACATCTGTGTGTGTGTGTGTGGAGCGTAACTGGGCGACTATTTCTGCCAGCACATGACTAGATGAGTGTGAGCGTTACCACTGTCACACGCGTGACACGCGACAGGGCCGTGCGGGTCTTCTATCCTCACAAGGAAACACATGCACGCTGTCAGACGAACAGAGCTCAGAAAGCGGCAAAGCCAAAAGACAAAAAAGAAGAAAGCAGTTACGATGTCAATAAAGATGAGTGGAGTTTTTCTTTTAAGCGAGTTAAGAAAATAACGTAGAATCAACACCAAATGATAAATTCCCACACCCTTTTCTTCAGCTCTCGTGACAACACCGCCTACCACCATGAATAACACCCATCATAAGTCTTTCAGATAAATTACAAGGTGCCGTCATAAATTTGGAAAGCGGATGCAGCGAATCAAATTCGCATTCTGGTTAAGACTGCATATATCATTTTCGCATTGAAGAAAGGCATGAAACCAATACTCCCTAAGTTCTCTACAATCACCAGTTATCGTAACCAAAGTTTTGTTATTGGAGATTAACAATAGTAGATAGAGAAAAGTCTTTACAAAGTTTAATTTAATCTGGCACAAGACCATAAATGAGCAGTAAACAATGAGAATCAAACTTAATCTTCTTTTATATGTCGTGTCTCTTCAGGTCGTGGACGATAGTGGCCCTCCACAACTTCCTATCCATTATAGCTCTAAGCATTGTGTCCTTTACTATCCCTCTCAGACGCTGTTCTGTTATCCATTTACACAGACTAGTTAAGTAGGTAACTCGCGGTTTCCTTGTGTATGTTTTGCCTTCAGTAACACACTGTGCGTGTCCAATTCTCCAAGCTCTCTTCCCTCATTATGTGTCCTATGATTTTATTCAAAGTTGCACAAGTTCCTTCAACCTTTTCCCTGGATTTTCAAGACCGTTCCATTGAGACATGGTTGAGATATTTAGCAATTTGTTCACTTTCTGTGATTTATCGGAAGAGAGAAATCCACTATCTGTCATGTTTCCTTCTTTTTTTTTTTATGGTTATCCAATCCGGCCTTCAGATTCGAGTCTGTATATATAACTTTGGTGTGCAGGGTTAGAATGCCATCAATTGCACAGTTCTTAGTCCATTGCCATTATTATTATTATTATTATTATTATTATTATTATTATTATTATTATTATTATTATTATTTTCTGTCACCAGAATTCTCTTTTGCTGTTGTTACAAAAATGAAATAATTCGAGCTTTTTTGTTAATACTTTAATAACATGAAACATACCAAATTGTCTGACTGCAAATTAACTACGCAAAAGTAAAAACAAAAGTCTTGGAGATTAACACTCACATCGTTGACATTAAACTGTCCAATGGGGAGACCACTGAAGCAATAAGAGAAATTTAAATACCTACGTTCTTCCTTCAACAACAGCGACGACTTTGTCTTCGACAAGTTCTGGCAACTGAAGAACTTCTGGAAATCACCAATCATTGCAGTGAATTTAAAACTGCAACTATTTAATTTCCTGAAGTTCTATCTATGTTGTCCTACGTCAGGGAATATTGGACAGTAACTAAACAAACTAGGAAGATGCAGAAGTCGTTTGGAAGTACACCTGTTACAGATTTATGCCGGATGCTAAAAGAAGTGACCCCATCAGAAATGAGAACCTCCTGCAAAGGATCAACCGACAGTCTTTGATTAAAGACCTTTTATATATGCGACAATTACGAACTTTGGAGCACCGATTAAGAGCAATCAACTATAGACTATATCAAGAATGGCTCTCTACCAACCAAATTTATTAAGAAGAAATCATTTTAAAATGATAAAAATACTATCGAAAAGTCGGAGGGAATTTGAACAGCCAGAGCGAAGTAATTTAATACATTTTGTGAGTGGTTTCTTTTGTGAAAGTACACTACTGGCTCACAAGGAGATTCTGTCTCTTGATATCTTGCGTTCACTCACCCTCACCTCATACACTCAAGTATATCGGCTACTCAAACCATTTTGACATGACCATCTCCTAAAACCTTACACATCTTTCTTGTTTTCTTTTTGTGGAGCGATTTAAGTCGAACTTTCACCTTTCTTAAAACATAAAAGTATATGACAAAGAAACCTGTGTAACGGTTTCAAGAGAAAGTAATCTCAAAAGTGGTTTGAGTAGTCAATACTTTTGCGTGCGTTTGTGTGTTGGTTGGTTGGTTGGTTGGTTGTGTATGTGTGCGTGTGTCCTACGTTCAGTGTTAGAATCAATAAACAAGGTTAGTTAGCTTTTGACAAACTTTTAAAAAAATCCTGCTGGTATGACAGTTATCAGAATAAATGAATAATTTCAACGAAGTTAGTTGAAACTAAACACAACTAAATGCCATCCAACGCCAAAAACTGAACGACCTTTTTAGTGTAACTAATACACAGAGAGAGAGAGAGAGACACACACATACATAACTTCAAATGTTATTATAGTAGGATACATATAATTGATTTTTTTAAACAAAGTCTGTATTACGTCGTCTATCGGTCTGCGCGTTCGAGAAATCTAAATAAAGAATGTGTGCTCTCCGTCAGAGATCGAAGTTGCGCCAATCCTCCCACCATATTTTAGATTATGTTCCTGCTGCATGCTTGTAGGTAATCAATGACATTTTCGAAATCTATTAACGGCCATCAGAAACACTGAAGCTTTAAGCATATTTTCATTCCCTACAAGGTCTGTGAAAATATTAAAGAAATATTAACATTGACGAAAAACACCCGGCCTAGGGCAAGAGCATTTTAGTCCTCTTCAAAATACTCCTCTTCGTACCTCATACAATTATTTCAGCGTCCCTTTAACTTTAAAAAATGTGCACAAGTACTCTTTCAGGGCTGAAATCAGCTGCACGTTTATCGCGTTTTCCTTAATCTTACCCACAGTTTGAAATCTGTAACGGCGATTTTAACTTTGATAATAGCCAAAAATAAGAGGAACCAGATATGGACGTTAATGAATTGACATAACTGGGTTTTATAAATACGGACAATCTTCTTAATGCTTTAAAATTAATGGCTGGTCACGTTTGTTTTTCATACTTTTGTGTATAAAAATGCTGCAGACATTTAAAAAATGGTCGAATTTACAACGATCCAATGGCTGACTTAATGCGATTTTCAGTCATTTTGATTCAACAATGTTTATAAAAAAAAGTAATCATTACAAGTCAGTGTTTAGCAGAAAAATTCCAAGCATTACTCGAAAATATTTTCTTGGTTAACAGAAATGACTGACGACTGCTCTTATGAATTAGACACACACAGACAGAGCAATAGGCACGGACAGTTTTTCTGTTTTATTGTGGGTGTTCTTTGGAGAAAACATTACATCAAATATCGCTATTCGAAGCAGCATAACAAGCTGAGCAGTGATGTATCATTTAATCATCATTTGATTGCTCTATAAAGCAAATAAACTTAACATTCCTTGATGTTTGCTGAACGTTTGCGGAGACCAAGCAGATGATATAAGCACAATTAGGTGGTGGTTAATGCGTCTAAGCAATAACATTGCAGCGAACCACCCTTTCGCATTTCTTTGGCGAGCTGTAAGTTCCACTCGATCAGCTTCGATCAACGAACCGCTACATTGTGGAACCGACCCCCAAGAGGATGCTTCCCCGATTGCTAAAATCTTAACCTGTTCAAGTCTATGGCTAGCCGTTATCTTCCTCACATATCCTCATGAACCTTCCCCCCTTAACTCTTATTCTGTAACCACCTACCTCGAGTGGCTCTCGGGAACGATAGTTTTTGTGGAAAAGCAGTATTTTCTCACCAAACATTTACCCTATCCAATTATTATTGTACTCCCTGTATCGGTAATATTTTCTTTGGAAATTAATAAAAGGCATTATTTTCGGAGCGTCTCCTGTGGGAGTGGGGGTTGGTTACACAAACAAAAAAAAAATTATCGAACCGGCCAAAAAGAAATTTTTAAATTTTTGATGTTTGGTCATGTGGTCAGATTTTTGGAAGTGGGTCGGGCCGAGAACTTTTCAACAACCCCTCGTATACCGACTTTAAAACGAGTTTATTTTATTCTAGATTCATTCTTTATTCATCTCCTTTATGCGTAACAAGAATGAGAGAGATTGAAAGCTAGGGAGAGAGAGAGAGAAAGAGAAGAGAATAAATGAAAGCAAAGAAAAAGCGATTCACCAAAAAACGTCACGGACAAACTACTGAAAATAAGAGCCCTTTACTTGGGTACGCGTGCCTGTCTTTTGTCTCGGGTACTGTTGATGCTGATACTCTTTTGGTGATTATGATAATGAGAATGAGTGATGTAGGGGTAGGTGGGCACTACGGCTGCTTAAGGTGCCGACAGCGCCGCAGCGGAAAGGGGTACAGAAGCCCAACCAAATATCTTTCCCCCTTTCCTTCCCCGATGTCAAAGCTCTCCTACGCTACTTGCTTTACCCCTCGCGTCTATTGCTATCAATAGTGGCGAGACCACCACCTAGTACTTAAATCATAATTAGCTACCATATTGACGGTCTCCTAGGGAAAATTTGGGGAATGGTCAAGCTGTAAACCAGCTCCCTTCTAGCTGTAGGGTTGGCTTCGATGCCAAGATTTCATACAGTGAGCGTGTGTGCGCGTGCGCAGTCTATAGATTTATTCATGAAAGCAAGCATTCGACGCGCACACCTATGAGAGATTCTTTTTGCCGGCGACTTGTCAAAGTTTGTGTAGAAAAGATTCACATACAGGGAGTTTTTTACTTTTTCAGCAAACAAGTTAAATATCTTACGAAAAGGAAGGGACGGAAGAATGAAATAGTTAAAGAAAATGAGCGTAAGATGAAGTGGATATTTTTTAATCAAAGAAAAAAGAAAGAGAGGGGATAACAATGGAAAGATGAAGGGAAAAGAAGGCAAGTGATAATAAAAAAAATGAAAGAAAGAACAAAGAAAATGGAAAGATGAGTAGAAGTAACAAGAGGAAAAGAAGAAAGAAGGAGATAAAGAAGAGTTATGTATACTGAAGTTGAGAAAGAAAGAAGAGAAAGGAAAAAGTAGCATCATGTATACTGAAGTAGAAAAAGAAAGAAGAGTCATGTATATTGCAGTAGAAAAATGAAGGAAAGAAGGAAGGAAGGAAAAAGAATCCTGTACACTGAAGAAAAAGAAGAAAAGAAAAGAAAGAGTCATGTATACTGAAGTCGAAGAAAAGAAACAAAAAAAAATAAAAAAACAAAAAAAAATTTTAAAGTAGAAAAAAGATGTGTACAATCAGAAAAAGAAAGAATGAGTTGACCGAACAGAGAAAGAAAAGGCGAACAAGTAAAAAAATAAATAAAAATAAGATTTAATTTTTTTTTTTTTAATATACAAAACAGGCGAGAGGCCGTAAAAAAGGAAACGAGACGTCAACTTTGCATTTCAATCGGTTTTGGCACCTGATGCACTTGCGTGTATGGCTTAGAAGTAAAACAAGAGGCCGCGCTTTAAGTGCACATTAAGGCTTGATTTTACACGTTCAACTAAATTGGAAACATTTCAAACCTTACAAAATATAGTTCGTCTCCATAGAGAAAAAAAAAGATATATATAGATCTACAAAAACACTAGGACTTAAGAATCGATATGCTACCAAAATCTGTTGGATTATCACATTGCTCTCTTTCATTGCATATACATAGTATTAAAAATAATCGCTTTGAGTTTCAAGATACTAAATCATTATTCATTTTTTTTTTACCATTTTTTCGTCTTGTTACTTTTTATAACTTGACTGTATATCTTCCAACAGTTACATAATCGAAAGATATTGAAGAAACAAAAAAATTTCGAATTCTTACATTGATGAGAATGACCAAACAAGTTCCAGTCAATCTTCCTCACAGATGGAGAGATAAATTTAAGGCAACAGAAATGTGGTTCTATCGAAAGATGCTGCGAATACTATGAGCGAAGCATGTGAGTAACGAGGAACTTTTAAGGAAAATGGAAACAAAATGGATACTTAGAAAAAGACAGGTGAAATTTCTGGGAAGCATTATGAGGAAAGAATGTTTGGAGATTTAACACTCACATGACATAGTGAATGCAAGTGAAGCATAAGGAAACATCAAGTAAACTACTTAAAAACGTGTAAATGGATGACAGAGCAGTTACAAAGGATAGGAAGTCGTGGAGAGCGATGATCGCTCATGTCCCAAAAGGATACGGCACATGAAAGAAAATTTGAAAATTTACAGAATTCACTTTTTTATTTTGTTAAAAAAAATCGCGCCAAGTATCTTGCTTTCGATTACGTCAGTGCATGGACTATTTAAATAACTATAAATCGCTTAGTCATTTTTATTCAAGGAGATAAGTATACTTTTTCAAGACGATGTTCAGAGAAGCAATTTTTTTAAAAATATTTTTGCCTAAATACCATACCCGTTGGAAAATATTGCTTTAAGCTAATACATTTAAATTAATTATTTTCTCGTCTCTAGAGCTATTCAAAAATACTTAATCTCTTCAAGCTGCAGTCGATTAGGTTTAAAAAGATATTTTTCCGTATTGGTTAATTTCAGTAAAGGAGTAGTTAAGCCTGTATATCTTACCTGTTTTAACCTTTCAGTAACCTATCTTAGCACTAAAGAACTCTCGGTGTTTTAAATGTACATTTCATTTGGCGGGAATCGTTAAAACCAGACAAAAGGGAACGATGCGTAAAAATGTAATGTAAAAACGGCCATTTATTTTGTTTCAACCATTTTAAGTTAATTTTTCTGCGTATCTCTGCATAGAAAGGGAAACATATGAATCCACCTCTTCTCCCACAAGATATGGGTTAATTAATTAGTAAGACCTATATCACTAAAATCGTTATTATCTCAAAAACAATAAAATTACGTACAAAACATTTAGATGTCGTATTAAATAACCCATAGAGATGTTGATATACCGCTAAATAAAAACAAACGTTTCAACTTGGTAAAGGTTCGCGGGCTAGTCTGGTTGGCTATTATTACTGTGTAGCGAATTTAATCCCTATTGGGGATACTATATTTTTGACCCTATGTCAAAATAAGCTAAGCTTAGTTTTTAAGAGACGTGGAGCAAAAATTTGCAAGCTACTCTGATTGAATATTATTACTGTATAGAGAGTTCGATCCTCACTGTGCTCCATACTTGTGACTGTGGTAAGCTTAATAATAACAATATTTCAATTGCTGTCGCTACGTACCTAACAATTCGGCTTTTACCTAAAAAAAAAATAGATGAAAAACATCTACTGAATATTTTCTTTAATCATTTCCCCCAAGAAAGGCGATAATGGCACTAAGATGCAAGGGGGTTACTGGGTGTAAAAAAAAATGAGAAATCGTTAAAAGGATGAAAGCAGAATAAAAGAACAGAATTCAAAAAGACAGAAGATCACGATTAACGTAACATTTACTTCACATTAGATCTTCCTTCACACAGAAACAAGAAACCGGAAGAGAGTTTCGCAATCAAGAAGTGCGAGAAAAGAAACTATTGGAATAGAACTTAGGGTTACATCTATTTCAACAGTAAAAATGATGAGACTTAGTTGACAATCCAATTCATTAACTTTCGTGTTCTTTCATCAATCTCTTCTAATTTCATTTTTTTATATTTTTATAATCCGTATCACCCCAAGCAAAGCAGTAAAGTCACTAAGACACAAGGGGTTACAGGATGTGAAAGAATTAGGAACAGAAACATTACTTATGAGCGGAAAGAAGAAAAAGTAATCAGGAGGACAGTAGATAGCGATTTACATTGCATTTAATATTTTGCACATTAAAGTTGACTGGAAAGCATGGAGACGGAAGGGAGTTGCACAAACGGGAAAAGTTCAAGAAAAGAAATAATATAATTCTTCTCTGCAACGGAATGTGTTTTGGCTAAAAAGAAATTATCAAGCTGCGTGAAAAGATTTAGTCAGTGGTCTAAACCCATTTACCAATTTTCTTGAGATGATCCGATATTGTTAGTCCTGATTATGACGTTAAACTACATCCGACATCAAGGCCTCTGATCGGGAGACTGGAAGCTTTGAGTAGCATGGAACCACCTTTTAATTGCTGTTGATCCCAGGTCTACCCTGACACGGTGGGGGTGGTAGCACCTGTTATAGCCCCAGCTATGGTCAAATAGTGACCCCACCAAACACTATGAAAGTATAAAATATATCTTTATAGTAAAAATACCAGCAATACATTATTATATAAAGAAATTAACTATCCATACATATTTTTAGTAGAATTACCAACAATACATTTTATAGCAAAATGACCAACAATAAATTATATCTAGTTAAAGCCATAAAGCTATGTTCAAAATATTTAGATTTCGGCATTAAATAACCCATAGAGATTTTTATGACAATAAACCAAATGAAACAAATCCGATATTGTTGAAATACTGACACCCATGATCCGAGATATTTCTCTAACATTTTGACGTGGATTTTGTTTGATTAGTGCTTTCAGATGCTGATTATCAATTGCAGATGGATGTCCTCTATCACCTTGATCTTCAATACTCGTATCCCCACTGAGGAACTTCAAAAACCAACACCATACGTTGTGATCACCCCACGTTCTGAGACCCGGCCATGATGCTCCCTTAAAAATCCTACTCACAAACAAAGATGCACAGTGTGTCAGCCCTTGGGGTGGGGACATATTCAAATGATTAATGTCACGCAAGTAAAGAGAGAATTTGTGATACTAGGCGGAACATTTACTATAAATCGCCTTAATTCAACAAGACAAATCATATAAGTTATACCTCCAATCAGAAGCCATGAAATCCATACTTGACGTAGCATCAGGGATTTTATTATTTTTATAATTATTATTATTAGCAAATGTCTACTTTGTAAACATTCCCACAATTGAGACATATTGAACTGAACATTACTAACCAATTTAAAAAAAATAAAAAAAAGTACATTCAATGAATTAAGATCAGAAGCCATGAAAGCCATACCTGATGTAGCATCAGGGCATTTATTATTATTATTATTAGGTTGGTGCAAAAAATAATGACGTAATAATGTCGTTTTTTGACGTATTTTTAACGTCAAAAAACGACATTATTACGTCATTATTTTTGCACCAACCTGATATTATTATTATTATTATTAATAATAAATAAATTGATTGACGTAAATCTTCCAATATTTTTCAACAGTTAAGATGCTATTTGATTAATTCCCCTAAGTAACTAATCAACTAACAAAATATTCCAAGATGAACAAGATCACCATTACATTAAGTACGTTTGATTTGTTTTGACGCGTTCATTACCAGCACAGGCGTTTCTTGATTACAAGACAAGAAAGCGATCGAGCGCTTGCTCTCCTCTCTCCTGTGGAATGCCCAGAATTGGTGAGTCACCGACATGCTTCGAGGATGGTTTTTCTACGCTGAGGACTCGATCTTGAAGAGAAGTGTGAAGACCGCATTTCCTCACCTTACCATCACTCCTCCGGTTTCGAAGGCTGAGCACAATCGTAGGCCCCGGGATCAATCGAATTTCCTCCTAGAGTGTCGATCGGCCTTGAGGGTCATTCCTCAGTCCTAGGCGAGTCTTGTATCGCAAGTTGATCTTATCTGATCAGTTTCTTTCAGCATCACCTCAGGATGAAATTTAGACCTGATAGAAAGCGATTGATATCGATTGATTTCAACGCAAGGTGGGTAACTGAGGTGAGTCTGGTATGTCTGAACGAGACTAGCCTTGATTTTCTTTTTTAAGTCCCCAAAGTCAAAACGAGTCGGTTTCCTGTGGAGCCGTCCCCTGATTAAGAAAGACTCTTCCAAGTGCACCTAGTTAAGTGTTTTCCCGTTCTGTTTCCGGCTTCTGCTTTTGTTATAATCCAAGACGAGATTCCCAACCTCCCCAGTTTGTTTTGGCCCGCCCTTTTCATCTCGATTGAGTTAGTTTTTGAATTTTCTAATGCCCGTAATTTTTATCTTTTCTCTGTCCCTTAGCGAGAGCCTCTTGACTTTGAATACAGCGGTCACTCTTATTTTTGTGGGATGGACGGATCCTACTAACATCATTCCCTCTTTTTCGGGGTTGTCATCCCCCACATCATTTCATTGATAAAATTCATATATATATATATATATATATATATATATATATTATACACAATTGTACATATTGGTATTTTTAACACATTGGGTGTTTTTCCCAGTAGATGCCCAGTGTGTGTGAGGTAGTTTCGTGGATGAAGGAGTGAATGGCGACGGATAAATTATGGTGAATGAGTATATTGTAACGAAAGAATGGATCGTGAATCCGATTAGCTAGGCATTAGATAGCTAGTGATGACCAACCTTGACCAGTCCCCCACCCACTTTATTCGGCATTGTGCCACAATTACTGTATCAGTAATAAATCTTACTAAGCAACGTCTGTACAAAGACTTATCATTTTTTGTAGATTTATATTTTTATACTTTGGAAAAAATATAACATGAAGAAGACAGACATTTTGTTGAAATATTGTTTAACATTGTCAAACAATGTTTGTTTTTTTTCTTTTCTTAGATTGCGCTCTTCTCTTAACTATTATTATTATCGATTTTCTATTTGATACAATCATTAACTAAGTTTTTCACCTCGAACTTTAGGTAAATGATTTTTTTTTCTTAAGAAGTTATCTTAAAGAGTTTTTCTAAGAATGTGTGAAGTATGCAATCTTTTGTATTTAAGATGTAGATTATTTCCTAGAATGGTTCTTAATGTGAGCATCAGTATTCTTCTTGATTGTTAAATTTTCTATTCACTTGTGACAGATTCGACAATATTTATTCATCAGTCATCTCCCTTAACACTTTCACCGCCATCTTTCATACTTATTTTTTTCACATTTTCACCTTATATAAATTTGTCACTGGTATCTGATTGAACAGAAACAATCATTGCCAGATCTTTGTTCACAATGACCAAATCTATTTTCCTGGTCTGGATTGAGTAATAATGTTAGTTTTTTTTGGGTGGGGGGTTCCAAGTTTTCACTTTTTTTTTTCAACCTTTTTTTTTGTTTTTTCACGATTGCCAAATCTAATCACCTCAGGAAGATGAGGTGATAAGTTTGAATTTACAAAAATCTCACAGAATGTTATATTTTCTATTACCTTGTGGCAGTTCCAATAATATTTATTTGTCAACCATTTCTTTAACTCATTCACAACCAACAACCATCCTTCAAACGTATTTTTTCTACTTTTCTTCATCCAGGCAATCCGTGCACCTTACTGGGCCTAAAAAGCGTGCCCCTTATTTAAAAAAATAAATAAATAAAAATAAAAAGAGAGACTGAAAAATCTGTGACACTCCCTGGGGAAAATGCAAGGTGAAAACAGCCGTAAGAGCGGGACTTTAGCTGACCAGTCAGTACCATAGTCAGTCAGCTAGTCACAAGAAATGAGGTAGGGTAAAGACAGCAAGACAGGAGGCGAACGACAGCCGAAAAAAAAGAGCGAGGGGTACATGTAAGCCTTAGTTTTGTTAGAGCAGCAAGACGTGACGCCAGTTGCCACCCTGTGCGCCTCTCACATAAATATATCCGAACCCTTGAAACTTCTGATTGATGACAGCGGTAAGGGCTGGGTGAGGAGGAGGAGGAGGAGGAGGAAGAACTAAATGGAGCTGCAAAATTATATGTAGGTGTGGAGGAAAACGGAAGCGGTACACAAGACAGGCCGCTCCCTGTTTCTTCTTACTCTCCCTGCTTTGCTCTCCCCAAACACGTTAACTGGTCTCTGCCTTAATGTTATTATTTATTTGTACGCGTGTGTGCACACACACGCAGATGCAGAGATAAACAAATTCAGAAACTCACATATATAAGCAAATATATACATACACACACACTACCACAAACACACAGATGCAGAGATAAACAAATACAGAAACTCACATATATAAGCAAATGTACACATACACGCACACTCCCACAAACACACAGATGCACACATGTACTATATATGTGCACACACATCATCACACACAAATGCACACACAAATACACAGATTAACTTATGTGAGCAAATGCACACACACAGATACACACAAACAAATAAGCAAACGTATATATATAAGCAAATGCACATAAACACACACTCTTCTACACACACAGATGCACACATAAATAAATGTACTAACTTATATTTATAAGCAAATGCACACACATATACATTTACACATAAACAAATACACAGAAGTACATATATAAATGCACAAACACAGACGCACACATAAAAAATAAACACACGTACATATATAAGCAAATGCACATATACACGCTCTCCCATGCACAGATGCATACATAAACAAATACACACACTATAAGCAAATGCACATACAGATGCACACATAAGCAAATTCACACACCCACTAAACAGTAAGCATTCAAAAATACTTTCTATCTATATATCTATATATCTATCTGCATATATACCAACTCGTGCACATCCTAAATAAATCTACTGATAGTGATATGACCGCAGGCATTGCATACACACAAACGAAAGACATACAGCAGTACTCACTCCTTATCCTCTGCGGATATGTTACAAGACCAACTGCGGATATCTGAAATCGCGAATAATACTGACATTTTAGATATATTATACGGACTTTCTTCCAGTTGCTATTCTTCTTCTTTATGTACCGTGTCCCCTCAGGACGCAGGTGATGATGGCTCTCCACAACTTCCTGTCCCTTGTAAATCTTAATAAATTCTGTCTCTCTGTTATTTCTTCTAAGCCCTGTTCCTTCATCTACTGTGTTATGCATTGTTTTCCTTTGTCCATCTGGCCCTCTATCTGTCCCGTGAGTATCAGATTTTCCAAGCCCTCCTTCCTCGTTACATGCCCCAGAAAAGTCAACTGTCTCTTCCTAACGTTAAGTATTAGTTTCCCTTTTGTTTCTATTTTCTCCAAAATGTCGTCATTACTCACATGTTCGGGACAGGGTATCATCAGCATCCTTCTCTAGAACCACATTTCTGTTTCTTCGGGTCTCCTCTTCATCTTTGAGGAGATCGTCCAACACTTATCATTTTTTCTAAAATAATTAATAATCACGCTAATTCCGAGATTAAATTTATTAAACAGATTTCTAAATCTATTCCCACACATCCTTTATCATAATTCTCGAAATCTTCAAAAGAAAGTAGTCAGAATCTCACAAGAGAAAAGTCATGCTTACTTTAGGATCGGCACCGGTCGGCAGGCCTGCCATTCCATACACATTAGCATCAGCAAATCTTTCTACTTGTTGTTCAGTATATATCACAGATCTTCATTCTCCAATGCAGTTCAGTTTCGATGTTTTTGGTTGTGACTTTCATGCAACTAATTGATCTTTTGTCTTTAAATACTACGGAGATTTTGATATTTTACTTCTGTTCTGCTATGTTCTACGATAGCATATGCATGAATGTGGAATTAGGAAATATGAAAAATACTTCAGATCCTTTGGTGTATGGATCAGTTATAACAAATTTATAATAGAAAATTGAACAGAGAATAGGCTGCGCCAGAGGAGGAAGTTTCACCCAACACCGCAAATCTCTACAAAGCCAAAGCATCGTCCTGAAAACTCGAGTCATGTTCTTAAATTGCCTCGTCAGGTTGAGATATTCATATGGATAACATGCATGGCGCCAAAAACCGTTCAGAAATATCTAGACTGTCAGCTGTCAGATCAATAGTTAAAATAGCTTTAAGCGAGTGAAGCCTTTGGATTCGCGCTACAGAATCACTAAACAAAGAACTGTGATAAATAACAGAAAACACGTTACTTGAGGACTACAAACAGGAGCAACAACTAAAATGGATAGCACATTTAACATGAAGATAAAATAATGACATGATGAAAATGCTGATATTTCACACTACATCAAATAAAAAAGGTTAGGAAAGAAACCCCCATCAATACTGAAAAGAGCGATAACAGTTACTGGATGTGAGAATTCGACTTTCTTGAAAAATTGTTTTAAGAGAAAGATTTTATTAGTTTCAAATTTCGACTAAATGCAGTACTGGCTGCTCGGTCAATAAATATCAAATTTTTCCGTATAGGGAAACGGATAATATTACCAGTATCGTTCCAATTCCTATATTTTCTGCTAAGTGACATGACAAAAACAAATAATGATGTCTACACGGATAAATATGTAAGATTTCCCATCACAACATTTTGAAAACTTATCATATAAATATAATTCTCTATTCTATAAATATGATAAAACTTCATTTATAAATAAGTCCAATAACAACAATAAAGAAATTTATAAATAATAAAATAGAATAATTAGAGCAATATTATAATACAACGTATGTGACTGACAGGGAATATCTTAGTATCATTGATCTTAGAAACCTTTCTATATAATTATTTTCCAGCCATTTTAAGTCGGAATATTCGCCTTTCCCCTTAAAAGGAAGCACTTTACGACTTAGCCAAATAGCACGACTGCCCTTTAACATGGTGTTGTCTTGAAGCGTAACTCCTTTCATCATAGATATCCCTGACTGACCGAAAGGTTAGAACGAGTCTGGTCAAACGGTGGCTCCGTCTGCCCTTAGGTATGCATGTTCGAATCGTGGCAAAGACTGCAAAATTTTCTTTAACAAGATTTCCCAAAGATTCCGGCTAGTAGACGAAAATAAATAAATATACTGTTTAATAAACAAACGTAGTGTCTACTCAAATACAAGTATCAACTAGAGGTAGCGTTTAATGTGATCTTATATTTTTATATATATATATATATATATATTCGGACCTTCCATTTTTGAAACATGGTTAGAACTGTGTAGCGGAAAAACCATATTTTAAATCAATTAATTTATAATATTTATATTTATATATATATTTATATATATATACTTATATATATATATATATATATATATATATATATATATATATATATATATATATATATCATTTTTATGAAATTGATATCTTTTAATTATAATCCGACAATGTTTCTTCCTACTTTAAACGCTATATTTAGTGAATTCACGTGTCTGAGGAAACGGTCTATTTTTTGTTCTTTCTGTAGATTTTAAATTATGTCTACGCACCTGTACATTCGAGAGTCTTAATAAAGAAACAGTACCCTCCGGTAAGGTTACAACCAGCAACCTTGTGACTGAGCACTTTAAGGCACATCTTACCAGACAGTAGCTTCCCTTGCAAGAGGGACGCAGGTTCGAACCGTGACAAAGGGTACAATGTCTTCATTAAGCGTTTTCACAAATACGTGTAGCCACTAAATGTAAGTAATTATATATATATATATATATATATATATATATATATATATATATATATATATATATATATATTAGGCAGCATATATTTTATATTATAAAAAGATAATCATACATTAAATTAATCAATCAAATTAGGAATATTAACACCATTAATTGCATTAATATTGCTAATTGATTCAATGTATGATTATCTCTTTAATATATATATATATATATATATATATATATATATATATATTAATAAAAATGACAATAGGAAAACTAGTAATTGCTGACGCGTTTCGTCTAATGTGGACTCTATCAAATCAAAATAGTAGTTCCCAATATTTACTTAAATATTGGGGACTACAGATTCTGTAGTCCCCAATATTTACTTAAAGAAGAAACATACATAGAAAACACATTCAAAAATCTACAATACCCATATTATTTCATCCACAACGCAAGAAGAAAGGCATACAAAATATACAAACTAAAAAACGAAACAAAACTAATAACATAATCCGCAATAGTAAATCACATGAAAACAGATACATAATACTACCGACCAACTCTGTCACGTCTACTATTCAGAATAACCTATCCCATCTAAATAATCTTGAAATAGTCACAAATGCTTCAAAAACCATTATGGATATACTAAGATCTTCAAACACTAATAGCAATAATATTTCTGAAGCAGGCATTTATAAAATAAATTGCCAAAACTGTTCCTCACAATATATTGGAGAAACAAGTAGAAGTTTAAAAAAACGCATTTATGAGCACAAAAGAGACCTCACAAAAAACAAGTTAGCTAATGCACTAGTTATACATAGAAATAAATGCAACCATAATTTTGATTTTAAAAATGCTACACTCATAAAAAAAGAAAATAACTCACTCAGAAGGAAAATTCTAGAGAGTGCCGCCATAGAATATTACCCAAATATTAATCTACGCCCAGGTTTTTCCCCTATTTCACCTTTCTTAATAAAATTACTGCTCTCACAAGCAAATGTACACAACAGATTCATAAAATCAAAAGAAAATGGTTGAATACATCAACACAGACATAATGACAATATTCTCCACAGGTGACAAATACTGACGTTATTTTCAGTTAACAATATGAAAATAGCGTTTTCTACATTCCATTTGCTAGAAGCATTTTGTTTTTTTTTTGTTTTTGTTTTTATTAGTTACCTTGTCCAATTAAATTAATTTCGTATTTGCTTTGATAAAGTCCACATTGGACGAAACGCGTCAGCAATTACTAGTTTTCCTATTGTCATTTTTATTCATAAATATTGTCTTCTCTACTGGTTAAATCGGGGAAATTTTCATATATATATATATATATATAGAATCAATGGATATAATTTTAATCCGGCATTCTTATTACTTCAAACGTTATTATTTAGTGGATACTCTTATTTGATATAAACGCTCCATTTTTATTTTTATCGAAACTTCGTTCCCCTTTATAAGAGAAAACACTGTTTGATCCGGCATACTTTACTAAAATCTCATAAAATTAGCAAACATTAGATTTTTTTTAAAAGCCTTCTTGTCTGAGCCGGTAAATTTTCAACAACTCTTCCTATTAGATGAATGCATAAGTTTTCAGCGTTTTATTTTTTTTTTTTTTTTTTAGGTGGGGGTTAATGCCGGTAACTTTTGCACACACCTATTATCACTCTATAACTGTATTGTCACATGTTTCCTATGATTAAACAGAAATTAATTAATTGGTTGTGCCAACTGATTTTCAGGTAAAATCACAAAAACTTAATAAATAATGAATTGATTGGCTAACTACAAAGCCGTGTTTTAATTAATATCTCCTAAAACGTGAACATGGACATATGCAATTATATATATATATAACTATTTAAAGGTTTATGGAAGGTAGCCAACGTGAAGCGTGTAGTAAATAGCCAATATATACACAATTGAAGTTATAAATTTACTGTAACACTACACACGCCAACGCATTTGCTTATGAAAACACATGACAGACTTCACAGGCAAAATGCGATGATTTTTCTATTGATGTAATTGTTCAATAAGTCTGTCTTCCTTATTTTTTAATCGTTTCATATTTTTGTTAAGCCGCCCGACAAAAAGGCAGGCAAAGTCGGGTTGGGCTACTTTTAACGAAAGCGCTTATTTCGAAGGTGAGATCACATCCAGCTTTTACGTCTTTGATGACAAAAAACAGGTAAATTAGTATTCGTGAATGTAACCAGGCACTGTTGCAGCCTTTAACACTTATGCTGCTGTGAATTTAAACGTTTTTTCTTTTCTTTTTTTTTTTTTTTTAACTACATTGCCTGCTTTGGACTTATATATATACGTTTTCATGACACCAGGAAATATTGGTTCCTAACGTTTGTGCTACAAACTAACTACTGCTTAGTGCTATTTTCAAACCAACGTAGTCATATAGTAGCTTATAATACGACTTGATTTGTGACGTTGAGTATTGAGGGTTTCCTTTAGATTAGTCTGATCGAAACCAAAATTATGACGGCGAAGAAAATTGTACAGTAGCTGTCTATAAAAGTTCGCACAGGATATACAAAATCGGGGTATTGACAGTGTGCGTCGCTCGAGTCGTAGCTGAAAAATCGAAAAAGACTGCACTCGATTTTAAAGGGCCATTGATTTCAGATGAAACAAGATTGTACGACAGATCTGTCACTGGATTCATCTACGAATAACTATTCGTAGAGATGGGGGAGAAGGGGAATCGAAGCTTCGATTAACAGCTGATGAAAGTTGATGCGTATCTTCACATTATCAGTCCTAAGTGTGGTCCTAGGGTTGTCTCGCAGTTGAATACGTGACCAGTTACCACCATATATGTGGGATGAAAGTATTCGTAACGTGATCTAAGTCCATCCGTCTCCAGGTTTAACCACAGCCAATGTCCTTCAAATTGAAGGCTCGCTTTGGTCACGGACACGTGGCCATTTATTCCATCGGGGATCACCCTCCGTCCTGTCCGTTGTCTAGGAAGTCCTTCACCTAGCGATGTCATGTTATTACCGCACTATTTGTATACATAGCTATGGAGACTAGTCTGTTCCATTGTGCTAGATGACCTTTGACCCTACAAGAAAGTTCACCTGCCATTTGACAAGTTTTGTTTTTAATTTTACTGGTTGTCTACTCACCTTCCTAAAAAAATTCTAGTGGAGAAACCGGTTTAGTGCGCGGATGACCTAACCATGCGACAGACAGCACAATGTTACATGGTTCCAGTACCACTCACATAGTGACCTGACATAAATTGATCTAACTGTAAAAAATGTTAATATTAAATATTACATAAAGACTTGGTTTCGTTTGCAGTATATCAACTTTTTCCAGGTAATTTAATGCTGAATTCTGTCAATTTGATAAATAATTAGATAACCAGAACGAGAGGCAAAATGGTCGACACACGTTTGCTTGGCCCGGGAGGCAAAATAGTAGGCATAAGTTTGGTTGAGAAGAAACGCTGGTGAACATAGCTTTGAGTTGCATGCTAGTCACAAAAGTAGACAGGTTTGTTTTACAAAAAAGTAAACAGGTTTGGTTTGCACAAAAGTCAAAAAGGTAAACACATGTTTTATTGACACAAAAGACAAAAAAAAAGTAGACACAAGTTAGGTTTGCACAATAGACAGAAAAGTAGACAAGGGTTTAGTTTTCATGAGAATAAAAAAGATAAACGTAGGTTTGATTAGCACAGTAAAGTGGTGTTGCCTTTTTATTGGCGGTGTGGAGTTACTCATCTGGAAGAGATACAGTCGATATATTTTTGACGCCAACCAACAGGACGAAGAATACTTCTTGTTTGATTTAATCACAGAGAATCTGCTTTTTTTCATTTTTTTTTTTTTTTTTTTTTTTTCATATTACAATTTAATGATCGGAGTTAAAAACCAAGATTTCGAATACTGATCTATGAAGCATGGCAGCCCATTTTAAGGGATCTTTATGCCCCCAATTTGAATCTGTAGATAACTATGCTAATCTACGCAAATATACACAAGATTAATCTCATTTTATGATAATTGTCTTTGAAAATATATGACCATTATATCGAAGTCGATGAACAATTAATTTCTATTAAAGTCATCATCACCATCACCAGCAGCAACAGCAACAGCACCGTGTCGAGCTTGTTCAGATTTGCTAGAGATCGTCGTTGATTTGTCGAGATGAATGTCTCGATATTAATAAAGTCAGAAAGTCATAGATCCTTTGGTGACAAAACTTCATCCTTAAAGTGTGTTATAATGAACTCGTCGAATCTAGACACGACTTGTCTTGAATTGTATTCCTGTTAACACAGACTTCTTCTTGTAAGTACCGTGTCTCTTCAGAGCATAGGTAATCATGGCCCTTCACATTTTCCTGTTCCTTGTAACTTTTAATAAGTTTTGTCTTTTTGTCATTTCCCCCAAACCCTGAAATTCAACTGCCTCTTCCTGGTGTTAAGTATAAGTTTCCTTTTTGTTTCCATTCTCTCCAAGACCTCGTTGTTGCTCATATGTTCGGCCCATGGTAACCTCAGCATTTTTCTGTAGAATAACACAGACTTCAGTAACTATATAATAGATCTTTTTATCAAATCAGCAAATTAGAATTGGTTGTTCAACAACAGAATGGAAGTGTTGCAAATACTCCCGATCAAACCAAATTGCACAAAGGTAGCAAATGTAACAGGGTAATGTCACCTTTTCTCTCTTGGGGTGCTGTCTGTTGTAAAGTGCGTAGTAATTACCTTATAGCTACCCAACAACGTCACAGCCAGTCCTTAGCTTGAACATACATAACATTTGAATAAAGACCAAAACAGTATCTGCAAAAATGATGAGTTTTGAATATACGCTCTTTTAGCGCTAGAGGGCGTCGTCAGTGATGTTCTAGAAAAGGATCATTGGGCAGTTTCGGGTCTTTCAAACATCATACTGACCTCACCAAATCGACCCCCTTCAGAGCTGATCAGGCTCTGAAGCACCCTCTATATATAAGTTATATATTCGTGTGAGTCGACCTATGATCAAATCGCAGCTATTCAGTTTTCTGTAGCTCTTCCTCTGTTCAGCTGTATTTTTGTACTTCAGACAAGACAAGGTAGCGTGTTTTAACATTCGGACAGTTCCCGGTATAAACACGTCAAACCTGAATCCCCAGGATTACAACCATACAGCCTCTACCCCATGTGCTCCTCATTGTCAGAGTATTCTAACTCCTGCATAACACTGTGGGAATTTATAATTGTTTTGTTATTGACTCACATTTCGGTGGTAAGTTGATAACGACTGAGAATACCTGTGCACTCCTCATGTAAATATGCAACATGATCCTAACCCACCGACAGGACTTGACTACCCCAAGTTGCATTTCCGTTCTCTCGTTCGCGTCGTTGTGCACAAAAACAGGAAAAAGGTCCACTGCACCTTTACATGGGAACGAAGGACGAAAAAGGAATCACGGCAAGAAACGAGGACTCGAACCCTGTTTCTAATATATTTAGCTTTGGTAGTTGGTGACAATTTCTGCCATGTCGGACTAACAGAGCTCTTCCTTTTGACTCTTCCTCCTACCAACTCCAGCTCATCTCAATTTCACGAAATTTCCTTCGAAATAGTCACACTGAGAACGCTTCTTCCGCGCAACTCGAAAGCTGGACGCTTCTCATCTGAAATCGATACACGAAAAGGCCTAAACCTTTAGTTATTTACTATTGTTGTCGTCACAACGTTTCGGCAGTTGTGTCCTCCAGCCTTTCGTCAGGTGTATAACTATCCAGATATATATAATAACTATATACGGGCGTATCTAGGAATATCTCGTCTAGATCTTATTTTTAGTACTGCTCAGTTATTGCTCACCCTGTTTCCGCCAAGTCTAAGTATACACTGCCTAGGGATAGAAATCATAATTACTAATTAATCTGCTTGTTGTGCTTGTTACGCTTGACTGCACACACTGAAGTCTTTTTTCCTTGTTATAGGTGATGTTAAAGATTTGTTGTCATCTGTCTTTATTAACGGCTCCCATATTGTATTTATTTCTACGCTAGGCCTATTAAGGAAGCCTAGCAACAGGGCGACCTATAACTGATCAATAATAAAAATAAGAACTAGACGAGATATCCCTAAACATGGGCAGTGGAACCAGAACAGTCTAAATAAAGGGTTCAGTTAGGAATTATATGTAGGTTACACGGATCGATATACACCTGATGTAGGCCGGAGTGCACAACGACCAAAACGGTGGGATAATAGCAAAAAAAATGACGACAATAGTGCGCACGTAAATAGTGCGCATGTAAATGATGACAACTCCGCATCCTAAGAATTCAAACATATATTAAATCGTTTGCTTCACAAAAAACTGTGTCTTACCTACCTTGCGTATGTTAGCCAAAAGCCTAATGAAATATTTCGATGATCTTAGAATGAGTTTTGCCGAGCTTCAAGAGAAAATTTGATGCGGAAACATTGCTCGAAATTGTTAGCCATCGTAAAGATTGCAGAACCGTTTCAAAACAACGCTACAAACTCTCGCGTACTGTTTGAACCCTATAAGATTACTCGAAGCATATTGTCTGGTCAGTAATGGGTGTTAGCTGTGGTTGCATTTACGTCCAACAATCCGTACAATTTCAACAATCACCGTACATACAGGCCAGGAACTTTCCGATACAACTTGTGCTATCATCCATGCTCACCAGGAAATCATTTTTTACCCTTTGGGTTTAATTTAAGCAAAATATCTCTCGTGGATGCTTTCAATTCTTCAATCGTTCTTCAAAGAAATAACGAAGTTTTCTCTTTAATCAGAATCCAAAACGAATTACCACACGTCGTCAAGTTTAGGATTTGAGGAGGCCATGCTATACATAATCCACGTTGACTGAATTTTAATTCCAAAAATTTTCTTTAGCCAGAGTAGTCCTGGATATGACGATAAACTACATCCAACAGCAAGGCTTCTGATCGGAAGATTGAAGGTTTTGAGGAGAGTGGAACCACCTCTTAATTACTGTTATTCCCAGGTCCACCTTGACCAGGTGTGGTAGCACCTGTGAGGGCCCCAGCTATTGGCAAATAATGAACCCCCAAACAAAAACAAAACATTATAAAAGTATAAAAATACATTTTTATATAAAAATATCAACAATACACAATACATTTACCAACAACATAGTACATATTTAGTTGAAATCATAACATTGTGATCAAAGTATTTAGATTTCAGCATTAAATGACCCGTAGAGGTGTTGATATGCCTCTAAACAAAATCAACCAAACAACCAACATAAACAGAGCATGAAACAGACTGTTGTCATTTTTTTTTACCTCAGTATCCACTTATATTTACATACGCCCTAACTCTCATATTGACCACTTTTACCCATAAGTATAGCATACCTTAAAACTATATTTTTATCATATATAGTCCATGCAAGGCAATGAAGCCACTAAGACGGAAACGGTACTGAGTGTGAGAGAATATGAGAAAAAGAAAAACATTAGTAAGGAGAGAGGACAATATAAAAGAATGTGAATTAAGAAGACAAAAGATAATGATTGGCATTGCTTTTAAACTTCTGAAAACCAAAGTTGACTGGAATGCAAATGTTTTAACAATAGATTACAGAAATCCCGACAAAGTTTTTAAATTTGACAAGTGGAAAACGTTTCATGAAAATAGATTGTATGAGGATTTGCCTTGTATTCATTTCAGAAAAGGTTATATGAATTTCTTGCTTTCGAGTCATACTGAAAATGAAAATAGGATTTGCCTTTAATTCGATACAAAAAAGCTTGCAAAATATATTAACAACTTTCAACGTGTACTAAGAATTATAAAGAAAAGATACAGAATAAAAATGAATGGCTTTTTTTTTAAATCCTCATTTTCTATCTTCTTTAAACACTTGAAGCGTCAGCTTAGGGGAAAAGTACTATGAGTCAGTATTTAAGCATATGCACAAATACACATACACACATTTCTTTCTTTCGTTTTTGTTATTTGATGAAGCCTAAAAAGACGAAACACGTAATCTAGTTTCAATCAAATCTGTTTTCATGAAACATATTTATTATACCGTCATGAAAAGATATTATGAAACATATTATTTATACCGTCATAAAAAGATATAAGTATATGTTAATGAACATACATAATATCCAACGACTCGAAGTTATATATATATATATATATATATATATATATATATATATATATATATATATTCTTTTCATAGGGTAAATAAATAAATAATCAGCGTACCTCTTTGTCCGTTTCTCGCTTGTTTTGTGCTGGTTCAATCATGTCCGCCATTGTTTTATTTGACAGATCTTTTTCTTGTAGTTCTTTTTCTTTTCTCGCAAGTTCCGCCATTATTTCCTCTTCCAGTTTGTCGTAAGCCTCCTTCCGGTTCTTAATTATATCTCGCAACATAGCATCTATCAATTTCCGGGACAGAGTGTATCTATCCACTTCGCTTATAACATTCTCCATTAACCACGGCAGCATGCCTTGTTCGACATCTGAAATTAAGAACATAAAATAAAATCATGAAAAGAAAATGAAATTAATCCATAAAAATAAAACAATAATGCTTGATTATCTAATAGTTGGTGTGGCCAAATGCTAAAATAGCGATGAATGAAAGATACCTGATTATAAAAAATTTCAAGAAATTAAGGAAGTTTGTCTGCTGTCTCTAATTTGGGGCGCACTACAGTTTAATCTTCAAGTAATGGTTAGCGGTTCGGAAATAAAAATCACTAAAAACACAACTTTGGAAGAATCTCATGGAGAGCGATTATCTAGAAGGATGCAGACACATTTGGGATTGGGACCATGATAGGGTGGATGGAGTTTAGTAACCACTAAGCTAAGGTAGATTATCCACAAGAAAGTTAGCTTTCCGACCTTGAGGTCTGGATTCAAATCTCAACATTATCGATATGTCAGAGAGGTTAATTCTTGACATTATCGACCAGGGGAGACGATCCCAGAATGCAGTATTTTCGGAAAGTGCCTGAAAACAATGCCACGGGTTGAGCCCAACATTGTATGCGAAATTGAGCAAACAGAACTTTTTGAAGGTTAATGGCTGCGTTAGCACGAAGCCACAAGTCATCGCAACCGAAGATGTGAGCATACTGGCCTTATTCAAACTTTTGATCATGCCAGATGAAACTCTCTCTCCCAGAAACTGTAATTAAGGTCCGTTAAGCATAGTTGCAGTATAAACCACAGGTGGGCTTTTGGGGCGTTGAACAAACACAAATATACCTGAGCAGGCGTCTGCAACAGGGACTGGCTAGCCACCTTAATAGATAGGTGTGCTCGAAAACAAGTGGGTCGCCATTATAATTGCAACCTAACGCTTTGGGTTGTATAATATACTGACCACCATTTTGTACCAGACTGTCGTAGCCATCTTCAGCCACAGAAATATTCCAAAGTAATATTAGCCTGGTGAAAGAGAACTTCTTCATTAAACTAAGAGAAAAGGCGTTAGGAATTGATAACTGCACCGTTAGGCGTTAGAAGCTGATATCGGAGACCAATGCCAAGTAAGCCTTCTTTTTTTTGCATCTACTCATATTAAAAATAATTTACACTATATTTTACACTTGTAGGGATGCAAAATACATATCAGTAACTAGTTTTTTTAGTTTGACATTGAAAGAAACTCATGTGTCCAAAATACAAGTGCCGGAACTATTAAATCCCCCCACACACACACCTGGCACGATGTTTATTTGGTACGGTGCGCTTACTATTAAATCATTTTCTCATCGGCACTATTATTACGTTCGACGTTTATTAAACTCAAATAATAAAAAAACCCGGCGGAACGATTATTTATACCGTCATGAAAAGTTCCCACCGGCCTGACTATTCCAGACGGAACTTGTATTTGGTTCAAAAGAGTACAGTGAAAGTGTTACATACGTACGTAGGAATGAATGAAATAAAGAACGAGAAGACAGCTACCATAGATAAGAATTCTAAAAGGGGCATTCTTTTTTCTGAAGGTTAGCAATAAACTCTGGAATTGGTATCAAGTGGGTATTTCACAACAATGAAAAACTTGATTTTGATTGTTTTTTGTTAGTCCCTTACTAAAGTCTAAGGTCTATAATTTTAAATTATAGAAGTCTAAAATGGAAATAAAAAAAGATAGTTATATTTTGTAACTAACAGGTTTTTCTTCTTCCGCATATTTTCAATTTTGATATCTTCACGATATTCTTTTTGATGAAGCCCTTTGTCCGAAGCATAATAGAGGTGTTATTTAAGACACCCATATCGTCAGGGCCACGTATGAATTCAGGCTTGAGATCCCAGTTTGCCCCACTATTAAACCCACGGATCTATGTGCAAGGATCCATGTAATGAATTATGTAATTATTGCATTTTTATTGCATCTTCACATATTTCTTGCTTCTCATCACAAGGTTTTTGTAAATACTTTGGTCTTCAAATTTAAATAAATGGCATGCAAGTTCAAGTCGAGCCAGAAGCTACTTCTCAGCTTCAAATTCTTGAAGCCTGAGTTGAATTTTAAAGAATAATTCGACAAAAACACTCCGATAGAAAATGACAGAAATATATGACAACTAAAATATTCAGGACCTTAGACAACTCACAAGAGAATTTCAAATCATTTTGTTTCCAATTATCAGCAAATTCGTTCGCAATTGTATACGTTAGGAATATAGTATTTTGACTGTAACTGGAGTTTTTGAGTAGATGTTAACTCAATACAAGGGTCAAGAGACACCCAAGGTAGAGGGTTACAGAATAAGGTTCTTGCAAAGGTGTGTGGGAGGTAAATGCAGAATGTGAGGATACATACAACAGATAACGGTTGACCCTAGACTTGAAGAGGATAAGATTGTAGTGATCAGGGAACTATCCTCTCATGAAGTTTGAGTAACGACTCTTGGGAAGAAACTGCTCGAATGTAACTTTTCTTACCAATGGAATACGAAGGGAATGTAGATGTGTCGCCCCTGTGAATATGGTATGGTGAGTCTTACTTGTAAATGTATGAACTGGCGAAACTAGGGAATGTAGCTCGTCAGAACATCTGACATGCAAGTAGTAAGATTAACGAGAGGCTTGCACTGTTATGTTTGTGGAAGAGGAGTTGTAGGGTGGAAAATAATTCATCACCTACATGGCTGCGTAAATGCTTTTGAACTCTATCAAGCTTAGAAAGAGATTGGGCATCTCCAGCCCGGATATGACAGCAATACCCCGTTTTTGTCTGATTTAACTCTTGTAAAGATAGAGCATGTCAGGAGGAGTTAAATAGCATCTGTTTTTAATTATACAGGATTGACTAAGACTGGGAAATGGGTTGTACTCACCAGGAACCATTTTTGTTTTCAAGGGTAAAAGTATTGACAGGTTTTGTTATTACAAGCACTGCCTACTACAGGTGATAGCTTTACTACTCCAAATTAAGAATGAAAGTTGCCTAATTCACTCAATGATATCCAGATTGATCCAACCCAATAAAAACAGAAGACTGTGAATATTCAATGCACTGATAATGACATTCACCCCACCATGGGTTGAGTGACATTACAAATTGGCATCAACACCCAGACTACTCGACTGTCGAAACATTCTATCATTATAGTTTATTGATGGTTCTAATAACTGGGACAAACAAATCATTACAGAATGTGACCCAATAATGCTCTAAAACATTGCTCCAACCCATTCGCGCCAACCTAACTAAACCACCCACACCCAACCGATGATTCATTGACTGAGAATATTTTAATCTAATATAACTACAAGACTTGTGAACCTACCCTTCTCAACTGGATCATAGAAATAGCCATTATCAGAGAGAGTTGCAAAGACTGTTGGCACCAAATCCCGAAGATAACTTTTAGCGAATGCCATAGCAGCAATCTTTTCTGCTGTTTCTTTCTCTTTTTTAATCACCTCTTTCTGCTGCTCCATACGTTTGTTCTGTAAAAAGTAAAAACAGGCGGTTAATAATAAAGTATGCCATACTGTGAAAAGCCAAGGAACGAATAAACCTTAGAAGAATGTAATAAATCATCAAGTATCAGTACATTTTGAAAGTAAATGAAAGTAAGAATTTTATCATTAAGTTCTTCGACAAGTGAATGTAACTCTGAACAGGAACAGATAAGTGAACATTTAACTTTATTCACTTACATAATAATATTTTCAGGTGCGTGGCCAAATGGTTAGAACATTTGCTTTCTGGTCATGAAGTCTGGATTCGAATCTTACAATGGTTGATTTGTCATGGAAGTAATTATCAGCTTGTTATTATTGCAAATTATTATCTGTATCAGCTTGGAAACCCATAACCCAAGCCTTGTGGTGTAAGTGGATAGACGGATCCGTTTGGAAGGCGTCGATGATTTTGATGAAGCCCCAAGTCATTATCACCAATGTTTGCGTGTGCTAGCCTTGTTCAAAAAATTGATTATTGCCAGATTATGCACTCTTCCCCAGAAACTGTAAGTCATCATAGTTGCAGTATAAACCACTGGTGGACGCTGTGGGCTTAACAGGCATCTGTAATAAGGATTTGATAGCCGTACCCTGGCAGATGGGTGTGAATGGAAACGAGTAGTAGCAACCATTATTATTATTATTATATATTAACACTTATGCTTGTCCCATTTTTCTTTAGTTAGTGTCAATATTTCATAAATAATGAACTAATCCGATTTGATCGCGAGGAAAAGACAGAGAATGACAAATCAGAGATGCTGTTTAATTTCAGTGAGAAAAAAGAAAGAAAAAGAAGATAGTGAAGGCAATAAAACTCTCATGTGTTTCCAGTCTGCTTCAATGAAATTGAAAAACATTCAATTTGAAATCTTTTCATTTGTACCCTCCTACTTCTTTAAATAATGACCTATATTAATACTTATGATTGTTAGTGCAATATTTATATTATATATAATGTTCAAATATTTAACATTGCAACAGGAGAAATTCCACGGATCGTTTTGCTTAGCTCACTTATTGTGTTGTTGAGGTGCTAACTTAGAAGCGGGTCCTCTGGCAACAAACTTCAGTTATTAGTTTCCAGCTCCGACAGCCTGGAAGTTGTGTCACTATTTCTCAAACATAACCTGAAAGAATTAGTGTGTGTGGAGAGGGGTGCGTGTCGCGTACGACTTACTTTCTCTTCTCGGTGGCGCCTTTCTTGTTCCTCAAGTCTCTGCTGCTCAGCCAACTCAGCATTTCTCAATTCGAGGAATTCTCTCTGCTGGATCCGCAGGTTAGCCAATTCCTCTTCCTCCAAAACTTCAATCAGAGACTGTTCCAATGTCTTGCCCACCAGAACTTCAAGAATTGGTTTCACTTCGATATTAAAGTCGAACAGCTGAAAATATCCAAAAAGAAACACAAATTCAGACAGATTTCTAATAAAACTGGCCCTCCTTTACCTCGAAGCAAAAAAGAGAAAAATGCAAAACATTTAAAATAATCGACAGCCACCGTTCAAGATGTAAATAGGGATCAATTTCTCTATTCGATTGCTTTTACTGGAAGCACTGAGAAGAATTAAATGTCTACTACCTGTTGCTGACGGTTCTGTTGGACTATAGGGTCACAGATAGACTTCGCTTGGCGCTGATGCTGTGGTTTTTGAGCAAGTACTTAAAAAACTGGTATAGACTTGTGAGCTTCACGTCCAACCAGTTATGCCCTTCTCTTAGAGTGGTTGACAACCAAATCTAGAGCCCAGTTTGCACTGATATTAATCCCTAGGCAGAGGACGGGAGAAGAAATATATTCATATTATTCAAAGAATATTTGTTCAAAAGTGAACGCAATGACCTCGGTTGAAATTTGAAGACAGGCCAATCTAGCGCCGATAACCGCTACACAAAGTGCACATGCCATATTTATACTTGGTATAAAGAAAATCAATTGCATCATTATAATATTATGTAATTTTTATTTTTTTACCTTAGATTAAGCATTATCAACTATTATTATTATGATTATTATTATCCTATTATAATTCTACGTGTTCCTTGGTTCCTTGCTTAGTACGTACGTTACGCCCTGCCGATACCTCATACATAATGGACTATTCCATTTTTATTGTGAGAAAAGACATATCAGCGACACTGTTTGGGTTCAATGAGAGAAAGAAAGAAAGAAAGAAAGATGTGGAGAAAAGTGAAAGAAAGATATGAAAGAAAGCGAAAAGAAGAGACAAGAAGAGGCAATAAATGTGTTTAACGTCTAGTTCAGTGAAATAGAAAAACTTATCAGTTTTAAATCTTTTCATCTGTACTCTCTTACTTCTTTTAATATTGACCTGTATTTCTACTTTTGATTGTTATTCCAATATTTTCTTAAAGTTATTAAGATCACCTATTTAACGATGCATCTTTGTATATTTTGTTGTCGGGTAACATGCAATGAGTTTATCTATTCATTAAATATTATGATAGCTCAGAAAATTAAAATTAAATTATTTTTATTATTATTATTATTATTATTATTGACTGACAGAGCAGCAACGTTAAGAATGTAACACTGTGACATAAAATATACAAAGCACAATATGGCTACCATGACACTCAGTCTGATAAGGCACAGATATCACAGGCAAATTGTGTGATGTTGTACCAAGTTTATAATAAAAAGCAATGAATAACCTGCAAGAGGGACCAAGTTAGAAATACTTTCAGGTCAAGTAAACCAGTCCGTGTTTAGACGATCTCTGATTGAGAGTTGTACATCAGGATCAAAATTATGGATAAACTATAAAAAAAACTCTTGTTTTTGTTCTGTTTTTGTTTGAGTAATTTCAACTCTCTCGGTCATTATCAAGAAATGAATGTTGTCAATATGGTACACAAGATTTGGTTATCTACATCCTTCCATTTTTTCAGGGATAAAGGTAACGTTACATTTCAATTTCAAGTACACGTAACAGATTCCTAAAGCCTGATATTAAAGGAAATTAATGTATAAAATATTTCATTATTTAAGAATTTTTAATGGTTATTTCGGAGTGATCTACTAATAATACTTTATACGTGTTATAAATATTTTAAAATAGTGTCTCATTTGACAAATGATATTTTATTTACTGAGCATTGTTTTTGTATAATAATAATTTCAAGTATTTCGAGTCTTTCCTTGCAGTGGGTGCGGTATAGTACTTGGGTATTATCTACTAGTATTCATCTTATGTTAATAGTTGTACCTTCGTAATCACCATTAGACTCATCCAACTCTTTCTGAATCTTCTGCGCTGTCCTCAGATTGACACCTAAATGTTCGTATTGAAGCTTCCGGTACGAATGCCAAGCAGTACAGCATGCCTTTTGCAAATTTCTGAAGGAGTGAATTGCGTCATGGTGCTCTTTTTTCACAGACGGTGCCCAACTGACTCTACTATACTGTGCAGTCGATAAAATCAAAAACAAACAATGTGCATGCACGAAATTAAGAATATAAAACGGCGAAAATTTACCCATCGCACCTTGTAAACCTCTACAGGGAATACAGTCTCATAATGCTATACTGTAACAGACAAAAAACAGAAGAAATCAGAAAAAGAATTTTTTTTTAAATATTGGATTCGACATCGACATAAAAACTAATAAAAATAGATTTCCTAGATGTCACATTCAACCTAAGAAAAGGGCAACCATATCAACCACATAGAAAACCTAACGACAAACCACTTTATATATCCAACTACCCGCCATTAATAATCAAGCAGATCCCACAAGATCGCAGTTTATCTCACAATTCTTCCAGTGAAAGCATCTTTAACGAAGCCAACTAATCAAACCCACTTGTAACTACAGAGCAAAAACAAATGTCCCTTAAATGACAACTGCTTGCAAAAAAATGTAATATACCAAGCCACTGTAAAATAAACTAAATATTATATATGCCTCTGTGTGTGTACTTCAAACGTTATTTTTAATGTATATCCGAGTTTTAAAGAGACGCCTCGTTTTTTATATTATTTTGAACAGTGTGTATTATGTCTCTCAGACTGTGCACTCAAGAAAACTTCATAAAGAAAATGTCCTCTTTCGCAAGGTCCGACTTGAGTCCCCCTTTGCAAGGAAAGACACATTTTGACCGCTCAACCACAAAAAGTGTTACAGCCCAGCAAGGAAGGAAGGCACACTTCACCGTTAAGCTATTCTCGAAAGTCCATATCTGCTCAGTTACGAATCCAAAACAAGTAATTTCTAAAGATTTATTTTTAATCCGACATTTTTATTACTTCAAACATTATCGTTTAGTGAATACTCCTGTTTGAAATAGACCCCTCGTCTTTTTTTTTATTTTTATTTTAAACCAGAGTGTATTACGTCTATCGGTTTGCACGCGCTAGAAAACCTTCAAAAAGTTTTCGTGTGACGCGTTTCGTTCCTTAGGACTTCATCGGACTAAGTTTCTTTATGTAGATGCGACTAGATATGCGCACAGACGAGAGACACTGGGAATTTTATATTTAGAAAAAAAAATTAATGTGTTTTAATGTTAAGTTAAGTTAATGTGTTCTAGCCAATTACTTTTAGATTCTTTTTCTTTTCCTTTTTGTTTCTCCGACAGTAAATTTACGTCCAGATCCCTACAACATTTCACCATTCTTGGCAGATCTTCTGTTATCGCAATGTGGGAGATTTAATAACAAAGATTATGGAAACAAAATTAAAATAATCAAAATGAAATTGGTTAGGTTATATACACAAAACACATAAATAAAAATAACTTTAAAATATTTTTTTCAAAATTTAAAATTCACAGTATCTCCCGTTCGTACGCATGTGTAGTAGCATCAACATAAACAAACTTAGTCCAATTAAATCCTGAAGGACGAGATGCGTAACACGAAAACTTTTCTACTTTGTTATATATATATATATATATATATATATATATATATATATAATGGATTCTTAATCCGATATTTTTCATTACTTCAAACATTAATTTTAATAGATACCTGTATTTGAAATAGATGTGTGTATATGTGTGTGTTCACTTTAAACGTTATTTTTAGTGTATACTCGAGTTTTAAAAAGACGCCTCGTTTTTTTTTCATTATTTTAAACACTGTGTATTACGTCTGTCGGCGTGCACATTCGAGAAATTTTCTTGACTAAAATTTCTCGAGTGCGCAGGTCGATAGACGTAATACTCACTCTTTAATAAATAAAAAAAATGACGCGTTTATTTCAAATACGAACTATCCACTATAATAATGTTTAAGGCAATATATATTGTGCAGCAATTTTATTTGGGTTTCTTTGCAGTTTTTTTTTTGTTTTTTTTTTTCAATTAATTATTTTACGGTACGGACCATTTTTCTGGTGTCAGAAAAAATAGAACGTAAATTGTTGAATATCTGCTGAGAGCATTCGGCTATCATAATTCGTTATTTATTTTTGTTCTGATAGGGTTGTGTCTGTATGTATGAATTGCTTTCTTTGGTAGTTTTTAAGCGTTGCGTCTTCATGCGTCGGTGGGTGTCATGTTTACTGTTTTCTTTTGTATATTATTAGTTACGAAATGTATTCAGTATGTTCGTTCCTGAATTGAATGGAATTTTATCGATATTGGGCTGGTTGTTTGTATTTTTATGGTTAAAACGTCTTGTATTTGTGGTCATTTAAAACAAAAAACTACACGACATCAGAAAATGACGAGTCAGAACTCGATATTTGATAAAAAAAAAAAACCCACGTGACACCCACTTAAACCTGAAGACACGACATTTGAAAAAAAAAACAATATGCCACCCACCGATGCGTAGAGAGGCAACACTCTAAAACTACCATAGAAAACATGACGCATAAACATAAACACAACAGCCCTGTCAATACAAATGTAAACCTCTTTGATAATGACTTATGAAAGCCGAAAGCGCTTAGAAAACATTGAACAATTTATGTTCAGATTCACCTCAAAACCATAAAACGGTCCAATCCATAAAAAAAAACTAAATAAAAACATCTTAAACAAAGAACTTGGTATGTTGGTCTTCAATCAAACCTGTAGAAATGAATCTAAATACATTGTTAATATTTTACGATATTTGTAAGGGAAGAGAGTTCAATATCGGAGAAAGCGTTTATAGATATATACACTATGGACATAGGGATCAATGCTGCATGGTGACTGTCAGTTTCAAGATTCAGTAGGATCTTCAGACCAAATCTGGGTGATAGATAGATATTGTTGCGGTATAAATAATACACCCCTGGTAACACAAATCAACTAGGCAAGACGCCTTAAATAAAGAACTCAGAGTAAAAAGAAATCCGTTGGAGTCAATCGAGAAAAATTCTAATGACGTCATGGAAAGCAGCCTAAGCGAAAAATATTATTATAACGGCTAGAAGCGAGTTATAACAGTGGCGACGTGAGATCGAAACACATACGGAGTAGGAAAAAGGACATTTTTGGTTCAGCGCACATGATAGAATTGACGAAGAGACATTAGAACCACGTTGTTTTGTTTTATTTTTTTTTTTTTTTTTTTTTTTTTTTGGTGTGTGTAAAAAAGTGAAAAACTTCACAAATTTATACACGGAAGGCGTTTTCGCTTACAGACGGACCACCGTCCTCTATTATCAATTTATGGTTTAAAAAAAGAAAGGAATTCCTACGTATACAACGAATAGATTACAACGCTAGGGTACCATCTTAATAAATTACGATTTCAGGATGGAATACCAACCATCCAAAAAATTAGAAGATGCTGATAGGTTATCAAGATTGTTACCAAAAATACTGAACTATTTAAGGACACTGTTATTGCAGCATTAAAAAGTGAAATAGAAATTATAAATATATTATGCACTGTAGTACGCGAACTACCAGTTACCCTGGAAGGAATAAAAATAAAAGCAGAACAAGACATTTTTATTTCGAAAATAAAAAAATGACTAAAAGAAAGTGAGAAAGATGATTTTTAGAACGCAATCCATGCTTGAACGCTTACCCGCTTTGTGACGAAGTAGTGATGTTTGCACAAAGAGTACTAATACCTATCATATTACAAAAGCGGATATTAAATGAATTTCATAGTAGACATCCAGGAATTTTAAGGATGAAACCTCTTATGAGAAGCTATGTATACAGGACCAAATGGATCAAGAAAAATTGAAAAATTAGTAAGAGTCTGCAGTAAAATCACCTACAACGAAATTACAACCTTGGCCAAAGACAAATACGCTGTGGTCAAGACTGCACATAGATTTTGCAGGTCCAGTAAATATATCACATTATCTTGTGGTAGAGGATAAATTTACTAAGTGGGCTTAAATTTTTAAGTGCAAAAACAACTTACAAGGCTACAGTGAATTTTTTACATGAACTGTTTGCAAGATATGGCATTCCGGATGCCATAGTCTCGGATAATGGTACACAATTCACTGTTTACGAATTTAAAGTATTTTGTAAGATGTTTTCGATTGAACATATTCCTACTGCACCGTATCATCCAAGGTTAAACGGACAAGCTGAATAGTTTGTGGGTTCTTTTAAGAGAGCTTTTAAAAAGGCAAGTAATGAAAAAGTGAAAGAAGAAGCATTACAAAAATTCTTGAGAGCATACCGAATAGCACCGAATCCCAATACACCGGCAAGCATGTCACCGGCAGAATTGATGTTCGCAAGAAAAATTAGATCGGTGTTTGACAATTTGATACCAGGTCAAAAAAGAATATGAACGGATAACAAAAAAGACACAAAAATTTTTAAAACTGGCGAAAAAGTATTTTTCAGAGTATATAAAAAAAGAAAAGAAATGTGAGAAGACGGCGCTGTCTCGTAAGGGCATTATATATGGTGTTAGTAAGGGGGTCCGTTCAAGATGGTCTGATTGGCGAGCTCGGTTTAACGAAGCATATGACCGTGGGCACCTCACTAACGATGGGGCATCACTCACCTGGCTGGCCAAAGGCTCATTGTTCGGCAAAAAACTTTCTTCAGAGGGTTTGAGAAATTCTCCCAACTGCGTTCGCTGCGGTGAGTCGGTAGAAACCCTAGGTCACTCCTTCTTCCTCTGCAAAGTCGTAGTCTCGTTGTGCAAGTTTATTGAAGACATGATGATTTGCATGCTGCGTGAAAAGTTCTTTGTCTTTGAGGCCAGTTCTGTTTGTAGCAAAATGTGGTAACGTCGTTGACTAAGGCACCTTGTGTTGATGTGCTTACTAGTTGCCTATGCAAGTTGTGATATGGACGACGAGACAGAAGGAATTCTATAGAAACAAGAAATTTACTTCTTCTCAATTGATCTTGTTAAATATCAGCTTAAAGTCAAGATCAGGATGGAAAGGCGACGACTCCCTCTATCAGAATTTCATCAGAATTTATCAAAAGGTGAGTGAATTGCGCATATCTGTCGAGTGAAAGAAGCTGACTTAGGCATTTTGATGCCGGCTCGGAATCAGAATATTGGGAGCCCTGTATTAACCATTCACAACCCCGCCCAAAATAAGTTAGTTTAGGTTTGTTTTACTTTTTGTTTTTGGTTTTTTTAGGCCAAGTTAGGGGATGTATGTAGATAGTCGTTTTTTATTTTTCTCCCCACTTTCTTTAGTTCAATTGCCCATCTTGTCCCTGGTTAAGCGACTGGTGGATGTGGAACCCTTTTCATTTTTCGAGTGTGATCTTTCGTAAGTGTTGTCATGTCTGAATGAGTGTGTAATTGTGTGTGTGGTTGGTCAAATGATTTGTTTTTAATTCATCCAAGACTCACATTAATTTCGTCCAGTTAACTGATATTTCTGCCACAATTAATGATTGTGGAGGGTTTTATTACTAGCAGCATTTTGTTTAGTTTCTTGTATATATAGAATTATGCATATTGTAAATATTCATTGGGGGTTTCATTTTTAAATGTTGTTATTCTATTCCCCACCCCAACAGACAAATTCTACATATGGAGATTAGTTAAGACTTCATATAGACTTTGTGGTATTATGGCGGTTGTAGTAAGAATGATAAGTAAGAATGTGATATTTCGGTGCAAGGAACATTGTATAGTTTGTTTAAGTCATTCATTGTTCAGTTATTGTTCAGTTTAAGTTAAGACAGATGATGACTAGCCTTCCACGTCCCCACTTCTGTCCTTGCCACATTTTTTGTATTTATACAAAAATAAAAATTATCCCGTTGCGGTTAATCGAGGAGAACTTCTAATGACGTCACGGCGAGTAGCCTAAGCGAGACATAATATTATAACCGCTAGGAGCGAGTTATAACGGATAGATAGAAAATATAAAGGAAAATAGATGGATATGAACACAGACTTAGATAGATAGATAGATAGATAGATAGATAGATAGATAGATAATAATAATAATAATAATAATAATAATAATAATAATGCAACTCAAGGACACCTCTCAAAACGCGTAAAATAAATTACCAGAATTTAACGTATTGTAAGACCAGCAGACAACTAAATCGATAATAGTTTATAAATGAATTAATATATTTTCAAGCCACTTATATAAAACGTTTGGCCTATATATACTTTTATGACTCTAAATGTTATTTTTAGTGGATATCCATATTTGAGTAGACGCTCCGTTTTATTATTAAACAGTAAAGAAACCTGATCAAAGACAATTTACCCACGAAAGTTTTCTCGAATGTGCAGGCCGGTAAATAAAATAAACACTGTTTAAAAATTAAAAGAATTTAGCGTCTACTCAATTACGAGTACCCACTAAAAATAACTAATCTAGTACATCGAGGTGTAGAGAGAATTATTCACCTCCCACCCCCTTCATAATTGCAAATAAAGCTGTAATACCTCAAATCGTTTCGGGAATCTTCATGCGCATTTTTTCACAAAATATTAAATAATAGATTTGAAAGAATGTACTGTGATGCCGACAACAAAATTCTTATTTTAATATCAAACAATAAATTAAAATACACCAAAAAACATTTAACATGGGACAAAATTATTGGCCCTCTAGCCTCAATAATCAATTGTGTAACCTTTATTCTTGATTATTGCCTTTAATCATTTTTGATAGTTCCTTACAAGATCACTACACACACTGATAGTTATTTTGCTGCATACTTCCTTGGAAAGAGCTTCTAATTCCTCCTTCTTTCTCTCAATTTTTTCTTAAAATATGCCCATAAATCTTCAATGGGCTTTAGGTCAAGACTTTGTAGTACGAGGTCGGCCAATATCTTCATTTTGTTGTCATCTAAGTATTTTGGAGCAATTCGTGCTGTGTGTTTCTCTGGTCTTCGTCATGTTAAGACGTCCAGTGACGCCCCAACGACAGCTTTCGTGCACTTTGTTTTATATTATTTTTAAGAATAACCAAATACTGCTCTTTATCCATGATACCCTGTACTCTCACTAGTTCTCCTGATCCAAAAGCAGCAAAACATCACCAGAACCGAATGCTTTCATCACCGTACTTAATTGTAGGTAGGGTATTTTGGGTTTGTGAGCTTCATTCACTTTCCTCCATACATAACGGGAGTTTATGTGACCAAATAATTTTAGTTTGGTTCCATCTGATCGTAAAAAAAGATATTTACTCGCATATTCTAGATGGCTTCTAGCATAAGCTAATCTGCATTTTTAGGTGTTTCGCCTTAAGCAAAAGAGTTTTCCTTGGGCGACAAGATCAAAGTCCAGCTCGATGAAAGCATACAATTCAACCCTGATGTCTTTACATCATTGAGAATTTCCTTTGTCTTTAAGTAAGGATTCTTCGAAACAACTCTAACAATTTTCCTTTCCATTCTGAGAAATTAATATTTTCTGCCAGTCCTTAATTTATTCTAAAACCAATGAGTTTCGTTGTAATTCTTCAATAATGTTACGAATTGTCGATCTAGGATCATTTAAACGTTTGTAAAGCGTTGTATATCCATCACCTTGTTTATATGCCTCAACTATTTTCATTCGGAGCTTTATGTTAAATTCAGCCTTCTTCGCCACGGTTGCAGAACGAACGGGTTATCGCGGTACGTGGCACTCACATATTGTCTTCTTTAGCTTTTAGAATGTTATAGAATCAAGTCAATACTATTTCATTTTCATAGGTTATTTGTATTAAATGTTAAATTAAGAAAAAAAAACATTACAATTGTCATAGAGCAATATTATTTCATAATCCCAATAAGCGAATAATTTTATAACTAAAAATATAATAGAAAAGTTTCACGCATTATTCAAAACTAAATACAGAATCAACTATTTATGATAAATTCAGTAAGTACTTGCAAATATTCGCATTTCTTAGAAAAAATTCAAATATTCAGTGGGTATGAATAATTCTGTCCACAACTGCATAGGTTGGTTTGACGACCGCAACATTATCAAGACGTCTTACACTTGATTTGTCGGAGACACGTTCTATCGCAAAACATTTAAAAAACATTTCTGTCCACTTTCACAATACAGGAAAATACTTGTTGACAACACCAATATACTACACCACGATAATAATAAACAAAGACTTCAAATGCTCGAGGGCCTCTGTATCAAAAACAACCAACCAACACTTAACAAAATTTATTACCAAGTGTAACGGCAACGTGCGTTTAACCAACATTTAATGGCATTTTGCATTTCTACCAATTTCTGGTTATCTCCCTTATATTGGGACGCTTGTTTTGCAAAATACTCCATATCTACAACGGATACATTTAAAATGTTAAATTAAGCATAACAGGGCAAGTTCACGCATGTTTTTTTAAAAATCGCCATCACAACAATCACAGTTACAATAACTTTGTCCTTGTAATTTATCCCTGAAGATGATCTTGAAGGAAAAAACTACGGCACTTTCCTTGATGAATTTCATCTTAACATCAAGAAACTGATTAGAGAACTAGAAAAGATTATTTAAAAAATAGACATAATATGTCTATATTATTCAATGAAACATGTCTGAATAAAGATACGCTGCGTAAATGTACATATATGTGTGTGTGCGTTCAGTGTTTGTGTGTGCGTGTGCGGTGTTTGTGTGTGTGTGTTTTTAGAAAATAGGAAGTCGGAAAATTCAATAGTAATGGCTTGTTACTACTGCAAATGTTTCAAAATTTGACACATGTACACAGCGAACGTCATGTTCCTGCAAAAAAGATCAATACAAAATGGCATGGACGCATCCAGGTCCAAAGCAATCAGAGTTAAATGATGGACTGACCATCGTCTTGTTCATGCAAAGGTGAAGTTCTTTGTAAAACCGAAAGTAGTAACCAACGGCGTTACCATTTGTCTGAAAGAAAATGACATTAAGAAAGAGCTCTTGAAGAGAATTGTTGACATTCAACAAATTAACTCTTGAAAAGACTACAATGGCGTTTGTGGCGTCTTCAAAGATGTTCTAAGTTTAGTGGAAAGAAAACACCAAAACCGGTTCCATGAAAATGATGAGGAAGTTCAGATGCCATTAAATGAAAAATAAATAAAGCGCTAACGAGAATGCTTGGAAGAAGTCCAGAAATTAGTAAGAATAAAAAAACTTGCACAAGATGATGAAGGGTAAAGTACAACGTAGGCTCAGTGATATTTGACGGAGTAATAAAGTAGACAAGAATCAATCTGCATTTGATCCCAACAATACGAAATTTCTATATAATTTTTTACGGGTAATTTACGGATTGTCTTCGTTTCTGGTAGCCCTTTTACTAACTCTAGATGGCAAAGAGTTACTCAGAGCTTCAAATGACATTCTTGTCCTGTAGCGAGAACACTTTAACGGACTTTTAAATAGGTCTTCTCAGGTTAATAGTGAATTTCTAAACTTGATTACCTGCAATCCTATCAAAGTGTATATAGCAGAAACATCTTCCCTTGAGAAAATCACAAATGGTATTAAAAAAAAAGCTGAATAGTGGTAAGTCACTTGGCATGGATGATATCTATGCTGCGATCTTGAAATGTTGGAGTGAAATTCTCTGATCCAACTTCTAACTTAATACAAAAGATTTGGATAGAAGATTGCGTGCCAGATGACTGGAAAGATGCAGTGATGTTTGTTCTCAATAAAGGGAATGACGATTTCGAGCCTTACGCAAAGACGAACATTGGAATTACCCTTCACTCTGTTGTCGGCAATATATTATTTAGGATCCTGTTGGACATACTTCTAAACAACATCACTTATGAAGTCCTTCCGGAATCATGTTGTAGTTTCAGACATAGCAGGGGGGTTGCAGCAGAAATTATCTTTGCTGCAGGATAAATTCATTGAGGCTTCGTTAATCTACTGTGAACAGAACCACCATATAGAAGATTCTTAAAAAGGTTGGATATCCTGATAATTTTGTCTGTTCTTACAGGTTTCCATGAAGGGATGAAGATATGCGTCGATGTACAGCGTGCGATAGATAAATTGTCGTCTAAATTACCCTAAAAGGAAAATGACATTGACATCTCATTTTAACAAATATATTTACCAAAATTACCTTGAAATACTAAAGAGTAAATTTATTCAATAAAATCAACATTGGTTTCAACCACGGCTCCCATACAAACCTCTTGCAACTCTTCTGGATTGTCTCCTTGCTTAAATTGGTGAAATGCTGCCATAATCCTTGCCTTCAGTTCATCTTTGGTGTAACAACGAGTGTTGTTGGTGTGTCGCTGAACTGCGCCTTACACATAATAGTCAAACGGAGTTGCAGTCTGTGGGAGTTAGATGGCCAGATGTAAAGGGTGATATGGTCACAAAAATTGTCTGAAAGTCATGACTGGGTTCTCATGTTTGTGTGGCATGGTGCAGAGTCATATTGCCAGGCATAGGGCCTTCCAGCAGGCACCATCTTGATCCAAGGCAGCACTACCTCCTCAAAGCACTTGATAAAGGCCTTCGTGTTGTGTCTGAGGCCTTCACCAACAAATTCAGTTCTTTTCTTATCAGAAGTATCAGAGTGAGTTTTCCGAGTTGCCGTACCTTCGTAATCACCATTAGACTCATCCAACTCTTTCAGAATCCTCTGCACTGTACTCAGATTGACACCCAAACATTCTGATGTGTTCGTATTGGAGCTTCCCGTATGAATGCCATTTCCAAACTTCGCGCGGAGTGAATTGCGTCATGGTGCTCTTATTCTCACAGACGGTGCCCAACTGACCCTACTATACTATGCAGTCGACAAAATCAAAAGCAAACAACGCACATGCGCGAAATTATAAATATAAAAGCGGTGTTTCAATGGTTCACTCTCATATAAGAGATTACATAGCAGTTCGGTGCTCTTTCCTTTTATTTCTGAGATCATTTTCCTATATTTTACTTATTTTCTGGAAGGCATCTTTCGCTCTTTTTATGACTTCTTCATATTTATTGTGCTACAATTCCCGTCACTTCACTATCCATATAGTTACATTTCTGTAGCTGTTTACTTTGACGTCCCCAATACTTATTTCACAGTTGCATTATTTCTTCTCGCTTAATTATAAGTCTTTTCTTTTTCTTTTCCTTTAGTCCCTTTTCTAATAATTCTTTTAATTTTCCTTATGTATCTGTCATTAACACAGTGACATATGCGTATCTCGCTGTTAAAATCATACCCGCTGATAATAAATCCTAGTAAATTCTCTAGATTCTATTATGATCATTTGGATGTATGTTTTACAATAATGTTTACCCTGTACAAAACCCAAGAGCCACTCGAAGTAAAGGGTTACAGGGTAAGAGGTACAGTTTAAATAAATCCTTCTCTTACACCCCTTTCGATTTTTTGTGTACTGGCGTTTTTAATACTATTCTTACTGATTTAGGCTGGTTTATTATACTCTAAAATTTACCAAGACGCCTTCCGATGTTGCACAAGTATCAACCTCATGAAATTATTACCGATGTATAGGTTGACCCCTTCCTCGTTGTCTTTGCTAAACTTTGATCTTAACAACTCGACTTATACACCATAACTTACGGCATTTTGATTTTCATCTGAACTCCATTTTTCTATGTTTTAACAGAGGACGGAAAATGTGTCACCAAATTCGGGATGCGCATTGAAATAGCAAAAAATGCCTTCCAAAAGCTAAGCAATGTACTAAGAAACAGGGAAAATTTGTTAGAAACAAAGAAAGCAGTGCTGCACTGTTATGTAATATTAATCTTATTATATAGCACTGAATGCTGGACAATCTTCTCACAGACAAAGCGAAGGACTGGAGGCAAAAGTAATGTAGTTCTACAGAAGGATACTGAGAATACCATGGACGTTGTTGGAAAATTTGGTTAGAAACAAAGAAAAGAGTGCTTAACGGTGATGTAATATCAGAACTCCTATATGGCAATGAATACCAAAAGAAATGTGAAATTACAGAAGGATGCTGAGAATAGCATGGACGGAGCGCGTAAGCATTGAAAAAGTCTTAAGGAAAATGTACTTATACTAAGAATTAGAATGAGATAATTGAAATTTCTTGGGCGTATAATAAGAAAAGAGGGCTTGGAGAATTTGACACTCACAGGACATATCAAGGGCAAAAGAAACAAATGGAAGCAGCAGGCCATGTACCTAACCAGTTTGTGTGAATGTATGGCGGAAAATGGGTGAGGGGTGGTAAAAAGATAAACTTTACTAAAAGCTACACGGGATATGTAGATGTGGAGAGCCATGATTTCCTATTTGCAGAAGGGACATAGCGGATGCAAGATATTTTTTCTACTTCTTCGTTTTTCGTCTATTCTTCCGCACTTTTATTCTTTCTTTCTGTTCTTTCCTTTCCTTCCCAATTGTCATTGTACATTTGGCGGGGAGGGGTGCAATTTTTTTATAATTTGTAAGCAGGGAATGTGGATGGTGTAACGGCTACTGACACGGGAAATTTTTATCGGCAGGCCGAGTTCAAATACCGGCCGACGTTGTTACGTACCAATCATGAAAAACATGAGTAGGGAAGAGTAAGTCCTCTAGCTTTGGCAGAGAAGAAAAACCTCTTTCCAACATGTCATCTGCCAGCACGACAAGTTAAGACCCATTACTTCTCATATTTTACAGGCCTAGGGGAAAGCCCGAGTCCTGCAGTGAATTGGGCAAATAGCTGATGTAAATAAATGAAATAAAAATTTGTAAACAAGCCAATCATCTATTCAAACTGCTAAAGTTGGAAGAAGGCCTCTGTTGGCCGTTGAATAAAGTTTCTAAATTTTTCGCTTGTTCTGGTGTTGATAGATTTCCGGTAATGCGTAACTTAGACATTTCCGCTTCGACTACGCCCTTGCTTAGTACCAAGGACTTATGAAAAGTGAAGGCGTAAACGCATATATTACCGAAAAGGGATGTTGATATGCACATGACTTTGTATGTTTAAGGCTTATAATCTCTCTCTCTCTCTCTCTCTCTCTCTCTCTCTAGATAGATAGATAGATAGATAGATAGATACTGACAAATTGAGATAGATATTTCATTGGTTGATTCGCTTTGTACGGCTTATCAACTATTATCAATTATTATAGGTTATTTAAAGCCAGGAAATATTTTTAGATTGTAAGAATTTGGGGGGGGGGGATATAATAATGGTTTAGCGATACAAGTCTTATAAACTAACCAAAGAGGTGGATTCATATCTTTCTCAAGGACATTTGCGTGTAAGTGAATATAACGAACCCAACTGGAATAAATAGATATAAAAAAATGATAGATAGATAGATAGATAGATAGATAGATAGATAGATAGATAGATAGATACTGCCTCGCAAAAAAAACAGTAAACCAAATGAAAATAAATATATATGTAAAAATAAATTAAAAAATATATAGAGAGAGAGATGTATGCATGCGTGTGCGAGAGGGAGAAAGAGAGGTACTCCTCAAAATTTCTGGGAACTGAAGGCACAAAATGGCTTTCGTAATGAAAAAAAATGTATAGACATAAGGTTATTTTTTCAATGAAGTAATTTCCCAAAATATACGAAATGTATAACGATACGCATAAAAAGTTGGGTAACTTAACAAATGAACAGATTAATATCCCTGAACTTTAAGCTAACCGTTCCTGTGTATGTGTGTGTGTGTGTGTGTGTGTGTGTGTGTGCTTTGTTGACTGTTCCTCGTACTTATTTTTGATAACTTCACCCCAAGAAGGGCGATAAAGCAAGCTAGGATGAAAGGGGTACTGAGATCGAAACAGAGAGGACAATAAAAAAAAAAAAAACAGATTTCAACGTGACGATTGACATTGCTTTTAATTTTTGAAATCGTAGTCGGCAGAGCGGATAGCCGGAAGAGAGTTCCACAGGCGGGAAGTGTCGGAGAAGAAACTATTAGAATAGAACTTACGGTCACAACTCGCAATTTCAACCATGAAATTGAGACCTAGCTGCCAATAAAGTACGAAGCTTAAATTTGTAAAGTCGAAATACCAAATAACGTCCCTGCGAACAATTACCGCGACAGGCACACAAGGAAGGGAGGAAAGGGGGCTACACTGCGGTATGGTGGGGGTGGGGGGTGCTGGGGAAGTGACTGAAGTCCGAGATGCAAGGGTCATATTCTTTAGATTTTCTCAAGAATATCTAGATATATTTCAGAAGCTTGATTATTGCCGCAATAATATTCGATGCACGAAGTAATGGCAGACTTATAAATGTGTAAAATAGATTCTAGCGCGACATAATGATCGAGCACGACATAATGAAGCGACTTTCCTAGCGTCAGACTTTGCAACTGATTCAATATAATCGTTTCACTCTATGCCAGTGGAAAACGTGAGAACAAGAAAGCTCTGTGTGTTGCTCTCCTAGAGGTTAACATCAGCCATACTGAGGGAAGGCAAAAAATCTTTCTTTGATTAATAGAGAGAAATTTTATAATTAAGTAATTATGGAGGTAATTTTTCTAGATAACCTGCCAATTTGATTTTATCGAACCTATGAGACTCATTATTAAGACAAGAGTAAATAGTTGTCATCAGCATAGATACCGAGTCGGGGACTAAGAACATTAGGAAGGTTATTGATGAAAATAAGGAACAAAGTAGGTGCAAAAATAGAACCCTGGCGAACACATTGCATTAATGCAAAAAAGATCTAGAGGAATGGGCGTTCAAAAATTTAATTGCATTAAGCGGTTTGAAAGTTTGGATGAAATCAAAGAAATGGCCAGAAACAGCATAATTCTTCAAATTATGAAGAAGACCAGCATGCTAAACCTTGTCAAGAAGTAGAAGACTAATAGATCGATAGTTCGAAGGATCAGACGATTCTCTAGAATTCTTAAAAACAGGAACTATAGAAGAGGATCTCCAACAATCTGGAAAATAAGAAACGGCATGACTTCTATTGTAGAACTTGGAGAAAACAAGGGCCTGTTCAGGGGTACATTTCTTAAGAGCAATTGCAACAGTGCCATCGTGTCCACATGCTTTGAAGATGATAGCAGAAAATTGGACATGGTTATGTGCATATCACACAACAGCGACACACTTCTAAATGGAAAGCCTAACAAAGGATTCCGAATGAGTCGAGAGTAGAATTAGAAGAGAGTTTGCAAGCAAAGCATTCTGCTTTATCGATAGATGATAGCACTTCAAATTGAAGGGATAGAAGGAATTGAGTACTTACCCTCACTTTACATACTCTTATAGAGCCGCCAGTAGTTACGAGAACCGAACATGTGAGAGGCTAACGGTTTCCAAGTCTATCAACGAATATGAAATTCTTATATTGGCTACACATACACCACACTCACTTGTAGATTGACTTGTCACTTGCCAAAATCTAGTGCAATCTGTGTACATATCGGTCATCACATTACAAACAAGCAAAATACAACTATCAACATAAGAGAAATATTAGTAGATAATAATCATATATACTATACGGAGCTGACTGCAAAGAAATACTCACATTTTTATTATAATAAAAAAAAGTAATTTAATAAAATATCATTCATCAATGGAAACTGTATCTTGAAGTGTGTATAAAATAGGTAATACGTACAAAATAATAATAATAATAATAAATAATTTAATTACATGATTTTTCCGGTATAGTGGGCTTTAACCGTTACACATAACATCACGTTGAACTAACTCGAATTCCAGCAAAAATGCCAGGATGTAACCTCACTGACAACATCCAGTACCTCAACAAAACAACAAAACATGGACTTCGGACAAGTTTATTCACAATTTTGATCTTGATGTACATCTTAATAAAAAAAAAAAAAAGAAAAATTAAACAGACAGATATTTTCTGTTGAACTTAACAAAACTTGTTTATATATATATATATATATATATATATATATATATATATATATATATTAGTGGACATTGAAGTCAATACCCAAACGCAATCTTCAAGCCATGACGATTACGTTTAGCATGAAACAGACTGTTGTCTCTGGGTGTCGATTTCAATGTCGTTTTATATTTACATACGCTCTATCCCTGATATTGAGCACTTTAACCCATAAATATAAAAATGAACAAAAGGTTGCCAAAGTTAGAGTTGATGTAATCAAGATGAGCTGCAGTGGACTGTGCTCTCAAAATGTCTGAGTCAAAGAAAGGATCAGAATTGATTAGCAAGACATTAGCAAGATGTCTCCGCTTGTGATATCTGCACTAACTTTCCTAACGTATCACAATTTACATTCAATTGATTGTGACAAAGTGGAAAATTTATTAACGACGCCTTTCGCATTGAGAACGTCCGCCCTCTTTGGCTTCGTCAGGTTAGAATGAAAGAAACACAAAGCTGTATGTGAGGAAAATGATTTGGGATTTCTGAGGATAAGTAGTAACCATAAATCAAATTAAATTAGATACCTTATCACCTCCAATGTACAAACTCAAGAGAGTGTCCACTCTACCTGTTTGTGTTATTTATATCAAAGGTGCTTGGTGTCGTTGGATTTTACTGGACATTAGATGTGATAAGGTACATAATTTAATTTGATTTATAATCACTACTTATCCTCAGAGATTCCAAGGCATTTTCCTCACATAGTTTTGTCTTTCTTTCATTCTAACCTGGAGAAGTCAAAGAAAGCAGACGCTCTCGGTGAAACGTGTCGTTAATAATTTCAATTAGATTTTTATCTCACTTTGGACCCTAGGGTTAAGGACCTCTTTGATGATTGCAGAGATCGAAATTAACGTCGTCCCGGGGTCGACAAAACATGGGATGCTTGATTTG